>CM019064.1:60264895-60867414 GCA_009667805.1 Leptobrachium leishanense
AGAAAAAATAAAGTAAGGTTTTCATCTCTGATTTCCACTTTGTGTATTTTTCCCAAGATGCAACATTTACCAAAATGTTGGATTGTGGCCCTTGTTTATTTAATTTATGTTATTTAACAGTTAATGAGGTAGAGAGGGACTGTTTATATAAGGAAGCATGGGGCTGTATTGTGTTGTCCAAGCTACCTGAGATAAGAGATGCAGCTGAATGAGATATGACAGGGAGCTTAAAAGACTTCTAATTCACCTCCTGGCGATGTCCCTTGAATACATCCCACACAATTCAATGATTTGAGTCAGTGATCAACCTATTTACTCTATTCTATGGCCAAAGCAACACAGTAAGGACCAAGTGAAGAAAAAGATACAGGAGGGGGCAGTTTACAACACAATAGATCATAAACTAAACTGGATGCACCCAGTGACACATATAAAGTAGATACTTTCTTAACAAAATATACAAGAGAAAAACAAAGCACATGTAAGATATCAGCGACATAAAATAAACAGAATAAGGACATTTCACTTTTTGGTGGTAGTGTCCCTTTAATGTATTATAGGAGACAGGAGTGAGATCTCACAGAGTGTGTAATTTTCTTTTCTCCCATAAATAAGACAATTTTTTCAGTAAAAGGTTTGCAAATGGAATCTTATCTGCCAATTTAAATGTGTCATTGTTACACAAAGCAAAATCGTGTAGACATATATTTTAGGTGGTGAGGATAAGCGTGTGTGGACGAAGAAGATGCAGATGGTAGAAAGCTGGAGATGGAGGATTTCTGTATAGTAGCTCGAGTGGCAAGATAACAAGCAACAGTAATTTACCCATAACATCACTATTTATCGGTTTGTTTCTTTTTCTTTTAACACAGTTACTTAGATGAGTAAAGTAATCTTATCAGTTTCAACTTCCTATCAAATGTTTCCTCTTTTTATATAAAAAAAAGAACAATTACTGGTGCTGCATCTGTTCGTCAGAACCGATCTACACATAAGTGCTGTTTATAGTGCGAAAGAAAAAGATCGGCATAGCTGGGTTTTGTTGTCTTTCTTATAGTCACATAAAAGTTAATACAAAGAGATGACACAGATTCAGCTTCTGTTCATCTCTTTGTACTTCAAGTTATAATGTATTCATTATGCAGCTGTAAACTGAAATCTGCTTAGTATTTGCTGTAAATCATTTCTTCATTATCATACCTGTGGATGTTCCCCGAGATTAACTGTTGCGATGACCTGATGCATATATTATTACTTACTGTATTTCATTTAGTTCTACATTATAATAAGCTGATCCATAATGATTCTATGATGGAAATAGTTGTACGTCATTGTTTTTGACTTTTGTGACACATTCATGTATTTGACGCAATCTATTTCTTTGTATGATACATGTAGATGCAAGCATCCCCAAAAAATAAAGGACCCAAATACTTGCTACAAAAATAAATGATACTTGGCCCCCAATACTCCCGTTGAAGAGGAATAGCACAAACCATTGAGTGCCACCTCTCGCCTCTACCAGAAGGTCTCTAAGATTCCTTGAATCTTTGTGACCTAGCAGCAGAGTCTCATTGACACTAGAGGAAGTCTTGTTTTTTCCAAAGCATATATGACTACCAGGTATTGTTACTCCTAGTGGTATTAGCAGAGGTATATTCTTGCATAGATCAGTTGGGCCTGGGCCCAGGACAGGAAATTAGAAGGGGACAGCATATTTATTTATTTATAAAGGATTTTACCAGGAAGGATACATTGAGATTTCTCTCGTTTTCAAGTATGTCATGGATTCAAGAACATTGAAATGTTACAATTGTTACAGAAATACAAAGTAATAAATGCAAGATATAAAAACCAAACACAAATATACAGATTAACCCAGAAAATAAATATGTAGGAAATAGTCATTATGTTACATCTTTACAGGTGCATTCTGTATTGAGGTATGTTAATAGGGAGCTCTTGAGTGACTTTAGACTGGGGGAAGATTTGATGGCATCTGGGAGGTTATTCCATAACTGTGGTGCTCTGTAGGAAAATGAGGATCGAGCCACTTTCTTTTTGTTTTGTGGTATTGCAAGTAAGGTGCAGGTCCTGGATCGGAGGTTATAGGATTAGGGAGCTGCTGGGGGAAGCAGCCTATTCAGGTAGGTTGGCAGCTTCCCAGAAAAGCTCTTAAACACCAGGTTGGAAAGGTGAAGGGCATGGGCGTCCGCAGAAATTTTTCCGGGGGGGGCAAAATTTTAACGGCATCCATATTCTGCCGTTTTGACAATGTCATGAAGGGAACAGTCAAAAAATAAAGCGTATTAGTACAAACGCTGCGAAACATGATGCAAGTCTAATAGAAGAATAAAGGTGTAAGCGTCTGATGCCATTCAATGCACCACACTAGTCACACACCCAGGATCAAGGCACTAAGGGAAGTGTTTTTTAAGGCCATCTCTGTATACACAAACCATGACCCCCCCCACACACAGATACTGACACACAATATATATATATATATATATATATATATATATATATATATATACACACACACCAGCCCCCCTTCCCACACACACACACATACTGATATATATATATATATACACACACACACACACACACATATATATTGATACACACTCACCTTCCCTGCATACGTACACACACATCTCCTGTCCTCAAGCCGCTCTTAGATTGTAAGCTCTGGAGCAGGGTCCACTCTCCTCTTAGATTGTAAATTCTGGGGCAGGGTCCACTCTCCTCTTAGATTGTAAATTCTGGGGCAGGGTCCACTCTCCTCTTAGATTGTAAGCTCTGGAGCAGGGTCCTAAGAGGAGAGGGGACCCTGCCCCAGAGCTTACAATCTAACAGGAGAGGGGACCCTGCCCCAGAGCTTACAATCTAAGAGGAGAGGGGACCCTGCTCCAGAGCTTACAATCTAACAGGAGAGGGGACCTTGCTCCAGAGCTTACAATCTAAGAGGAGAGGGGACCCTGCTCCAGAGCTTACAATCTAAGAGGAGAGGGGACCCTGCTCCAGAGTTTACAATCTAAGAGGAGAGGGGACCCTGCTCCAGAGCTTACAATCTAAGAGGAGAAAGGACCCTGCTCCAGAGGTTACAATCTAAGAGGAGAGGGGACCCTGCTCCAGAGTTTACAATCTAAGAAATATTGTAAGCTCTGGAGCAGTGTCCTTTCTCTTAGGACCCTGCCCCAGAGCTTACAATCTAAGAGGAGAAAGGACCCTGCCCCAGAGCTTACAATCTAAGAGGAGAGGGGACCCTGCTCCAGAGCTTACAATCTAAGAGAAAGGACACTGCTCCAGAGTTTACAATCTAAGAGGGGATCCTGCTCCAGGGCCTACAATCTAAGAGGAGAATGTAAAGTCTGGAGCAGTGTCCTTTCTCCTCTTAGATAGTAGGCCCTAGAGCAGGATCCCCTCTTAGGACACTGCTCCAGAGCTTACAATCTAAGAGAAAGGACCCTGCTCCAGAGCTTACAATCTTTCTCCTCTTAGCAGGGTCCCCTCTCCTCTTAGATTGTAAACTCTGTAAACTCTCATAAATAAAGACACTGGCATCAAGCTTAATAAAAAAGTATTTATTTGACAATCATTACCTTTTTTCCTGTGGCCCATAGTAGCAGCTGCATCTCAGCCCTGCCTCTCCCAGCATGCAAAGTGGATTGGAGGTGGAGTGGGGATCTGACGCTGGTGCAGCCTAGTGGAGAGCCCAGGAACTGCAGCGTGCAGTGAAGAAATTATCATAATTTAAACCTGTTGATCCAGAGGGGGGCGAGTGCCCCCCCCCCTTGCCCTATGCTGTGGACGCCCATGGGTGCGTCTAGATTCCAGCGACGGACAGTTTAGCTCTTTTAACATGTCACAATGGTGGGTCATGTAAATACATTGTAGCACAAAGCGGCAGAATGAGTTATACAATGTAGTAAGTTTCTGAAGGTGCGTTTGCGGGGCAGCTGCATACACTACATCTCCGTATTCAATGGCTGGCATAAGCATTTGTTGTACAATCTGCTTTCTTACCGCGGGGTTTCAGGCAGGATTTGTTTCTGTACAGGGCACCTTGTTTGGGGTAAAGTTTAGATGAGAGTTTTTCGATGTGGGGGCCAAATGATAGATTTGGGTCTAACCACATACCTAGATATTTGAGAGAAGTGACTGTGGTCAGCGTGTCATTTGATTTTGTCTCCACACCTAGATGGGGTGTTTGCAATTTATGTAGTTTAGGCTTTGATCCAAAGAGCATCGTTACAGTTTTGTCAGTATTTAGAAAAAGTTTGTTATCTGTAATCCACTTTTTCTACCTCTGTGAATTGTTCTTGCAGCACTGCCTCCAGCTGTGGGAGATTTGGTTTGCTGGTATAGATTACAGTGTCATCTGCATACATGTGTACAGTTGAGGCTTTGCAGACATTGGGCAGATCATTTATGAATATTGTGAATAGTAGGGGGCCGAATATTGACCCTTGGGGTACACCGCATGTGACTGGGAGGGGGATTGTTTTTCAATGTTCTTTCTGTTAGAGGACTAATATACATTTGTCTCTAAAATTGAATTTGTGTTGACATAAATAGCTCCAACAGGCCATGCATTTTCATATTAATGTTTGCTTATTGGATATCACTGAAGTATGGCAGACCAGCCAACATTGGGTCAGGTAGCGGAGCAAAGGATTTCGGAAACCAGAAGTTGAATGGAGTTGTATACAGCGGTGTATGAACCCAAGTATGCAGTGAAGCAGAGGCAACATTCAGTTATAAAGTCCCAATGGGGGTTTATCGCATGGATACACAGTGAAGCAACAACGAGGGCGAAGCAATGGAGATGGACACAGGGGAAAACAAAACAAGGAGACTTAATGGACACACTAGGAAGACAGAGTAGAGGAGGGGAGTAACAGGATGGGTTGCAGGTATACAGAGTGCAAGGTTGTTGATGAGTGTCTAGAAGTGCTGGGAGTCCAGTAACAGGGATGGTATGGCAGTTGTACAAAGGTACTGAATACAATGGTGGTTCTTAGGGACAACGGGGTTCTGTAGGCACAGAGGGGTCTGTAACGTGGTATCCAGGAGGATGTTCCGGTAGCAGAGTCCAGAGAAACATAGAAACATAGAAACATCGAAAAATGTCGGCAGATAAGAACCTTTCGGCCCATCTAGTCTGCCCAATTACATGGATACTTTACCTGGATTTATCTTTTGTTTAGGATAGCCTTATGCCTATCCCATGCTTGCTTAAATTCAATTACTGTTTTGGCCTCTACCACTTCAACTGGAAGACTGTTCCATGTATCCACCACCCTCTCAGTAAAAAAATGCTTTCTGATGTTACTTTTAAACCTTTGCCCCTCTAATCTAAGACTATGTCCTCTTGTTTTGCTACTTTGTTTCCTTTTAAATATACTCCCTTCCTCTACCTTGTGGATTCCCTTTACGTATTTAAATGTTTCTATCATATCTCCTCTGTCTCGTCTTTTTTCCAAGCTGTACATGTTAAGATCATTAAGCCTTTCCTGGTAACTTTTCTCCTTCAAGCCGTACACCATTTTAGTAGCCCTTCTCTGAACTCTCTCTAAGATGTCTATATCCTTCTGGAGATACGGTCTCCAGTACTGCACACAGTACTCCAAGTGAGGTCTCACCAGTGCTCTGTACAGTGGCATGAGCACTTCCCTTTTCCTACTGCTAATACCTCTCCCTACACAACCAAGCATTCTGCTAGCATTTCCTGCTGCTCTATTACATTGACTACTTACCCTTAGATCCTCTGAAATTATAACCCCTAAATCCCTTTCCTCAGATGTTGAGGTTAGGACTGTATCAAATATTCTATATTCAGCCCTTGGGTTTTTACGTCCCAGGTGCATTATCTTGCACTTATCCACATTAAAACTCAATTGCCACAGCTCCCACCATTTTTTTAGTTTACCTAAATCATTTGTCATTTGGCTGATCCCTCCAGGAACGTCAACCCTGTTGCAAATCTTTGTGTCATCAGCAAAAAGACATACTTTTCCATTAATACCTTCTGCAATATCACTAATAAAAATATTAAATAGAATGGGTCCAAGTACTGACCCCTGAGGTACCCCACTGGTAACAAGACCTTGCGCCAAATAAACTCCATTTACCACAACCCTCTGTTGCCTGTCACTCAGCCACTGCCTAATCCATTCAACAATATTGGAATCCAAGCTCAAAGATTGCAATTTATTGATAAGCCTTCTATGCGGAACAGTATCAAAAGCCTTACTGAAATCTAAATAAGCAATCTCTACTGCACCACCTGTGTCTATTCTTTTTGTTACCCAATCAAAAAAATCAAGTCAAGACAAGTCATAGATCATGGGCTCAAAGCAACAAAATAGTAGATAAAAAATTCCAGAAAATCGTGGTATTCTTATCAAGATAGGTTTATTCCATCACCATCAACATATGACATTCCAACCACACATAGGTCTTTGTCAAATATAGTAGATCATGGGCTGGCAGAGATCAAGGAAGGTCAGTAGAGAAAGCCACAGGTCTGGTACACAAGTCCATACACAAGCAGTAGGGGAGCAGGTTACTGGTGGTGAGCTGAGTGGAATGCTGAAGCATGGAGCTCAAGACGAGGCTTCCTTTTAAGGTCTTCTACTGAGGCGGGATGGGGTACAACTGAGGTATAGCCAGGCAGACCAGGACTGGGAATGGGGATCTGGAATACATGGTCAGGTCTTTCCAAGACCTGGGCTGGATCAGGGTCAGTACAGGAAAGGGGCTGTCAGGCCCAATCATGAGGGTTCAGTACTGACTTTGGCCTTCTTGCGGCAGCGGCGGCGGCGTGGACCATGACAGACGTGTAGAATTGCCTGTTCAGTAGGACCACTATCAGAAAGATTGGTTAGTGGGCACAACTCTCTCGGTATAGTGGAGGTGGTGTCAGGCTCAGAATCTCTGACGAGGTCGGTGATCTTCCGAGTAATAGCACTAGCCTGGTAATATCACAATAGACTGGTTGAATAACAAGCAGAGGACGCAAGGGTAGGTAGTGTTCAAACAGAGTCGTGTTAGCAGGCAAAGGTCACAATGGTAATCAGCCTTAAGCAGAGTCAGGATAACAGGAAAAAAGGTTACAACGGCAAGCGGCTTTCAAGCAAGGTCAGAGAGACAGGAAGGGTCGGCAACGGGAAGGCAAGATATGTAGCAATAAGCACAGGAATGGTAAAAGGGGAAAAGCTTGTATATTAGAGAAATATAAACAAGCACTTACTCACCGGGGTCGCGGTCTTTTATATGATGGCAGATCCTTAATGAGCAGGGGGCATCTTCACCAGCATCTTCCTCCCTGGTTGCTTCATTACAGGGTGCCAAGGTCCGTTGATGTCACGTCCGACATATTAGAGGTGTGTGTTCGCTCACGCTCGATACAATCCTCGACTTAGTCAGCCGTGAGAGGATCTCCTCTCAGCATGGTTGCTGCTGGCAATGGGTTAGATTGGACCCCAGTGGGAGGACCATGAAGAGGTTGACGGGCGGATGGGACGGTGGCACTGAGGTAACCGACCCAAGTATGTGACACATTCGTAAGTCGCTGATTGGGAGCACAGCCTCCAAGAGGAGTGGCCATGATGCAATTAGCAGCATTGCAGTCACAGCCATGCCCCCAAACATGCGCATAACGCAGGAATACTAACATGGTTATTCACTAACCGCCATCATTTGGTATCTCAGCTAAAAGAAAACCTTTGAGCACATATTTCACAGAAGTGAATACCCCCGTCACATTTCTGTAAATATTTTATTATATCTTTCCATGTGACAACACCGAAGAAATGACACTTTGCTACAATGTAAAGTAGTGAGTGTACAGCTTGTATAACAGTGTAAATTTAATGTCCCCTCAAAATAACTCAATTCACAGCCATTAATGTAGACATTGTTGGCACGTGTTGTCAGATGAAAAGATAGAATAAAATATTTACAAAAATGTAAGGGGTGTCCTCACTTCTGGGAGATACTGGAACTTGTTCAATGCTGTACACACTGTATACAGGAACCCAGAGGACAGGCGTAGGTCACTGGTAAACCAGTGGGATCAATCTGAATCGGATATTCTATACGGAGCTGAAGATAGAGCGCATTAGGTGTAGAATAGATACAGTAAAGTTTATTACGGAATTAAAACCCCATAATTCTCTTTTGAGCTACTGATACGGTTTGACGTTCTGACAACCCTTTTCTGAAGACAGATTGTTATAATGACATACACTGTCATTAGTTCATAATACATCGAGAAGCTTTTTTTCACATTTCTGGGGAAAAAAACTTTCAATTTATTCATGACCTCTCTAGTGTATTAATCACTAGAAGCAGGAAGCATGCACGACCACTAAAAAAAAAATGAAGAAAATTAGATCTTATTAAAGAATTATTTCCGTGGAATTAATGGATTTTCAAAATCAAAGTCACGATACTGTGTGACTTTTATATTCAGGTTGACCTGCTAAAGCTTTTAGAGCTTATTTAGTTTCTGAGCTGAAAGATGCCAGAGGCAATATATAGACATTAAGGTAAGTGTTGGTTCATTTGCTTTAAATGATGGTTTGTTTTTTGTTTTTGTACAATGCATTTTTTTTAAAGCTCTGGAAAAAGAATAAAAAAAAAAAAAAGAAAAAAATAGTATCACTTTCAAGGGACACTTAGCAAAACTATAAAGTAAATAAATTGCACTTTTTGTAGACGTGCTCTGTATTTGAGGCTTTATCTCTAGAGATATGCACCGCTGAAAATTTCATTTTGTTACGTTTTTTTCCAAGTGTTTTTTTTTTCGCTTCGGGTCCTTTCGGACCGTTTTCGTTTTGATTCGAAATTTCAGATCGATTCAGTGATTCAGGTCATTTTGGCGTTTGGATCATTTTGGCGATTCGGTGATTCGGATCATTTGGGTGATTCGGTTCAGTTTGGTTTTTCATTTTTTAATGAGTTATTTGTTTTTTTTATTGCTTATTTAAGAATGGGAAGTAGATTACTACCAATAGAATGAAAGTTCCTTTACTTGGTTATTCTTTTAAGATTTTTTAATGCATTTTTTGGGTGAAATTTTAGGTTTCTTAACTTTTTTTTAAAGAAACAAGGCTTTTTAACCCATAGGTTTCAATGCAGCATATGATTCCACACACTGCCGGGCAGCACCTCTACTGTATAATAATGCAGCATATGACTCTGCACACTGACGGGCAGCACCTCTACAGTATAATTAATGCAGCGTATGAATCCGCACACTGCCGGCAGCACCTCTACTGTATAATAATGCAGCATATGATTCCGCACACTGACGGGCAGCACCTCTACTGTATAATTAATGCAGCGTATGAATCCGCACACTGCCGGGCAGCACCTCTACTGTATAATAATGCAGCATATGAATCCGCACACTGACGGGCAGCACCTCTACAGTATAATAATGCAGCATATGATTCTGCACACTGATGGGCAGCACCTCTACAGTATAATTAATGCAGCGTATGAATCCGCACACTGCCGGGCAGCACCTCTACTGTATAATAATGCAGCATATGAATCCGCACACTGACGGGCAGCACCACTACAGTATAATTTATAATACAGCATATGAATCCTCACACTGCTTGGCAGCACCTCTACAGTATAATAATGCAGCATATGAATACGTCATATATAATACGTCTGTGTTGTATAATAAAACGTGGCTTCAAATCGCGTTTAAACATGATGAGCAAAAGCGGTAAATATGAGCTCTGCAAACAAATGTGAAATGGCTTAGCAGTGAAAGCATATGAATCCTTACACTGCCGGGCAGCACCTCTACAGAATAATGCAGCATATGAATCCGCACACTGCCGGGCAGCCCCTCTACAGTGTAATTACTGCAGCATAAAACGAAAAACCAACTGAACTGAATGATCCAAATCACCAAAATGATCCAAACTCCAAAATGACCCGAATCACCGAAACGACCCAATTTATCGAATCGACCCGATATTTTGAATCATCTGAATTATCGAATCGAATGACTGGAAATTTTGAATCGATCCGAAATTTCATGTGGTCGACATTTCGCATTCGGGATGCCCTCGGAAGCACGAAAATGGTAAATTTTGTCCGAAAATCTATTTGGTACGAAACGAATTGCACATCCCTATTTATCTCTTAATGGCCTCTCTAACTCATGTTTTTTTATGCAAATACACTTTTATTATGTTTTGTGTCTCATTGTATATCTCACCCCACCTTAACGCCTTGACATGACCAGGTGGGCTCGCATAATGGAGTGATCCTTTAGTAATTTAGTAATAAAGTAAACTAAAATAAAAACTCTGCTTTTATCTGTAGGTAAATGGTATTCTGAGCAAACAATTGTAAAGCTTATTCTATAAGAGATGAACTTGTCACCGAAGGGCACAGAACAGTGAATTTTACCATACGGTGCAATTTCTTGGCAGTTAGTTTATTCAGAAAGCTGCAAATTCGTCAAATACTGGCAAATTCACAACAAAATATGGTGCAGATCGCCACAGATCACCACAATTCGTTGGTCTTCGGCAGCGGCAAAATTGTCCCATAGAGAAGTAATGGTTAATCTATTCCAGGGACATGTGGTGAGGCAATGGACAACGGCGTCGGCGGATCAGGGTCGTCCACTGGTGGGGGAAAATAAAACCTTGCAGAAGGCTGCGGTGGAAGGAGGGGGGATAAAACCCTGTCCCTGGTGCTGAAATAGCTTTCAGCACCAGGGACAGCAACACTGAACGCAGCGGGCATGAGGGGAAAAAAAAGGATGCGTTCAGTGAGAGGAAAAAAATTCTAAGGGGTTATTCAGAGAGCACCGAAATGTCACCGAAATTGCCTAACCATTGCTTCTCTAAGGGGATTTCACTGCCATTGAAGATCACTGTATTTTGCTGGCAATGCACCAAAATTTGGCAAACTGCTTGCTTTCTGGATAGGTGAATGGCTACGAAAATGCACTGTATGGGGAAATTCACTGTTCGGTGCAATTTTCGGAGCCAGACTGTCTCTCTCTAAATAAACCTGAATGTTTTTGCTTGTGTTTTTTTTAAATGGGAACCCAAAATTTCGCCTAAAAAAAATCCAGAAAAGTACCTAAAATAATTCTAAAAAATCAGTAACTAAAAAGGCTTTTTGCTGCAGATGAAAAAAATAAACGGTTGAATAAAAAAGAATTAAATAGCAAATATTTTTTACATGGAGTCCTATGGGCTGTCTAGCCGGATCACTTCTCTATGGGGCAGTTTTCCTGCCATGGCACGGTGTTTTATCTATACATCAATTTCATGTAAATTGTACTTGAGTGTCCCAGCGTTGTCCGGTAAAGCCCATTGAAATGGGAAAGATTGCTAGTCTGTTGTAGTCGCAAAAAAATCATCTGAAGTCGTTTGATGGTGGTCGGATGCAGTGGAAGAGAGCTGTTTCACCTGCATGTTGCACCTGCATGACGACTTCAGATGATATCGGATGATCACACAAATATGGACCCAATGGACAGCCGGCCTAAATGCTATAAAAGACCTGTGACAAAAAACAAAAAACTCGTAAAACAGTCAGCCATGCGGGGGTTAAAATCCAATAAATATCTAAGTTTACCAGAGCTGTGTTTGAGTGTACACCAGGCTTGGAATCCAGCCCTGCATTTGCAATGAAGGACGCCACCTGATGCACACTGCAGCTTTAATGGCGCTTTGGAATTTTCAGTGTACGGTGGCAAACAAACGCACCTGTTGCATGTCACATTTCCCAGACTGCCTCTGCGGGTTTAGAGTCATTTCGGTTGCTTATCGTGGCTACTTTTAAAATGCATTTTGTCTGAGCTTCTGGAAACGGCCATAAATTTTTAACACGCTTTAAATTAAGTCATTAGATTTCCTGAGCTAAATACGATTTCATAAGGGCCTGACAAGAGAGTGCTTGGCAGCGACAGTAACAACCTAGTAGGAGGTTGATTACCAACGAAAACTTGATTATTGGACAAATGATTGCTCTGCACACGACAACTGGGAAATCAAGTTATACTCCAAAAGCACAAGAACGCGACACTGGAAATTTGCCGACGTTGTATTAATCTGTATTTTGTCTCATCTTTTTGGCTTTCAGAGCCACCTTCAGCTCCGCGGAACGTAAACTTCAACATGAACGAGACGGCCCTTTACTTGGAGTGGAGTCCGCCTTTTGATACCGGAGGAAGAAAGGATCTGATCTACAACGTCCTTTGCAAAAAGTGTGGATTGGATCTCTACCAGTGTGAACTTTGCGGTGGTGGGATTCGTTTTGTACCTCGACATTCTGGTCTTCAAAACTCCTCGGTCACGGTGCTGGACTTTCTATCGCATGTCAACTACACGTTTGAAATTGAGGCGGCAAACGGAGTCTCCGATCTCAGCTTCTCTCCCAAGCAGTACACCTCCATCACCATTACCACCGATCAGGAAGGTAGGTGCTCATGTTTTTCAACAAACATTTTGTATAATCATTGATTTAATAGTTGAATGATATTGAATACCTGCATAGGCTTTACCTTAAGGCCGGCATCAGACGAGCGCACTATGTGCGTCCGTACTGACGTGCTTTGGGGCGCCCATCACGGTGTTGTGACGCTGCAACGGGGTCGGTCACACGCTTGTGCACACTTGTGCACGTGCAGGAAATGCACGCAACAAGCATCCGTTATCAAAGCCTCCCCATCGATGCGCTAGGTGGTGACCAGACGGGCGTCGAGTCGAAGGAACGTCCACTCTCACGGACGTTCCTTCCGCTCTCCAATGACGCTCGTCTGACCCCAGCATAATTAACAAATGCCCTTTCTTTTAGCATTTCCCTATTTTAATCCACTATTTGACATTTGTCTCTTATTATTCAGTACATTACACATGATTTCTATATATAATATGGGTCAATTATTCAGAATAAAGCATATTATCCTAATATCCTAATAATAATAATAATATCCTAATTGCTGGTGCAAGTATCTCAACATTATATGGTCACATGTGTTTACGTACACAGATTACATCAGATTCTGATGACATTGCGCTTAATGCTTATCTCATTTATTTTTCTTGTGGTGAGAATCTAGTTATGACAAGATGTAAGCTTTAATAGAGGTTTACCGTGTGTGTGTATGTATATATATATATGTATTTGTGTGTCGCATCCCCTATGTCTTTACCATCTTTATTTCTCACTTAGTCAGAATTGTGCTGCTGGGGGCATAATTTGGAAGATTGCTTCAGATTTTCAAGAAAAAAGCATTAAAGTCGGCAGGTCGTCCATTGATCTCTAGGTCTTCACAAGGCCTACAGACTTCTAGAGATTAATTTTGCCTGGGGCAGTGACCTTGGTTATCAGATCACATCCTCAGTGTCATGATGATAATGTAGTACAAAAGAGCACACAAAGGTTATGATGCCTTTATCATGTTGCTGTATGTGTGTGTTGTTTTTATTCGTAGAAATGGTAAGGGATACATTACAGTGTCAGAAGATGTAGACCTAATTGGTGGAAAGAGAGATGGCTTTGTAGATATATATTGGCCACGCTGAGAGAGAGTACCCTGAGGGAGCGTAGCTCAGGCATTCACTTGCTATAGCTGCTGCAATCCACCAGTTGAAGTGGTACTCTGTGCTCTGTGTGTGACATAGACATATTTACCGACATAGACATATTTACCGACACTTCTGCTTCACCTACTCTGAACGACTATGGAAATGGATTTTTAATCTGTTGTTCAGATTACAATTTAAAGTTTTGTCACCATGTTGTCCTTTTGTACCTATTCACTGCCAATTTATTTTCCATAAAACCACTGGCAGGATCCAGTGGTTTTATGTAAAGTCACTTTCCATTACCTAAACTGTAAACATGCATATTGTGTCTGTACATACATTTCTACAATACGATACACTATAGAAAGCTCCGTTCAGACAGAAGGCTCCCCATGCTTGTCAAGTTTTGCTGGTGTCGTATGTTTCCATGAGAAAATGATATACTTTGGGGCCGTTAAGGACACCAAGAGTAGTCCCCCGAGCCGCAGCAAATCAAATCTAATGTCGGGTATGCTTTACCTTTATGAACATGTTCTGTAGCTTGTATGCAAATTTATTTCAATTGCACTAAACAAAATTCCTTTGCATTGATCTGGAAAATCTACTCTATGGTAGACTGGTTAGACTCATGCAGAACCTTTTGAAGAATGAGCATACTTGATTATGATAACGAAGGGCATAAATATAATTATATGTATATATATATAGAGAGAGCTCTATTACATTCTTGGCGCAAAAATGTGCATGTGCGCAAAAACGTGTTAACGCGAGGGGAAAAACCCTGCGCTCTACGTCAAATTACGACTTTCGCGCACAAAATGCGCGTTAACGTCTAACGCGAGTTACCCTACGCGAGCGAAAGTTCGTGTGCGCATCCAATACTTAACATTTTGAGCGCAAATGCGTTCGTGCGCTGGTACGCGGCTGGTATTACAATCGATGCGCAACTTTTACAAACGACTTTCGCACGCATAATTTTAACTTCTTTTAAAAGCTGGTGGTAACTGCAAATCTGAACGTCCTGGCCGAAACGAAATACACCAGCACGAAAAAAAAAAGACAGCACAGTATAGTTACACATTCTACACATACTCAAACCAAAAAATGGAGTGGTTGTGCGTGTTTTGCTTATTGCTGCAGCATATATACTCAGATTGATCTTGGCAGGCGCAAAAACTGAACGGGAGACAAGTGTGGTTCTTAATTCTGAATCGTGTGAAAAAACAGTCTGCCCACCGAATTCTGCGTGCAGCATTAATTTGCGCTCGTTTTCGTGCAGATTTTTTATGCGCGATATTTTACAGACGGATGAAAAAATGCGCTCAGATCGTAATACCAGCATTAATTTACGCGCGTTAACGTTTTACGCTGCGCGCAAAAAAAATTCGTTGCGCGTATGAATTTGCGCGGAGAATGAAATAGAGCCCATAGGGTTTACATAGCCATAAATGTATAGATTAATGACAAGAAACAAAGTATTTTTATTTATTCAACCAATATACACTTTACGATGTAATATAACTTCTCAATCCCACTGATATGATGATCCATTTTTGGTTTTGCATAGCACCATTTGTCCAGAATTTCCCTTTAAGTAAGTTATTTCATCATGATATCTAAAGTGGCAAAAAAATACATAACCTTGAGGCTGTGTCTTATATTCTCTAATGTCCAGATATTACAAATGGGCATGTCAGCTCTCTGACACTGAGTAAGTATTATAACTACAGTTATTTAAATTGATTTAATGGCCCATCATTCTCATCATGGCTGAGGAGCGTATTGGCTTCATCTGTAGGAATGAAATTTATCCCTTCTTTTAGTAATGAACATGTGTGAGTGTTACCTCCATCAAGCATTCTAAGGTCATATTGGGAGTAATGTATGGAAGTTTTACAGTGGTGCGTAGGGCATAGAAAACTCACTAAGGGTTTGTCTGGTAAACAGTTAATTGTCCTGACGTTAAAGCTGCATTTACAATTTGTGTCGTTAGTAAAAATCTCCAGTTAAGACTATAGGGGTCCTATTCCATGGTTAACGCTATCATGGGGATGCTAACAAGGAAAATGTGCACCTGCAGATTTTCCTGTAGCGTCCCCATGTTAACGTTTTATGCCAGGACCGGCGCTAGCTGAGCACCTCGCTCTGGAACGCAGCACTAACCGCAGTGATGCTTGCAGTAGCGATTACATGCCAACGTGCGGATCACCTCCTGGAGTCCATAGTTACATACAACTGCTGAGGACCCTGCTCAAGCACTTACAACCTAACCATTTGTCTTCTGCTCCCACCCCCTCTCGCCCACTGAAACTGGTTTGAACTTGATATTGCAGCCTTTGTCTGTAGACCAGGGTGGGTGCGTGTGTATGTGTGGGGGGGGGGGTTGCAGCATGGACCCGCAGAGGAGTGTTTTAGTTTTGGAATGTATGGAACTGTTGAGGAAAAAAGATAGGGGCATTCCGAGTTTGATCTTCACTCGACAATGATCACAGAACTACGTGTCGGCTAGTCTGTGGAAGTACAACCTCCTTGTACAACGGAAAGGGGCAGCCAGATGGAGGTACCAAACGTCAGGGTACCACGATCCGTAACATCAGATAATCGTCGTTTTAGGAGTCTAAAACCCTTGCTGAAGACTTGTTTTTGGCTAAAAAAGTGTGATAAAAGGTCACACGGGAACTGATTTTAATGACAATTTGAAACTATATTAAAGCGTAACTCAGAAGGATCCCCATGCTAGAATGCAACATTTGAACGAAAATCAATCTAGTTAGTGTTCTGCTACTGTATGCATTTGCTTAAATAAAAAAAAATAGCGTTAATCTGGAGCAATTGGTGAGACAGAACTTTCTCTTTTTATTGTTCTTCGATGCCCTGAGTATTTCGCTCTGGTTCTTAAAAAACAGCATTAACTTTAACAGTCATAAATAAATAATATTTTCCTTGTATAAAGTGTTATAAATTAAAATCATTCTTTAAAGTTTACTATCCACTTTTTTGTTCCAGATGAAATCTCAGGCATGGATAAGAAAATAAATATTTGGAGCACTAATATCTCCCTAGTGTTACAATATTCCTGCCATGTCTGTCATGTGATGGAGGACAGGGAAGATGAGATTGTGGGTTGACAGCTCTAGTTCCTATCTACTGGACCATCTTTCCATTTGTTCTTCGGTTGTAAACAGAACATATGGAGAGCGTTTTCCCTCTCCCTCCATTCTGTTTACAATAGAAGAACAATTGGAATGATTGTCCAGATTGTCAGGTGCCTGTTGACCTTGTCGACCCTGTCGATGCTCAGACGGACGCTCAGTCAGTTAAAAAATCCAGACTCTTTGATTTCCGTAAAAGTAAAATCAAGGTCGACCTCGAACATAATTTTATATGGAATGCCAGTTTGGAAATACCATTTAGATGCAGACTGATATTCCATACAAATATATACACTCCTACATTCACATATTCCTATGCGTATGGGTATCGTTCATCAATTAAAATGTATTGCGTTAACTCCTGCATTTTTTTTATATCGCGAAGGGGGATCCTATTGGAGCCTTGCCTAAGGTCTCGCAAACCCTACTGTCACCTCTGCCTCTAAGAAACGTGATAAATCTGGTTATTCCCTGAGATTTCTGGTGTCAGAAGAGCGTACTATGTGACTGACATGTCTCCCGGCGTCACAATGTCACAATGCTGCGACGGGGCTGGCCACACCCTGCCGAATTGCGCATGCTCCAGCAGGCGTGCTCCATCTGTTTAGAAAGCCTCCCTGTCGAAGCGCTACGATAAACGCCTCCCCGTTGAAGCGCTACGATCCATAGGAGGATCGAGCCTTGCAGCGTTGAGCGCACTAATTGCGCTCACGAGGTGGCCAGACGGGCATCAGAGTGGAAGGAACGTCTACTTTCACAGACATTCCTTCCTCTCGTAAAGACGCTCGACTGACACCAGCCTTACTCTGGGTGGGAAACAGCAGATGAGCAAATCATTCTAGCATTCCTAATAAATTGCAGTGTGTTTTTAGTCACAAAGTGCAGCGCATTTATGAGAGCATTTCTCTTTTTGTGTCCTCGAGCCTTGTTTTTTTGACTATAATAGCCTGCAGACTTGACAGACCCAGCGGTGATTCCTATCCTCATCTTAACCAAGGGCTGATTCGCAAGTCCATGTTTTGCTTATGATGGTGTGATCATGATATAATCATCTCATATTCTATCCTCACACCTTGTAAAGATGATCGAGAGTTATCCGTCTGTCTGTCTCCCCACATCTGTCTATCTGTCCATATTTATCTCTCTAATCATATCTTTTTCAATCCAATAACAAGACACGCTTTGGCATGATATGTAATATAATGTAAAACAAATCTCTACTTTAGTGCAAAGAAGAACTGAAACCTCGAGCGGAAATACCGTTCAATGAGCGTGCTTATCAAAACTGTGGAGAACAAGATAGAATAGGATAACACGAAATATCTACTTTAAAGTAAAAGAATTTACATTTTAAATGAAAAAGTGATGGTGGGGAAAGATAAACACAATACACATACTCTAAAACTATCCCTTACGTATCAGTTAATTCAAATGTATATGAGCCCCATCCTATTTGGGTCTTACCCCTCAGAGTAATCCCATAACTGTTTTGTGAAAAATAAAGGCAGACAAAAGGGGTTATTCAGAGACAGCCGATTTGGCCCGATCTGGCCCCGAAATTCAGCATACAGTGCCATTTTGGGGCCATTCGGCTATTTAGAGCACAGGCAATTCACCAGATTTTAGCAAACGGCTTGCAAGTTCAGAGCAGTGAAGAAGTGCTGCTCGTGGTTTCATTCGGCGGGTTTATTCAGGCGAACCCCATAGACTTCAATGTTAAAAATATTCCCGTTTTTATGCAATATCTAATAAATCATTTATTATTTTAATCTGCATTAAAAAGTCTCTCTAGCCATAGATTTTTTTAGGATCTTTTAGGATTTTTTTGGAATTTTTTCATTTTTTTTGTTATATAACGTATATTCTTTTTCTTGTACCATACCTTTTCATTATCATTCATAGGACCTTATATGTAAATTCCAGACATTTTCATTCAGTAGTTTTTATGCAAACAGTGTTTCAATTTTAAAAATTTCAAGCTTACTTTTTTTTTTTCGTTCGGCGTGGTTTTCTGGTGATTCTGGTGGGTTTTCGGTGGCTTTGTGGTGGGTGTTCGGCGGGATTGTGGCTGGTTGGTGGCGGGTTTTCCCTGCACTCCAGGGACCCTGCGGTGAATGCTGAATTCACCACAGGGTGGGGAACTTTGATTCCCCGAAGTGCAGGGAACTGCGTAGAACGAGAGAGCACTAAAATGTCAGCAACATTTTGGTGCTTTCTGAATAACCCCTAAAGAGTTACTCTTCATTAAGGTTTCTGCTGAATGCCAGCCAGACTTAAGGTACCAGCAGGTGCTAGGCAGAGATTTTATTGGACCTCTTCTTCGTGTCAGTCCGAGAATAATCGTAGTCCTTCACTATGATCTTAAGCTTTTTTCAAGTTTTTCTTTCTTTCGGCACCACCTGCCTTTTTCCCCTTTCCACCTGTCTCTCTTTGTAGACCACCACCATAGCTACTGACTTCTTGTTTACTTACCGCCTGATTCACGCAATACTTGATACAAGAGAAGCACGCCAACAGGACAGTTTGAAAGAGGCATTTTATATATTTTATATTGTTTCCGTCACTTTTCATCACTGTATATTCGATACAAACTCGCAAGTGTCAGCTATTATGTTTCGCTTTCCAGATATGTAGCCATAATGTTATTGTTTTGCTCTATTTGTTTTTGCTTTTTATGAAGTGACACAAGCTAAACAGGTCGCTATGTTTGGATTCCCAGAGTAAACGTTCCAAAAGCTCAGCAATTATGTCCTTGCAGAGCTTTAAAAGGTTTAATTGAAGCCTGGTAAAGAAGTCTGTTCCGTTTTGCGAACTGCAGCCACTGATAAATGAAAGGCTGAAAAAAATAAACACATTTCAATTAGCTGCAGCCTTCTGCTACCTTTATTCCCAGCTCCTACATTGATTATCCCACTCAGCCCCTACATTGATTATCCTACTAAGACTATGGTATGAGATTACAGGTTTATCTATTTAATTGGAGGAACGCTGGTGTCCGGCAAGCACCACTGTGATGATAAATAAGATATTTTGCAATTAGAACTCTGTGGCCTTACTTACAATTAATTGACCATGCTCGTTAAATATATTCTAGGCACTTCTACTGAAAGCTCTATAGAAAAGAATGTTTCCAGTGTACTGTCCAGTTCATGATACAATAGATTCTTCTCTTGCTAAGCCCTTCGTTAGTAATGTAAGCCCTTTGCAATCTGTAATGAATGCAGGTGCCAGGCTTATTTTTCTCACCAGATGCACCTCGCGGACCTCCACCCTCTGCTGGTCCCTCCATTGGCTTCCTGTGCATTTCAGGATACAGTTTAAAATACTGATGCTCGCGTTCAAATCACTCAATAACTCAACCCCTCCCACATGTCTGTTTTACTCTACAAGCACGTCCCATTTAGACAACTCCGGTTGGCGGGTGATCGCCACCTGTCATCTGTCTACACCCGCACTGCCAACCCTCGCCTCCAAGACTTCTCAAGGGCAGCTCCGGTCCTGTGGAATGACTTCATAAAATCAAAAGGGGCAGAATCTGTTGCCTTTGTTGAGTTAGTGCAGTGGGATTGTTTGTGTTACTAGTAAAAGCATATAAAGCCTCTGCCTTAAAAGAGAGAAAAAAGTAAATTTTGCATTTCATTTTTTTCAGTTTTTTACTTTTAAACAATACATGGTCATGTTTGTTATTGTTGGAAAGGCCATACTCTGACCTTTCCATTGACACCTCACTTAACCTTGTGAGAAGTAAAGGTCAGCGATGCATGGTTCCAAAGCCCTTCTGTTTCTTCTCCCTGCAGTGCTACTTTCTAGGTTGTTGATGAAACAAGCATTGTGCCATCACCTCCAAACTTGCTGGCGGTGTAGGAAATGAGAAGGTGAGTTAGTGCAGCATCATTGTTCACTTTGTAATTCTATAGTGAACAATAATGCTGCATTTGAAAAAAGAGAAAAATATTAATATTTTATTTTATTTTTACATAATCCTAACCTGGTCATGTTTGATATCACTGAAAAGGCCATTTTCTGGCATTTCCAATGATGCTTTATATATCCTTCTAGCGTGTAGGGCTCCAGAGATGCAGGAGTCTAAATGATTGTATATTGTAATATTGTATTATTATTTGTTTCACAGAGCAAGGTGCGCACAGGGAAATAATTTCCTTGTAACATGTATGCATTGCATATCTAATAATGCAATTGCTATCTAATAATGCAATTCATTTGGGAAGCCAGTCTCATTAATTCGTTGTGAATGATTGAAATTTTCAATTTTTACATTTTAGTCATAGCATTCTGATATAACATATACACATAGTACTGATATATTTTGCATTTGTTACTTCCACTGATAAAATGATAAATAATATGTCTGGGTTCTACAATAAAAATGGCTTTCAATAGCGTTTAAACATGATGAGTAAAAAGTCGTCGAAAATGGGCTCAACATACAGGGGTGAAATGGTTTATCTGCAAAAGATTAACATAGTGAACCTGCCAATACCATTCTTAAATAGTCAGCCTAAGATATGATGTACATTCGCTAATGGTCTGACAAGCATGGTTACAATGTGTACTGATCTCAACTTGGTTTCGGGACCTGTAAAATAAATCTTAAATGCTGTGATCCAGATTAGGGATGAGCCGAACACCCCCGTGTTCGGTTCGCATTCAAACTCGAACAATTTCAAAAGTTCGAGTTCGGACACCATCACGATCCGAACTCAATGCAAGTCAATGGGACTCAAACGTTCGATTTTTAGAGTGCCCTGCAAGAGGGCATATATGCAAGATATTTGCCATAAAAGGTGTATGGGGGTCCGGGTAGTGCCCTGGGGGACAGGAAACAAGGAAACAAAGTTTAAAAAAAGACGTTTTTAATGGAACAGTGATTTTTCCATGAAATAAAGGTTAAGAATAAAAACTAAAAATTCTGATTAAACTGTTTAATTGTATGGTATAGAATTAGATTAAAGATATACTGATTTTGCAGAAAACAATGCTATAAATCAGTGATACAGCCTAATAGCCTGGCAGCAGCTGGCAGTGCCAACACACAGATTACAATTCACAGATATCTGCTAGAAGTACGTGGGACCTCCTGATAGCTGGCGGTGAGAAGACACAGCTTACAATTCCCAGATATCTGCTCGACGTCTGTGAGACCCCAATAGCTGGCAGTGAGAAGACACAGACTACAATTCCTAGATATCTGCTAGAAGAAAGTGAGACCCCAATAGCTGGCACTGAGAAGACACAGATTACAATTCACAGAAATCTGCTAGACGTCTGTGAGACACACTGAAAGAACAGTCTCCTCTCACTCCTGCAAAAAAACACGTGCTGGGGCTGCGGGGAAGCCTTATATAGTGTGCTGCGGGACTCAGCTCTGTGAGCCCATGATTGGGCAAAATTTGCCCAATCAGGACTCTGAGCCCTGATTGGCATAGTCTTGCACCTGTCTTGCACCTGACCTGTGGTCAGGTGCAAGGCTGTAGCCAATTACGAGCTTCAGGCCAGTGGAAAAGTGCATTGTGGTGCATTGTGGGCGAACACGCGGAAATGTTCGATGTTCGCCGAACGGCCGAACGGGCAATGTTCGATTCGAACTCATGTTCGGATCGAACCGCCAGCCCATCCCTAATCCAGATAGAATTGCATAGTAGCATGTTTTTTTTGCGGGGGGGGGGTTGTCCGTTTCCTTTTATATGTCCTTTTCTCATCATACTTGGTAATTATATATTTCTAGTAGGGTTGTGCATGACTTTTTTTTTCATTTTTTTTTTTTTTTGTTTCGGATCATTTCGATTCGGTGATTCGGATCATTTAGGCGATTCAGCTCATTTCAGCAATCCAGCTCATTTTAACAATTCGGCTCATTTCGGGTGATTCGAATCAGTTGGTTTTTCGCTTTTTTGAGTTATTTTGTTTTTTATTGCTTATTTAAGAATGGGAAGTAGATTACTACCAATAGAATGTAAGTTTCTTTTCTTAATTATTCTTTTAGGATTTTTTAGGCATTTTTTTGGGTGAAATTTTAGGTTTCCTAACTTTTTTTAAAGAAACAAGGCGTTTTAACCCATATGTTTCAATGCAGCATATGAATCCGCACATGCCGGGCAGCACCTCTCTGCAGTATAATTAATGCAGCATATGAATCCACACACTGCTGGGAAGCGCCTCTCTGCAGTATAATTAATGCAGCATATGAATCCACACACTGCTGGGAAGCGCCTCTCTGCAGTATAATTAATGCAGCATATGAATCCACACACTGCTGGGAAGCGCCTCTCTGCAGTATAATTAATGCAGCATATGAATCCACACACTGCTGGGAAGCGCCTCTCTGCAGTATAATTAATGCAGCATATGAATCCGCACATGCCGGGCAGCACCTCTCTGCAGTATAATTAATACAGCATATGAATCCACACACTGCTGGGAAGCGCCTCTCTGCAGTATAATTAATGCAGCATATGAATCCACACACTGCTGGGAAGCGCCTCTCTGCAGTATAATTAATGCAGCATATGAATCCACACACTGCTGGGAAGCGCCTCTCTGCGGTATAATTAATGCAGCATATGAATCCGCACACTGCCAGGAACTTCCCAGCAGTGTGTGGATTCATATGCTGCATTAATTATAACTCATAAAAAAATGAAACTAACTGATCAAAAATGAATCAATCCGAATCAATGAATCAATCTCCATAGAGGTGCTGCCCGGCAGTGTGTGGATTCATGTCTGCATTAATTATACTGCAGAGAGGCGCTTCCCAGCAGTGTGTGGATTCACATGCTGCATTAATTATACTGCAGAGAGGTGCTTCCCAGCAGTGTGTGGATTCATATGCTGCATTGAAACCTATGGGTTAAAAAGCAATGTTTCTTTAAAAAAAGTTAGAAAACCTAAAATTTCACCCAAAAAATGCCTAAAAAATCCTAAAAGAATAAATAAGTAAAGAAACTTACATTCTGTTGGTAGTAATCTACTTAGAAACATAGAAACATAGAAACATAGAAAAATGTCGGCAGATAAGAACCTTTCGGCCCATCTAGTCTGACCAATTACATGGATACTTTACCTGGATTTATCTTTTGTTTAGGATAGCCTTATGCCTATCCCATGCTTGCTTAAATTCAATTACTGTTTTGGCCTCTACCACTTCTACTGGAAGACTGTTCCATGTATCCACCACCCTCTCAGTAAAATAATGCTTCCTGATGTTACTTTTAAACCTTTGCCCCTCTAATCTAAGACTATGTCCTCTTGTTTTGCTATTTTGTTTCCTTTTAAATATACTCCCTTCCTCTACCTTGTGGATTCCCTTTACGTATTTAAATGTTTCTATCATATCTCCTCTGTCTCGTCTTTTTTCCAAGCTGTACATGTTAAGATCATTAAGCCTTTCCTGGTAACTTTTCTCCTTCAAGCCGTACACCATTTTAGTAGCCCTTCTCTGAACTCTCTCTAAGAGGTCTATATCCTTCTGGAGATACGGTCTCCAGTACTGCACACAGTACTCCAAGTGAGGTCTCACCAGTGCTCTGTACAGTGGCATGAGCACTTCCCTTTTCCTACTGCTAATACCTCTCCCTACACAACCAAGCATTCTGCTAGCATTTCCTGCTGCTCTATTACATTGACTACTTACCCTTAGATCCTCTGAAATAATGACCCCTAAATCCCTTTCCTCAGATGTTGAGGTTAGGACTGTATCAAATATTCTATATTCAGCCCTTGGGTTTTTACGTCCCAGGTGCATTATCTTGCACTTATCCACATTAAAACTCAATTGCCACAACTCCGACCATTTTTTTAGTTTACCTAAATCATTTGTCATTTGGCTGATCCCTCCAGGAACGTCAACCCTGTTGCAAATCTTTGTGTCATCAGCAAAAAGACATACTTTTCCATTAATACCTTCTGCAATATCACTAATAAAAATATTAAAGAGAATGGGTCCAAGTACTGACCCCTGAGGTACCCCACTGGTAACAAGACCTTGTGCCGAATAAACTCCATTTACCACAACCCTCTGTTGTCTGTCACTCAGCCACTGCCTAATCCAGTCAACAATATTGGAATCTAAACTCAAAGATTGCAATTTATTGATAAGCCTTCTATGCGGAACAGTATCAAAAGCCTTACTGAAATCTAAATAAGCAATGTCTACTGCACCACCTGTGTCTATTATTTTTGTTACCCAATCAAAAAAATCAATAAGATTAGTTTGGCATGATCTCCCTGAGGTAAACCCATGTTGTTTCTGATCCTGTAATCTATGTGTTTTTAGATGTTCAACAATCCTTTCCTTTAACATGGTTTCCATTAATTTCCCCACTACTGACGTAAGACTAACTGGCCTATAGTTCCCCGATTCCTCCCTACTACCCTTCTTGTAAATGGGCACAACATTTGCTAATTTCCAGTCTTCTGGGACGACTCCCGTTAACAAGGATTGGTTAAATAAATCTGTTAACGGTTTTGCTATTACATCACTGAGCTCTTTTAATAATTTAGGGTGGATCCCATCAGGCCCCATTGACTTATTTGTCTTTACTTTAGACAGCTGCTGTAGAACCTCTTCCTCTGTAAACTGATATGTAAATGTCTCTTTAGTGTTCTCTCCTAACTGAGGTCCCTTTCCTTCCTTTTCTTCTGCAAAGACTGAACAAAAATATTCATTGAGGCAGTCAGCGAGACTTTTATCCTCTTCTACATACCTTCCTTCCTTTGTTTTTAATCTGACTAATCCTTGTTTTACTTTTCTTTTCTCGTGTATATATCTGAAAAATGTTTTGTCCCCCTTTTTTACTGACTGAGCTATTTTCTCTTCTGCATGTGCTTTGGAAGCTCTTATAAATTGCTTTGCCTCTTTCTGCCTAATCTTATAGGTTTGCCTATCTTCTTCACTCTGAGTTGTTTTATAATTATTGAATGCTGTCTTTTTGTTCTTCACTATTTTGGCCACGTCTGCAGAGTACCACAGTGGTTTCTTCCCTTTTTTGTTTTTGCTAACAAGCCGAATGCAATTTCCTGTGGCCTTCAATAATGCTTCCTTTAAATAATCCCATTTCTCCTGGACTCCCTTTAAACTCCTCCAGTCTGATAATGACTCCTTCACACAAAATCTCATTTTAGAAAAATCTGTTTTTTTAAAGTCTAAAACTTTCGTTCTTGTGTGGTGCGGCTCCATCCCTGTTGTTATATTAAACCATACTGACTGGTGATCACTAGATCCCAAATTTTCACCTACAACAACGTCCGATACCAAACCTCCATTTGTGAGTATTAAATCCAATATGGCCTCTTTACGGGTCGGCTCCTCAACTACTTGTGTTAGAGATACTCCCAGTAGGGAGTTTAGAATATTTGTACTCCTGGTGCACCCAGCTGTTTTGGTTTTCCAGTTCACATCAGGAAGATTAAAGTCCCCCATGATAATAACTTCCCCCTTCATTGCCATTTTGGCTATTTCCTCAACCAGCAGATTATCTAGTTCTTCTGCTTGTCCAGGGGGTCTATAGATCACACCTACACGAGCTACTGTATGATTGCCAAATGTTAGCGTAACCCAAACTGACTCTATGTTCACCTCGCTCACTTTTATTTGGTTCGTTTTTATGTTGTTTTTCACATACAGGGCCACTCCTCCTCCTTTCCTACCTTCTCTGTCTTTTCTATATAAAGAGTACCCCGGTATTGTTATGTCCCAGTTATTTTTCTCACTGAACCATGTCTCAGTAACCGCCACTAAATCTACTTTTTCAGCTGCCATCATTGCCTCTAGTTCATTGATTTTATTGACTAAACTGCGAGCATTTGTAGACACGACTCTGAGCTTGTCATTTTTTACCTCGCATGTTGCTTGCACCCTCCGATTTAGTTTTGGGGGACAATCGGACAGATTGTTTTTTACCCTTTTTTTGTCCCCCCCTCCTAGTTTAAATATTTCTTTGCGAAACCTTTGAACTTCTCACTGAGAACATATGTTCCCCTATGAGTAAGATGCAAACCATCTTTTTTATACAGTTCCTTTCTGCTCCAATTAGAGCTATCATGGGACACAAAGCCAAATCCTTGCTCCCGACACCATTCCCGAAGCCACAAATTGAATTCCCTATTGCACATCTGCCTATCTTGAATGTTATGCACAGGCAAAACTTCAGAGAATGACACAGTGGACGCAATCTGCTGTATTTCACCTCCAAGAACACAAAAATCTTCCTTAATCTCAGAAACCTCATTGCTAGCCAAGTCATTTGTCCCTAGATGGACTAGAACGTCCACTTCCCCTTGTTGCTTTGCTTGTTTGACAATATTGAGAATACGTCTCTTGTCTCTACGAGCAGTAGCCCCAGGAAGACATCTCACCAAACCACTACTCTCCAGCTCAACACCTCTTATGATAGAATCACCCAGCAACAATTGCCTTCTATCAAGTCCCACCTTTTCATTTTTGTCCTTGGTTGCAGTGCTGCATACCTTAGGCATAGTGGATGGTGGTTCCTCAACTATGGTGTCTAAGCCTACATCCGTCTTATCACTACACTCTGAAAGTGCCTCAAAAGAATTAAGAAGAGCCACAGATTGTGGGACATGCCTTCTCTCCACAACTCTAAGTCTACCAGATCCTACAGTAGTCCATCTGCCGCTCCTAGGAGGCCTCTGTGGCAGTGGTTTAGTAACAGTCATAGCCTGAGTTTCTCTAACAGATAATTTACAAATCTCAGACTTCAAACAGGCAATTTCCTGCTGCAATAAAGAGAGCTGCCTACATATCAGGCACACTCCAAACCTCCAAAAATTGGATCTAAAAACAAATGCATGACAGCTCTTACACTGGACCAAGCCTGCCATTATAAAAGAATGGATTTAAACCAACAAATCTTACCTTTTTGTAGGTTTTCTACCTCCTGTCTAACCTCAGACTACCTCCAGAGTATCTCCAGAAGATCTCCTGTAAGTGCTCACTTTGAAGACTTCACTTAGAAGGCTTCCCAAGCTCAATTAGACAAGCTAATATTCCACAATCTTTATATAGCCACCTAAGAACACCTCCCCCAGCAAATAGTGGACAAGCTAAACCTGAAGCAAATACCACTCAATTGATTCCAATTGTATGCTCATCAGTATGAAAATGAGTCACCAGCCTAACCTAATTTACTCACCAGACCTAACTTGAAACCTTAAGATGAATAGAAAAGATCTGTTTGAAACAAAAATCTAAATCACTCACCAGAAGATCTCCTGTAAGTGCTCACTTTGAAGACTTCACTTAGAAGGCTTCCCAAGCTCAATTAGACAAGCTAATATTCCACAATCTTTATATAGCCACCTAAGAACACCTCCCCCAGCAAATAGTGGACAAGCTAAACCTGAAGCAAATACCACTCAATTGATTCCAATTGTATGCTAATCAGTATGAAAATGAGTCACCAGCCTAACCTAATTTACTCACCAGACCTAACTTGAAACCTTAAGATGAATAGAAAAGATCTGTTTGAAACAAAAATCTAAATCACTCACCAGAAGATCTCCTGTAAGTGCTCACTTTGAAGACTTCACTTAGAAGGATTCCCAAGCGCAATTAGACAAGCTAATATTCCACAATCTTTATATAGCCACCTAAGAACACCTCCCCCAGCAAATAGTGGACAAGCTAAATCTGAAGCAAATACCACTCAATTGATTCCAATTGTATGCTAATCAGTATGAAAATGAGTCACCAGCCTAACCTAATTTACTCACCAGACCTAACTTGAAACCTTAAGATGAATAGAAAAGATCTGTTTGAAACAAAAATCTAAATCACTCACCAGAAGATCTCCTGTAAGTGCTCACTTTGAAGACTTCACTTTGAAGGCTTCCCATTCTTAAAGGGATACTCCAGGCAATATGACCACCTCAGCTTTTTAAGGTGGTCATATTGCCTGAAGTATCCCATTTTTTTCCCCAGCTTTCTACCTTTTCCCGATCGGCTGATATTGCTGAGAGAAGCCGTGGACTTTACTCCGCCCTCCCAGCTGTCAATCAGCCGATCGGGTTTCAAGGTCCCCGCGTTTTGGAACTCTCGGCAAAGCTGGGATGTCATCGCGCTAGAAGTGCGATGACGTCCCACCACTCCGGCAGAGTCGTGGGAACGGGCAGGAGAAGGAGCTGGAACTGCTGCCTCCTCCTCCTTCTCCTCCGCCTAAGAGTTTTTAGACGAGCAGGCGGGGTGAACTTCAGCTCACCTCGCCGCTCGTGAACGTGCGCTGCTCCGCGCATGTGCGGTTGAATGAGCTGATTGGCTGGTTTATGTGATAGGCGCGCATGCGCGCTTTGCACGTAAACCTTAAGCCAAGTTCCAACTTTAACACGACAGGAGCGGAAGAGGAGGGAGGTGAGTAAAAAAAAAACAAAGAACGCCGTTGGAAAAGTGTAATTTTTAGGGTAAGTATAACATTAAAAAAATATATATATGTACTGAATGACTAGTTAGGGCAATAGGTTTAAGATAATGTAAAAAAAAGGGGGGTGATTTTCAGCCTGGAGTGTTCCTTTAAATAAGCAATAAAAAACTAAATAACTCATAAAAAAGCGAAAAACCAACTGATTCGAATCACCCAGAATGAGCTGGCTCGTCGAAATGAGCCGAATCGCCAAAATGATCCGAATCACCGAATCGATCTGAAATTTCAGATTGATCCGAAATTTCGGGTGGTCGATATTTTGTTTTCGGAAATGCTCCCGAAACACGAAAATGGTGAATTTTGGTCGAATTTCAATTCGGAACGAAACGAATTGCACATCTCTAATTCATAGTGGATAAAGTGATATATCTCTAACACATTGACAAATGAGGAAAAAACTTAATGCAGCTTTTATACTAGCCACGCTAACTATCAAAGGACTTTTTTTGGGTCAAGAACAGTAAGGGAAATCATTAATCATAGCTAGTCAATCTGAAACAGATTGTGTTTGTAGGTGTCATGACTTTCACTTAAAACTTTAGGGACCATGATCAAAGCAAAGGACACGCTAAATTACAAACCACTTCTACTGCTGTTCGCTCCAGGGTTTTTGGAGTCGGTGTGTTTGTTCAGGCACTTTATATTTTCTATTAGAAACCTTATTAGGTACAGCCAGGGTGCGTGTTCGTGGGAATTTCACTTCTCAGGTGAGTTCTTTAGTTTGTCATAGGACGGCAGCAAAAGTTTGATCAAAAGATGCATGTGCAATAAATCCTGGCATAACCTGCCATCAGCGATCCATCACATCAGCTGTACTTTGGTCATTAGAGTGAACCAAAAATTGAATTTATTACCGTTCAGAATGTCTATCATTGATTTACAAGGAGTGAATATAAAAATATATGCAATTTGACTGGAACCAGTAGCTGTTACAGCTAAAAACTGAAAGAGAAAAAGTCAAAGTTCAGACCAACTGAAAATTATTTTGCCACAGCCCCCCAAAAAAAACACAATTTAAAAATATGTTCAAATAATGCCTGCAAGAGCAAATACATATATTAAGTGGCTAAAACTATTTCACTAACAAACTCAGAGCTGCTGAAGCTGCAACGTGAACTTTGACATCTCTCAATCCCTGCGATATCTTCTGAATATTATCAGTGTTCACAACAGGAAAAAATACAAGAACAGAGCATTTTCAGATACAAAAACATAAAAAAACAAAATAATCCATAGTGTAATACAGCAAGGTATTCCTTACAGTATTACGCTATGTTTTTAATATTTTTTATGTTTTTGTGTCTAGAAATGCTCTATTTTTGTATTGTATTTTGTCTTCTGAACGTATGAAGGATGAAGCGTTCTTTGAGTGTTTAGATACGTATCTTTATGTAAAGTTCAGCCCAGCTGAAAATAATTTTGCCACAACCCCCCCAAAAAAAAACATAATTTAAAAATATGTTCAAATAATACTGCAAGAGGAAATACATATCGTAAGTGGCTAAAACTATTTCTCTAACAAACTCAGAGCTGCTGAAGCTGCAACGTGAAATTTGACAACTCTCAATCCCTGCAATATCTTCTGAATATTATCAGTGTTCACAACAGCAAAAAATACAAGAACAGAGCATCTCTATATACAAAAACATATGCAAAAACATAAAACAATAAAAAAAATAGTGTAATACAGCAAGGTATTGCTTGCTGTGTTACGCTATGTTTTTATTCTTTTTTTATGGTTTTGTGTCTAGAAATGCTCTATTCATGTATTGTGCCCTGTTTTTTGAACATATGAAGGATGAAGCGTTCCTTGAGTGTTTAGATACATATTTTTCTGTAAAGGTGTTTTTGGCACACATGTTTGGTGTTTGCTTTAGTTTATTCACAATGGGAAACCTGCACCAATCCTTCATTTGAGATGCCCAGGTCGAGCCCCGTGCAAGTCCAACGCAGACCCCCAATTCAACAATTAACATTTTATACATAATTTTTGGGAGTATTTTGTATTTCTATTGGAATAATTATTACCCGCATTTTACAGCTCCTTTTACAATGTCCTTGGATCGACTCCCATACTGCACTATTGAGACAGATCACAGTAATCAGGTTATTTAGTGAGTCTCAGCCTCTGTCGCATTGCCAATACATAGGTTAGTGTATACAGACATTAAACACAGATCACCCAAGTCCAGTTTTGTATTAAATGTTTACAACTGTTATGGGGGATTTTAAGAAGATACCTATTTGCTTCGCTATAAACAACATAAAATACAGATATTTTCAATATCTGAAATACAATTTTAAACAGGCTGTTGCCTGGCTGGTAGCGCCTGACAAACCAGCGCTTCAAAATAATTTAACGAAGAGTGTTTATGATATCCTGCTGCTACAACAATGACTGTAAAGTGAGGTATAAATATAACAATTTGATTTATTTCTGACATGGTCATAATGTTCAGGATTGCTCATCTATGCCAGTGACATAGTAAAATGCCAGGTGTCAGTCTCTGCTAGCTTTCCTCTTACAGTGCTTTCAATAGAAATAGCAGGGGATAACTGGATATCTTTTAAACTTGGTTCTCTTCAGCTAAATTTTGTCCGCACACAATGACGGTTCACTATTAAGTTTGCAAGTGATGTGATCAGGGCCGGATTAATGTAGGGGCGGATGGAGCGGCAGCTCCAGGCCCCTTCCATTAAATAGGCCCACAGCTGCCTCAAGAATAAGCTGCTGGCCGACAGGACACACACAAAATCACCGCGCGGCTGGCAGGCCTGACACACACGCAGACTGCAGCCGATGGAAAGGTGGATTATGTAGGAGGATTATTGTGAGGAGCAGCCAGTAGGTGGCGCTGATCAGCTGCTGAGGGAGACACACTGGCTGCTCCTCCCCATCCTCCTGCAAGTCTTCCTGTTTCCAGCCGCGTGGAAGGGCAGTGAGGAAACAGAGCCGACCAGCAGCCAGGGGGAAAGGCAAGATTCCCCTATCATTCTCTTGGGGTGAGCAGCGTTTCTTTTAATTTACTGAGCCCCCCGCCCCGCAGCTCTCCTCTGATCTCACTTTGCAGGGAGGAGGAGGAGGGGGGTAGCATGCGGGGGGGGGCAGCACACAGTGGAGACGGATAAAAGAGAAAGTGGGTCACAGAAAAGGAAAGAAATAAAAAAGAAGGGGGTCACACAGGAAAGGGGGGTCACAGAGAGAAATGAAAAAGAAAGGGGTCACAGAAAAGGAAAGAAATGAAAAAGAAGGTCACACAGAAAAGGAAAGGGGGTCACAGAGAGAAATGAAAAGATAGGGGTCACAGAAATGTAAAAGACGGGGTCACACAGAAAAGGGGGTCACACAGAGAAATGAAAAAGAAAGGGGTCACACAGAGAAATGAAAAAGGGGGTCACAGAGAAATGAAAAAGGGGGTCACACAGAAAAGGAAAGGGGGTCACAGACAAAATGAAAGGTGGTCACACAAATGAAAAAGAAAGGGGGTCATACAGAGAAATGAAAAAGAGAGGGTGACACAGAAAAGGAAAGGGTCACTGAGAAAAGGAAAAATTAAAAAGAAGAGGGTCACACAGAAAAGGAAAGGGGTCACAGAGAAAATGAAAGGGGGGTCACACAAAAATGAAAGGGGGGTCACACAGAAATGAAGAAGGGTCACACAGAAAAGGAAAGGGGGTCACACAGAGAAATTAGAAAGGGGGTCACAGGAATGAAAAGGAAGGGGGTCACAGAGAGGTCTCACAGTAAGTGGGATGAAAGAGGTCACAGAGAGAGAGAGGTCACACAGTGAGGGTCACACCGTGATCATAGAGATGTGACGGATGAGAGAGCGAGAGTAAGGCTGGTGTCAGACTAGTGTGAGAGTGGACGTTCCTTCCACTCGACGCACCGTCTGGCCACCTTGCTGAGCGCAGTTAGTGCCTTCAGCGCTGCAAAGCTCGATCCTCCTATGGAGAATCGCGTTTTGCAGCCCCGTCAACGCTCGTCCTAGCGCTTTGAAGGAGAGGGCTGATGCACGGCTGCAGCATGGCCGCTGTTGCGTGCAAAATTCCTGCGCGCGCAACAGCGTGTGGCTGGCCCCGTCGCAGCATCTCAATGCTGTGACAGACGCCAGAAGGCACGTCAGTATGGGTGCACATAGTGCGCTCGTCTGACGCCAGCCTAACCAGAAATGAGAGACTACTAATTCACACTGCACATTGCTATGAGTTTTATTGCTCTGGAGCTCTGTGATACAGTAATGTGCAGTGTGTATGAGTGTGTCACAGAGCTCCACAACAATAAAACTCACAGTAATGTGTAGTGTGTTTGAGCATGAGTTTTATTGCTGTGGATTCTGTGATATGTTCATCTGTGAATAAGATTAACCATTACTTCTCTGTAAGACAATTTTGCTGCCGCTGAAGACTGCCTAATTGTTGCGAACTGCACCATATTTCTCTGTCTATTCGGCAGTATTTGGTGATTTGACAGTTTAGTTGGTGCTTGTTGCCTCAGTATCTAAAAATAGGCCCAACAAAATCCTCAGCACCAGGCCCATGATACCCTTAATCCGGCCCTAGATGTGATAATAGTCTGAACAGCCATATTCAAGTCACAATTATGTTGTTCTAAAGGTGCCTGCGGGTCTTCACTTATTCCTGATTTTTATTCAAAAATTATCATAGCAACATCTATCTAGGCTTCCTTGCTATATAGGTTTACTTTAGTGGGAATGCTAAACTTAATATTGTTTTTGATAGGTGCCAACCCCAGGAGATCTTCAGGATGCTCTCACATCTATGTGTTAATCATCTATGTGTTAATTCAGATTTTATATAAATATCAATTAGCACAAACATATAGGTACTATATTCCCTAGTTCGTCTGCAGATTTCCCCGTAGCATCCCCATATTAGCACAAAATCTTGGGGCTGGTGCTAACTCAGCACCTTGCACCAAAACACAGTGCTAACCGCTGAGATACTCACGGTAGCGCGTTTGTGATACCACGAGTATCCCCTCCTGGAGTCCACAGGACTCCATGTAGGGCTGCACTTCAGGGGCACCAGCCCTGTGCAATCTCGCTCTTAAGATCACAAAGCGCCGCAGGGTGATTGCGGAGGGAGACTGGGAACTATTTGTTTCCAGTCTCACTCTGCTCGGGGTGACTAGAAGCGGGGTGCTACTTGAATCTGCAAATGCAGAATTATGTAGCGCCAGCTTTTACGAGGTAATAAAATATGACTGTCCGTGTCCCGATGGAAATAACCGCTAGCACTTTGTAATAACTAGTGAGAAACAGATGGTAAGCGCCACACAACATGTACAACCACGGAAACCCCAACGCTACACCAGAAAGCAGTGGTTTCCCCTACACCATTGTACACAGAATGATATCCGTATCTGGTAAGCGAAAATGAATGCCTTTGGGGTTCAGATGACTCTCGTGTATTCACATTCCGTAATATGGTTATAAAAAAAGCAAAGAAAAACATAATAGTGCAATATGAACAATACACTTGTGCAAATGAGTAATACACATGTTCCACTCACAAGTGTAGAGTCCCAAAACTGGCTCTGAGTGGAACTGGGCTCTTGGGTTATTTTCTTCTTCCTTCTAGAGAGGTGACCCCCCACCTTATGGAACAGTATTCTCAAATCGCAGGATATAGATAGGATAAAAACAAGAGGAGGGTAGAAAAAGCACTCTCCTAGTGTATTTCTGAATGATTCAACTGCAAGATTTTTCTGCTAAATTGAGACTTACTCTTTGTGGAGCTACAATAGCTCCAGGAGGAACACCTATGGATTTTTTCTATTTGTAAAACCCCAAAAGAACCAATCAGGATTCCAGAACATGGTCTTGTAAAGGTGATTATTAAAACATAATATAAAATAAACTGGCAAACAGGTCTCCCAGGACGCGTTTCGCCGCTCCAGGTGGCTTCATCAACTGGTATCAATACCTTACTTTTGAAAATGCTAATGGACGTTTGCGCTGCCCATGTTAAGTATAGGATGCGCAGAGTACAGTAAGCTCGCAGAAGCTAGCCCAAACAATGATGCGCATTTGGATTACTAACAGGGTAGCGTCAGGAATGTAATATGGATGGCATGGGTTAAATACACTTATCCTGGCGGTAACGCTTACATATCAAGGCTCTAACATTAGCGCCAACTATGGAATAGAGCCCGTAGTTTAGGGTTCACATTAATATGGACCCTGAATACAGAAAAAGGATAGTTTAAGATGTGTCATCTTCTCACAAGTCCTTATACGTTCACCTGCCTGCATCTGAAAATACAGAGAGCCAGCACAAATTTTATCCAGACAATGGCTGAAACTTTTTACAAAAAGCAGCAACCTGCGACTATCCGGATCTCTAATTTCCTGTTAATATATAAATACAAATCTTCTTTTAGATTAAAAAAAGATGTGACTTTCCTCAGCTAATACGTTGCAGACAAATAATATGCAAAATCATAGCAATATTAGGTAATTTGTTTAGCAAGGAAAATCTCAGATGGTTCAATCTTATATTACCCAGTAAATATCCTTTGTTTTCCTGTGATGCCACTTTTGAGAGCTGTGGAAACATTCAGAAATTGCTATTTGACTATAAAAAAAAAACCCGTAACTGCATGGAGTTTTTCCATCTGAAGTATGGCTCCCCTATGGATTCTAGATTAAGGTTCTTTATTACTTAAAATGTAATTATAGAGCACAGAGAGTTTAGCACTTTGCATATTAAGTATTACATGAAATCAAACAATCAGCTCTGATTATCCAATATGTGAATAAGTTATCTAAATCCTGACTTCACATCCATTACCACATCACGAAACTGCTTGTCTCTCATTAATTTTGTTCCACTGAGTTTTAAAATGCATATTTTTAGTATTAGTGCAATTGCAGAACTGATTGTAGGGTTCTCTTATATTGATGTAGCACATTAATCTGCATAATACTGATTAGGCTATTCGATAAATTGGGAATTATCTAGCTTTTACGAAGGAATTACAAATGGTAGGGCAGGTTACTAGACACGCAGAAAAGGTTGATTGTTTTTTTCATTTAGCCTCTCTAGTTCGATTCCATCAACTTTCTAATTCGGGGTAGTAGTGGTTGTGACCACTCGTTCCTCTCCATTGCATACCCTGCCATACCATGTAATGCGTTAGTCAAAATCTATCAACAGTAAGTGGATTATTATTATCTCCAATACACTATGTTGTGACATGATGTGGACCAGGATTGGGGCAATGGAGGGCATGCAGCTCCTAAAATGTCAACTCCATGTCAGTATTCATCCATAGACTGTGCCGAAAGACCCAGAATGGATACCATTGACCGATTCTATTCCAAGAGAGCATTATGATTAACACGTGAGCCAGTTAGTATAATGGCCCCACTCATTAATGAGAATGGCACCTGCCTTTTTCCAGTTCTGTCACAAAGGCCTCCATATACTCAGAGGGCAGGTGCATAACAGAGGTACATAACAGAAATCGCTCTCTAAGGAAGATACTCTGCTTTTGTTCTAAATTACATTTTTATTGACATATATGGCCTGATAATTTGTAATGCCGACTAAAATTTTTGGGAATAGCCTAGTTTCCCAGCCTGTGGATTCCCTAAATAGTATGTTCACTACTGTGTGCCGCACGCTAAAACCCAGACGCTAAGGGGAAAAATTAGCGATCACTAATTTCCATTTTGCGTCACGGTTTCACCAGCAGATTATGGGGCAGGCGTTGAGTCCAGCAGCCTGCCTCATTGCTGCCGCTAGGCTCGCAGATGCTGGGGGCAGCGCTAATGCACCGACCCCAACATCTGCTCCATGGAGTCCATAGGACTCCATTGAGGCTTCTCCTGCCGGGTCACATGGTCGGCAGAGTGATCGAAAAAGGGGGACAGGGGTCTTTCTTTCTCCAGTCTCCTTCTGCTCCTGGTGGCCAGAAGCACCGGATTGGGCCGTTGCTCTCACCGCGGGATGAGAGGTGAGTATGTGATTTTTGGGGGGATTTTGAGCTGCAGGTAATGGATTCTGCAGCAGCGGAATCAGTTACCTACACCTCTGAGCTGAGCGCAAAGTACAGTAAACTCACACTATGAATTGCTAATTAACGAGTGCTAATGTGTTTTTTAACCCGTTAGCAATTAGACTTGTGCACCGACTTTTTTTTCGGTTCGATTCGGTTCGATTCGTTCTGATGTTTAAAATTTAGATTCGGCTCGTTTCGGCCGATTTCTGTTTCGATTCGGTTCGGTTCGGCTCATTTTTCGTATACATTTTTTTTTCGGAATATCGACCATTTTTCGTGTTTTCGGGTCACTCTGCTCGTTTTTTGGATCGACTTTTCGTGATTTTGGAAATTTTCGTTTTTTTCGGAACGTCTGTTCTCCTCGTTTCAAAGTATCTAACTCTATTCGTTTTGACGTAAACTACTATGGTTTACTTTTTTTATATTTTATATATTTTTTTATAATTAATTTTTGGTGTGTTTTTCGGATCCGATAATTCATTCTGTCGATACGATAATTCTGGCGATTCTATCGTGTTTTTTTTTATTAAATAAAGATCCTTTTTTTCTTATGAATATACATTTCACAACTTTATTTAATCATATCAAAATGGTATGAAAGCCAAGGAACAAAAAAAATGAACAAAACGATTTAAAAAACGCTAAACTGACCCGAATGCCACAAGAAACAAGTGATACGCATTTACAAATACAAAATTTACAGAATCAGCGATATAACCGATAATAGTTAAATATACAATGTCCAGAATTACCGAAATGGAACCGAAATCACGAATGGAACTGAAATCATGAATAGAGCAAAAATAAATTTCGATTTGACACATTTCAAGTCCATTCGAAAAATTCGAAAATTTTTCGTTTCGGCTCGGAAAACTTTTCGGATCTGTCGGTTTTCGGGTCCGATCCAATTCGGAAATTCGGCCGAATCCGAAGACACGAATCGGGAAATTTCGTGAAAATTCCGAAACCCGAAACGCACATCCCTATTAGCAATTCAAAGGCGATATGGCCACATCGCTATCACCTCCTTTAAGCTAACGCTGACACTAGTGTGAGCTTGAAGGAGGTGATAGACCCCTATGTGTGTGTAGCGCTCACTCCCGGAGGAGTCGTTGAATAAACCTCGGGTTAGTCTCTCCGCACTAGGGAATAAATATACACCAGCACTGTTGTGGATTTTATAAATTATATACTTTACTGATCCCAATAAAGTGACACATATAATACAATTACGGTATAGGAACGACAGGATTTTCGTAATGCGGGAAACACGCGGCGGCAAAAAGAAAAGATTAACCCCTTCGTTTCTGGAGTGTAAGTCCCATAAGAGTAGTGTCCCAAAAAGGTGTGTGTTCTCAGGTACCCAGGTACTATACTCAACTGGCCAGTGAATGGATTTAGCAAATCTTCGACTAGTCACGTTGGGGCCCTGTGGATTTAAACAATACTGCAGCGTGCTTGGTTTAAACTTTGACTGTGGCCTGGAAGGCCTCTCACCCATCCGCCAGACAATCTGTTCCGCTGTCTGATCAAGGATCTTTCTCCGCTTGGTTATACTGGAACTCTGTGCCACCGGATCCGCTTCTCCTGCTTGTCTGATTTCGGTAATGAGAATTACGGCCTACCGCCTGCACTCCCAGTGGATCATCGCAGTCTCCTAACTCGGTGTCCAAACTGCAACGTTGTGTCTGCGCAAAAACCTCTTAGCAATGTGTGGATAGATCTCCGCCAGCCCTGTCTCTGATTATCAGCACCCGCAAGGCAGCTCCTGCTCTCCGGCCTGGTCTTAATCTCTGGCAGTCTCACATGTGTCTTCCACCTTTCGTCGCTCGGCTCACACTGGCTCTCCTTCGAACGAGGCTGTGGATGTCCTTCGCTCTCTGTCCCACTCACTTCCTGTATCCACTGCAAAGCATAATGGAAAACGTAGTCCCATTGTGTCCAGTATACTTTACAATGCGCTGTCTCCCTCTGGTGGCCAATATAAGTAAATGCAGCAGAACACAGTCTTTTCAAAGCAGCGCTACACTCTCCCCCCCTAAACTCTTGGGTCCTCTCAAGGGCGTGTAACGGGTACATGTATCGGTCATACATAACACAGCATAAGATAACATAACATACCAGTTCTCACTTTAACCTATAAATTCAGGGCTGACAACAGGCAGCAAATATCCTCAATCTCACCTAAACCCCTAGACACCTCTATAAGTAGGGCTGACACTTCAGGAAACCTCCCCACAGTCCCACAGTTGTTACAGCTTCCTCCGTGCTATGTCCTGGTGAATCATACGTGAGTCTCTGAGGGGGTCGTCCTGAACGTTTAGGCTCAAATTTTTCAGGACCCTCTTCAGTCGGGAGAGCTGACTCCACAGGCTCAATTCTCTCTCCTGCAGACTGAGTAGATACATCTTCAGTGTATGAACCTTCCAGGGAAGGCATAGAACTGTAATCTATGGATATTTCCTCTAGAACTTCAGGAACTTCCGAGGTCTCAGGTACTTCAGGTGCTTGAGTCATAACTTCAGAAATATCAGGCTCTAAATAACTCTCACCCCGGTCAGAGACCGGCTTGACGCCCTCGAACTCCGGTGTCCATGCCCAGCTCAGACACCAGCCTTCTTCTTCACTGTCTTCTTCACTCTCTCTAACAGAATGGAACTGATGAGACTGAGTAATAGAAGTCGGACGAGATATAGGCGGACCAGGCAAAGAGAACTTGTTTCCAATCGGTACTCGTACAGTCTTTCCTGACCGTAGGACCTTCTCCATCCCTTCCATTCTCCTCAGCTTTCTCACTTCTGTAGTGGCTCTCTGTCCTTTGACCCTCCGTGGACAGGCCGGTCGTAACATCGAGTGTGCCTTCTTAGGAGCAGGACTCTCTTCTGTCACCAGTGGGGTTAAGAGGTGTCTCAACACATCAGTGTTCATTCCCATTATCATAGAGCTTCGATTAGCTACCAAGGGACGAGGACACACAATGGCCAACGCGTCACATGCTCCCGGTTGTCCAGCGATTACTGAACTGAATTCTAGCTTCACCTGTACCTATCCATCATAGGGAAACTGTTCAGTCCCCATACCCCAGATTTCAAGATCATTCAACTTCTTCAGGGGTATATGCTTCAAATATTTCTGATAGAAGTCTCGGTAAATCAGTGTTACTTGAGCACCCGAATCTAGAAGAGCCTTAGTGTAGACTCCTTCACTTGAACCGGGATGATGGGCGAAGGACCTATCAACTTGTCAGGGAACTTCTTCGTAGTAGCAGGAGATGTAGCCCTTGTCTGTTGTACTCTAACCCTCGTCCTCATACGTGGCGACTGCGGGCGTATATTGTCTTCCCGTGACGTAGGACCGGACCTCCAGGGAGAGGATCTCCTAGTTCTAGCAGGCACATATAGAGACCCTCCCTGTCTCCTTTCCGGGCACTGAGCCTTGAAATGGCCGAATTCCCCACAGGCGAAACATCTTCCCCACGAGGATGAGGCACACTTTCTTCCTGTGGCTCATTTAAAATTCCCCTGTCGGAGGCCACGGCAACCGCTGCTGTTCGTATATCTGAGAGAGACCTCTGTATTTCAGTCTGAATTTCTGCTACTTTCAAGATTGGATCCGTGTGTGTCTGTTCCATCTTAACTTGGGCTTCTTGTACTTTCTTGAGAGTCTTTTGTATCTCACCATACACCTGGTTTGACGACTTTTGAGTTATCTCTGGCTCATATGTCTCTTCCGGAACATCTTCATCTGATGAACACTCGTTATACCCTATGGGTTGCGCATAGACCTTTTCTCCCATTCTTGCAAGCTTCTCTTCCAGAAGGGCTTCTTCTTCCCAAACAATTTGAATCAGTTCTAGGTAATTTATCTCTTTATTACCTTCTCGAGTCTTTAGTTGCAACATCACAGGGGCTAAGGGTAAAGCACCTTTCAATATCTGCCGCATTCTAACCTGAATGTGGGGTCTGTTCCTTTCTTCAGCAGTACTTGGTACAGTTTCTTATCCAGGCGCCTCATGTATTCTGTCATCTTCTCACCCTTTTGCTGGTAAGTATGTTCATACTGGTACATGAGCTCAGCAGCCTTTTCTGTTCGCCCGAATACTTCCTGTAATATGTTCAGGTAATCTAGAGCAGTACAGTCTCGCTTAATCAGCTTCAAATTCCTGACAGCCTCTGACGCAGGTCCCTTCAAGCTCTCAGTAATTCTTTGCTTCTTCTGCGCTTCAGAGACGTCCCACTCATCCAGAGCCTGCATCGCCTGTTCCACCCATTCTTCGAAGGTTTCTTCTCCCACCGGAGTTGGCAAGTTTCCTGAAAAATGTATCTGAAGCTGATGTAAGAAGGGTGGGCCCTCTGACACTTAACTACGAGATCTCCAATAGCAGCAATGAACTCCGGCCCAATCATGGCCAGCGGGCTGGATGCAGGAATATTCGCAGAATCACCACGTGGCTTACTTGGCTGGATCAGACGAACTTCCACGTCGTCGGTTAGCTGCATACTCACGCCCTGAAAACACACGGGAACACCCTTTCTCCACTCAAAAAGAACATACGTGTGAGAAGTCTCTGGGTTCACTTTCATGTCCGCTAGAAACCCCCCGCTGATCAGGCGCCAACGCTGCCACGGCCCGGAGGATCTGTTCTTCTGCCCAGGTGCCTGCAGGAATATCCATTACTACACTCAACTCTAACTGGCCACCCTGTGCTTTACACCACTCTGCTGCTTTGTCTGGATCCATACTTAACCCTTTAAATGCGGTTTAATCTAGAGACTAAAATCCCAGAAACGAGCCCCCATGTGTAGCGCTCACTCCCAGAGGAGCCGCTGAATAAACCTCGGGTTAGTCTCTCCGCACTAGGGAATAAATATACACCAGCACTGTTGTGGATTTTATAAATTATATACTTTACTGATCCCAATAAAGTGACACATATAATACAATTACGGTATAGGAACGACAGGATTTTCGTAATGCGGGAAGCACGTGTCGGCAAAAAGAAAAGATTAACCCCTTCGTTTCCGGAGTGTAAGTCCCATAAGAGTAGTGTCCCAAAAAGGTGTGTGTGTGTGTGTGTTCTCAGGTACCCGGGTACTATACTCAACTGGCTAGTGAATGGATTTAGCAAATCTTCAACTAGTCACGTTGGGGCCCTGTGGATTTAAACAATACTGCAGCGTGCTTGGTTTAAACTTTGACTGTGGCCTGTTAGGCCTCTCACCCATCCACCAGACAATCTGTTCCGCTGTCCGATCAAGGATCGTTCTCCACTTGGTTATACTGGAACTCTGTGCCACCGGATCCGCTTCTCCTGCTTGTCCAATTTCGGTAACGGGAATTACGGCCTACTGCCTGCACTCCCAGTGGATAATCGCGGTCTCCTAACTCGGGGTCCAAACTGGAACGTTGTGTCTGCGCAAAAACCTCTTAGCGATGTGTGGATAGATCTCCGCCAGCCCTGTCTCTGATTATCAGCACCCACAAGGCAGCTCCTGCTCTCCGGCCTGGTCTTAATCTCTGGTAGTCTCACGTGCGTCTTCCACCTTTCATCGCTCGGCTCACACTGGCTCTCCTTTGCACGAGGCTGCGCATGTCCTTCGCTCTCTGTCCCACTCACTTCCTGTATCCACCGCAAAGCATGATGGAAAACGTAGTCCCATTGTATCCAGTATACTTTACAATGCGCTGTCTCCCTCTGGTGGCCAATATAAGTAAATGCAGCAGAACATAGTCTTTTCAAAGCAGCGCTACATGTGTTTAAAGCTATATATGTACGTGTTTGTGTTTGAGTTCTATGGCTATGTAAGGTTATGAGCGGGTGTCTCGTACTGTGGCGTGTTGTTTGTGGGAGTGCTCGATTCTCAGTGACTGGCAGAGAATGTGCCAGAATTCAGACTGCAGAACATTTCTGTGCGGGGTCTGTCAGGTGTCACCAGAGCCGAAGGAGGACAGACCCTGTGCAGCAATTCTCTGGAGAGAGTGAGTGTGATAAAAGGAACCTGTGATTTGAGGCGGCTCTGTTTGTCACTGTTACTGCGATCTGAACACCCACCTCTTAGCCCCAAAATGGTAGAGTTCCTCATCCGAAAATTGTCTCTCTGCATCCATCCCTGCCACAAAGGCAACTTCGAATCTGCACATCTACATTTGTTATATTGATGTACTTAGTTTTTACTTTTTTTAATTGAGCCGCATGTCTGTACACGGAGTACAGGGATTCTGGGTTGTGTATTCATTATCAAGCATAACATAATTAACCCCTTCCCGACCGCTGACGTACCATGTACGTTCTGCCCACGGATCTCACGTATGTGGGTGAGACCACAAATAAGATTAAAGAGAGAATTATCCAACATAAACCCTAGCTTACATTAATGGTTGTCATGGTGTAGCCACCCATCATTGGTTTGCTAAAACATTAGGGGCATGTTCTGGAACACAAATGCAAATAAAATTTGTTTGCAACTAATGAATTTAATTTGCTTTTGTCCTGCTCAGGTGCAGATAGAGATAACTTTGGTCTTCCAAGTCACCATCAGTTATCTCAATCTTGGGAGTGAGGGGGTTAAAGTGCTTAGAGCGTTTCTTTAACCCCCTGAAATATGATCACACTCTATATGTTTGTGCTTTAACTATAGTCCTTCAAATGTAATCTATTAGTAAACAATTTCCACAGCAGCCATTTTCATAGAATGTATAGAATTGCTGCTTTCAACAAAGAAATATACATTTAATACATTGAAAAACAACAAATTCAGCACTTCAAGTGGTGTTTAGCATTTTAATTGCACAAGCATTTTTTTTTTCTGTTAGCATGATTAATTCTTTGGTTCCAGATGCTTATAGTGTAGAATATAAGTTATTCCCAAACATGTTGACAGTCTTTTTCCAACAGTCCTAACCTGTAAACCAGTCACTTGCTCTGTTTCCTATAGCAGTTTCTGAGCCTGCTTTAGATTAAATGCTGACAAAGAGCAAAAAAAAATCTCTCCTTGAGGGAGCCTTCTGGAGGTCAACGTTATTTTAAGACAAATTATATTTGTATTTTTTCACGCTGAGAATATGGGTAGCTGCGGGTGTATAAATGATGAAGAGAATATTGAAGAGCACTGGGTTGTGAGTTATGACACTTTATGTGCACTTTTGTTTTACAGTGAAACCTGTGTCTTGTATTTTTAGTAATTCAAAAATATTTAATTATTTTGTGATGTTGAGATATTTTATATCTCCAGGGCTATGCCAATATATACTGCTTTATAGAAATGAGATAAGTCAAATATTTAACTCCTTCACTACCAAGGGATTTTTTAAAAAAAAACATTGTCAGAAACCAGTGGCTTTTTGAAAAATTGTTTTTTAATGAAATATATAGTGAGAAATATGTGGGCATATTCCCAGTGTATTTCTTACTGCACTAACATATTTGGCCAGTAGATGGTGCCATCTACTGCCAAATTGAGTTACAGTCATTGCAGGGAACATGAGCTGCAGCTGTATCAGCTGCTGAATGTCCGATGTGAGGACATTCAGTTAGTTCAATTTTACAGTTTTTAACTCTTTGGGCATTATGCCTACAGGGCTAAAACTTTGGGGGGACCTTCTGCAGCCCAATAGCAAACAAAATTAGTTTGCTGAAAATGAATTTCATTAGCTTTTGGGCTGCAGAGCTGCAGATCGAGATATCTCGATATCGGGACACTGGATGGTGCCTTTGAGCTGTGATCTCAGTAGTGAAGGGGTTTAGGGTGCTTTTACCCACCTTTCTAAACGTAATAAAGGGTAATTTTAGGGGGTGGGGCTAATGTATGTTTTTTGGTACTAGGTATTTAAGTCAAGGAAACTATTACTTATTTAAATGCTTGCATAGAGTTAATCCTTCAGCTTCCCTCAGGAACCGGCAAAGTCAGCTCTGTGATCCTCGTCTTCCTTGTCCTCAGCAGGAGGGGAAGATTCCTTCCACTTTTTCCAGTTCAGAGGTACTGTAGCTCGGACTACAGGACACCTTAAAGGAAACACAAAACTCATAGCTTTTCAAACTACTTAGATGCAGTTGTCATGTATGTTGTATTGAAACATTAGGGTCATGTTGTGGGACCCATTTGCAAAACAATGTCCTTTGCAATAAATTGAACACCTTTTCATTTCTCCAGAATAAGACCAAATCAAGTCTACTCAATCTAAGACACCAACAGGACCTTTAGGCTGGGGTCAGATGAGCGCATTATGTGCGCCTGTACTGCTGTGCCTTCCGGTCACACGCTGTTGAGCGAGCACGAATTGCACACGCAACAATGGCCGTACTGCGTCCGTGCAGCAAGCCTCCCCGTCAAAGCGCTAGGATGCGCGTTGACGGGGCTGCAAAGCACGATCCTCCATAGGAGGATCGAGCCTTGCAGCGCTGAGCGCACTAACTGCGCTCAGCAAGGTGGCCAGACGGGCGTCAGAGTGGAGGGAACGTCCACTCACACGGACGTTCCGTCCGCTTTTCAAAACGCTTGTCTGACCCCAGCCTTAGAAGATCTAGTACACTTGATCATTGAAGTAAAGAGGTTGAGAGGTTTGCATATAGTACATTAAGGTCCTGTAGTGCTCTATATATTTGCATAATTTCTAAATCCTCCTGAGATTAAAAAATACTAGTAATAAAAAGTTGGTTCAGACTCTTTTATATAAGGTCTCAGTATTTCAGCCTTTGATTAAGCCTTTTAGAACAAATTACATGTCATGAGTCAGGACTGGCCACAATACAAAAATACTTGCTAAATCTTTAACATAAAGGGTTAATTGATGGCCAAATAAGCAACACGCTCTCCTTTAAGGTGCATTTGTAAGGTCAAAGTATTTTTAAAGCACAGCTTGTTGCAATGGCATTTTATTTCTCAAGCTGTGAACAATCCATACCCATGTTTTGGGAAAAAGACGCCTTGTGCTCTCTGCACAATGAAAGAATCGCTTTGTGCGAGATACCCTGAAACTCCATACATGAACACGTCCTGCAGCGAGCTTAAGAGCGGCTGAATGTGATCATAACGTGACTGAGGAAAGAAGAATGGCTGGCCTATAGCCGTCAGATGCATTAGGGGATGGTTTGTTTTTTTATCTCCTGTTCTATACATTATTATAGTTACCTGTTCAATATTAAACATTTATATAAAAGAGGAGATAATTATTGTGTTTGTTTCTGTTCATTTATACCTAAGAAAAGAAATAACAATCCTCCGTGCTTTTGATTATTCTATTATTTTTTTTCTATATTACTAGATCTGTTACACATGAGTAGACAAATTTTAAAATACTGGATGCAATTATAAAATTCTGATGCTGACAATCAAAACCCTCAATGACGCGACCCCTCTGTACCTGTCTTCCTTACTCCCAGGGCCGTCATCAGGGGTGACAGGCCATGACTTCGTCAGGGGCCCAGCAGCTCCAGGGGACCTGGACCTATATGCTGTAGCTGATGGCAGCTTGCGTAAGTGCTGGCAGATGTAAGGGTCCGTCAATGCTGTCCACAATTGGTCTACTTAGATACCAATGCATTTTCTGATGGCCACAGTATCTGGGGCAGATCAGAGCACTCCCAATCACTTCCTGAGAGGACTACCAGAGAATACTTTTAACCAACTGCAGAAATACTAGAGATTTTACCCGTCCTTGCAAAAACAGTAAGAGAGAGAGCGCAAATTTTTTTAAGACAAAAGGGGCCCCTGCAAGTGCCTCTGTAAGGGACCCCCCCCAATTTCTGATGGCAGCCCTACTTACTCCACTAGCACATCCTTTCTAGATCACTCCGGTTAGCAGGTGACCTAAACGCTGCCGCGAGCATCCACCTCCATGGAGTCCATAGGACTCCATTGAGGCTTCCACTGCCAGTCACATGACCTGCAGGATCTCGCCTCTCGCTAGATCCCGCAGGTCGGCGGAGTGATTCGCAGAAGAAGACTGGGGGACTTTCTCCCCAGTATCTCTCTGATCCGGGCAGCCAGAAGCGACAGATTGAGCCGCCGTTCTCGCCGCAGGATGAGAGTTGAATAAGTGATTTTTGGGAGGGTTTCAACTGGTGCTGATGGAAAGGGAGTTACAGTGGAGGCGCTAGTGTTATTAGGTGGATGTATTGGTGTTGTGCAGCCAACTGGGATATAGACACAAAACCTCGACAGAAATGTGTAAAAGGTACAGTGGAGAAGAGAGGGTGTCCTAGTGGCGCAATCTCTTTTGAGGATGATCAATAAACAGAATTAAATGCAACAGTTAAAATACGAACCTAAATTGTAAAAGGGTACAGCGTTGCCACTATTCCAAAAAAGTGCACAGTCAAAACGACCACTAAAGTGCTGCCGTGGATGGTCTATATGTGCAAATGGAGCAGTAAGTGCAAGTGAAATAACAGTAAGGTATTGATATGATCAGAAAAAAAACACATAAAGTGCAGGTACAATCAAAATCACATTAAGTGCAAATGCAATCGAAATCGCATTAAGTGCGAATGCATATAAGTGCATATATGTGCAGTTTATAGTCTTTAATGGACTGTTATGTTCAGGTCCTATTTCCAAAATCGCTGGTGAAAACAGAGATTCATACAAAAGTCCAACCGGCCATGTGTTTTAAATTCGAGATACGGTAGTCTGATGGGGTCTCCACATGGGCAGTTCAGAGATGCGCATATGAATCCAGAAACGATGTCTTCTCCTAAGTCCTATATAGACTCCCAGCTCCCAATAAATGGGAGAAAGAAGGGGAAGAGGGAGAGAGGAAAAGAGAAAGAGAAAAAATAGTGCAATATGGTCTAATATAGAGTCAAGTGCCCGTAGACAAGGGAACACTTACACTTTTGAGAGCCTTGTTGACCGGCTCTGGTGTGGAGTGCCTTGGGCTTAATTGAGGGTAGCCTCTGCCCTTCTTTAGGGTTTTCTTAGGGGTAGCCTCTGCCGACCTTAAAGTAGATCGTCGATTGTGGAGCCTTGGATTCCAGGCTCAACTTGTAAGCGTATGGTACTCTTAGTTCGGTGGGTACCTTCACCTCTTTCGTCTGCATACAGTTCTCCTGTCTTGGATTTTGCTGATTGATGCAGGAAGGAATCTCTGGCACGGTAAAATGGGGAAAGTAGAGCGTGGTCTGGGCGATCTGTAGATCAGGGGCTGGCGGCAATGAGGCAAGGTCAGTTGAGATAGCAGGGTCTGGTACACGGTGGTCAGCAGAAACATAAAGGCAGGTCTGAATAGCACAGGGGTTGACTTCATCTAAGTCACAACAATTTGAAAAACACAGTCTGCTTAAAATAATACAACACAAACATTATATGTTTTCATGTGTTTATTGAATATAACATGTAAACATTCACAGTGCAGGGTGGAAAAAGTATGTGAACCCCTAGCCTAATGACTTCTCCAAGAGCTAAATGGAGCCAGGAGTGAGCCAACCTTGAGTCCAATCAGTGTGATATTATTGGATGTGTTGCTGAAAGCTGTCCTGCCCTTTAAAACCACACACCAGTTTTGGGTTTACTGGTTTCAAGAAGCACTGCCTGATGTGAACCATGCCTCGCAGAAAAGAGCTCTCAGAAGACCTACGATCAAGAATTGTTGACTTGCATGAAGCTGGAAAGGGTTACAAAAGTATATCCAAAAGCCTTGATGTTCATGTGTCCACGGTAAGACAGACTGTCTACAAATGGAGAAAGTTCAGCACTGTTGCTACTCTCCCTAGGCGTGGTCGTCCTGTAAAGATGACTGCAAGAGCACAGCGCAGAATGCTTAATGAGGTAAAGAAGAATCCTAGAGTGTCAGCTAAAGACTTACAGAAATCTCTGGCACATGCTAACATTTTTGTTGACACATCTACAATAAGGAAAACATTAAACAAGAATGGAGTGCATGGGAGGACACCACGGAGGAAGCCATTGCTGTCCAAGAAGAATATTGCAGCACGTTTGAAGCTTGCAAAAGAGCACCTGGATGTTCCACAGCACTACTGGCAAAATATTCTGTGGACAGATGAAGCCAAAATTGAGTTGTTTGGAAAAAACACACAACACTATGTGTGGAGAAAAAAATGGCACAGCACACCAACATCAAAACCTCATCCTCACTGTAAAACATGGCGGAGTGTGCATCATGGTTTGGGGCTGCTTTGCTGCCTCAGGGCCTGGACAGATTGTTGTCATTGATGGAAAAATGAATTCCAGAGTTTACCAAGACATTTTGCAGGAAAACGTAAGACCATCTGTCCGCCAACTGAAGCTCCGCAGAGGATGGGTGATGCAACAGGACAATGACACAAAGCATACAAGTAATTCAACAAAAGAACGTCTTCAACAAAACAAAATACGCCTTCTGGAGTGGCCCAGTCAGAGTCCTGACCTCAACCCGATTGAAATGCTGTGGCATGACCTTAAGAGAGCGATTCACACCAGACATCCCAAGAATATTGCTACACTGAAACAGTTTTGTGAAGAGGAGTGGTTCAAAATTACTCCAGATCGCTGTGCAGGTCTTATCTGCAACTACAGGAAATGTTTGGTTGAGGTTATTGCTGCCAAAGGAGGGTCAACCAGTTATTAAGTCCAAAGGTTCACATACTTTTTCCACCCTGCACTCTGAATGTTTACATGTTATGTTCAATAAAAACATGAAAATATATAATGTTTGTGTTGTATTATTTTAAGCAGACTGTGTTTTTCAAATTGTTGTGACTTAGATGAAGATCAGAGCACATTTTATGACCAATTCATGCAAAACTCCACGTAATCCCAAAGGGTTCACATACTTTTTCTTGCCACTGTAAACTGCACATATATGCACTTATATGCATTCGCACTTTATGCGATTTCGATTGCATTTGCACTTTATGTGATTTCGATTGTACCTGCACTTTATGTGGTTTTTTTCTGATCATATCAATACCTTACTGTTATTTCACTTGCACTTACTGCTCCATTTGCACATATAGACCATCCACGGCAGCACTTTAGTGGTTGTTTTGACTGTGAACCTTTTTTGGAATAGTGGCAACGCTGTACCCTTTTACAATTTAGGTTCGTATTTTAACTGTTGCATTTAATTCTGTTTATTGATCATCCTCAAAAGAGATTGCGCCACTAGGACACCCTCTCTTTTCAACTGGTGCTGACTGATTCTGCAGAAGCAAGCGGAATCAGTTAGCACCAGCTCCTAGGTGTGGTTAACATTTGAGTCTACCGCAGCGGGACGTAATTAGTGTGTAGCGCTCACTCCCGGAGGAGCCGATGAATTTAAACCTCGGGTCAGTCTCCCCGCACTAGGGAATAAATATACACCAGCACTGTTGTGGATTTTATACGTTATATAGTTTACTGATCTCAAATAAACTGGCATATATAAAGCAGCACGGTATACATATATATTTACAGAAGTTTGTAATGCGAAAAACGCGCAGCGGAAAAGAAAAATAAGTATTAACCCCTTCGTTGTTGGAATGTGAGTCCCGTACAGGTTGTGTCCCAAAAAGGTTTACCTGTATGCGTGTGTTGGTACCCGGGTACAAGATTCAACTGGCCAGTGAACAATTTAATTATGTCTTCGACTAGTCACGTTGGGGCCCTGTAGGTTCAGACAAACTTGCAGCGTGCTTTATTATTTTACTGTGGCCGGGAAGGCCTCTCACCCATCCGCCAGATACTCTGCGCTCTGTCTGACCCAGAACGCCTCTCCGCTCGACCCGACTGGGACTCTGTGCCACCGGATCCGCTTGTCTTGCTTGTCCGTTTCTGTCACAAGATGCTCAGCTCACCGCCTGCACTCCCACTAGATCATCGCGGTCTCCTCACTGGGGGTCCTTCAGCAACTCTGTATCTTTGTATACTTTGCAGCGGTGGATTACTAGGTCTCTGGCAAGTAGTGTGAACCGATCTCTAGCTCCGCAAGGCCGTACCTGTGCTCCGGCCTGGTCACGATCGTTGTCTGTCTCACGTGCGTCTTGCTCTCTTCACTCCTCGGCGCTCTCTGGGTTTCCTCTGCACGAGGCTGCGGATGTAAGTCTCTTCTTCCCACCCACTTCCTGTTCCCGACGCAAAGCATGCTGGAAAACGTAGTCCCATTGTCCAGTGTCTCTTACATTGCGCTTGTCTCCCTCTGGTGGCCAAAAATAAGTACTACAGCAACAGTGTTTTGAACCAGCGCTACAAGTGTTAGGATTTTGTAATCCTAACGCTAATTAACACTTTGTGCTCGCCATGTTCAGCATAAGGAGCGCAAAGGACAGTAAACTTGTGCTGAAAAATGCAAGCTCTGAATCGCTAATGAGTTTTTTAACCCGTTAGAGTTCGGAAGGTTATATGGTCGTCCCAGGCTAGGGCCACTTAACCTAATGTTAACGCTCACATTGCTGAGCGCTAACGTTAACGTTAAGTATGTAATATGTCCTCTTAGTTTTGCATACTTAAGGAACTGCCAAATGGGGTACATTGACATTTGTTTGCAGAGCTTTTGTAGATAGCGGTATAGTGAACCCCGGAGTTACATCGGCAGTTTCCTCAGGAGCTCCTGAGGAAACTGCCGATGTAACTCCGGGGTTCACTATACCGCTATCTACAAAAGCTCTGCAAACAGGCGAATAAGGAAGGCATCCCTGGAACCATTAAGGATGACGACTGAATGTCCAAGGGAGTGGAACCTGAGGGTGATACCAGCTGAGTATATATGATATGCCGATAACCTTCTTAATTCCTGTGAGCATGCTAATTTAAGCAGGGGTATTTTTCCCTATTGAAAACAGTGTAACCCTATGAAGTTTTTCATTCATTTTCTGTAGTGCTTCTTATCTATCTATATATTGTGTTTTGCTGAACTGGATGGGAATGAGGAGCCATCCGAAGAAGCACTACTAAGATTCATATATTTTATTCGTTTTTATATGTGTCAAGCAGTCTTTTCACCCGGCTAACCCTTTTCTGTGTATCCAAAAAAGGTCACACACTGTAATATTTCATTGGCCGCCTTTTGCTTTGATTACGGTGCACATTCACTGTGGCATCATTTCGATAAGCTTGTGCAATGTCGCAACATTTATTTACGTCCACAGTTGCATTAATCCCTTAAGGACGGGCGGGTGTTGCCCAAACATCGGCGAGGCGTACAGATACACCTCTCCGACAGGTGCCGCTGCGAGCCTTTAATTTTGGCCAGCCCCGCAGCTGACGTGTGACATCATTGGCTGTAGCGGGAAGGTCCGAGTTCAGGCCATCTCTCTGCAGCCAATGACACATGGTGTACGTCAGCTGAAGGGGAGGGGCCAAGGTGGCCCATTAAAGACAGCGGGGCATACCTGTATGTCCTGCGTCTTCAAGGCACCCACGCTTCAAAGACAGCATAGAACGTCCTGCGTCGGGAAAGGGTTAATTTGTGATCAAGATCTTGTATTGACGATGGGAGAGTAGGACGCTGTGTAAAGCCTTCTCCAACACATCCCAGAGATTTTCAATGGGGTTAAGGTCTGGACTGTGTGGTGGCCAATTCATATGTGGAAATGAGTTCTCGTGCTCCCTGAACCACTCTGCCACAATTTGAGCCCGATGAATCCTTGCATTGCCATCTTGGAATATGCCCGCTGTGCCATCATGGGAGAAAAAAACCCATAGATGGAAAAACCTGCTCATTCAGTATATTCATGGAGTCACATGACCTAATTTTTTACAGCTGAAACATATTAATCACTGCAGTAACTATCCAATGGAAGGCTCACACCTATTAGTTTAGTTGTTTTTTTTTTAGAAAGTATTTTACCAGGAAGGATACATTGAGATTTCTCTTGTTTTCAAGTACGTCCTGGGAGGCGAGTATGTACCGTTAGGTGTCTTGCCCAAGGACACTTACTGGAGAGGTGCTCTTGCCAGGATCGAACCCATGTCTCCAGAGGCTCTCTCCACGCAGGGCAGTGATGTTACCTCTACTTCACCCAGCCGGTCAAATCCAGCTGGTGACTTTTTTGGCCAGGCAGTGTATATCACACATCAAGAATGGGTTAGTGTGACGGACAATCTGATTCTGATTTGTATTATTTGTATCTATATTTTGTACATCTATGATATAAAGTTAGATTCTCTTATGTAATCTAAAACATGTACTTGATTTTTTCCATGTAAAAATGTGCTTTGTGATGTTAAAAGTATGAAAATATCAATATGTAGTCTTGGGCTTTATATTAATTCTATAAGGACCAATAACTTATGAAGGTAAATGCTAATCGTCATAGACAGAGCGTGCCAGATGGGCACACATTTACTACTAACACATATCGGTCTTCAGATAAGGCATTTCCAGCTCCTCCACACTAACTCATGCAGTAGTCGCCATGCTGAGTGTTTCAGACCCAAAAATAAATTTATCATATTAGTGCGACTTCATAATTAATATCACCCAGAAAGTAGATTTAGACATCAACATGTATCAGTGAACCGTCTGTCAGATATCACATTAGTTCTATGCACCCAGTGATTCTTATTGCGTAGCATAGCATACACTATACATATGCGTATGATGACTAACCGCAGAGATGCAGAACAGTTGATTTATATTAATGTAAAAATCATTTGTGATTCGGTTACTGAAACAAATATAATTATGAGTTACCTGGCAGAGTGGGGGCTGTCAGGTCCGCTCAGTATTTAACTGGATTAAATAAATTAATTATGCAGAGAAACAGTAAATGTGGAAGTCTCGTCGTTGCAATGCAGATGCTAAATAAATTAGCTGATAATGTGTTTGATGTATCAGAGTCATTTGGTATGTTGTGAGAGATGAAACTCAACGTGGATCTACTTTCTTTCTCTCTGCTACTTGGTACGCCTGCCCATCTTGCTTGTGATGTATCTCCTTAACATTGGGCTTATTTTCCTGGGATTCCTTTGGAAATAGATTGTCATTAGCTGAAGATACATTTCAACTAATAACAATAAAGAATTACAAAATACAAATCGGTTTTATTCAGGAAGAAGAATTTGCAGGAATTCTGTTTTCAAGTCCAGTTGACTTGACGCAGCAAATTCCCTTGCAGCCTACAGTGATACAGACTGCCTGGAGGTTTTGTCATCATAGGGGATGTCTTCCATGAATGAGCCACCATGAGATGTGATAACCTGTAGTGAGTCATGATGAAATATCTGTCTGTAGTCTTGTATGAAATTGGATGACTAAGATGTCATCAGGTCCTCCTAAACATCAGATTTTTGCAGAGCCTCCAAAGCATAAAATGATACAAATTATGTAGTAGGGCCACAACGGATATTAGCATGGCCGCCATGTGTCATGACAACTGTACGTAATATATTTGTAGGATTTTCATACACTTAAGATAATGAGTAGAGCAGAAATGTGCCTGCTCGTGATCTCAGAAGTCAACCTTAGCCCTCCTAGCTCTAGTGGTTTGAGTGAACATGCCAGGGCTGTTTGGAATTATAATCCTGTTTAGCATGGGCCTGCACAGGAATCCTGACTGCAGATGCGTTATTTGACATGTGTGGGAAGTAAGTAGGATCGCGGAAAGTAGGTTTATTATCTTCTCAAGGGAGCGAACATTAGACTTGAGAATACGGTCTTGACAACATAGGACGTATCCACTTGCAGCTGTCCATGGAAAGTAACTCTTTCACTGGTACAATGAAAGACTAAAACAGGTGTGTGCAATTGGAATAAAAAGTTTGTGAACCCTTTGAAATGACCTTCATAGCATTGATTATATTGATTAACATTTGCTCTGGTCTTCATCTACATTACAATTATAGACAAACAGAATCGATCTAAAGCAATTGTACTTCTCGAATATTCGTTAATGCCTTGGAGAAATCACTCACAGTGCATGCTAACCTCTATACCCCTATATGTAAGGGTAAGGTTGGCCAACCACTGGGTCCATATTTGTGTGATGGTGCGATCATGCAATATTGTCTGAAGTCTTCTGACCGATTCAACGACATGGAGGAGAATCAGCCCTCTTCCACTGTATCTGATTCCATTAGACGATTTCAGATGATTTTTTGCCTCTACAACAGAATTATTGATCCATCCAATTTTCATTGTATTTGTTCAGATGAAATCGGATGCTCTGGTACAATTTACATGAAAAAGATGAATTGTTTTGTTAAACCGCCATGCCGCGGCAGGAAAATTGCCCCATAGAGAAGTGATTCTGTCTGACAACTCATAGATTTCAAAGTAAAAACATATTTTCATTTTTATTCATTTTTATTCAATTGTTTATTATTTTCATCCACAGAAAAAAAAGCCTTTTTAGTTATATATTTATTATAATTTTTTAGGTATTATTCTGGACTTTTTAGGTGAAATTTTGGGTTCCCATTTTTTTAAAAAAAAGACCAGGCTTTATTTTGTCTCGTCGAACGCGTCTTTTTTCTTTTTCCCTTAACCCCTTGCTGGCCTCGGACGTACTATGCCGTCCTGATGGTGGGAGGGCTTTGAAGATGCAGGGTGTACAGATGCACTCCGTTTCAGCACCACAGTTTTTTCTCCCGCAGCGGGGTTTTTTCCCCCAGCTTTTTTTTTTCTTTTTTCATTAGGCGGCCTCTCCTTCAGAGGACCTGGGTTGTCCACAGATGCTTCCAGTAGATGACACTGATCGGCTGGCGGTGTTGAGATTGTGGTGCAGGCGCTACCACGGCACCTTGCCACGGAACAAGGCGCTACCCTCAATGATACTTGCGGTAGCACTTTCTACGCTGCCGCAAGTATCACCTTCTGGAGTCCATAGAAGTCCATGGAGGGTTGCTCTGCCAGGCCCGAGCCCTGTGCAATCTCGCTCTTGCTCAATCACGCATCACTGCGGAGGGAGACTGGGGACTATTTGTTCCTAGTCTCACTCTGCTCCCGGCAGCCAGAAGCAGTGGATCGGGCCACCGTTCTCGTCACGGGATGAGAGGTGAGCATTGGATTTATTGGGGGGGTAGGTGATGCTAAATGATTCTACAAAAGTGGTATCATTTAGCACCAGCTTTTGGGTGACGGTAAAAATCAGACTTTGTAATACCTTACTTATGCTAATGCTAATTAAGATTGTGCGTCCCATGTTAAGTATAGGGTGCAAAAAGTACAGTAAGCTCGCGGAAGCACCAAGGCGCTTGATGAGTTTTGTGTTAGGAAGGTAATATGTGGGGCATGCGTTAAAGTCACTTATCCTGATGCTAACGCTTACATATCCAAACGCTACAGTTGGCGTTCAGTATGTAATCTAGCCCATTGTTTCCATATGTATCAGATTTAGGGTAAGCATTTCACAAATGTGCAATTTTCTTCAGTTACAAAAATTATTCCAAATTAATCCGATAATATTCGGATCAGTTTGGAAAAATGGTATTGATTAAGTTCATTTCTGCTTTTCGGCGAATCAGAATTTCAGATGCTTTCGAACTGGCGGAAAAGTGATATTTTGTTCGAGAATCAATTTGTACTAAACTAAAGACACATGTCTAATAATTAGATTATGAGAATGTCAAAGAGTTACTAGTTTATTATCCTTTGTTAACGATATTTTACAGAAATTTGAGTTTGGATTTTTTGGTTCAGATGTTTGGGTCGAATGGTTTGAAACAACATTTCACAAATTCAAAATATTCTATCATTTCAGCATATTCAACTTTATTTAAGCATTGATCCAACTTAATGATACTACGTTATTAAATCAGGGAAGAATATGGATATTCCAATTTTATTTAACCCAAGACTTAGTGACTGCATTATAAATATCCAAAAGTTCCAAGATTTATCAGAATGTGACTTTATAAAAACATAGCACTTGGCAGCTCTCAGCCTTATGCCACATTTGTCATTTCTATTTGTTTTCACGTCTTGAATCTGGGTTTTAAATCCTTAAACGTACTCAAACATTTTTAAAAGAGCAGCGCTGTTAACTCTTGAGAATAAATCACATTTTTATATTGTTGTGTTTGATATTTAAGAAATGGCTTTCCTGCTATTTTCCTTTGAACGCTTTCCCGTCCGATATTCAATATTTGGAATATTTAATATTAATGCTTTTTTCCTGGCCTAATCGGCAGCGCAAAAACAGTCATAAAAGTATATTGCTTTTATAATATGTCTATGGCTTCAGTGTTGATATGATCTTGTGAAGGTGACTTTCACCTGATGAATTGCATTCCTAAAGCAGAAACTAAATGGGATGATGAATTTCTGCCCCTACAGCTCTGTTGCCGAATGTCATGGAAAGCGTATATATCTCTATCACGTCTCACCAGATATTACAACCATTGTCCACTCTTGTCATAGTACCGCATGCCAAAAAGAACAATTGTGCTTTAAGCGAGTTTGACCTTACGGTTTACAAGGAGCTTTAAATCACGTGTCCATTTATCCAGACCCTCATTTATTTGATTTTATATCCCCTACAAACAATGATATAAAGGGACACTATAGAGCCTACCGATTTATTTTCTCTTTTTCCTTTCTTCGCCTTGATTTAAGACCTGTTACGTTTTTTGTAGCAATATATTACAGACGCCACTGCCTGACTTTAACAGCCAAACAGTTTTGCACATGTTTTACAGTGTAAATATTCCCTCTGTGATTATACAAATAGTGAATTATTTATCACATTACAACAGGAAACCCAGACGCTGCTTAAAGCAAAGTAATACATCATCGTTATTGCGCCAGCAGACTCCCCAAACAAATGCGGCCTGCAATGTGACATGTGATACTCAAAGATACCCTTATTTATGTTTGGAGGCTTCAAGGGGAGAAAACTTCATTTGAAGATACCGTGAAATTACTGCTATAAATAATGTAGCCATTTCGAATATAGGTCGAAGGTTAAGAACATTGAGCAAATTAATAACATCAGGGTTGAGTCTGTGCTGGAGATACTTTTCAGCAAGAACATTCTACGGCCATTAAATCCCCTCTGGAACAGGTATACCTGGTCGTAATGCCTTTTGTATCTTCACCTAAGGTATTCTAGCCATTGTTTTGGGAGAAAACCAGTGGTCTGTTTTCATAATACTGTAAGACAGACCTACAGTTGTGATCAAAATTATTCAACCCCCACTGAAATTGAGTGTTTTGGCCAGTTTGACATTGATTTTGATCATTCAGTCATCTTGCTTACAATTAAATCAAAGAGGCACGTGTAAGTCAGACAAATATAACATAACATTTATAATGAAATAACCACAAATGTCTTTTCTGTGCTCACATCATTGTCAGTTTTATTCAACCCCCAAGTGACATTCAATCTTAGTACTTAGTACAACATCCTTTTGCAGTTATAACAGCTTTTAAACGTGAAGCATAGCTACGGGTATCTTCGCCCATTCGTCATGGGCAAAAGCCTCCAGTTCAGTCACATTCTTAGGCTTGCGCACTGCAACTGCTTTCTTTAAGTCCCACCAGAGGTTCTCAATCGGATTTAAGTCAGGTGACTGCGATGGCCACTCCAAAATGTTCCAGCCTTTAATCTGCAACCATGCTCTAGTGGACTTGGAGGTATGTTTGGGATCATTGTCCTGTTGAAAGGTCCAACGTCTCCCAAGCCTCAGATTTGTGACGGACTGCATCACATTGTCATCCAATATCTCCTGGTACTGAAGAGAATTCATGGTACCTTGCACACGCTGAAGCTTCCCTGTACCTGCAGAAGCAAAACAGCCCCAAAGCATGATTGACCCCCCGCCATGCTTCACAGTAGGCAAGGTGTTCTTTTCTTCATAGGCCTTGTTCTTCCTCCACCAAACATAGCGTTGATTCTTGGGCCCAAACAGTTCTAATTTTGTTTCATCAGTCCACAAAACACTATCCCAAAACTTCTGTGGTTTGTCCACATGACTTTTGGCATACTGCAGTCGACTCTTCTTATTCTTTGGAGACAGCAAGGGGGTGCACCTGGGAGTTCTGGCATGGAGGCCTTCATTACGCAGTGTGCGCCGTATTGTCTGAGCTGAAACTTCAGTACCCACATCTGACAAATCTTTTCTCAGTTCTTCAGCAGTGACACGGGGACTTTTCTCCACTCTACGCTTCAGGTAGTGCACAGCAGTCGAAGTCAGCATCTTCTTTCTGCCACGACCAGGTAGCGTTTCAACAGTGCCCTTTGCCTTGAATTTGCGAATGATGCTTCCTATGGTCTCTCTTGGTATGTTTAACATCTTTGCAATCTTCTTATAGCCATTGCCCTTCCTGTGAAGAGTAATCACCTCTTCTCTTGTCTTCCTGGACCATTCTCTTGACTTCACCATGTTTGTAACCACACCAGTAAATGTCTAGAAGGAGCTGAGTATCACAGTCATTTTAAAGCTGCCTAATTGGTGCTTATTATGCTTTATTGCTGCTCCGTGACATCCACAGGTGTTTTCAATACCTGATTGAAAACACTTGAATGAACCTCTGTTCTTCAGAGTGGTAGTCTTTAAGGGGTTGAATAACTGTGTCAATGAAGAATTCACAAAATAAACATTTACTACTGTATTACAAAACCAATTGATGTCATTTTAGTTGCATATGGTTCTTTAAAAAGTCCTTGTAGGATTTCATTCTGAATACAATTACAAATGTACACTAAATTCCCTAAAACCCTTTACAGCATTGGGGGTTGAATAATTTTGAACACAACTGTATAAAAGCAATTTTTACACTAGAAGTGTTATAAGTTGCGAGTGTGTAACGTAAAAAATGTATTTGATGTTCACAAGTCGATTTTATGTCATGTGACTCCACTAACGATAGCGTTTTATTTGTGTCTTTAATTAGGCTGGGAAATAGAAGATCTCCTGGTCTTTGAATTAAACATGGCTACAATGCAATACATTCTTTCTTGGCTTAGTGTAAATGTAAAACTGAAAGAAACAATAAGACAAAAATACAATTTAATGATAAAATATTAATACAAGAATGGAACACATCACAGCCTCTGATCTTTATGGTATCCTGGTTTGAATCTTATACAACAGTCCAAAAGGAAACCAAGTGGATTTTTTGTTACCATTGCGGAGAACAAACTGGCTTAGATCTACCATAGAGCCTTCTGTCAGGACAGGTGTTGACCCAACTTGCAAAGTATGAATTTAGTATCCCTAATCTAATCCTGGACCGGTTCTTGTAATGGCCACATTGAGAAGGTACTAAACTAAATACAGTATATAATGAATGATCAGGAAACAAAGCTGAGATTGGGGACAAGAGAGATCCATAGAATCGAGCAAACAATAGCCATGTCAAGGATAACAGAGATACAGAGTGAGTCAAGAAACATAGAAACATAGAAAAATGTCGGCAGATAAGAACCTTTCGGCCCATCTAGTCTGCCCAATTACATGGATACTTTACCTGGATTTATCTTTTGTTTAGGATAGCCTTATGCCTATCCCATGCTTGCTTAAATTCAATTACTGTTTTGGCCTCTACCACTTCTACTGGAAGACTGTTCCATGTATCCACCACCCTCTCAGTAAAATAATGCTTCCTGATGTTACTTTTAAACCTTTGCCCCTCTAATCTAAGACTATGTCCTCTTGTTTTGCTATTTTGTTTCCTTTTAAATATACTCCCTTCCTCTACCTTGTGGATTCCCTTTACGTATTTAAATGTTTCTATCATATCTCCTCTGTCTCGTCTTTTTCCAAGCTGTACATGTTAAGATCATTAAGCCTTTCCTGGTAACTTTTCTCCTTCAAGCCGTACACCATTTTAGTAGCCCTTCTCTGAACTCTCTCTAAGAGGTCTATATCCTTCTGGAGATACGGTCTCCAGTACTGCACACAGTACTCCAAGTGAGGTCTCACCAGTGCTCTGTACAGTGGCATGAGCACTTCCCTTTTCCTACTGCTAATACCTCTCCCTACACAACCAAGCATTCTGCTAGCATTTCCTGCTGCTCTATTACATTGACTACTTACCCTTAGATCCTCTGAAATAATAACCCCTAAATCCCTTTCCTCAGATGTTGAGGTTAGGACTGTATCAAATATTCTATATTCAGCCCTTGGGTTTTTACGTCCCAGGTGCATTATCTTGCACTTATCCACATTAAAACTCAATTGCCACAACTCCGACCATTTTTTTAGTTTACCTAAATCATTTGTCATTTGGCTGATCCCTCCAGGAACGTCAACCCTGTTGCAAATCTTTGTGTCATCAGCAAAAAGACATACTTTTCCATTAATACCTTCTGCAATATCACTAATAAAAATATTAAAGAGAATGGGTCCAAGTACTGACCCCTGAGGTACCCCACTGGTAACAAGACCTTGTGCCGAATAAACTCCATTTACCACAACCCTCTGTTGTCTGTCACTCAGCCACTGCCTAATCCAGTCAACAATATTGGAATCTAAACTCAAAGATTGCAATTTATTGATAAGCCTTCTATGCGGAACAGTATCAAAAGCCTTACTGAAATCTAAATAAGCAATGTCTACTGCACCACCTGTGTCTATTATTTTTGTTACCCAATCAAAAAAATCAATAAGATTAGTTTGGCATGATCTCCCTGAGGTAAACCCATGTTGTTTCTGATCCTGTAATCTATGTGTTTTTAGATGTTCAACAATCCTTTCCTTTAACATGGTTTCCATTAATTTCCCCACTACTGACGTAAGACTAACTGGCCTATAGTTCCCCGATTCCTCCCTACTACCCTTCTTGTAAATGGGCACAACATTTGCTAATTTCCAGTCTTCTGGGACGACTCCCGTTAACAAGGATTGGTTAAATAAATCTGTTAACGGTTTTGCTATTACATCACTGAGCTCTTTTAATAATTTAGGGTGGATCCCATCAGGCCCCATTGACTTATTTGTCTTTACTTTAGACAGCTGCTGTAGAACCTCCTCCTCTGTAAACTGATATGTAAATGTCTCTTTAGTGTTCTCTCCTAACTGAGGTCCCTTTCCTTCCTTTTCTTCTGCAAAGACTGAACAAAAATATTCATTGAGGCAGTCAGCGAGACTTTTATCCTCTTCTACATACCTTCCTTCCTTTGTTTTTAATCTAACTAATCCTTGTTTTACTTTTCTTTTCTCGTTTATGTATCTAAAAAATGTTTTGTCCCCCTTTTTTACTGACTGAGCTATTTTCTCTTCTGCATGTGCTTTGGAAGCTCTTATAAATTGCTTTGCCTCTTTCTGCCTAATCTTATAGGTTTGCCTATCTTCTTCACTCTGAGTTGTTTTATAATTATTGAATGCTGTCTTTTTGTTCTTCACTATTTTGGCCACTTCTGCAGAGTACCACAGTGGTTTCTTCCCTTTTTTGTTTTTGCTAACAAGCCGAATGCAATTTCCTGTGGCCTTCAATAATGCTTCCTTTAAATAATCCCATTTCTCCTGGACTCCCTTTAAACTCCTCCAGTCTGATAATGACTCCTTCACACAAAATCTCATTTTAGAAAAATCTGTTTTTTTAAAGTCTAAAACTTTCGTTCTTGTGTGGTGCGGCTCCATCCCTGTTGTTATATTAAACCATACTGACTGGTGATCACTAGATCCCAAATTTTCACCTACAACAACGTCCGATACCAAACCTCCATTTGTGAGTATTAAATCCAATATGGCCTCTTTACGGGTCGGCTCCTCAACTACTTGTGTTAGAGATAATCCCAGTAGGGAGTTTAGAATATTTGTACTCCTGGTGCACCCAGCTGTTTTGGTTTTCCAGTTCACATCAGGAAGATTAAAGTCCCCCATGATAATAACTTCCCCCTTCATTGCCATTTTGGCTATTTCCTCAACCAGCAGATTATCTAGTTCTTCTGCTTGTCCAGGGGGTCTATAGATCACACCTACACGAGCTACTGTATGATTGCCAAATGTTAGCGTAACCCAAACTGACTCTATGTTCACCTCGCTCACTTTTATTTGGTTCGTTTTTATGTTGTTTTTCACATACAGGGCCACTCCTCCTCCTCTCCTACCTTCTCTGTCTTTTCTATATAAAGAGTACCCCGGTATTGTTATGTCCCAGTTATTTTTCTCACTGAACCATGTCTCAGTAACTGCCACTAAATCTACTTTTTCAGCTGCCATCATTGCCTCTAGTTCATTGATTTTATTAACTAAACTGCGAGCATTTGTAGACACGACTCTGAGCTTGTCATTTTTTACCTCGCATGTTGCTTGCACCCTCCGATTTAGTTTTGGGGGACAATCAGGCAGATTGTTTTTTACCCTTTTTTTGTCCCCCCTCCTAGTTTAAATATTTCTTTGCGAAACCTTTGAACTTCTCACTGAGAACATATGTTCCCCTATGAGTAAGATGCAAACCATCTTTTTTATACAGTTCCTTTCTGCTCCAATTAGAGCTATCATGGGACACAAAGCCAAATCCTTGCTCCCGACACCATTCCCGAAGCCACAAATTGAATTCCCTATTGCACATCTGCCTATCTTGAATGTTATGCACAGGCAAAAACTTCAGAGAATGACACAGTGGACGCAATCTGCTGTATTTCACCTCCAAGAACACAAAAATCTTCCTTAATCTCAGAAACCTCATTGCTAGCCAAGTCATTTGTCCCTAGATGGACTAGAACGTCCACTTCCCCTTGTTGCTTTGCTTGTTTGACAATATTGAGAATACGTCTCTTGTCTCTACGAGCAGTAGCCCCAGGAAGACATCTCACCAAACCACTACTCTCCAGCTCAACACCTCTTATGATAGAATCTCCCAGCAACAATTGCCTTCTATCAAGTCCCACCTTTTCATTTTTGTCCTTGGTTGCAGTGCTGCATACCTTAGGCATAGTGGATGGTGGTTCCTCAACTATGGTGTCTGAGCCTACATCCGTCTTATCACTACACTCTGAAAGTGCCTCAAAAGAATTAAGAAGAGCCCCAGATTGTGGGACATGCCTTCTCTCCACAACTCTAAGTCTACCAGATCCTACAGTAGTCCATCTGCCGCTCCTAGGAGGCCTCTGTGGCAGTGGTTTAGTAACAGTCATAGCCTGAGTTTCTCTAACAGATAATTTACAAATCTCAGACTTCAAACAGGCAATTTCCTGCTGCAATAAAGAGACTTGGGGTCAGAAAGACAATAGACACAATAGTAGTATAGAACGTCCTCGAGGACGAGTGACAAAAACCACAACAGGGCAATGATGAGTGAGTGTGTAGAGTGCACTTTATAAAGGCCGAGCTGGGCTGTTATTGGTTAGGGTCATCTTTAAGTGCCAGAATGTGTATCTATGGAATGCCAAAAGGTTCTCTAGTGTAATTTTTTTTACACATATGGGCGGTCTCAATAAATGGAGTGTATTGAGAGCATTCTTTGTCGAACGTAACAGGATGCATGGATGACGACACAGTGTGACCTGCATTAGTATGGAGATCCAATGAATTGATGTGACGACACAAGAGAGAACGTGTCAAACTAGAGAGGTTGAACCGTTATATTAATATGGGAGCCTGTAGGACTGTAGGTAATTCTGAGTTTCATAGAAATCATGACACCTTCACAGATATCTCTGTATATGAATAACTGGGGAAGGTTTTAACCTTGGTGCATGAAGTCATCTATCATCCTCTTTTACAAATGTGCAAAGGACTTATTTAGTCCTTTTTCTCATAAAGTCCAACCTTATTCCTACCTTTCTTTTGACATTTACAATTTTAGCATGCCTTAGATGTTATATAAGACATCTTTTCTCTGACTGGTCCCTATAATCAGCACTTTACCTAAGAGCCAAATCAGTAACTATCACGGTACAGTTTGGGAATGCAATCTCTAGATTGGGTATGGATCTGAACTATGATTGCTTGAAAACTCCCAAATAATCTAAGAATAGCTCTATAAATTAAAGAACTCCTCAAGGCCAAGCCAGATTACCATATAGCACTTGATATGCAATCACTGTGGCAGCCATTCACAGTAATTGCAAGCTGGGGCAGCCTCCTAAGGTTGTAAGAGAAAGGATCTTGTGTTATCTATCATCTTCCAGAAGAAAAACTGCTTTACCTACTACTGCACAGTCAGTCCTTCCTAGAAATCTCAGTATACTTGACATTGCTGCATTTTTAACCAAACTAACTTCACGCAACTGAGTATTGATCTCTATCTGTTATTGGACAACAGCCTTCATAATGCTAACTAGGCATTTTCTGAACCAAATCTTTGGATTGTAAACTCATCTGATCAGGGTCCTCTAAACCTCTTGTCTCTGGTTCCAATGTTTTGATTATGTTTTTTGTAGATTAAAAAAAATCCTTATTCTTTACAGTAATGAGCTGTGAAAATTACTGGCACTATACACTAACTGGCCACTTTATTAGGTACACCTTGCTAGTACCAACCTGGACCCCGTTTTGCCTTCAGAGCTGCTTTAATTCTTTGTGACATAGAGTCAACAAGGTGTTGGAAACCTCCCTCAGAGATTTTGGTCCTTATAGACATGTTGGCGTCACGCAGTTGCTCCAGATTTGCACATCCATGATGCAAATCTCCCATTCCATTACATCCCAAAGGTGTTCTATTGGATTGAGATCTGATGAATGTGGATGCCATTGTAATACAGTGAAAAAACTGTTTGAGATGATTTGAGCTTTGTGACATGGTAGATTATCCTGCTGGAAGAAGCCATCAAAAGATGGGTACACTGTGGTCATAAAGGGATGGACATGGTCAGCAACAATACTCAGGCCGTAGCGTTGAAACGAAGCTCAATTATTACTAAGGGACCCAAAGTGTGCCAAGAACATATCCCCCACAACATTACACCACCACCACCAGCCTGAACTGTTGGTACAAGGCAGGATGGATCCATGCTTTCATGTTGTTTTTACGCCAAATTCTGACCCTACCATCTGAATGTCACAGCTGAAATCAAGACTCATCAGACCAGGCAATGGTTTTCCAATCTTCTATTGTCCAATTTTGCTGAGCCTGTGCGAATTGTAGCCTCTGTTTCCTGTTCTTAGCTGAGGAGTGGCACCCAATGTGGTCTGCTGCTGCTGTAGCCCATCTGCTTCAAGGTTGGACGTCATGTGCATTCATAGATGGTATTCTGCATACCTTGGTTGTAATGAGGGGTTATTTGAGTTACTGTTGCTTTTCTATCATCTTGAACCAGTTGGCCCATTCTCCTCTGACCTCTGACATCAACAAGGCATTTTCGTCCACACAACTACCGCTCACTGGATATTTTCTCTTTTTCGGACCATTCTCTGTAAACCCTAGATGGTTGTACGGAAAATCCCAGTAGATCAGCATTTTTTTTTAAATACTCAGACCAGCCCGTCTGACACCAACAACCATGCCACATTCAAAGTCACTTAAATCCCCTTTCTTCCCCATTCTGATGCTCGGTGTGAACTTCAGCAAGTCGTCTTCACCACGTCTAGATGCTAAATGCATTGAGTTGCTGCGATGTGATTGGCTGATTAGCAATTTGTGTTAACAAGCAAATGAACCAGTGTACCTAATAAAGTGGCCAGTGAATGTATAAATCATGATGATAATAATAATGATAAAATGTTGGTTAAAGATCATGGAAGATATTGGCCAGGCAATGATCCTAAAATTTGCTCATACACTGCATTTAAAAGACTATTTGAAGAAACTATATTATCGTATTTGATTCCATAATATTTTTCTGCTTTTAAAGCAAGTTGGCGATGTAATAAAACAGCCAGACAAGTCAAAAATCGCCCATCTGCTTTGTACCATCGATTTTCTTTAAAAACAAAAAAAAACAAAAGACATAAACACCTTTCATTATGTTTGCAGTTTTCGGATTCTAAAAAAAGACACCAGCCCCTGAAGCATCAATTTAACTTAGCAGGAGAGATTATCCTTGTGGTGAGTGTGTGTTGTAAAATGAAATTAATGTACTTTAGTTTTATAGGTTACTTTTAAAAAACACTTAGCAAAACGTGATACTATTCCGATCTGACTTTCAGTTCATCAAAACTTTCCAGAATCCAAAAAGGATAATTTATAGACTACTCGCGCAGTTTTACATATGCTCATATAAAAATTTCATATTGATTTGATTATGTTTTGCATATTTGATGTATCTCAGGGATTTTTGACAAATTCCAACTGGGATAGGCGATGGGATATGATTAATTAAAAACACCTATATTATTGCCATCAGTCAGTAAACAATTTTTTTTTAAATTGAAACCTATGGGATTCGCCTGCTTAAACCTGCCGAATGAAACCCCTGAAAATCAGAGCATTTCACTGACATATCAGTGCTGTTCAGTGTTCTCTGAATAGATCAACCATGTCTTCTCTATGGCGAGTCCACTGCCACAGAAGATCACTGTATTTCGCTAGCAATTCGCCAATATTTGGCGAATCGCCATCTTTTCGAATAGCCGAATGACCACAAAATTGCACCGTATGGGGAAATTCACCATTCAGTGCTATTCCGTGGCCAATTCGGTGCTCTTTGAATAGTCCCTTATGATGCAGGTGTGGATTAGGAGAGAAATGGGGACTGAGTATCAGCGAATGTTGAGGGTATTGGAAACATTGTTAAAAAATTTGTTAAAACATTAAACATTCGAGGTGAAAAAGATCAAAAGAGAGAATCTTTTTTGAACTGAGGATTTCTCATACAAGAATATCATTAGTAAGTGAAAGAGAAGATGATATAGCACTAGACAAGATGACCAATAAGGAAAATGTGTGTAGCAAAAAATGTAAGAAACAAGTGAAGGTTGCATCATTAATACCCTTGATATAAAACATGTCAAGGAGCGGTTCATGATCTACATTGTTAATAGCAGAAAGGTTGGGAAGAAATAGTAGGGAGGAATAACCTTTGGATTCTGCAGGGGAAGGTAATTAGATTTTTTTTTCATGGCCATCACAGTAATATGCAGAGGTCAAAAACTAGAACGATGATAATCAAAAAAGTTATTAGAGCAAAGAAAGTTAATCAGGCGATTATACACAAAACTCTCCAGTTATTTAGAGGGAAAGGGAAGGACAGAACCTGGACATTGGTTTAATAAACTAAAATAAGATACATTTAAGAGTAGACTGTGTTATGTGTGTTAGGTGAAAGGATGGGTAGAAGAATCAATAACTTGGTTTAAACAAATGAGCCCAAATTAATAATCTCAAACCTTAATTTTGTGTCGGTTTATCATTTTACCAGATAAAGTTATAGTATAAAACTCTACAAAATTCTATTTAGAAAGCACCAAATATTCTACTAATCAGTGGCGACTCTAGGAACAATATTTAGGGGGGGCACATAAGATACCACAGTCAAAACTGGGGGGGCACTAATAATTTTCACCACTAAATCATACCACTGAAATAAACTTAGGACCCTATCACCTGGTGTGAGCTAAAACACCATCACTAAAGGAAAAATTTAGCGAGAGTCGCTAAAACTTAGTGCCTGACGACCTACTAACAGATCACCTTGTCCGTGGTAGTCCATGAACAAGGTCGTTTGGCGCGCGCTAGGGAAACTCTAAGACCCGGGCTGAGATCAAGCGCTAATGCGGTTGTGTACAGGATAGAACTGTGTTTTTTTTTTCCCAGTGCAGAGTGCCGGGCCATACCTATCCCCTGCCCTCACAAGCTTGAATATGAACACATCCACGAATAACCTCACACCCTGCATTATTAAATTCCTCCAAGGTGGCCATATTATCCATGTTTATATGCACACATATATTAAGGCTGATGGGCATTGCATGATAAATGCCTCCCGAGAGCATGTAGAATCATTACACTGCGTTTAATAAATCCAAAAGGAAGGCCAGGTGAGCCACAATAATTTCCCTGCTGCAGTATATAAATAATACATGTTTGAGGGAAAGACTTATTCACGTGTCCCTTTAAACATGGTCCACACAGTCACCCTAATAATCAACCGCTTCCATACTATGAATAACCCCCTTGCGGTACAAATCGCTAATAGGAGGTGTAGTTAATTATGGTGGTTCTCTGTACACTCCATTTAATACGTGTATCTCTTCAGCTTTATAACATGAGTTTTATACAAGATAAATAAAGGAGAAAAAATATTATTATTTTATGAAAGTCTTTCTATTGCTCCGGTGTTATTCCTGGATGTTGCTTGGTATCAGTAGTGGTCCCGCAGGGGCAGCATGCTCTCTGGAATGATATCAGCCATGAAGTGCAAGGAAAACAGCAGCAAGACACATATAAGTGTGTTTATTATTGCAGAAGCCACTTGCACATCACAGCAATTCAAAGAATTGCATCAAGAGCTCCTGTGCCACATTCCCCATATGCAGCAAGGAATTCTAGGTAGGATATGCAAATGACCTCTGTCTCACTTTTATGCATCCTGGATCTGCTATTACACAAAACCCTAAAATCAATGCTATGCCAAACCCTGGCTTTGTAGCAAAGGTAAGGTTATGCAACTGGTCAAAGCCACTCCCAGGACAGCGCTGTTTCGGGTTTGTTGAACCCTCATCAGCTAGGAGGCAGGCATGACCAGTTGCAGTGGATGCTTGGACCATAGGTAAGTAAGTGTCTATATGGGTTGTGGTGGAGGACAAAAAGTGAGATTAAAAAGCCTCCACACTATAATAAGTGTGTTTATTATTGCAGAAGCCACTTGCACATCACAGCAATTAAAAGAATTGCATCCCAGAGCTCCTGTGAGACAGAGGTCATTTGCATATGTGGCACAGGAGCTCTGGGGTGCAATTCTTTGAATTGCTGTGATGTGCAAGTGGCTTCTGCAATAATAAACACACTTATTATAGTGTGGAGGCTTTTTAATCTCACTTTTTGTCCTCCACCACAACCCATATAGACACTTACATATATATATATAAATATTTTTTATTAGACTCAATAAAATATATATAATGAGCCGATATAAAAATATCGATAAAGGTTCACTAAAACGCGTTTCGCTATTAAGCTTCCTCAGTGTCCCTATAGGAGTAATCAGTGTCTTGTGTGTATAAAAAAAGTCCAAAAAAATCTCCTTCAATGGAGCCCTCTTAAATAGTCTGTCTTATCTTGCTGTATGTCCTCATTTGAAATGGAGGCGTCGTTCTACTTCCTGATTTCGCCAATGTGGGTTCCATCCTGGAACGCCCAGGAACGTCATCTTCCTCCACGTATGCGTCTTCATTGTGTGTGCTGAAAGGAGGATCCAGGCGGCAGCTCCATCCCCTTTGTCCTTTGGGTCCTGAGCCCTGTGAGGCCGCAGATCCACCTGGTGAATCCAGAGAGGAGATCCAGCCTGAGGGTCCTGGGAGTGAGCAGCATTCTTGAGTCCTCGACGTCAAGGAGTGGGTTACCTGAGAAAATATTCCAGACAAACAACCCAGAGGCGTTCATCCACTCAGAGCCAGTGATTGGGCTCTTTGTTTGTGAGTTGATCAACCATAAGAATATTGACAATACCCATTCACTTGTTATTCTACTGCATCCAGATTTTGTTCTTCTCTTGTGTTTTATTCCATCATGCAATATGGTTGGTGACGTCATTTGAGAAGCCGTCCGAGTCCCCTTGCGTTTCGTTTCGGGGTGACCAGATACATATCTTGTTCCATGCGTCTTCATTGTTCATTGGATACGGTTGTCTACCCCTCTTCCTATGAGCTGCGTTATTACTTTCTTTATCTCCCATCCTGTAAGTTAAACAGTTTACTGGGGTTCAAACTTAGCTTACAGATGTCTAGACAAATGAACAGAGTGGAATTCTAAGTGTCTACATAAGATTGACCAATGTTAAATTAAATCGTCGGCATTTAACCTTAAAAAGAAAGGAATGCTTTTAACTTTTGGCTTACCGTGGCAATGACAAGATAAGTTCTAGTAGTGATACTCTGCAAAAGGTCTGGCAGTAAAAGAGTTAACAAAAAGTTCTAAATTCCTAACTGGAACGACTCAAACAACATAAATTGCATAAAGCAGTGTAATATTTATATCTTAGGGAGATTGAAAGCAGAGCCATAATCAGAATTCATGTTTCAAGTTTTTTGTTCCTTCGGAGTCTCAATTATCAAGGAACAATAAGATTCAACACACCGAAAAACACAGGCACCAATAGTAGTTAATATGATAAAATCAGGTATCGGCCCTAGTTAGTTGTCATGATATACAGCGCAATACAAAGAAATGTAATTTAGCTCTGACATATATTGATAATGTAGCACAGCAGAAATCTAATATCAAAAAGGTAGCTTACTATCTTTATATCATTGAAATAATGTATCAAGGACAATATTGCCATGTAATCATGTAATGATTCCTCAAAGCTAAAACATCTCATTACTTTATTATATTTTATGGGGCCTGACTTGTGAAATGTAATATATCAATTGTATCATCCGGCAGGGACTAGGATGTTCACATATATTTTTCTAAAGTTTTCTGTAATGTAATTCATCACTTTATTTCTAAGGGTTTCTTTTATTTTGACATAAAATATTTTGTGTTTTGGCTTCAGATGGTAATGAAGCCCGTCAAGAGCAGGGGTTATGCAACGAAAGAGTTAAAAAAAGGGATCAGAATCTTACTTCTGCTTTTCACTTACAGTTTTACATAAAACTAAACAAGAAAAAATGTTATAGATTTACTCGTTATATATTTAATAGTTTTATGTGTGTTTATATATCTATATAATTGCATTTTATTACTTTGTATTTCTGTACCCTACTGTAAAATTTCAATGTTCCTGAACCCAGGACATACTTGAAAACGAGAGAAATCTCAATGTATCATTGCTGGTAGAATACTTTATAAATTGTACAGTATTATATTAGTGGAGAATGGTCTTTAGGGGCGATTAATGTAGCACCACATCATTAATTGTTGCATATAATATTAATTAATAAATTATAGACCCATTGGAAATGGCGAATTTTACAGACATTTTTTCTCGAGGGGTAACTTGCAATTTTGTTTAGAAGACTAGTAACAAAGTTTCAGAAAAAAAAAAACCTGTTGCATTGGTATTTTATCAGCAATTAAGCATGTCAAGGCCTGGGTTGTGTTTGAAAACTGCTCCATCTGAGGCTGCAATCAGCACGCTCAGTCTGCTTCTAGAAGGGATTTATGACATCAGCCAATCACTTTGCATTGGGGCAGATGTGTCTGCAGCCCTAAAAGAGCTTCTCACAACATCCAGGGGTAGGATTTCCTTGTCTATTCAGATAATGGGAAGTGACTCACCACTTGTGCAGAAACCTTGTATAAAAGTCTTTTATTTAGACAACCTAATATTTCCTCATCATATTTTTATATAAAAACCATTGCTAGTCACACTGGAGGATGAGAGGCAAAATGACTTCCCTCAACAGGCTTTGGCATCTGATCTCAGATAGTGAGAAAAGGTTTTGAACAGACAGTAATGAAGCTGAAATACAGATACTGGGTCCAGATTAAACTGTACTAGGTGAAAACATTTTCCCTTAACTTGCTGTATTGTGGCTTATGAAGCACTTGCTATCTAAACATACAGTATATGCAGGATAACTTTCCCCTTACATAATTACTTGCCATGTATTAGTATCATCTCCTGGAGAACTCAGACTCCATGGAGAATTGTGCAAGAGAACTATTTTGTTTCTAGTGGCCTTCTGCTAGCTGCAAGAAGCAGCAGCAGATTGTGTCATCCTCTGCACTGTGGGGCCAATGGTGAGTAAGGAACTTTCACATGTGTTTTGGGATATTTTTTCTCTTGCATGATTTTCGTGTAGCGTCTTACAGCAGGTATTCTTTATATATATTTTATATTATTATTATCTTTTATATAGCTCCAACAGTTTCAGCAGCGCTTTACAATAACCAAAGGGAACAAGATGCAGATAAATGGACATGGGATGGAAACCAGGGTTGGAGAGGTCCCGGCTCATAGGAGTTTACAATCTAGGTGGATTGGGATTGAGGAAGACCAGGGTAGTTTTACTGGATGTCAGGATCATTAGTGTCAGCGGTTCAGTGATGTGGTACGCTAATCTGAAGAGATGGGTTTTGAGGGATTTCATGAAGGCCTGAAGATTAGGGGAGAGTTTGATAGAGCAAGGTAATTCATTCCACAGGACTGGAGCTGCCCTTGAGAAGTCTTGGAGGCGAGAGTTAGCAGCACGAGTAGACAGAGGACAGGCAGAGATAGCCTGCTGAACGGAGTTGTCTAGACGGGACGTGCTTGTGGAGTAACAAAGTTACTGAGCGATTTGAACGTGAGCGTCAGTATTTTAAACTGTATCCTGAAATGTACAGTAAGCCAATGGAGGGACCGGCAGAGTGGGGAGGTACGAGAGGTGCGTCTGGTGAGAAAAATAAGCCTGACACCTGCAATCATTACAGATTGCAAAGGGGCAATACGGGAGTTGGGAAGGCCAATAAGGAGCGAGTTGCAGTAATCAAGTCGCGAAATGACATGCACAAACCAGCACCTTGGTGGTGTCTTGCGTCAAAAAGGGGTGGGCACAGGCAATATTCTTGAGTTGATAGTAACAGGATTTGGTCACTGTGTGGATGTGCGGACAGAATGTTAAGTGAGGATCAAAAGTGACACCAAGACGGCGAGCTTGAGGTGTCGGGCTAATGAACGTTCCACTTACTCATAGAGAGATAAGTGGTATTGGGTTTTTCTTGGAAGGAGGAACAATGAGAATTTCAATTTTGGCAAGATTTAGGTTAAGGAAGAGGGAAGACATCCAATTCGTGACGGCAGAGAGACAACCTGTTACTCGATCCAGGAGAGCAGGAGAGAGATCAGGGGAGGAGAGGTATATTAAAGTGTCATCAGCATATAGGTGGTACTGGAATCCAAAGGAGGACAGTGGAATCATATTATTATACTGTATATAAATACAGATTAATATGATAATTACAATGATATGAAAGAGTAATATCAAGCTAGTTATAATGTGGTGTGGAACATACAATTGCAAAATCCAAACAGAGTGTTGTGTGCAATATGCTTTATATGTAAATAATAAAAAGGTACATAATGTGAAGGAAAAAAAACACTGTTTTGGATGCAGTCTGTAGATCTATATGAAAGAAAAACTTTGTTCATTTACTGTAGAAGAACAGAGTTGAAACTAGTAAAATTCCTCTTTGCATTCATATTTAAGACATCATAAAGCTGTTGCTGTAAAGTCAGTCCCAGGGCACATTTAAAGAATTCAATGGAATCTAGTTCCCCTGGATCGCTGGCCCTGAGGCAAGGCCTTTTCAGATACAATTGTATTACTTAATACAGAAAGTGCCCTGTCTATCTCTGTGATTGTGGTTTAGTTTTTTTAAATTATTTATGTTTTAAATGCTTTCCTTTCCACGTGTTATCTGGACATTATATATATATATATATATATATATATACAGTATATATATCTCATTTTAACCGTGATTTATGTGCATCCTCTAGCACAAGGCAATAAAAATAAATTTCATAATGTTATACACAACATACGATACGCTATGTAAGGGCGCTGGCAAGAAGACTCGTTAAATGTTTAATAAAAAACAATTTTAAATAAAAGACACCGTTGAAGACTACAAACTGCGTTCAGCGGTGTTAATTTCGTCAACTAAAATGCGACTAAATCGAAATGACGTTTAGGTAAAAGGACTACGACTAAAACTAGACTCAGTCCCTAACATTTTCATCTTGTTTTTATTAGTCAGCATGAATGTCAATAGATTTTCATCATAATTTTAGTTTAATGTCAGTAAGTTTGTGCCATAGTTTTAATTTTCTTAATTTGGTTATTTATAGTACGATTTTTGTCACTGGAAAAAAATGTATCCTTTGAAGAAAATTATTAGTGGACTAAATTCATGCTGGAGTTCAGTGGTCGATGGATTGCCATCCCATGGGACATCTAATATTGGCATGTTGTCTGGCTGAGGCAACACTCACAGCTGTATTTACTTTCAGTGGCAGTACACGTATAACCGGTGGACAGCTAGTAAATAATGAATAACCCTTGTCTTCATTTGTGGTGTTGGAGTCAGTTTTGCTAATTATAAACTTAAATATATCTAATGATATTGATCGAAAGGAATGGTAGAAAAAGAATAAATTTGATGAAGGTCGACATAAACCGTCCAATGTGAAACCAGCCCAGCTTATTAATCGGACAGTCTATGCAAAAAAAATGGCGAAGAAGGGCCAGGAGGGGTTTAATTTTTAATTAATGTCTCATGACCCACCCTGGTTATATTATTTTATCTTTTCAGAGAACACTGAACAGCAGTGAAAAGTTGCCGAAGTGCCCTGGTGTTCGGTGTTTTCATTCTGCAGGTTTATTCAGGCAAACCCCATAGGCTTCAATGTTAAAATTATTTCTGTTCTTATCCAATATCTAATAAACCGTTTATTATTTTATTCTGCAGTAGAAAAATCTCTATTTATTGATTATTATTTTTTAGGATATTTTAGGCATTTTTCTGGGGGGGTTTTGGCAACATTTATTTTTCCTATTTTTTTTTTCTGCAACAGACCTTTTTATTATCATTCATAAGGCCTTATATGTAAATTCCAGGCATTTTCGTTCAGCAGTTTTTTGGCAAACAGCGTTTCAAATTTGACACTTTCAAGCATGTGTTTTTTTACCCTCTTCGTCAGCTTTTTCCGGCGGCTGGTCTGGGCTGTGAGCGGCGTCTCGTCGGCTTTTTCCGTCGTGTGTGCGTGTTTTTTGCGGCGGTTCCGGCGGGTGATCAGCGGGATTGTGGTGGGTTTTCCCTGCACTCCGGGGACCCTGCGTTGAATGCTGAATTCACCGCAGGGTGAGGAACGTTGATTCCCCGAAGTGATCACTCCGTGGCCCTGCATGATCTCGGAAGAGCAAGATCATGCAGGTCATATGGCCCGGAAGCACAACCCTCCATGGAGTCCTATGGAATCCAGGAGGGAATACTCGTGACGGCGCATTGGCATTGCTGCAAGGATCCTGGAGGGCAGCGTTCGTTTCTGCTGAATTCAGCGCCTGCCTCGTAATCTGCTTTTAAAAATGGGCACGCTAAGGGTAAACTTGCATGGAAGCGCAAGCTTTTCCCCTTGGCATCCAGGTTTCAGCTCAAGGCACATGATAGCGCCCTTTCTGTTTTAGGATGTGATTGAATGTCCTAGTAGTAATAATTATGATATATATATATATATTTAACTTTCGAATAATTACTGACTAGTGAACTTTCCCCATAAAGACTGCGAATCACAAACCATTCCATGCAAAGTAAAGTGAGCATTAATCATTCTATGGTATAGCTAAAGATTCCGACACGGCACACAGGCATCATAAAAGTTTACACTCACATTCAAAGGCCCAACTCCTAATATATTTTTTATTCATCATATTACCATAATTAAATAACCTCATGTACCAGTGAACAGTGCTGTCCTGGAAACGCATAAGCATTTGAATGCGATATATTAATATTTTCATATTCTATAGAGGAGAATCCTTTGTATAGAGATTTAAAAGCTGGTTTGGAATTATTTCAACTCCGAACACAAGCTCTGCTGTTGTATTGATGGGACCTTTATGCCCGTTTGAGCAAAAACATATTCACAGGACAATATGATAAACAACTTTCCCGGATTAATCATCGGATAATTTGCATAACAGCTTGTGCCTTGGCTACAGTCTAGCAACAATGTAATTTTTTAAGCGAGTATGTCCCTCTGCACGTTTATTTAAAATGTATATCGTGGACTCGAAACAATTAGCTTTAGAAATGTGCAATTTAACTTGACTTTGAAGGAACGGCTACAAGAATAAACTCTTTGAAAAGGGATAAAACGGTCTAAAATCGGCAAGCTAAGCATCTAAGATTATTAAAGCATTACATTAACATTTATAAAATAATGTCTATTTAAAAAAGGTTTGTTTCAGATAATTGCTATCCAAAGGTTCCAGGAGAACATAATTATTATACTTTATTTTGTAGCGTGACAGAAGGTTCTAAAATACAATACAATACGATAGATACATGACGTGGAAACGGTATTGAGATCGATCGTCTTGCCATAGTTGCAGTATGGTTTGAGACACTACTTGTTGGTTGACGTCACTGGGAAGTTAATAATTTATAATTTCTGTTCCTGCATCCACTTGTGTGTCAACATAACAGCTCCTATTTCCGTAATCTTACTTTTTGTTAGTTTTCCCCTCTTCCGTACGTCTAAGTCCCACTATCGAAGCAAGAGACAGCGAAATGATGAGTGTCTGAGTGGGCGGGGCCTGGTGTGGTCACGAGGAGCCGCTGGGTTTAAAGCAGGGCGCGAGAGATTGCTCAGTGCCCTGACGTGGAGTCTAGTTCCTGCATCGCCTGTTCAGTATTGTGCTTTGATTACCAATTGCCAACCCGTTTTCAGTCTGAGGATCCTGCTCACGTTTTTGACCCGGGTTCATTCGACCATTTTATTGCTTATTCCCTGTTGGTGTTCTGTATAGCGGTTATATGTTTTACCGCATGTGTGTAGGTTTGGGTTCTGGCCGCCACCTTGGCGAATACCCATCTCGCTCTTGGTCACTGTTGGTTACCTTATCCAGTCTAAGTCCTAATTACAAGGCATCCGATTATGTGAATATCTTCCGAGCTGTGAGATTATTGGAAAAAAATAGCGTTTTGTTTTTCGCCCTGTTCGGTTGCTACATAAGCACAAAGTGTACCAAGGTTGCGACCATCCTGAAGCCTGCACGATTCATACCATATTACTGTTATTACGGTCTGCTTTCTGCCTGGTTTGGTTTCAACAAAAACACTAAGTCTGCCGATTATGTGACTGCCCTGAAGGCTGCACAATTCCTCAATCGTAACAAAACTCTGCTTGAAAACCGATGTGAAAATAACTATACTGATACTCGGGTATCCAGGTTATGTGTACTGTTGACTAAAGTTCATGTGTTTGTACTAAGTGATCTTTTGGTCTTGAAACCATTTGAGCTTAGGTACTACTCTGGCTTGTTCATATACTCCCTGGCTTGGGAGATCAGGTCTAAATATACGTTTTGCTCTGTAACCTTGGATCAGAAAAATCTGTCCATTACGATCCCAACTATGCTACACCAGTGTGAGCGCCATAGCGCCTGTTACAGTGAGTCTAGGCCAGTGTTTCCAATCCTGGTTCACAGGATTCACAAACAGGCCATATTTTACTGATTGCCATTGGGAAATGCAGACTGGATCCAGCAACATCAAATCATGTCACCTGTGCTTCAGATATCCTGCAAGCCTGGCCTTTCAGGAAATCCTGAGGTCAGGTTTGGGAATGGTCTAGTGTGAGCTGTGGAGACTTTTATTTGTTGTCAATTGATAGGCTTGGAGGGGTTTGTTACGATATATATATATATATATATATATATATATATATATATTCGCCATACAGGACTGGTAATAGTTTGTGTATATGAAGTAAAAATGCCCTTTCTGCCCTGTCTCCAGCAGAGTCCTGCGAAGCCATAGAAGGTGTGAATGGAGGAAATTGCCCCATTTGGTCTAATGAGATTTTCCTTGTTCCGTCCCCACAGGGGTCCACAGCATTTCACACCTTGGGCAAATGGAAAAGCACATCCAAGAGTGTTTCCCAGATCCAGTGGAAACACTTTGTAATTGATCACATAGATCAAAGAAGCGGGCCTAGCCTTTGATAGCTAGAGATGATCTTTGGATAATTGTTAATTTGATTTACAGATATAATAACAAAGAAGTGAACTGAGCATGCCCACGAATTAACAGGAGGAGGGAATTCTGGGAAATGTATTGTACCTTCTATAGGCTGTATTTTGCAGGAACTGGAAAATTGATATATTCTGAGTCAAGCATGGGCTCAGGGCTTATTCAAATGGGGTTCACGTAAGAAGTGAAGATTTGCCAGTGTTTCCAATTCCAATCCAGCCCCAGGAGTCACAGATGTCCTTCTGTCACGTCTCGGCCTTGCCCCCTGCTGGTGGTAGCAGGGATTCCTGTTTATTTTTGTTTTCAGCCTGCAGGCTATCTGTTGGGCTTATTGGCCTGCGGTCATGTGACCTGTTCTGCCCTATAAGTACGACCAGGACTCCCCTTGATCCTTGGATCAGGATAGTCTTTCATACCTAGTCCCTGTATGCTGGTGTACTTTGATTTGCTGTGTATGACCTCTGGCTTATGTATTTAGGATCCCTCTCTTGCCTAACCCCTCTAGTATGATATTCTGTGTATGACCTTTGGCTCTTGTATCTGGATCTCTCTTCTGTCTGTCCCCTGTACTGTACCGTGCTTTGGAATTTGTATGCTTGCATTTATTGTCTGTCTGGTTTATGTTTTGTTTGTCTTGCAAACCTAGCCTAGCTAGTATTTCGAGACCACCTTTCAAGGATCTCAGTCAGGGCTTAGGGATCTTTCTAGTTTCTGTTTTATATCTTGCTTTGTTCCCTGGATCCTGTATACCTGCATTTATTGTTTGTCTGGTATATGTTTTGTTTGTCTTGCAAACCTAGCCTAGCTAGTATTTCGAGACCACCTTTCAAGGATCTCAGTCAGGGCTTAGGGATCTTTCTAGTTTCTGTTTTATATCTTGCTTTGATCCCTGGAACCTGTATACCTGCATTTATTGTCTGTCTGGTATATGTTTTGTTTGTCTTGCAAACCTAGCCTAGCTAGTATTTCGAGACCACCTTTCAAGGATCTCAGTCAGGGCTTAGGGATCTTTCTAGTTTCTGTTTTATATCTTGCTTTGTTCCCTGGAATCTGTATACCTGCATTTATTGTCTGTCTGGTTTATATTTTATTCATCTTGCAAACCTAGCCGAGTTAGAATTTCGAGACCATCTTTCAAGGATCTCAGTCAGGGCTTAGGGATCTTTCTAAGTTCTGTTAATATCTTGGTTTGTTCCCTGGAAGCTGTATACCTGTCCTTAAGGCTTCATCTCTGCAGATTGGGGGTTCCCCCTCACCCTATAGGGGGCTCCCCGTTACATTATCCTGATCCCAAAACAGAAGCTGGCAGGTATGTCTCATATGTATGAAGCTGTATTGAACTTGGTGCTTGCTATGCTAAAAGAGCTGCAGAGGTTAATAGAGGCTCTGAGCCTATCACCTGCTGCAGCTAACGATGCAGCACCACCCTGCACTACTTGCAAACCCATATCGGAGAAGGAAAGACGCAGGTTGTATGGTCTCTGTTTTTATTGTGCAGATCCAAATCACACTATTGAACATTGTGTATTAAAGCCTGTTAAACAATGGCAGGGAAACCATGTATCCAGGTATCGCTATGGAGGTACTGGTGTGTCCTCCATAGGCATTCAGACTGGCAGAATAGCCATCTCAAATCTGTTGAATCATGGGATGCCCTCTTCTCACAGTGAGGTTGCAGTGTCTCCGGTTAGGAATGTTATGCCAGCCATGTCTGTATCCATTGGCACGATGCCAGCCATGTCTGTATCCATTGGCACGATGCCAGCCATGTCTGTATCCACTGGCACGATGCCAGCCATGTCTGTATCCACTGGCACGATGCCAGCCATGTCTGTATCCACTGGCACGATGCCAGCCATGTCTGTATCCACTGGCACGATGCCAGCCATGTCTGTATCCACTGGCACGATGCCAGCCATGTCTGTATCCACTGGCACAATGCCGGCCATGTCTGTAGCCACTGGCACGCTGCCGGCCATGCCTGTTCCCACTGGCAATGAAATGCCAGCCATGTCTGTATCCACTGGCACGATGCCAGCCATGTCTGTATCCACTGGCACGATGCCAGCCATGTCTGTATCCACTGGCACGATGCCAGCCATGTCTGTATCCACTGGCACAATGCCGCGCCATGTCTGTAGCCACTGGCACGCTGCCGGCCATGCCTGTTCCCACTGGCAATGAAATGCCAGCCATGTCTGTATCCACTGGCACGATGCCAGCCATGTCTGTATCCACTGGCACGATGCCAGCCATGTCTGTATCTACTGGCACGATGCCAGCTATGTCTGTATCTACTGGCACGATGCCAGCTATGTCTGTATCCACTGGCACGATGCCAGCCATGTCTGTATCCACTGGCACGCTGCCAGTCATGCCTGTTCTCACTGGTAATGAAAAGCCAGCCATGCCTGTTCTCACTGGTAATGAAAAGCCAGCCAGGCCTGTTCTCACTGGTAATGAAAAGCCAGCCAGGCCTGTTCTCACTGGTAATGAAAAGCCAGCCATGCCTGTTCTCACTGGTAATGAAAAGCCAGCCAGGCCTGTTCTCACTGGTAATGAAAAGCCAGCCATGCCTGTTCTCACTGGTAATGAAAAGCCAGCCATGCCTGTTCTCACTGGTAATGAAAAGCCAGCCATGCCTGTTTTCACTGGTAATGAAAAGCCAGCCATGCCTGTTCTCACTGGTAATGAAAAGCCAGCCATGCCTGTTCTCACTGGTAATGAAAAGCCAGCCATGCCTGTTCTCACTGGTAATGAAAAGCCAGCCATGCCTGTTCTCACTGGTAATGAAAAGCCAGCCATGCCTGTTCTCACTGGTAATGAAAAGCCAGCCAGGCCTGTTCTCACTGGTAATGAAAAGCCAGCCAGGCCTGTTCTCACTGGTAATGAAAAGCCAGCCATGCCTGTTCTCACTGGTAATGAAAAGCCAGCCATGCCTGTTCTCACTGGTAATGAAAAGCCAGCCATGCCTGTTCTCACTGGTAATGAAAAGCCAGCCATGCCTGTTCTCACTGGTAATGAAAAGCCAGCCATGCCTGTTCTCACTGGTAATGAAAAGCCAGCCATGCCTGTTCTCACTGGTAATGAAAAGCCAGCCATGCCTGTTCTCACTGGTAATGAAAAGCCAGCCATGCCTGTTCTCACTGGTAATGAAAAGCCAGCCATGCCTGTTCTCACTGGTAATGAAAAGCCAGCCATGCCTGTTCCCACTGGCAATGAAATGCCAGTCATGTCTGTATCTACTGGCACGAAGCCAGCCATGTCTGTATCCACTGGCACGAAGCCAGCCATGTCTGTATCCACTGGCACGAAGCCAGCCATGTCTGTATCCACTGGCACGAAGCCAGCCATGTCTGTATCCACTGGCACGAAGCCAGCCTTGTCTGTATCCACTGGCACGAAGCCAGCCATGTCTGTATCCACTGGCACGAAGCCAGCCATGTCTGTATCCACTGGCACGAAGCCAGCCATGTCTGTATCCACTGGCACGAAGCCAGCCATGTCTGTATCCACTGGCACGAAGCCAGCCATGTCTGTATCCACTGGCACGAAGCCAGCCATGTCTGTATCCACTGGCACGAAGCCAGCCATGTCTGTATCCACTGGCACGAAGCCAGCCATGTCTGTATCCACTGGCACGAAGCCAGCCACGTCTGTATCCACTGGCACGAAGCCAGCCATGTCTGTATCCACTGGCAATGAAAAGCCAGCCATGTCTGCTTCCCCTGGCACGAAGCCAGCCATGTCTGCTTCCCCTGGCACGGAGCCAGCCATGTCTGTTCCCACTGGCAATGAAAAGCCAGCCATGTCTGCTTCCCCTGGCACGAAGCCAGCCATGTCGGGTACTGACAATATGTCATTCATGATGCCTGAGGCTGGTACCTTGCCAGTGGTGTCCGGGACAAGCTGTACGTCAGCAATGACAGCTGTACCCAGGTTAGACGAGACAGCTGTGACCACGTTTTGTTATGAGGCCGATGTGCCTGGATTGGCACATGAGACCACTGTGCCCTTGCCCCACAGTGAGTCCAGTGTTGTCCCCACCATTGTCAAGCCTTGTGAGGTGGTCACAAAGTCTAAGAGTAGACAAGAAAAGGTGATCAACCCTAGCCAATCTGGTTCTGAAACTGCCACACTTTGTTCTGGTTCCATTGATACTACACCCTCTAACTCCGAGGTTGCCTTACTCTGCACAGTAATCAGGGAAATTCAGCAAGCTGGTGGTTTAAAGAATATTGAGATCCCTAAATCACATGGTGTTCCCACGGACATTATACGGACGCCTTCCGGCTTTTGGATGCGTGAGAGGCACTGGGTAGTGCTCCAGAGACACCCTGACATTCTGAAAGGGCTGTTGGAAGACTCTGATTCAGATGATCAACAATATACTCCTCCTGGGGAGAGGTGTAAGACTGTTGTGGCGCCACCTGTACCATGTCCTGGTGATGTCCCATATCCCGAGGGTGTACCAGTCATGCACACACCCTGTACTGTATCAGTCGGGGCCACGTTTCATGGCAAGGTCATTGTCTCTGGGGTAGACAGTAAGTCCGCGGTGTCTAGTGGTTCCACTGTGGGTTGTAATATACAATCTCGGGGCACGACTACTGTCACTGGATCTGGCAGTACCTCTAATACCTCTATGTACCATGGTGTGGACGGAACTCCTAGATCACGGTCCAGGAGACGCAAGAGGACTAAACAACCTGGGACTGATGATTCACTCCGTTCAAAGTCCAAGGTACTCATGCCGTCGGATCCTCGGGTACGAGACCCTAGCCCGGTCGCCGAGGTTGTGTACGGGCCTCTAATGGTGCAGTGATCTGCAGAGAGGACCTGGAGGTTTATGAAAGAGCTTTGCTTGCTCAGGCACATGCTGACTACTGTGAGTCTGAGTGGGATTCCCATGGGTACTGGTGACTGGCCTTGTCCGTTTTCACGCCGTCCATGTTTTCTTTCTTGGGTGCCCAGGAGGTCACCCGTAAGGGGGGGGGGTTATGTCACGTCTCGGCCTTGCCCCCTGCTGGTGGTAGCAGGGATTCCTGTTTATTTTTGTTTTCAGCCTGCAGGCTATCTGTTGGGCTTATTGGCCTGCGGTCATGTGACCTGTTCTGCCCTATAAGTACGACCAGGACTCCCCTTGATCCTTGGATCAGGATAGTCTTTCATACCTAGTCCCTGTATGCTGGTGTACTTTGATTTGCTGTGTATGACCTCTGGCTTATGTATTTAGGATCCCTCTCTTGCCTAACCCCTCTAGTATGATATTCTGTGTATGACCTTTGGCTCTTGTATCTGGATCTCTCTTCTGTCTGTCCCCTGTACTGTACCGTGCTTTGGAATTTGTATGCTTGCATTTATTGTCTGTCTGGTTTATGTTTTGTTTGTCTTGCAAACCTAGCCTAGCTAGTATTTCGAGACCACCTTTCAAGGATCTCAGTCAGGGCTTAGGGATCTTTCTAGTTTCTGTTTTATATCTTGCTTTGTTCCCTGGATCCTGTATACCTGCATTTATTGTTTGTCTGGTATATGTTTTGTTTGTCTTGCAAACCTAGCCTAGCTAGTATTTCGAGACCACCTTTCAAGGATCTCAGTCAGGGCTTAGGGATCTTTCTAGTTTCTGTTTTATATCTTGCTTTGATCCCTGGAACCTGTATACCTGCATTTATTGTCTGTCTGGTATATGTTTTGTTTGTCTTGCAAACCTAGCCTAGCTAGTATTTCGAGACCACCTTTCAAGGATCTCAGTCAGGGCTTAGGGATCTTTCTAGTTTCTGTTTATATCTTGCTTTGTTCCCTGGAATCTGTATACCTGCATTTATTGTCTGTCTGGTTTATATTTTATTCATCTTGCAAACCTAGCCGAGTTAGAATTTCGAGACCATCTTTCAAGGATCTCAGTCAGGGCTTAGGGATCTTTCTAAGTTCTGTTAATATCTTGGTTTGTTCCCTGGAAGCTGTATACCTGTCCTTAAGGCTTCATCTCTGCAGATTGGGGGTTCCCCCTCACCCTATAGGGGGCTCCCCGTTACACCTTCTAGTTTGCGGACATGTGAGTAAGGGTCTGTGCTTTAAACCTTTTATTTTCTGCTTGTGTGAGTAAATTAATTATTACAAGAAACCTAATTATCACCTCAGCTCCAAATGGCTTCGTGGCCAGGAGGTCGCTGGGTGGAAACACATTAACTATCTGTGTCCTGACACATAGACATGACGTGATACAAAAACATGAGCAAGATTGCTGATGCAAGACTTACTTATGAGACATACAGAGCGGGAACACTTGTGTTCATTAGCCTGCAGGGAAGGCCTACAATCTAAGATTGGATACACTGTATGTACTCAGCTATACAGAGGGGGAACACAAAGTTCAATAGCCTGCAGGCAGGCTTACTATCTGCGATAGGCTTCTGTATAGCAAACAAGGAAACATATACTAGACAGGATACATAAAACTGGGAACTCAGGAACATAAACTAGAAAGTAATATACATGAACTAGAAATAACCAGGACAAGAACCAGACAGACAACATAAACCGTAAACGTGAATCTGACACAAACTCAGGCAAAAGTACAAATAGGGATATGCGAGAGAATGGTCGATAGGGATAGCCAGGTCAAAATGTATACAGGTCCTCAGCCAGAAACAGGTCAATAACAGATCAGACAGATTGAGATTAGCAATAAAGCAGGCGATGCAGGAACTAGACTCCACTCCAATTTACTCCCACGATAGTTCAAGGAGCAAGTCCTCTCAGCCTCTTTTAAAGGCTGATGGCTCCTTGCACTTATGCCTAGCTCCGCCCCCTCAGATGCCGTTTTTCCAGCCCTTACTACTGGCAACAGGCTAGCCGGCTATGCCACCCGGTGCCCTGACCCCCCCAGGAAGCGCTGCGGGGGCCAAGGATGTAACAACTGGATTATCATAGAGATTTGCCTTTGTTTAAGCTTGAGTCTACTAAACCATGAGTTGTGGTGAAGTCAGCCGATTGTACTGTTGCCTATTTTGGGGTGCATAGTCAGAGTCTCAGGCCAGCTCTGGTTCAGGTATTTGGCATCCGGGGTAAAAAGTCTTGGTCTGTGGTGGCAGTGTGTAATGGAGGGTTTGGATCCCCTGTGAAGTGTGTGTATGGAACCCAATGGCAAGCTATGGATAAGGAAATCAGGAGGCGATGGAGAGTAAAGTAATCTTTTAGTGAACCATAAATAGTAGTTGAAGTCCAGAAAATAATACAGTCAATAAGGTTGGAGTGGAATTCGTAAAACAAAGTCCCAGGAAGAACAACGGATAATAACGAGGATGATGGCGTGGTCGATGGTACAATCCGGGTCGAAGAGTGTAGAAGGCGGCGTAGTAGGTGGCACAATCCGGGTCGAAGGGTTGAAGAAGGTGGCGTAGTCGATGGCACAATCCGGGTCGAAGGGTTAAAGAAGGTAGCGTAGTCGGTGGCACAATCTGGGTCGAAGGTTGAAGAAGCTAGCGTAGTCGGTGGTACAATCCGGGTCGAAGGGTTAGAAGATACGTGATCAAGGAATACGAGGAACTCTAGGAAAACTGAGGCGGAAGGCACAGTAGAACCTGGATAATGTGCTGGGAAGGAAGGCGGATTTAAATAGGGTTCATGGGATCATGAGAATATCTCTCACCTGGTTCTCGTAGGTGGAGTTGAGGTACCTGGATCTTTGATAGGTCAATGGGAGGCATTCGAGGATCTCCAGAGCAGGTGTCCCGCAGTACCCTTAATCGGCCAGCCGAGGGCGCCAGAGTACCTGATTTTAAACTACATAGGAGGGTCTGTTCTCGCGCGTGCGCGCATTCCTTTACAGGGCTTGGATCCAGCCGGCGGCGTGGGGCGTCTCCTGGCTCTTCCTCTCCATCCTGCGGACCCGGAACTCGGAGCAACGCGTCACGAGGGACCTCGGGTGAGTAGGGAACCTCTCCCAGCATGGCGGTGTGGGTCGGGGGAAGGCCGCGGAGCGGGGCATGACAGGACCCCCCACCAAGGCGCGACCCCCGGGTGCGCCTCACTGATGGTTTGGAGGGGTAACGAAGATGAAAGGCACGAACCTTAGCCGGAGCATGAATATTGGTGCCAGGTTCCCAGGAGCGATCTTCCGGACCGTAACCTTTCCAGTGGACCAGGTACTCCAACTTGCCATAACGTAGTCGGGAATCCAGGATCCTTGAGACCTCGTATTCTTCTTCTCCGGACACCGACACGGGAGTGATCGGGTCGGCGTGTCGTCCAGGAAAAGGATTGTCACGCCAACGCCTTAGGAGGGAGACATGGAAAACAGGGTGAATCCTGTAGGAGGAAGGAAGGGTTAAATGGGCTGCCACCGGATTGACCATTTTGAGGACCTGGAATGGGCCGATGAAGCGAGGCCCCAGTTTCTTAGACGGGCAGTCTAGTCGGAGATGAGCAGTGGACAGCAACACCTTGTCTCCGGGTGCGTATCGCGGAGCGGGTCTTCGGTTACGGTCTGCATACCTTTTTTGGGTGTCTTGAGCCTGTTGTAGTTGATGGCGTAATGTTCGTAGTTGGAGGCGTAAGGGTCTTAGACGGTTTGCCACTTCAGGAACCGGAGTGTTCAGAGGTATGTCGGGTAGAATATCGGGGTGGTATCCGTAGTTGGCATAGAAAGGAGAAAGACGTGTTGACGAATGTACCTGGTTGTTGTAGGCGAACTCAGCGAGTGGCAAGATGTCCAGCCAGTCGTCTTGGAGATGTGTGGTATAACAGCGGAGGTACTGTTCCAACGTCTGGTTCGTCCGTTCGGTTTGTCCGTTGCTCTGAGGATGAAATGCAGAGGAGAGATATCTAGAAATTTTTAGACTACGGCACATTTGAGACCAGAAGCGAGAAGTGAACTGGGATCCTCTGTCTGAAACGATGGAATGAGGGATGCCATGCAGTCGGAATATTTCTCTGATGAAGAGTGTAGCTGTCTGGGCAGCGGTAGGAAGGCCTATTGCTGGAATGAAGTGGGCCATTTTGGTGCAACGGTCCACCACTACAAAGATCGTTGTGTGTTGGCGTGAGGGGGGTAAGTCAACGATGAAATCCATCGAGAGGTCTTTCCATGGATGTTGTGGAAGCGCCAAGGGTTGTAGAAGACCGGCAGGGCGAGCTCTTGGTTGTTTGTTACGTGCACAGATAGGACAGGAAAGAACAAAGGCGGCAACATCCTTCTTGACTGATGGCCACCAGAAATATCATTGTACGGTGTTTATGGTCTTCTTGATACCCCTGTGGCCGGCAGCTGGAATATCGTGTGCAGTTTGTAGTACTTGTAGACGGGTCTCCGGAGGCGCATATATCTGTTTTTCGTGATACAGGTATCCTTTGATGGGGACGAGTCCTTGGATGTTTGTAGGTGGATGTCGACTGTACCTTCGTATCTGCTCCATTAGGGTGTCTTTTGTAGCACAGAAGAAGCCACTAGGCAGGATCGTGTCGTTTGGTGTCGTGGTAGAGGGCGTACCAGAATCATACTGGCGAGAGAGGGCATCCGCCTTTCCGTTTCTCTTTCCAGGTCGATACGTGATGAGTAGTGAGAAACGAGAGAAGAAGAGCGCCCACCTGGCTTGTCGGGGTTGGAGTCGTTTGGCAGTACGGAGATATTCAAGGTTGCGATGGTCAGTAAAAACGGTTACAGGGTGTGTCGCTCCTTCGAGAAGGTGTCTCCACTCCTCGAGAGCGTTCTTTATCGCAAGCAGTTCTTTCTCACCTATGTTATAGTTTCATTCGGCAGAATTGAGGCGTCTGGAGTAAAAGGCTACCGGATGCAGGAGTTTCTTGTCCCCGGATCTCTGAGATAGGATTGCGCCCAGGGCAATGTCGGAGGCGTCTGTCTCTAAATAGTATGGGAGGTGAGCCTCAGGCTGTTTTAGGACGGGTGCTTGGGTGAAGCTCTTCTTAAGTCTCTCGAAGGCCTGTTGAGCCTCTGCAGACCATTGAAATCGCACGTCCTTTTTGGTTAGCGATGTAATAGGTGCGCTGAGGTGTGAAAAGGATCGGATAAAACGTCGATAGAAGTTGGCAAACCCCATGAATTGTTGGACCGCCTTTTTGTCTTTAGGTGTTGGCCAATCGAGGATGGCCTTGACCTTGGCTTCATCCATCTCGACATGCCCTGGTGACAGAATGTATCCCAAAAATTCGATGGATGGGACTTCGAAGGTGCTTTTTTCAATTTTACCATATAATTTGTGCTGACGGAGGCGAGACAGGACGAGTCGGACGTGCTGTTCGTGCTCTTGGAGAGAGCGGGAGAATATCAGTAGATCATCCAAATAAATCACCAGGAAGGTATCCAGGATGTCACGAAAGATGTCATTGAGAAAGTGTTGAAAGGCAGCTGGGGCATTACACAAGCCGAACGGCATGACGCGATACTCAAAGTGACCATATCGAGAACGGAAGGCGGTCTTCCACTCGTCCCCTCGTCTCATTCGCACCAAATATAGGCTCCGCGGAGATCAATCTTTGTGAAGATACAAGCATCCTTCACTCTATCCAGTAACTCGGGGATCAGTGGTAGCGGATAACGGTTACGTACCGTGATTGCGTTCAATGCTCTGTAGTCGACGCATGGTCGGAGCCCACCATCTCGTTTCCCAACAAAGAAGATACCGGCCCCGGCAGGTGAAGTGGAGTGACGTATGAATCCTTTTTGGAGCCCGTCCTCAATATACTCCTTCAAGGATTGGGATTCAGGAACGGATAGGTTATAAATGCGCCCATGGGGTATGGGTGCTCCTGGAAGAAGGTCGATGGGGCAATCGTATTCTCTGTGTGGAGGTAGTGTGTCGGCCCCTTTCTTCTCAAACACATCTTGGAAGTCAGAATATTTGACCGGTAGTTCAGAAGCTGGGTAGGTAGAAAACCCAATCTTTTCGGTGGTATACCCGTTCGTACAGAAGTGTTGGCAATGGTGAGAAGGGAAAGAGACGGTGTTGGAGGACCAGTCGATGGCAGGATTATGGGTGCGAAGCCAAGGAAGCCCTAGAACCAGAGGGAACAAAGGAGACGGTACAATGTCCCATTGGAGGCGCTCCTGGTGTTTAGTACCGATGAGCAGCGACAAAGGAGTGGTTTCATGGGTGATGGGGCCGGTACGTAGTGTGCTTCCGTCGACCATTTGTAATGGTGTGGGAGTCTTCTTCAGTCGTGTAGGGATCGCTAGGGAGGTAGCGAGGGTGAGATCGAAGAAGTTGTTACTAGCTCCGGAGTCTATGATGGCAGACACGTTCACACTTCTATCTTCCCACTGCAGGATGACAGGAATGGTCATATGAGCGGAGGTGGAACCAAATACACATTGAAGTGATATTACGGAGGGATGGTTCTTACCTCCGTCAGAAGGAAGTGGTGGTCGTATAGGGCAGCCACGCAGGAGGTGACCGGTTGACCGCAGTACAGGCAGAGGTTTTGCGCGCGTCGTCTGCTTCGTTCAGCAGGGGATAAGGGACCTCGTGCTAAGCCAATCTCCATGGGTTCGGGAGGTGAAGGAGTGGAGTTGGGGAATCTGACAGAGGTCGTGGATGGAGTTTCAGACCGCCGGACAGGTAAGGAAGGAGCGGTGGCCATTCTCTCTTGACGTCTCTCTCTGAAACGTTGGTCCAGGGTTAGGGATCGCAGGATCATGGCGTCCAGTGTTGTGGGAACCCCTATTCGGGCCAGTTCGTCCTTTAGTTGATCAGAGAGACCATGACGGAAATGATCTCTAAGACCCACGTCGTTCAAGCCTGTATCTGCGGCCACAGCTCGAAACTCGGAGATGTAGTCCTCCACTGGTCGTCGTCCTTGTCGTAGATGCCGAATTGTGGATAATGCGGTTGATGAACGCAGAGGGTCATCATATATAGGGTTCATGGCTTGGACGAAGGAATTCCAGGAGGATAGAAGAGGACTCCCTTCACGCAGAAGTTGGAAGGCCCAGTCCTGTGGAGCCCCGGACATCAATGAGATGGCTGAGCGCACCTTTACGGAGTCAGATCCATACGTACGGGGACAAAGAGAGAACATAAGTTCGCAGGTGGTGATAAAGGTGCGGTACTTTGTGCGATCACCGGAAAACCGTTCGGGTGCATTGGCTCTGGGTTCTGGAGCGAGGAGTTTGGCCTGTTGAATAACGGAACCGGAGGGTGAAGGAGGTAGTGCCGTGGCCTCGGCGCGACTCCTCTCTCTGTGGAGTAAGGTTTCTTGGCTGGTCTGTAGGTTCTGTACCATCTTGGCTAGGGCGGCCATCTGTTCGGTGAGGATAGCAAGAACCTGAGCGGTGCTTGCGGGTTCCATGATGATCCAGGTTCTTCTGTAATGCAGGGTTTGGATCCCCTGTGAAGTGTGTGTATGGAACCCAATGGCAAGCTATGGATAAGGAAATCAGGAGGCGATGGAGAGTAAAGTAATCTTTTAGTGAACCATAAATAGTAGTTGAAGTCCAGAAAATAATACAGTCAATAAGGTTGGAGTGGAATTCGTAAAACAAAGTCCCAGGAAGAACAACGGATAATAACGAGGATGATGGCGTGGTCGATGGTACAATCCGGGTCGAAGAGTGTAGAAGGCGGCGTAGTAGGTGGCACAATCCGGGTCGAAGGGTTGAAGAAGGTGGCGTAGTCGATGGCACAATCCGGGTCGAAGGGTTAAAGAAGGTAGCGTAGTCGGTGGCACAATCTGGGTCGAAGGTTGAAGAAGGTAGCGTAGTCGGTGGTACAATCCGGGTCGAAGGGTTAGAAGATACGTGATCAAGGAATACGAGGAACTCTAGGAAAACTGAGGCGGAAGGCACAGTAGAACCTGGATAATGTGCTGGGAAGGAAGGCGGATTTAAATAGGGTTCATGGGATCATGAGAATATCTCTCACCTGGTTCTCGTAGGTGGAGTTGAGGTACCTGGATCTTTGATAGGTCAATGGGAGGCATTCGAGGATCTCCAGAGCAGGTGTCCCGCAGTACCCTTAATCGGCCAGCCGAGGGCGCCAGAGTACCTGATTTTAAACTACATAGGAGGGTCTGTTCTCGCGCGTGCGCGCATTCCTTTACAGGGCTTGGATCCAGCCGGCGGCGTGGGGCGTCTCCTGGCTCTTCCTCTCCATCCTGCGGACCCGGAACTCGGAGCAACGCGCCACGAGGGACCTCGGGTGAGTAGGGAACCTCTCCCAGCATGGCGGTGTGGGTCGGGGGAAGGCCGCGGAGCGGGGCATGACACAGTGTGACGAATAGTATAAGGAAAGTGGGTACAGGGATTGTGGGCAAAGTAGTCAGTACTCCAGGTCGAGTGTAGATGGATATGGCATTGCAACTCTGTGGCCACTTCATCACGTCGTGTGCCCTTCTGGAGTGAAGGTGTTGCCGTGACAGTTAGGCAACCGCATGTGGGGGATTGTGGGCCACGTAGTCATTATTTTGTAGTGTAGACAGATAGTGATTTGTTTAACCCTGCATTTCCTTCGCTGCGGCGCGCATTCCTGACAGGGTTGACATTGGGATTGGTGGGAAAGGAATAGTGACTCAGAGGAAGTCTGAAGATAGAGATAGTGGTGTAGAGAGAATAAAAATGTGATAGTCGGGCATGCAAACAAAATGAAGGAGCATAATGGCACACCTGCCGAGTCGTACAGTTTAACCACAATACACACAGTTTTCCCTTAATTTCCTTAAGGGAAAACACATATTTTACTTTATATGTGTCACTTGGGGCATCCATTATGTGTTGGAAACTGCCCCCTTCCCAACAATATCTTTACGTTGCTTGCTGGTTACTTTGTGGCAGCTGGGTTAGAATGGGGTCCAGCTCTCCCAGCCTTAGTGTACCTTCAACGTACATGCCTGACAGACTGAGTACCTCCAACATCCAGGACTCACAGCCTGAGAGTACCTCCCACATTCAGCGGTCACAGCCTGAGAGTACCTCCCACATTCAGCCCTCACAGCCTGAGAGTACCTCCCACATCCAGCTCTCACAGCCTGAGGGTACCTCCTACATCCAGCCCTCACAGCTTGAGTGTACCTCCCATATCCAGCTCTCCCAACCAGAGTGTACCTCCCACACCCATCCCTGGCAGAGAGTACCTCCCACATCCAGACCTCACAAACTGAGTGTACCTCCCACACCCATGACTCACACACACACTGAGTGTATCCTGCCCTCCCGGCCCCCCTCATCCTGCACAGCACAGGCTGCAGATAACTCCTAGCTTAAAGCCCAAACAAGACATGCCTCCATATACAACATGTATGCCTAGGAGTGATAGTGCAGTTAAGATGGATGCCCCGAAGTGCAGGGAACAAAAGTCACTGAAGGTGCGTTGACTTTTCGGATCTCTCTGAATAACCCTGATAGTCTGCTGAGCTGACTGGTCCTGCCCTCTAGTGACAAGCAGCAGCCAGTAAGAGAGCAGGGGTGGATCTCAGGACAGAAGACTCTGGCAGAGCAATAAAGTTCAGATATTGGTAAAAGTTGAATCACAGGAAACTATCCACAAATTTGGACCAAGAGAGAAAAACCTAACTTTGTTTTTCCTTTTTAAATGCAATTACTTCGAACAAAAAAGAAGAAAAAAAAACAGCATCATGTAGTTCAGAAGGAGGTTTTGTTTATAATGGACAATTAATCTAGCTAACTCTTTTTTTTGTGGTAGTGTCTCTTTAAGGAAACGGGAGTCCGTGAAGGGGGCAACTATGACTTGGGTGGAGACATTCTTTCTCTTTGGCAATACTTTAATTCCTTATTGACATTTTTTCGTTTTAATCTTAAACCAGTGGTATATGTGTTTATATATTAATCCATACGTTCACATTCCAATGTCGCCAGTGCTTCTTTTAAGTTGTAAAATATAAGTGCAGAAAAGAAGAGAAAGTAATAATTCTCTTAGCTATTTCTCCAAAATTAGAGATATCCTAAGCACAGCAAAAAAAAAAGATTCATGACTTATTTAAGAATTTAAGTTAGAATAGTTTATAACACGGACCCATTACTCTATACTTTTATGGGATTTTTGCTTTTTTTTTTTATTCGTAGCTTCTAAATTTCTGTTGGCTTCAGCTGTTTTCTCAGCTGGTTGTCACAGCTAATCTTCTAAACCATGAGCTCTGCTGGCTGTATCCTGCCTGCTTTGTTGGAACACTGAAGCTAAGTGCAAAAATACCGTACGGTAATTGTCTTCCTTTCACCTTAACCACACATTTCTAGACTATGTGAAGTAGAAAAGTGGAAATTGGATTGAACACAAATGTGATACAATAAGTTTAAAAATTGCTTGAGAGTGATTATTTAAGAATTTGCAGCATGGAATATTATATCAGGCTTTCAATTACCCTACCCAGGGGACCAAACTAACTCAAAAAGAAACCTATTCTCTGCACAGTGCTCACATTAGGAGACTTTTCAGAGTTTCTGGAAATATTTCACAGTTCAGTTTGTTTAGAATAATTTTTTATTTCTTCTTCATAAGATAAATATCTACTTTATCACACTTGCGAGTGCAACACACACAATGTAAAGGTGCAGCTAATATTGTACATTATTCAGTTAACATTTACACTTGAGGTGTCACTGTTTATTGGATCAGTGATTCTAAATAATCACCATGAAATCACTTAACAATGAAATTAAAAAGAATTTAAAAGTCCCAAACTCACTTTCTGTCCCTCTCTGTCCTTCAGTTATCACAGTAACCCAACACAGATTGGGAAGTGTCTCAACCAATCAGAAAACATCATTGTGTTCTAAGAGAGTCTAGATTATTCCTTCAAATTATAGTCAGCTGGAATCCATGCGATAAGTAGTTAAACTCACAGCAGATGTTTCATTTATCAGATGGAATGAATGGAATTTCTGGATAAACTATTAGCAGTTATACTGTAGTTGCTACCAACTTTTTTTTGGAAAATCCTTTTTTAATTAATTATGACACAAATGATTGAGCCCCGCGGTAAGAAAGCAGATTGTACAACAAATGCTTATGCCAGCCATTGAATACGGAGATGTAGTGTATGCAGCTGCCCCTCAAACACACCTCCAGAAACTTACTACATTGTATAACTCATTCTGTCACTTTGTGCTACAATGTAACTACATGACCCACCATTGTGACATGTTAAAAGAACTAAACTGGCCATCGCTGGAATCTAGATGCTCCCTTCACCTTTCCAACCCGGTGTTTAAGAGCTTTTCTGGGAAGCTACCACCCTACCTGAATATGCTGCTTCCCCGGCAGTTCCCTCATCCTATACCCTCCGTTCCAGGACCAGCACCTTACTTGCAATACCTCAATACAAAAAGACAGTGGCTCGATCCTCATTTTCCTACAGAGCACCGCAAATATGGAATTACCTCCCAGACACCGTCAAATCTTCCCCCAGTCTAAAGTCCCTTAACACTACCCTATTAACATACCTCAATACGGAATGCACCTGTAAACATGTAACATAATGACTTTATTTCCTACATATTTATTTTTCTGTATATTTGGTTTTGTGTTAATATCTTGCATTTTACTATTTTGTATTTCTGTAACCACTCAATGTTCTTGAACCCAGGACATACTTGAAAACGAGAGAAATCTCAATGTATCCTTCCTGGTAAAATCCTTTTATAAATAAAAAATAAAAACTTACATATAGCCATGATGGCAGTTGTGCCACAAAGTCTGTGTGAGTAGTAGGGGGTTTATATGTCTTATATTAGCAGGGGAATATCATTTTCTTAGAAAATGTCTCATCACAGGAGGAAGATCAAGCACGTATCTTTGACATCAGATGAAAAAGGAGTTTATTATGGCTCCATCTATTTCCTGTTAACCCTTCGTTGCCAAGTGATTTTCCAAAAACAAACATTCAGGTCTATTAACTAAAAGGTGAAACTCTGGAGAACTTTTAGAGAAGTGAAAATTCTAGGTCAAAATAGCTGATTTGGAAAGTGAGATGAATGGGAGAATTTTTCAGGTTTGACTATATTTGACCTAGAATTTTCACTTTTCCAAAAGTTCTCCAGAGTTTCACCTTTTAGTTAACAGACCCTATTGTCAGAAATCAGTGATTTTTGGAAAATCCTTTTTTAATTAGTTATACATTAAGAAATATGTGGGCATATTCCTATTGTATTTCTTACTGTAAATAAACGATTTGGCCAGTAGATGGCGCCATTTACTGCCAAATTAAGTTACAGCTGCAGCTCGAGTTTTTTTTTGCTGCATGAGCTGCTGAATGCCCAATGTCAGGGCGTCATCAGTCAATTTCACACAGTTTTAGCTCTTAGGCATCACGACCACAGGACTAAAACTTTGGGGGGCCATATGGTGCCTTTGATACAGTATCTCTATTTCGGAGTGAATTAGGTTAATCACAACAGCTATGAGCAGGGGTCTAGTCCTAAACAAAATGAACGTAGAAACACTCCAGTATTTCTGCCCTCCAATTAGCTGTTGACATATGGTCAACCCCCACACTCAAATATGATTTTAATGTTAGAGTAATAAGCTGGGTTTGAGGGAAACATATGATAATTGAAATAAATTAATTTCTGGTGACTTTATTAGAGAAATATATTATTGAAACCTAATAAAAGCTTTTCAGTGTGTAAGCCAAACGGGAACGCCATTCCTCCTGAAAAATTAGAGCAGGAACTGCGTTCCCAATCGTTCCTGATTGACTTGACCCCTGGCTATAAGGACTCTTTAAATGTAGAACTACTCTATGGAGGGGAACCCTTACCACAAAAGCCATTAAAGGAGAAGAAATGCTTGTGTCTTGCATTTTGTTTCTTGCCTTTTGTGTCTCACATATACCATATTGTTTTTCAAAAGCAGTGTGTATTAAAGATTGCGTTTTCTGTAGGAAGTTGGACTTGGAAAAGAAATTAAATCATTTATCTTTACGGATATATATTTGTGGCAACAGAACTGTTAACACTGATTTAATTATGGGTTTTGAAAACCTGAACTTCAGTAACACATACGATCTCTGCAAGTAAACTGATATCATAAAGGTTATTTTCACATTCTGCTTTAATTGTGCATTTAGCAAGGATATAGTTTGACAATTTAAACATTGTGTGAAGCGCTACGCAAACGAGACAATCTTAACCCATTGACTTTCAGATAGGGGACAATTAGGGCGACAATTCTTGTCTTTTTTGCCCCCTCTCTAATATTACTTTGTAAAAGATGCAGAAACGCACAAAATAAGTAAAACTATGTACCACACTTTGCTTTGTACAATCAGTTCCCTGAAAAATATGTGTTAATTTGTTTATACTCAATCTTTCACAATAAAATATTGTTATGTAGGATATTCACTTATTACGGTGCAATTTCGTGGCAGTTCGGCTATTCAGAAAGCTGTCTATTCGCCAAATATTGGGGAATTGACAGAGAAATACGGTGCAATTTGCCTCAGCCACAATTCGGTATCGTTCAGCGGCAGTGAAATTCCCCCATAAAGAAGTAAAGGTTAATCTAATCAGAAAACACCAGACAGCACCAAAATAATGATGAAATGCCCAGATTTACAGTGATTCGGTTTGACAGCTTTAAATCCCATAGGTTTCAAAGTAAAAACCAAAAAAATACAGTTTTTATTATTTTTTTATTCATCCATTTATTCTTTTCATTTGGAGCAAAAATGCTTTTTATTTTTTAGAATTTTTTAGGCATTTTTCTGGGGTTTTTAGGCGAACTTTTTGATTCCCAATTTTTTACTGGCACTTTTTTAAAATTCTGTAACAGACCTTTTTAATATTTTATAGGACCTTTTTATTATTTCCATGCTTTTTTATTGTTTTAACCCCTTAAAGACACGCGGGGGGGTTAAAACAATAAAAATGCATGGAAATACAAGTACACCTCGCCGACAGGTGTCGTCACGAAGCACTGATTTGGGGCCGCCCCGCAGCCGACGCGGAGCGCATGCCATTAGCTGCAGGGGGACGTCCTAAATTCAGGCCGCCCCCTGCAGCCAATGCTGCGTTTAGGCTGCAGGGAGGTGCCGAGGCGGCCCCATTGAAGACAGCTGGGCGTCTTCAAAGCCCGCCTGTCGCCAGGACGGCATGGAACAACCTGCAACTGGAATGGGTTAAATGCCTTTTAAAATTTGCAGGTTTTTTTGTTTGTTTACCTCCAGTTCGGCAGCTGATCGGGAGTCAGTTCGGGCGGATCATCGGTTGTGTTCAGCAGGCTGATCGGCAGCATTCGGCAGATCCCCTGCATGAACGAGAGAGCACTGGAATTTCGGTGCTCTCGTAATAACCCCTTATGTTTCCCCCCCCATTGAACTTAAATGCCATTCACTTTCATTTTCTTACTCACGTGAGGCACTTAAGCTAAGTCGAAATGTTTTATTTTCCTATTTTATTTTATTGTTGTAACTTCTAAGCTCAGCTAGTTATTATCCATCAGGGAGCTTTCTCCTAATGTTGGACTAACATAAAGCCTTCTCGTAGAATAAAGAAGCTGTATACAGTATATGGCCGCTGTTCAATACACTCCAAATGACTCAGCTAACTGCTATTAAACTGGTGACTGCTTCATTAACTTAATTTTGCCTCCATAAAAATAAACTTAATTATTTTTGTGCCCACAGCACATCATAAGTTTTTTTTTTTGTTTTTCTTCTTCTTCTTCAATTTTTTTGTGCCTCTCTGGAAATGGCACCAGGTGAGGTGTGAGCGACTGCAGGAAGTGTACCTTAGCACCACATTCCGTTCAGAACTCTTTCACAGGCTGTTGGTATCTCCTGATCCGTGCTAAGAGAGGAATGAGTTCCACGGCAGAACATCAAGTCTCAGCATGCCTCCCTGTGGAGAAATGGCCCTACAACCCTTCACTTTTCTTTCCAAATGAACACAAACTTGTTTTCCGTTCTTAACTATAACCTCATGGGTCAAGTCACTAATGTGAATTCTCCAAAGAAAAAGAAAAAGGAAGGAAAAGAGCAGCGGCGTGTTGTACAGAGAATCACTGTGACACGACAATCCTTTTATTTAATCAAGAGCTAGAAAAAACCGCCACGCAATTACAACTAATGGCTCAGATCACTGCCGTGCACTGTGCGGTAACCCACTGCATGCAATTAACATACGTCCCATCCTCCAGTCCTGTGCAGTGTAAAAAAATAAAAGAAATAGTAATAGCATTATTCGTTTTAAAAATTCTTTATAAAAAAAAAAACTGTTTCTCATGTTATTCACATAGTGACCCAACTGGTGCAGAACTGAAAAAGAGATTCATTTAGATTTTTTTTCCCCTAACCCTGCTATTTCTTGAGCTAGACAGAGGTTTTTTCATAATATATTATTATTAAAAATAATAATTTTAATCATAATAAGTATAAAATGATAACTATAATTATAACAATAAACTGCCTGTCCAAAATAAAGTCACACACTCTAAATTTCGTTGGCCCACCTTTTTTGCTTTGATTACTCATAAAATGTGACAGCATTTATTACAGCTTATACAATGTTTCTGTTCAGACTCGCGTTAATTTGTGGCCAGGATCTTGTATGGATGATGGGAGAGTCGGACGATGTCGTAAAGTCTTCTCCAGCACATCTCGAAGATTCTCAATGGGGTTAAGGTCTGGACTGTGTGATGGTCAATGCATGGAAGAAAAAATAATGATTTCTCATGCTCCCTGATCCACTCTTGCACAATTTGAGCCTGATGAATCCTGGCTTTGCCATCTTGGAATATGCCCGCTGTGCCATCAGGGGAGAAAAACCCATTGAAGGAAAAACCTGCTCATTCAGCATACTCAGGGAGTCACGTGACCTCATTTTTTTCAGCTGAAACATATTAATCACTGCAGTAATTATCCAATGGAAGGATCGCACCTATTGCTTAGTTAAATACAAGTGACTTTTTTTTCTGGCCAGGCAGTTTAGAATTCCTATTAGTCTTCCATCAATTCACATCTTGATAAATAATATCAATAGTCGTCCATAATGCCGACACATACACAGAAGGGTTAATAGGTCTCATGATCTGATTTTAATTTACAATCTGGTATTTACAATCCCATATTGACCAACTAGACTTCTTTTATACTCCGTGGAAAACCTCATACAAACATATTGGTGGTTTTTCAATTACATTCTCAAGCTGATCTACTGACCAGGTCACATCTGCAGTATACCTACATACTAACACAATCTTAGACCACCCAGGTGTCCCAGTGTTTGGTGGGACAGTCACAATTTTCTGGGTCCGTCTCAGGTTCCTTTGAAGGTACACTGAGAGGAATCTCCACCAGGAAGTGACATTTATTTACAAAGGATTTTACCAGGAAGGATACATTGAGATTTCTCTCGTTTTCAAGTATGTCCTGGGTTCAAAAACATTGAGTTCGGTTCAAGAACATTGACATCCCTCATTAATGATGCTGCAGGAGTGTGGCCATGCAACCACCACATTACTAATGTCACAGCCCATAGTCCACTCTGCTTTCTTAATTATTTTCACACATACATCATTAAACTATTTATTATAACAAATATTAATTGTTATCCCTTTAACCCTCTTAGTACCTAAATTGCGTAACTCTATTTTGTTTTGTAATACATTGAAATGCAATAATTGTCATTAGTCTGAAATTGTGCAAGATAAAGGACACATCTAGAGTTTAGAGCCTTCCATTCAAGCAATATTTCTGTAAACAACTACTTGAAAAATTAAAAAAATTAGCAAATTTACATTATTTTAATATTTTGTCTAAGAATAACATTCTGTATGCAAACTTCCTGGTTTACCCTATATCTAAAGCGCTTGGTAGTGAAGAGGTTAAAGTGCACCCATCATGTTCACTGCTGAGCACCGGCAATGGAGGTCTACTGTACACTGGCTCTGGTTTTAATAATTTACATTTTTATTATGACGCACACCATAGGATCAGAGACTGTTAAAGGGTTTATATCAATGACTGCTTTAATGTCTTTAAGTCTAACGGTGATGTTGCCTTTTCTGTGCTGCTCAACAGAGATAATCAGTAGTATTTTTAGTCGGATAACGTTCATTATTCTCACAAAAGAGCAGCTCTTGTTCTGCGTGATTTTCTATTAGCACCATGCTGTGCTTTGCTGAGCACACCTCCAGCCATGTGAAGTTGTGGCAACCAAACATCCCTGGCTTTTCACATCTTGGCACGATTGAGATTCTGTTCTGCTGCCCTTACCTTACGCCTCATAATGGTGACTGGTGATCTCTTGCTGTCTGGTGATGGAGCCATGCTGTGGGAACCCAAAACTTATATTTCGAGAGCTGATGGAACACACATGGCAACCTTACAATTCATGATGCATTCTTCCTCTGTTTTCTCCATCCTTAATTTCCATGGAAATTGTGTAGTGGGGAGTACCTGATATCTTGCATGGACAGCATCCTTTAACTCTACAACCATCTTGCATTGTGACTCCCTTACACATGGCTGTGCAGAAAATCTGGAGGCTGCCAACACAAGGTCCAATGCAAACCAGGTGTCCGAGAGCATCCAAAGGAGGTCTAACAACACCATTTACGTTTGTATACATGTACAGATGAGCCACATATATAGGCTCAAATCCAGGTGAGAACATAGCTAAGTTATTATTTAGAAATCACCTGTTTTGCATTTTGTGGTGAAAGAAACTGTACATTTTTGTACATGGATTTTTCTTCCTGGCACACTGGTGGATTTAGAGAGGAGATACAGGGGACAATTGTCCCACCTGAGCTACAAACCCACTGTAGATAATACAAGGGAGCTTTGAAAATATGAATCCCTGTGCCCCTCCATACACCTTATAAGGTCAAGAGAGATGTCATTGGAAAGGTCAGAGGCTATACCAAAATAGAAAAATCAATATCCAAGAGAAAATAAATAAATATTGACATAAATGGCCTTATAGATTGTGATGCTGACTAAAAAGTCTGTAAATAACCTAGTTTCTGAGCCCATCCGCAGCAACAACCCTAAATGGTATGTGTGTGTGTGTATAGCTATATATGTTTATTTATTTATTTATTTATAAAAGGATTTTACCAGGAAGGATACATTGAGATTTCTCTCGTTTTCAAGTATGTCCTGGGTTCGAGAACATTGAGTGGTTACAGAAATACAAAATAGTAAAATGCAAGAAATTAACACAAGACCAAATATACAGATTAACAGAAAAATAAATATGGAGGAAATAAAGTCATTATGTTACATGTTTACAGGTGCATTTTGTATTGAGGTATGTTAATAGGGAAGTCTTAAGGGACTTTAGAGTGGGGGAAGATTTGACGTGTGTTTGCGTCTCTGAGTTATACGTCTGTGAATGGGTATCAGTGGGTGTCTGGGCCTGTGGCGTGTTCTTTCTGGAGGTGCTCGATTCTTGGTGACCGACAGAGCATGTGCTAGAATGCAGATTATAGGACATTGCTGTGTGGGGTCTGTCCTGTGTCTCCTGAGCAGCAGGAGGACAGACATTGTGCGGCATTGTTCTAGAGAGAGAGAATGGGATGAATGAAGCCTGCCATCCGGTGCATGCTCTGCCTGTCACTGTGAACCAAAAAACTGATGTCCAGCTTTGCCCCTGACTTGGCACCACATTTAAAACCATAACCACAGCTCACTTAAAATGAACTGAGGTCCTGGATGAAAATGGAATAAATATATTAATATAAAATATATGTATTTTTAGAAAGAATTTCTACTCACATTATTCTGAGCCTGAAATATCTTGTTCAGACACAGTGCCCTGAGGCCTAAAAGGACTTACAACCATTTGAGCATCAAGCTCATCTTTGTGCTTTTACTAAATAAATGGTTGGATGGGAATGGGAGTGAAACGAGATACAGCCACCTTTACCATAAATGTAGGTATCCCTTACCATATATCCCCTTAACCCTATAGCTACAAAACCCTAAATCCAACTAACCCTAAACACATTTACTCGATCACTAAACCTACATTTTACCTGACTCCTGTATCTATATTGTGGGCTACAGGGCTGGATTGGGACAAAAAAACAGCCCTGGACCTCATCCAGACCAGCCCACTCCGATATGCAAACACGCAGGGCCAGATTCATATATTTATATGGACTGGAACAGGGCCAGCACAAGACATTGTGTTGCCTGGATTCAAGGATGAAATACTGAACCCCCCCCCTTGCCCACCAAAACATGTTAATGCGTATCACAGAGTGGCACAAAAATAAAACTCACAGTAATGTACGGTGTGTATGAGCATATCGCAGAGCTCCACAGTCATAAAACTAACAGTAATGTGCAGTGTGTATGAGCGTATCACAGAATCCACAGCAATAGAATTATGGATTATTAAAATAAATTGTATTTTAATATGAATTATATATTCATGTAAATGTAATTTGAACAATTAAAATAAATATGCATTAAAATATACTTACTTTAATCAATATTCTAATTTAAATTATTTTATAACAAATAAATATTAAAATATACTTTACCAAAATGTAATTAGGGGACACTTCTAAGAAGGGGCTCAGAACTGTGACATATAGGGTTATTCAGAGAGGTGAAAACCTTGAGAATTGCCAGGAGAATGAACAATCTAGACCAAATAGCCAATTTGGAAAGTGAGATAAATGGGAGAATTTTTCTGGTTTGACTATTTTGACCTAGAATTTTCCCTTCTCCAGTCATTCTCAAGGTTTTCACCTGAATAACCCTGATAGTGTTGGATTAGAGGGGTACACAGAGCTCTGAAAAGTAATCCCTGTTCAACCCCAGCCATGTAACAGGCAGACAAGTCCAGAGAGAGATTGTCCAGCTCAGGAGCTGCTGTATTTACAGTATATAAATATAAAAAGGGTACACGTTTTCTAAATTAGAAGCCAAGCTAGACTCTGTCCCTGGACATGTCTCCCTGCTACATGGCTATGGCTGATTAGCAAATACTTTCCTGAGCTCTGTGCAGACTCCTGTGATAATTAACCCCTTGAGTGCTCCTATAGAGAAAGCACAGCACTGCCACACTGAGCTCTGGCTTAATAAGCTATAGAAAGGGAGGGGGGACTGTCAGATCAGAGGATCTGTCAGATTTATGGCTCCCTGCATGCCTGGCTGTGAGTCACACTGCTCTCAAGAGTCGCATCAGTGCCCAGGTATAAGACATAACGGTGGGATTCACCCTCACTTGGCATGTTTAGTCAATACCTTAGGTATTTTCACATTTTGAGGATGGCTCCTGGTCACAGCAGACTGCACAGGAAACTCTGAAGCCCCAGTCACTGGAAGGAGAAACTGTAAGTAAAATGTGGAGCGGAATCCTCACAGTCTCTGTGGATTCCGCTCCTTTACACACACTAAAGCCTCAGCCAGCTCCTGAATCCATGTGTGGGTGTCCAAGGAAGCCCTCCTAACCCACCCCTGCAATGCAGAAATCTTTCAGACCTTTGAAACAAGTGCTGACATTCCACACTTGTGTTATCCAGTCCTGGTTATACTAAGTGCTGGACTAAGTTTAAAAAAAAAAAGCATCCCCAGGCTCAGTCGGCCCACTGACCCATCGGCCCCTCTGTATTCTCCCGGTGCTCCCGATGGCCAGTACATGCCTGGTGGGCTACAATTCTGTGCCATACATTCTAATTTTGCCCAACATGTGCACTCTCCAAGTTGTATGTTTCTGTACCTCTATCCATGTCATCCAAGCTTATAATTGATGACCAAACTCTTTTCTCACCATATATCCCTGGATTGCACCTTCCTTTCCCCACTTCACCGCAATGACTGTCTCTATTGCCCACCTTAGTCTGTCTTTTGCCTTTCTAGCTATCTGTCTTTCTCTTTAGCTTCCCCAGCACACACAATCCTGTAATTTAAATCATTGTCTTCCTCTGCCTTGTGTCCATTCCAAACCAGAAGCAGTTGAAACACATTATTTATCTCCATGTGTTATTACATCACAGCAGTGTTCTAATTACTGCTCGTAGTGTAGCAGTGTCTCCTTGTCCCCAGTTGGGAAGGGAGAATTATTGCAAATGCTACATATAATTAAGCTTTATATTGATTTCTCAGTCCTTTCCCTTGAGACCCACTTTATCCCCATACACACTGGAATTGCACTTTTGCCTCTAGAATTTGAATAAGTGGGATTAGATACTTGATGCCACTTATTGTACAACATTGTTGTACGTGTACTGTATGAGTGCCCAAGTTCATAATGCTGGTCACAGCTTTGCACACAGAATTTTTATTAGGCAATTTATATTTCCTGTTCTACCTAAACACTATCTCATATGTAATTATCATTATGACGGGCTTGTTCAGCAAGTAAGTTCAGCAAGTAAGCCAGATCACAACCTGGCTGTAAAGCAAAGAGCTTGAGCCATACAGCATAATGGCTTGAGCACTGTGCTTATGTTTAACTCGACGTATTTCATCCGAGACACAATCTAAATGTTTAGGTGTACAGTTAATTTGCAGTGTATTTCATCCAGTGAAAATTGGAGCTTCAACAGGATTAATAAATAAATGAGTAAACCATGTAGATACATAGCCAAAATGCACAAATCCAGGCTTTGTTTTAATCATACCATCTAACGCTGTGCCACTCATTAGGTTGGCATAGTGTAGGACCTGCCAGGGTGGGGTATATTGGCTTTATGGCAGGCTTATGGAATATATGATCATATCTTGCAACCAAATCTCCAACATTTCTTCTTACGTCAGGTGTTTTTAACCCTAACCCTTGACTGTGGAAGACAAGTGGGGGATGTCATACGTAGGATGTCCCCCACATTTCATGGTTTCTCGCAACCTCGGGGGGAGACCTCCATATGTCTAGGGGGAATCCCGGGCTGGACTGACTTCCTAGAAGTTAGAACACGCCTCGGGACTTCCCCCACCCATTGACATAACTGTGCATGGCCGTAATGATGTCATAAAGGGACCTCCCGCTCCCTATCCGGCCAGGGAAATCCTAATACAGGAGATAGAGAGGTGCTTTGGACCCAATAACTCCTAAACCATACATGGGTCATGCTCATTATCATTTTAAGGGCCAGAGCATGGCCTTTCCAATGATACCAAATATGACCAGCATCTATGTAAAATATAAAATAAAATAAAATAATACATTTTTTGTACTTGTTTTTTAATAATGCAGCACTGTTGTTCACTTTCAATTATAAAGTGAACAGTGATGCTGCACTAACTCAACGTCTCATTTCCCACGATGCGAACAAGGGTGGAGGCGACAACATAATGCATTATTACGCATTGTTCCATCAAAAACTTAAAACGCCGTACTGTGAAGGGTGCAGAGGGTCCTTTGGAACCCTGTGTCTCTGATTTTTAAGCTGCACAAAACCATGTGATTTGTCATTGGAAAGGTCAGGGTCTGGCCTTTCCAACGATACCAAATATGACCATGTAATGTGTAAAAAAAATTATTAAATATTAAATGAAATTAAAGAAAAATTTTAAATTCAAAATTTTCTTTTTTTTCTCATTTCTAAGACTGGGGACTTTATGTTCTTTTACTTATAAAGCAAACAATACTGCTGCCCTAACTCACCTTCTCATTTCCCATGCTGGGACCAAATGTGGAGACCAAATGTGGCTCAAAACATTATTACACAATGGACCATCTAGAACACAAAGACAGCGGCGGTCCTTTGGATCCCTATATTTCCATTCTTTACACCCCACTAAATCATGTTAATGTCATTGGACAGGTCAAAGTCGGACCTTTCTAATGATACCAAAAATGACCATGTTAAATCTCAGGTAAAAAAAAAAAAAACACACGAACACACACATAAAATATTTTTTTTTAATTACTTTTTTTTTTACATTTTATGATTAGATGCCTCTGTTCTTTTGCTTTTTTTTACCCTGCTACTGTCTTGTAGACCACATTTGATTGAACATGGTCTTTGGAAAGGAAGACTCTTTCTCTGAAAGACCCCCAAAGTAAATCCTAGATTTTGTTTTATCCACGGCTTATTAAGCTATTGATTGAAGGAAGAGCTGCGGCAGAACCATTAACTTGTCATTCACAACGTGTTTCCTTATCTTGCCAGGTTTTCTACGTTAAGCCAGGTGACCTTTTTCATTGACACAGGGAGGTTAGGGTGTCAGCCCCGAGATGCTGATATTGTTACCGTTTGAAATGTAAGAAATGTCACTTCATAAATGGAATACTTTTTATTTCTGGAACTGTAAATAAAATGATTTAAAAAATGACTGAGATGGGATATACTTGTATGTGCTATATATCACTCATTTTATATGTTTTTGCTGTATAGCAGCTATAAAAAAATGAAATAAATATGGTGTCTAACTCAAAAAGGCAGCGCTCCCAGAAGAGCTGTTTTTTATTTCCGAAGTGTAGTATCCTGTAAAATGCTATTCATTTTGTTCAGTATTTTAAGCCTCTACAAAGAAATCCATCTTTCCTTGTTAGGAGCCATATTTTACAGTGGGATTATGGAGGGATTTGGGCTGTGTTGCGTAGCAAATGATTGTCATCTGTGTAAGGCTCTTTATGAGCTATAATATTTACTACCCTAAAACATGTTTTTTTTTATGTGCACCAGGCTTATAATACATATTTTATTCCTCCATTGTTATTGAGTTACTTATATGCATGAAAATATTGTTTATCAATGGTGTCTTCCATTCCTAAAAGAAATGAATGAACTTTCCAACAAATGTAATCATAAAGCTCCACTTATGTCGGGTTCACATCTAAAGTTCCAGGTTTTAAAGTGTCAACAAAAAATGGCCACTTGCTCATTATAGCCCAAATATGAGTAAAATCAGACAGGGTTATTCAGAGAGAGCCGATCTGGCCCCAAAATGTAATCAGACACTGAAATTCACCGTACGGGGACATTTCGGAGCCATTTGTCTATTCAGAGAGCAGACAGTTCGCCAAATTTTGGCGAATTGCCTGCACGAATGGTGCCTGTTCAAAGGCAGTGAAATCCCCCATAGAGAAGCAATGGTTCGTCTATTCAGAGAACAACAAACAGCTGTGAAAAGTTGCCGAAGTGCCCTGATGTTCGGTGGTTTCATTCTGCAGGTTTATTCAGACGAATCCCATAGGCTTCAATGTTAAAAATATTCCCGTTTTAATCCAACATCTAATAAACCGTTTATTATTTTATTCTGCAGTAAAAAGTCTCTTTATTTATAGATTTTTTAGGATCTTTTAGGCAATTTGCGGCATTTTTTTCCTTATTTTTTTTTTAATCGTTTTTCTTTTTTTCTGTAACAGACCTTTTTATTATCATTCATTGGATCTTATATGTAAATTCCAGACATTTTGAAACATTCAAGCGTACTGTTTTCCTTTTTTTTTCGCCCTGTTTATCAGCCTGTCGGCTTTTTTCGGCGGCTGCTCTGCGCTGTGATCGGTGGCTCCTCGGATTTTTCCAGCCTGGTTTTTGAGACAGTTTCTGCGGGTTTTCAGTGAGTGTTCGGCGGGTTTGCGGTGAGTTTTCCCTGCACTACTGGGACCCTGTGGTACATGCTGAATACAAAGCAGGGTCGGCGAACTAGAATCGCTGAATCGCCCCGAAAGCAGCAACATTTAGAATCTCTCTGAACCTCAATGAATCACTCTGTGGCTCTGCACAATCTCGTGAGAGCGAGTTCATGCAGGTCCCTTGGCCCGAAAGCACAACCCTCTATGGAGTCGGATAGGACATGATACTCACAGCGACACGATTGCGCTGCCACAAGTATCCAGGAGGGTAGCGCTCATTACAGGGCAGGCTGCTGAATCATCGCCTGCCCATAATATGGTTCTAAAAAGGGGACACTACGGGGAACCTGTTACCTGCATGCACAGGTTTTTCCCGTTAGCGTCCCTGTTTTAGATGACCTCAGACCAGGTGAAAGGGCTCTGTTTATTTTAGAAGCTTCTCCCTCCATGGAGAATTTATTAATTACCAACTAGTGCTTGGAAAATTCAGCACAAAATACACATTTTAGTTGGCAATATGCAAGTGTGTACCTAAATAAAGTCAATTTCCCTGCTGCTTATATTGAGCCACATAAGGAACCTTCGAAAAGTATAGGTCGCAGCCTGAACAAAGCCTAACCCAGTATTAGGATGTGCTTCTTTGCAGCATTCTGTTTCGATAAAGGATTTCGAGCACATTGTAAACAATACATCTCCTGAAGATTCTTAGTATAAATGTTACACTTGGTGTGGGCTCCAAGGCTTGATTTTGTTCCTCCCATATTCAAGCTAGCATTAAATAAATATGAGCATTTAAAGCAAAAGGAAGTTAAAAATACCACTCATCGTGGATATTTATTTCAATAAAAATGTAGATTTATAGCTCAAGTACAGAATACCTTGTTTGCATATTTTGCATCAAGTGATTCAAAACATTTATATAGGTTTAGAGACTCAGTGCCAGGGATTTTTTCCTTTTGTAGCTTTGGTATATAATTGAACTCTTCAGATATATCAGATCTCTAAGACTAGGGTCAGACGAACGCATTTTTCCCGTCTACCGTCAAAAAGTGCATTGATGTGTTGAACGCATTTTTTCACGGAAGATGCGATAGCGGTCATACGATGCGCAATGTCAGCCGTCTTTTTTGACGGAGCTATGAAAAACAAATGGACGTTATGTAGGCCAGAGATGTGGAGCGTCTGACATCTCCTAATCACGCACACACGCCGCTATGCCGATGCAGCGCACTCTGTGCGTCAGTACTAGCGGTTCCACGTTCTTGAAAAAATGCATTTGTTTGCTGCTTGCGTTGCACGGCCGAACTTTCGGGCGGCCGTACTTCGTATATTGTCCGTCATTGGATGTCATTTGCTGCTACTACGGCCGTAATAAAATGCGGCTCAACGCACGTTCGCACTGCGTTCGTCTGACCCCAGCCTAAGAGAAAGGGCATTTGAAGGAATACAATATGCAACCCCCCCCGAATCTAGGTCTAGGCCATGTTGGGCAATGCCAGAATACAGCCCTGGTGGGCTCTTACCTATTCGGACGCAAGTCCTGAAAACAATGGAACTCAGCCATGCTTCATTGCCATTTTTCCATTTGGTTTTATCCAATTTACAAAAGTCCTGGCAATAAGTAGATGATAAGCTCATTTCCCATTTGTTAGGGGGGCTTGGAGTGCTCCTATAGTGCAGGCTTTACGCATCGTAAAATTTTGAAAAATGACTTTTAACAGATTGTGCAGACAAAGAAGAAACAACTAGGCAGGCCAAGAAAATATGGAAACATTTCACAAGCCCGAGCATTGAAAATGAATTATTGCAGATTGCTCAGAACTGGTAGGAGATGGTTCCATCCGGTAGATGCTTAGGTTGGTTTATATTTTCATAGTCTAAACAGAAAAAAAAGGTCCTAAAATACTTAATAGAGATGTGTGGGTTTATAGATATACTGTACATTGACAAGCATTTATGTGAAGCAGAGCTGAATTGCATTATAGAATAAGTTGTCTGGTTCAAGCTCAGACTTAAAAAGTAGAAATTTCCTTTTGAAGTAAATCCCCTCGGGACTAGGTAGTGGCCATTGAAAATCAAAGTAGTCAGATGCACAATCCAGCATCAGTAATCAGCAATCTCAGTGTGTCTCTTCCCAGACTCGGAAATATCTAATGTCAGGTGTTTGTGAAGACTAGAAAAGCTGATAAGAAATGCCCTTTTTTTCCCCATACGCGTTTTCTCATTTTCTTTTTCTGCTACATACAATACGGAAATTCTTCATAGTGCCCTGCTATTTGGGTATATATTATTGGTGACAACCTGCAGGGTCAGGCAAAGGAAACCATTTCATATCGGAGACAAAGTGCAGAGATAAGATGTCAAAGGCCTAGATTCACTCTTAACCAGTAGTGGATCTTCAATATAACTGTGAGTCTTTGAAAGGAAATTCCAGCCCAATTTGTGGGGCTCCAAGGGGATCGTGGGTGGTAATGGGAGTAAGGAGTATGATGTGACATTTGGTGAGTTTGGATTGCAGTTGGCCAAGTTTCTGGAGACAGGTGAGAAAAAATATTATGAATTGAAGGGTTTGATAAGGGATCTGGGAGAGTTGAAGGTAAAAGACTCTGGCCCATATTACGATCCTAACTCTTAGGTGGAATCCTACACCGGCAGGTTTCCCCTTAGCGTCCCCGTTTTAGCACCATAATACCAGGCAGGTGCTGATTCAGCAGCCTGATCCGTAACGCTGCACTAACCACCTGGATAATCACACTAAAGCACTAAAACCCCATTGCGAATACCACCTCCTTGGTCCATAGAACTCCATGGAGGGTTGTTCTGCTGGGTAGCGAGCCCTGTGCGATCTTGCAAGCAGGGCGCAGAGTGAATCGCAGAGGGAGACTGGCAACTATTTGTCCCCAGTCTCATTCTGCTCCCGGCCACCAGAAGCGGTGGATCTGTCCACCGTTCTCGCCGCGGGGTGAGAGATGAGTATCTGATTTTTGGGGGATTTACAGCTGGTGCTAAATGATTCCGTAGAATCGGTATCAGTTAGCACCAGTGTCTAGCTGTGGTTAACCGTTCAGTTAACCACAGCGGTGGGGTAATTCATGTTAGGTCTTTGTAATCCTAACTCTAATTACACTTTGCGCCCCCCATGTTAAGTATAGGAAGCGCAAAGTACAGTAAGATCATGCTGAAAAGCTCAAGCTCCGAATCGCTAAGGGGTTTTTTAACCCCAGGATCAGGCACCCTTCTTTTAGCTAATTGGCTCCAGTGGAGAAACTCCAAATGTATGGCTCCAAATAAAATACTGATTGTAAAATGTATCTGAAAATTTCCATTGTTGTATCTACCATAGTTTCCACCGGTCTTTCAATAGTAGCTTCTGCCTTCGGTTCCACAGGGCTCAGTGCAGGTATTACGTTTTTCCGCTGGTGTTTCCACCATTAATGCTGTCCTTCATAGATTGCATAGATGTTCCTGTTTTGTCCAGTGTTGTTTTCAGAAGTTGTCCAGCGTTGTACTTACGGATGTTGTCACTGTAGTTTGTTTTGGCTGTCTATGGAGATCGTCTCATTAAAATCGCGAAATATATCTACTGTTTTTTCAAATGCTGGTAAAGGAAGAATCGCCGCAGATTATACTTTTTTCACAAGAACAATTCTGATACCGTTGCAACGTGCTGCTCGACATTTTTTAATTTACCTGCTGAAGTTCACCATAGTTGCAGCAAAGGTTAACAGCAGTGCTCCGTCAGTAATCCCCTTAGCTTCGCTTTGGAAACAGATAAAAAAAATACTCATAAATAGACTTTTGCTTTATGCAAATATTGGTATTTTGTTCTTGCAGCAAATTGTAATCGCAGGAATTTGCTGGAGCTCATAGCCCAAATGGATTTTTAAATTCCATGTTTAAATATGTTGTATTATCGTCATCATTGCTTTTTATCAGTTTGTTGAATCAACATATTTCAAATTCTATAAGGATTATAAAGGGATTATTCAATAAGTGCTGAACTTGCCACCGAATCGCACGAAACAGTGAATTTCACTGTATGGTGCAATTTCGTGGCAGTTTGGCCATTCACCAAATACTCTCCAACTGACAGCGAAATACAGTTTGTGAATATATGGTAAGCGCCTACAAAGCTTGTACCACCACCAGTTCCCCGATAGCTTGATCAGAAACAGTGGGTTTCCCATTGGTTATATATTCGTATACATATCTGATCAGCGAAGGAAATATCTTGCTTTCAGGGTTCCGATGTCTCTCGTCAATCAGTAATATCATGTATGATATATATACGAAAAATAGACAAAAAGCCTATAATACAGGGATATTCAAAGAGATCCGAATTGCTTGAGAAAGGTAACCGAACGCTGAAAATCAGCGTTCGGTTACCTTTCCTGGCCATCCGGCTATTCAGAGAGCAGGCAATTTGCCAAATCCTGGCGAATTGCCTGCACATACGGTGCCTGTTCGGTGCCTGTTCGAGGGCAGTGAAATCCCCATGAAAAGCACTGCTTCGGCTATTCAGAGAACACAAACCAGCAGTGAAAGGTTCCCTTAATGCCCTGCCATTCGGTGGTTTAATTCGGCAAATTTATTCAGGCGAATCCCATAGGCTTCAATGTTAAAAATATTCCCGTTTTAATTCAATATCTAATAAACCGTTCTTTATAAAATTCTGCAGTAAAGAGTCTCTTTATTTATAGATTTTTTAGGATATTTTAAGCATTTTTCAGAATTTTGTTTTTTTTTAAAAGTCTGATTTTTTTTTTTTAAAGTTTTCTTCTTTTTTATGTAACAGCCCTTTTTATTATCATTCCCTGGACCTCATATGTAAATTTCAGACATTTTCGCTCAGTAGTTTCTTTGCAAACAGTGTTTCTCTTTCACACATTCATACAAACTGTTTTCCTAATTTATTCACTGCCTCTTCTGCTGTGTCGAAGGCTGCGATCGGCTCCTGTTCGGGTTTTTCTGCGGTTTTCGGCAGGTTAATCCAGATGTTTTTGGGGGTTTTCGGCGTGCATTCGCTGGGTTTTGCGGTGAGTTTTCGGCAGGCTTTTCCCTGCAATTCGGGGACCCTGTGGTGTTTGCTGAATACACCGCAGGGTCACCGAAATGGGATCGGCAAAACAAACCGAATGGAAGAGAATGAAAAGTCACCGAACGTGCGGTGACTTTTCGAATCTCTTTGAATAACCCTGAAAGTGAAGTACATCAAGCATAACACGTGTTGATGCATTTGCATGGGATGTTTAACTCACAAAAATAGAGCCCTAGCACCGACTCTAAGTGGGTCTCAGCGTTTGGGTTATTTCTTAGGTGCAAATCGCCACAATTCGGCAGCAGTGAAATTGTCCCATAGAGAAGCAATGGTTAATCTATTCAGAGAACGCTGAACAGCACCAAAATGTCAGTGAAATGCCGTGATTTTCAGTGGTTCATTTCGTATAGTTTTTATCACTTTTTTATTCAACCATTTATTCTTTTCAGTTTCAGCAAAAAGGTCTTTTTATTATTTTTTAGAATTATTTTGTATTTTTCTAGATTTTTTTTATGAAACATTTTTGATTCCCATGTTTTTTGTGTGGCATTTATATTTATTCTGTAACAGACAGTTTTATTATTTTCATAGGACCTTTTTTATTATTTCTACACAATTTTCATGCATTTTTATTGTTTTAATCACTTTTTTTTTTTTTGTATTTAAGATTTTTATTTTGAAAAGTAATAGTCACATAATGACCTGCAAGGTTGGCCTCGCAGGGCCAAAAGGCAAGCAAATATATAATAAAAGCATAAAGCAATAGGAAGGGGGGGGGTCTCAAGAAAGCATCTATACGTGCAAAAATAAGGGGTGGCGTATTTCTCTGTAAAATGTGAAAGTCCTCAGACTTTTTTCCTTTTTATCATTTTCTTTGTCAAAAACGAGCAGAGTCCTCAAAAAGAAGTGTCATTTAAACAAGGGGGGCAATTCTCAAAAGGGAACAAAAGAAAGTATAAAGGAAATAAAAGCGTCTCTATAAAATTTCAAAGGTGAAAACTCTGCAGATGAAGCACGTCAAGGAGAGGGTCACATCAAAATAAGATACTGAGCAGCGGGGATGGAAGAGGGGAAATGCAGCCTAGAGGGGGGATTGCCGCAACAGGGATTGGGCCTGAACCAGGGCAGGAAGATGGGGCTGTCCCCTTCAACCCGTGTCGAGTAAAAAGGCCGGTAGTGCAGCTTTGTCGGGCCGATGCACCTTCCAAAGGCCACGTCGAACACACATCCCCCGGTCTACCCCATTCCTAGCAAGGGTTATTTCACAGGGCCAGGATCGGCACACTAGCCCACCAGCAGACAGCCTTCCAGAACGTTGCTCAATCCGCAGCTTAGAGTGCTCGGGGGGGTATGCGATGGGTAGAATCTCTTCTTTAGGCTGCAGCAGGTCCCTGTCAGGTAGCCCTGGATTCTGTGCTGGAGACGGAGAAGCCTCCAGCGGCATGACATCCGGGTCACTAATCTCGCACATCATCCCCTCGGCAGCGATCTCCAGATCCCCATCCCCACGAGCAGGTAAGGCCTCTTCCAAATGGGGAGCCGATGTACTGCTGCAGCTGTGCAAGATCGGAGACTTCGCCACCCGGCAGCTCCTCAGTGCGGCCAGCATCCGGCGCAAGACACCCCCAGTAAGCGGGCTGTCAGCATCCTCCCCCGCCAGTATTTCCAGACAGGCGTCTAGGCCTGAAGTCAGGATACTCTCACCTCCAAGGAGAGCGGGGGATCCGTCTCTCCACCTTCCCGCAGGTCCACCCCCCGTTCCCGCAGGTCTCTCATCTGGGTCAGCTATGAGACGGGGGCCCTCCATCTCCGTTGCTGTCTGCATAAGCCTGGTCTGGGGTGAGACGGTCGGACCAGCAAGGTCGGTAGACTGTCGAAGCCGGGTGACAGGCCGCAAGATGGCCGCCGGCGTCATGTTGCCGCCACGAGGCAGTATCTGCCCAAGGTCTCTGGTCCGGAGGGGGGAAACCAAACGATCTCCGGACTGCACTGTACCGAGGGCCAGCCGCTCAGGGACCTTTTGGAAGGTAAAAGTCATAGAAGAAGTCAGCTAAGGGTTCCTGTGTGGAGAGGACGTGCGGAGCTCCACCGAGACACGTCCGCTCCCTCTTAATCACTTTTTAAAAAAATAGCAGAGTGCCTTTTTTGTTTTTCTGCAGTCCGGCTGCGTTCAGCGGGCTGATCGGAGGTCAGCGGCAGCTCCACATTTGGCGCACTTAGGGGATCCTGTGGTGAAATAGTGAATTCACCGCATGGTCAGCAAACTGAACTCACCGAAGTACGGTGAACGAAAGAGCTTTGAAATTTCGGTGCTCTTTGAATAACCCTCCAAGTGAACGTTCCTCACTACCAGGCATCCTCTCATTTGTTTTTATTCTAAAATTGAATTCACTAGTAAAGTCGGGTATTTCAATCAGATCATTTATTTAAATGAAAGCCAGGTTTATATCTATATATATATATATATATATATTTTTTTTTGCAATTGGCAGTTACATTCCATTTTGTGAGGGTATGTTTTGTGTGTTGGTGACATTCCTTTGTCTTTCTTTTTTTTCCTTCAAAGCTTTCATTTTCCCTTGGTACATTACCTTTATCACGGATTCTGCTGATTCCGCCATGAATGAATCCAATCCTTTAATACATTATTCCGATTGTTAAATTATCTCATAACAACATAAATCTTTCTATTGAACCCGAGTGCCATTTATTTAAATATTGCATTACTTACTTCCATCATAAAGGGTTTGTGGCTTGGACGAGCAAAAAAAAGTCTTCTTTTCTACTGTCAGTGTTGAATTGATGGTATGGTTGTCCTTGAATCTCCCGGATTTAATTATTAATTTCAAAACCTTTTGCTGAGAGAACACAAAACATATGGAATGTGCAAATGAAATATTGAATTGAAAATGAGGTCTGTTACTTTTGTCTTTTAACATGCTGGCTTCAAGTCATTAAAGCAACAGTGTCATCTATGCATCGTTCTCAAGATAATTGGCCAAGTGGGTGGCTCTGTAATTGCTAATTACAAACACACGACTAAGTGTTTGGCTATTTACAGGGAGCCAATAAAATGCGGCTACTTATCAAAAAGTTTCTTTTGCTGCAAAATAGCAACAACAAAAAACAACACAGAGTTCAGCAGGAGATTTGTACACGTCACAAATGGTGATAAATTAAATGCAGGCTTGAAAGTTTTCTGCTAAAATATGAAAAAGAAAAATATACAATGATGCAACGATAATCTGTAGATCAATTGTTTGCACAGGGTGTTGGCAGTTTTTTGCTAGTCATTGCATCATCAACATACTTATCAGCGACAACAAGAAACATATTCAATACGCAACGAACTTGCCACCGAATTGCACCGAACTGTAAATTTCACCCTACGGTGCAATTTCATGGCAGTTCATCTATTCAGAGTTAGCAATTCGCCAAATAAAGGCAAAATATAGTGCAGATTGCCGCAGATTGCCACAATTCGCCAATCTTTGGTGGCAGCCAAATTGTCCCATAGAGTAGTCATGGTCAATCTATTCAGAGAATGCCAAACTGTTCAGCTCATTTTTACTTTTTTTTTTATATTTTATTTCTAATTTTTTTTTTTTACATTTTAGGCTAGGGTCAAACGAAAGCATTTTTACACGCGAACGTAAAAAAGTGCGTCCGAACGCATTGATGTATTTTTTCACGGAATATGCGAAAACGGTCATACGATGCGCAGTTTCGTGCGTGATTTTTTACGGATCCAAACCAGGAAACTTTTTGCATCTGGACGTTATGTTGGCCGGACATGAGCAGGGTCTGATGTCTCCAAATCACACACACACACCGCTAGCGGGCGCAGCGCACTCTGTACGTCCGTACTAGCGGTTCTGCGTTCTCGAAAAAATGCATTCATTTTCCACTTGCGTTGCGCGGCCGGACTTTCGTTCGACCGTACTTCGTATATTGGCCGTCATTGCCCGTCATTTGCTGCTAGTGCGGCCGTGATTAAGTGCGCCAGAACGCACGTTAAAAATGCGCTGGTCTGACCCCAGCCTTACATGGTCATGATGTTCGGTATCATTGGAAAGGCCATGGGAAATTAAAATTTTTGTCTAAAAAAAATACAAAAAAAGTTCCAGAAAATAAAAGGCGGTTTGCTGAAAAAGAAAATGAATAAAAAATAAATAAAAATTCTAATATATATATATATTTTTTTTACTTTGAATCCTATGAGATTCTCCTGTTTAAACCTGTTGAACTGAACCACCAAAAATCATGATATTTTACTGATATTTCAGTGCAGTTTGGCATTCTCTGAATAGATTGACCATGACTTCTCTATGGGACAATTTGGCACCTTAATTAATGAACGTTGAGTAGCTCTCCTGGCAGCTTGGTGTATGTTAACACAGGAGGGTGTATGTGTGGCATCTCAGTAATTACATGAACATGTGCATATTGAAATGTCATACAAATGCCATTCTCCGAGGCCCCTGTTTGAGCATGGCCTTAGGTGACTGCCTGTTTGGTCTAATTAGAGCTGCCTCTCCTTGGCATGAAATTCACGTGTCCTAAGTCTGTAAGATGCAAAGAGCTTCCAACTTTGCTTTTGTTAGAAAATTTGAATATTTTGTGCAATGCTTAGAATGTAGAGTAGTTGATTCTGTGCTTATTTCCGTGTTATTGCTAAAAGATACTCACAGGTCTATTCAGAGAAAGGTGAAACTCAGGAGAATGACTGGAGAAGTGAAAATGCTAGGTCAAAATAGCCAAACTAGAAAAATTCACCCATTTAACTCACTTTCCAAATTGGCTATTTGATTGGCTATTGTTCTCTTCTCCTGCCAGTTCTCCTGATTTTCACCTTTCTCTGAATAACTCCGTCAGTGTTGCTCAATACTTATTTAATCTTGATTTCCTAGTTTGCCATGTGCAGATTCTACCGAGCTCTTAATTCGGCTATGTTTTTTGCCAACTGCAGGAAGATTCACTTTGAAGCAGAAGAAAAAGGAGGCAGAAAAAATTTTTTTTCCTTAATTTAGATTTTCACTGGTGGCATTTCATGTGCTAGTTGACTACGTACACAAACTCAATGATTCGTTAAAATTATATGTATTATGTATAGATTATATGGATTCTTCTGTACCCAAGGTTCATTGCATAACGCTGAAATAATATATGTTTTCGGTATACAATAAGTGGACACAGACTATGATATAGTGCACCGTAGTGTATAAAAGTTAAATCAAGTGTAAATGTCATGGTTGACATCACAGACTCCTATACCGCACTCCGAAGTGAAAATCCGGTGCTGCTGCCACACACTTCCAAAAATGCTGATGGTTAAACCAGCTCTGGTGATACCAAAACAAAGGAAAAAGCAGCATTTTTGTCCATCAGTGTATGCATGAGTACCTTTGTTTAGTAAAATAACCCTGACCCTGTAAATCATAGCATCTTTTGCACAATAATGGAAATTTTGCAGTATTGTTTCTCACTCATCTTTTGGCTTTTATTGCATCCAAAAAGGTCTGTAGCGTTGTACAATGGATGGGACACAACATATATATATATATATACATACATACATACAAGGTAGGCATGCTGAGAACAGTTGGAGAGAAGACCCTGCTCATATACACATGATATTCAAGCCTGTCACAACCCAAGTGTACTCCATCATAGCGGGTCCATGTCCCTTCATCATTACCCACCCGGAAGGAGCCGGAAGAAAGCAGGACATTACCTTTTACGTGCATAAGCACATATACCACAGGGACGTGCGTTGAGGTCAGTAGCTAGTGAGGCACTGGCTAGTATCAGAGCCAGATACACACAGGTTAAGTAGGTTCAGTGTTCCCCAGGATCTGGCTGCTCTCAGTGCACCCAAGGATCTGACTGCTCTCAGTGCTTACCATGATCTGGCTGATCTCCGTGCTCCCCAAGTTCTGCGTCATCTTCTCCAGGCAGCCGTGTCACACGTTTGGTGACCACACTCTCTGACAGAGACAACTTGAGGCCACAACCCTTGCCCCATGACTGACAAAGACCATCACATGACTGTCTTGCCTCAATCAACGCATGGGAGGCCAGCCTCCCATGGAGGCGTTTTTTGAATGGCTTGAGACCAATGGTGCTCTCCCTTTGGTCCAAGCTATTACATTGCTCTCAGTGCCTCTGAGGCACTGAAGAGCGTAGGTTCAGGTAGTAGGCGACTTCTGAATCTCTTGGCCAGCTTGAGCTTCTACGATTAGTGTAGCGTTCAGCTATGCAAATTGCGTAGGCTCAGCGAGGACAGGCTGCTGCTGCCGTGAAGAAATATTGCGCACAGCAGCAGAGACGGACGTTGTGGTGCGTAGAGCAGGTAAGTTTGTTAACTTCTTTATTTTATATTTATTCAGTACTGATTTGGCAGGTGAGCCCACTGAATGGCAGGTGAGGCCCTTGGTCGCTCGGCGTAGTGATACGCAGGGAGAGACTGGGGGGACTTTTTCCCCCAGTCTTTTCCTGCTCCCGCTGGCCGGAGGAGGCGAACAGAGCCGAGGTCCTCGCTGCGGGACAGAGGGTGAGTGTCTGTTCTGTTTTTTTATTTTTAAAGCTGGTGTTAATGGATTCTGCAGAAGCGGAATCCGTTAACACCAAGTCCTGGCTCTGGTTAACTTTGCGCTGATCACAGCCAGGCGTTAATGAGCGCTGGGACATTGTAATACCAGCGCTGATTAACACTTTGCGCTCCCAATGTTAAACATAGGGAGCACAAAGTACAATAACCTCGCGCAGAGAAGCGCAAGGTACCAAACGCAAATGGGTTTTTAAACCCGTTTGCGTTTGGATTGTAATATGCGGTAAATACCGCAGCAAACGTTAATGCTCACGGAAGTGAGAGTTAACGTTTGCGTTAGGAATGTAATAGTGCCCCTAATTTTTACCAAAAACACCTATAAACTCATGTGAATAGTGTATCTCACTCTTGTGTAAACAATGTACTGGTGATAAATGTCAATCAGGAATGAAATATGGCAATGTGCTGAGTAAGTGTTGCTCATGAAACTACAGTATATTCTTAGGAAAGCCCGAGGCCCTGCTAATGAATATGCGAATGCCCTTGAATTATATGTGTGTTGAAAAAGTCTCCCATAGTAAAGAACTGATTTGAAGGCATCACCAACTGTGCCTCAGTAAACACTGTGGTTGTTTAATGTGAAAGCAGCTGGTGCCAAGGACTTTTTTTTTTCTCAGGATTATTTCAACACAATTAGAACTTCAACCAGTGATGCTTTAAATAACTCTCTATTTCCCAAAAAAACATATAGCCAGGAGGTCGTGCTGGATATTTTATTGAAGACAAAGGGATTGAAAATAATGGGTTTTTTTAATGGCAGAAAAATAGAAACGAGCTTTTGCTTATATTAGATTTACAAACACTAAAGTGACCTACGGAATAAATATCTTAAACACTGCCAAAGTGTATTTTAAATAAAGTTTTGATTTGTACCATTTGTCATTTTCCTAATCTGAGCATCAGGCCTATCCACGGGTCTAGTCCTAGAAAAATAAGTGTGGGAACTCTCCAAGATATCTGCCTCCCAATTCACCATTGGCATGTAGCTCCTCACCCACCTCAACCACATGCAAATGTCATATTAATGTCTTATCGTAAAGATACACTGGGTTTTGGGGAATCATTATGATAATTGTAGTAAACATCATTTATTTATGGTGATTTATAATGGAAATATATGATTGAAACATAGTAATAGGTTTTCAGTGTTTGGGGCAAAACGGAAATCCGTTCCTCCTGAAAAAATAGTGGAGGAACTGCGTTCCCATGTGTTCCTGTTTGACTTGAACCTGGACCTATCCATGCCCAGACTGGTGCATTGGGATGCAATGGCCAAGGGCTCTGGGCCAACTAAGAGACTACACCTTCCAGCCTGGCCAGAGCTAGATACAACTGGTAAGGAGACAGAAAGGTCACCTTATCTGAAACATCTCTGCTTTACTGGTGAAATACAGTATATTTCACATTACGGAAATACCTCATGAGTATTCAGTTGCAAGCATGTCTACCGATCCCCTGCATCCATTATAAATATATGTGTCTGGCTCCCAAACCCTGACCATGGCCCACACATGAACCCACCTACAGGACCAAAAATGTTTCCCTTATGGACCTGGGCCTCTGTATGTCCTCGTCCTCCCACAAAAGCTCCCTCTAAGGCTGGTGGCACACTAGCAAACATTTTGCGTCCGTCTGACCGTACTGTTTGCCGTCCGTCGTAGCTTTATAAAGGAGTCAATTAAACACACCACACGAAGCACCAAGCACACTTTTTCACGGACGGGCAACGCAAATAGCTACGGACGCAAAAACAGCATAGACGTGAAAAAGCTAAACGGACGCAGAAACAACGCCGCCAACGTGCATTTTCCTGTCAGCGTGAAGACGTCAGACATGCGCAGTCGTTCCACGTGCAGGCAGGAGCTCGACACGCTGCGCATCCTCTCCATCACAGCACGCGTTCGATCGGCCATGGATGCAGAGTACCTGATCCAGCTCGTCCAGCAGCATCACGTGATGTGGGACACCGCAAATTCCAAGTACAAGGACAAAGTAAAGAAGGGGAACGCATGGACTGAGGTCACCAAAGAGTTGATAGAGGATTATGATTCCATGCCGGAAAGTGTTAAAAAAAACAAAAGTAAGTATAAATTTAAGTGTTATTCATATATATGGTGTCTCGGTGAATGTGTTAGCCAAGTGCGGTAAATGTGTTAGCTAAGTGCGGTAAACGTGTTAGCCAAGTGTGGTAAACATGCGGTAAATGTGTCAGCCAAGAGCGGTAAACATGCGGTAAATGTGTTAGCCAAGTGCGGTAAACGTGTTAGCCAAGTGCGGTAAACGTGCTGTAAACGTGTTAGCCAAGTGCGGTAAACGTGCGGTAAACGTGTTAGCCAAGTGCGGTAAACGTGCGATAAACGTGTTAGCCAAGTGCAGGAAACCGAATAATATAGGACAAATTAAAACTCCGAACTATATACATTTTTAATTTCAAAATTTTCAAAAAACAAAATACACCAAAAAATATAGAAATTACTATACAAAAATGACTATACAATACTTTAATTTAGGAAGCTGGTTATTGAGAAAATGAAAACTAAATATTTACATTTAAATTCTGCCCATCTGCCATGGTATCTAACCACTCTCGCTTACAAAATAATCCACTAATGTGTCTCTATACCTAAAGTTTCTCCTATTTACATTCATAGCAGTGCTATTCACAAAGTCTTCAAATGCAGCAGAAGAGAACGAGTCATCGAGATTATAGCCATCCCGGTCTCGGACGAAATTATGTAGCACGCAGCAACACTTGACAATGTCAACAGTGAAATTGACATTCACGTTTAATGGTCAATGGAAAATGCGCCATTTGTTAGTAAGGATGCCAAAAGAACATTCCACATAGCGCCTAGCTCTTGACAATCTATAGTTAAACACCCGCTTCTTCTCGCATATCTATGTTCCTGAATATGGTCGCAGTAAGTTAGAGGACAGTCCAATACGCCTCATCCCCCACAAAGGCAAATGGCACAGCAATGTCGGTGCCCGGTAATTTTTGTGGCTTCGGTATACTCAGGCTCCTGCTCTGAATTTTGGTCCACAGGGTCGAATTACGAAAAACCGTTGAGTCGGAGTCTTTGCCATACGATCCAATGTCGACATATGTGAATCTGTAGCTAGCGTCAGCTACTGCCATCAGACCAATAGAAAAAAAGTGTTTGTAATTCATATATAATGATCCACTTCGCTGTGGCTTGATAACGCGGATGTGTTTTCCGTCCACTGCTCCAATGCAGTTCGGGAAATCTGCTCTTTCTAGAAATCCATGAGATATATGGGCCCATGTTTCCTTGGTTGGCGTTGGTATACATTCTTCTTTCATGGTGTTCCAAATTGTTTTACACACTTTCCGTGTCAGAATACCTGCAGTTGATCTGCTGATACGAAACAAGTAATGTATGTCCTGTAAACTGCAGCCACTTGCAAGATACCTGCCAAAAAAAAAAATTAGGGTTATGAGTGCATTTATTAACTTTATGTCATTCTTTTTGTTTTTTAGTAAATGAAGTAATGGTTAAGTGGCGCACCTTGAGGGATAATTAAGTACGCAGCCTAAAGAAGCAGGAGGAAGGCTCACGATCAGGGTCGGGAGCAAAGAAGACCCGAAAATACATTTATGCTGATCAACTATCCTTCATTAAAAAAAGTTTAGAGCCAAGACCCACAGAAAGCAGCATCCAGGCTATACAATCAAGCTGCTCAGAATCAGGAGAGCCAACACCCTCAGCCTCAACAGAAGAGGGAGCAACCCAAGACATGCACTCAACGCCAAATACCACCATTAATGTCGACACAGAAGTCTCAGAAGACGACCTACAGATCATCCCTGAAGAAGGAGATGAAGCCACCCTGGTTCGCGAATCTGGTGAAGGAAAAAAAAAAAAAAAACAGACGCAAAAGGGGAGCAGGTAATGTGGAGGAAGCTCTCATAAAATTCATGGAGTCGTACCAGCCTCAGAAATCGATGGCGGAAGAAGATGATGATGTTGCTTTTCTGTATTCACTTATACCTATGATGAAAAAATTATCATCACCACAGAATGCTAGTTTTCGAATCCAGACCATCCAAACACTGGATAGAATGCTTCATCAACCACCAAACCCTGCAATGCCACATACTACAGCAGCGCAATCGCAGACATCAACTTGTAGTGGATACTACGGTAGATTCCTGGAAGCACCAATGCACACCGATGTGGCAGACTATGACAATTTGTAGTCGGTTTCTGTTCTTTTGTTAATATAGCCTATTCCCAAACTATTTTTTTTAGTTTAGTTTGTGATAAAAAAGGTTACAAATGTAGGACTTAAAATTTGTTGTTTATTTAACACAAAAAAAATCTTATAAATGCTTTTCTGCATTTACTTTTCACCGTTAACAAATGTATGGCTTGCAATTTGTTGTTTATTAACAAAAAAAACAAACTTTTAAAATGAGAACATTTTAGAACCCCAACCCTCCTAGATTGTGAGTTCCTACGGGAATAGGGCCCTCATCTCCTCCTGTAATGTTTGTCAAATGTTGTTCAATGTATTGTATTATATTGTAACCCTGTCTATACTGTGCCTATTGTACAGCACTGCGGAATATGCTGGCGCTTTATAAATAAAGAATAATAATAATAGGAGCCAGACTCTGAAAAGAACACTCCACTCTTCCTGACTTGTATTGGGGTAATTCACTAGCCTCCGAACTTGCCACCTTTTCACCTTTCAGTGCAATTTCGGGGCAATTTGTCTATTCATTAAGCTGTCAATTTGCCAAATACTGAGAATTGACAGCAAACTAAGATGCAATTCCCTCCAGCTCGCCACAATTTGACAGCACCGAAATTGCCCTATAGAAGACTATCGTGTCTTCTAGTCTGAAAACACCAAACTGCACTAAAATTCCGGCGAAATTGCCTGATTTTCGGTGTTTCAGGTCGACAGTTTTAAACAGGTGAATCCCATAGGATTCAATGTATTAAAACGTATTATCATTTAATTGGTTTTTTTTTAAAGACCATTTTTTTTTTTTTATTTTTTTTTTTTTTATTCTAATAAAGTTTTTATTAATTTTGCTGTTTACATGTCATGTTAGCAAAGTGGCAAATAAATGTAATGACAACACACAAAAACGAGAAACGAAAACAATAGTTGATAATATTCTGCCGGGCATCCGGTCGGTGCAATATGTGTAAACATAAACATTTATTCTTTTTGTTGTCAGCAAAAACGTTTTTTATTTTTTTAGAGCACCTTTTTGTATTTTTTGCAGACAAAATTTTTGTTTCCCGATTTTTTTTAAAGACTTTTCTTTTTATTTTGTAACAGACCTTTTAATTATTTTTTAACCCCTTAGTGACCGGGCGGTTTTACACAAATCCGTCTTTTAGTGACCGCTGCTGTTTTTACGTTTCTGCGCTGTTAGTGTTTAGGACAATTTTTCCTCTTACTCGTTTATTCGACCCACACATATTATACACCCTTTTTCCCGCCATTAAATGGACTTTCTAGAAATACCATTATTTCCATCATATCGAATAATTTACTATAAAAAAAATATGAAATATGAGGAAAAAAATGGTAAAAACACACTTTTTCGTAATTTAATCCCCAAAATCTACAACCACCCAAAAAGACCCCGGCTAAATAGGTTCAAAATTTTGTCCCGAGACTAGAAATACCCAATTTTAACATGCGTTTGCTTTTTAACCCCTTCACTGCTGAGACAGTTCACCTATGTGCGCTGCGCTCATTCTGACCATTTTGTGCTAATTATTTTTAGATGACAGCCTAGGTCCTATTTAATTAAACTCCCCTCAGACAAAAAAAACTTTTTAAAAAAAAAACATTTTTTTATTTTATTTAATTTTTTTATTATTTTTTTTTATTTAATTTTTTTTTTTTTTTTTTTAAACCAAACCTGGTCATGTTTGGTATCATTTGAAAGGCCATAATCAGGCCTTTTAAATGATGGCAAATATGACCATCCAGCTGCCATGGATCGGGAGATAAAGGGATCCTTAGGATCCCCTTATCTCTACATGGCAGCTAGAGGGTTAACTGGCCCACTGACATCCTCACACATATGGTGAGGTTGTCAGTGGGTGGGGGGACCTGGAGGCTTGGCTGACATCCAAGATGTCAGCCCCCCTCCAGGTTTGAATCGCGTTTTGGCGCCAATTGGCGCCGAAAAGCGATCCGGCGGCAAAACTGTTAATGCCATACACCGCTGGAAAGGGGAGGCTCTCCCCTCTCCAGCGGTGCAAACGGCATCTCCCTAGATTCAATGGTTGGGGAGATAGAGGGCTCCGAATGAGCCCCCCCTCCCCTCCATTGAAACACATGGGGGCACCTTCTGATGACGTCACCACGCAGCGTGGCGACGTCATCAGCCTCGCCTGCCCATGTAAATCACATGGGCAGGCTTCCTCCCTGCCAGATCGCCGTGGGATCCGACGAGGGAGGTGAGTATCGGGCAGGAGGGGGATTTGGCGCCGCTGACGTACCCTGTACGTCCGCGGGTCTAAGGGAGACCCGAGGACAGGACGTACAGGGTACGTCAGGGGTCATTAAGGGGTTAAAGAACCTTTTTTTATTATTTAGATGCCTCTTAATACATTTTATTGGTTTAAACACCAAGTAGGAGAATAGGAGAGTTCTGTTTTTTTTGGGGGGAGTTTCAGACGGGGGAATTCGCTGATGCCAATTTGGCAAACTTCAATGGTTTTCGCGACATCCAATAACTGCTTTGGCAACTCCAATTTTTGCAAAATACGATGACCATTCGGCAAACAATGAATTCACTGTATTTACAGTGAAATGGAATCGCTGAAGTGCGCGCGATGGACGGTGAAAATCAAAGCACCTAAATTGCACACAATTTCTGAATTTATACTTTTTGAATAGACACTTTTATCTCTTTAAAGTTTTCAGGATTTGAAGAGTACCCCCATCCCAATTTGGTTAAAAATCTGGATGTAGTGGAGGAGTTTCTACCACTTGCACCAGCGTGACCAACAGAAAGGATTTTGAGTTTCCAGACTGTCTGTCACCAGGTCTGATGTCACCTTCTCTGAGACCGGCCAAGATGAGACCACCCACGATGACGAGCAGCTCAGAGAAGCAGCGATGGATCGTATCTGCAAATGCGCGTGCAGCTCCAATCCATTGCTCTCTGCAGACATTATGAGCCATATTACATTCTGTACGCGAATGCGCTCGCGCAGGCAATGTTTTTGCGCGCATTGTCCAGCATTATCGTGTGAAAATTAACGTGATATTCGGATCCGAACGCATTTTCTCATCCGTCAAAAAATAGCGTTAGTAAAAAACGCGCAAAACGAAGTGAAAATACGCGTGCAGTTAATTTGCGCATGTAAATCAGTGCGCGGACTGTTTTTTTACGGGATTCAGCCAATCAGAAATAAGAACCTTAATTGACTCACTAACATTTTTGCGCCTGTCAAAATAAATCTGAGTATACATGCTGCAGCAATAAAAAAATATGCATGAATTCACAATTTGTTTTGTTTGGGTATGTGTAGAGTGTGTAACTATACTGTGCTGTATTTTTTTTTTCGTGCTGGTGTATTTTGTTTCGGCCAGAACGTTCAGATTTGCAGTTAACACCAGGATTTCAAAGACGTTAAAATTATGTGCGCAAACGTCGTTCGTAGGAAGTTGCGCATCTATTGAAATACCATCCGCTTAACGCATTTGCGCTCACAATGTTAAGTATAGGACGCGCACAGTTCATCATGCTCGCGCAAGTCCATCAGAGTCAAACGATAATGCGCATCGTTTGCGCGAACGTTGAAATACGACGTTCTGCGCAAATGGTTTTGTCCTCGCGCAAATGCGCATTTGCGTGCACGCAAAACCGATGCGCGAGAAATGCAATATGGCTCAATGAAACTTGTGTAAGTAAAGTGCCCAAGTCCCAAGAGTTGTGAATTTACATAGACACGCAAATTCCGTATTAAGACTTCCGGGACTTTCGGATTCGGAAGCCCCTGATCTGTAGAGGACGAGCAGCGCGGTGATGGGCAAAAGGTGAGCAAAATCCCCTAAAATACAAAAATATTTAAAAAAAATATTGGGCAGAGGCTGTCAGCATATGCTCAATTACGTATGGGCAAAAAGGGGGCCCTGTTTTTAGGAGTATCCCTTTAAGCTACAAAAAATTCGTAGTCTCACTGCGATCGCTGTAATACGAAGTAAACCTCACATAAATCTAATTTTAATTTTCTATATTTCTCTTTGAATCTGAAATCAATACCTAAATTATGCTTTACAGCTCTGCTCTGCAAGAGATTTGTGGAATAGAACTAAGAGACATTCTAGGTTTTTGCAATCCAGAAATTTTTTTAAAAATTCTCTTCTGCTGTGATTTAATAAAATATCATTACTGTTCTGTTTCATTTTACAACGTATTATTTAAATCACTATTTATTGGTCAAAAAAGAAACCTCCTGGAACTCAGTTGAAGGGGAGACTCAAAACCCTTGTCAAACCACTTTACTAATTAAAGGAATCCATACTTTATTAAAAGAACTTGTATGTTTTCTTTTAACCCCCTGACGTTTATCCCGAGTGTGTCTCGGGGTTAAATTTCAACGCTGAAAGCTGCTTACATCACCTCTCTCTGCGCTCCCGCGCTGATCCCCGCAGTCTCCTCCGTCGATCGCGTCGTTTTACTTCCTGGATTCCCTTCTCGTGAGGAGGGAACCAGGAAGTATGAGGTTGCGACCTTCGGGACAGCGAGGGAGTGCAGGGCAGGTGATGTGTCCAGCGGCATCCCGAGTGTTACTTGGGGTTACCGCTTCCAGTATAGGAATTTAACCCCGAGTCACACTAAGGACCCACTAACAGGCCACGTTTGCCAGATATCTGAAGCACAGGTGACATGATTTGCTGCTCAGTGATTACTGTATTCAGTCTACATTTCCACAAGGTAAGCTGTAAAACCTGGCCTGTCAATAGGTCCCGTGGACCGGATTGGAGAAGCGCTACCATAGAAGCCATGACCATTTAAGTCAACTGAAGTGGTCATGAAGGGGAATGTCCCAATAATGCTACAAATTCTTGAAAACTGTTATGTAACATGAAGCAACATTTTCTGTTAGACAGTTAAGACTTCGAAAAAGAAACTCAAATACTTTGGACTCGTAGAGTGTTTTCAAACCAAGATACGATTAACACAACTTATGCAATTTACTGCAAAACATAAAACAAAAAATGCTGTTATCGAAGGCAGCCATATTGAAAGTTCCATATATTTCCAGGACCAACCAATAACAGTGGCGTAGCGTGGGTTGTCAGCGCCCGGGACCAGCCAAGAATTGTGCGCCCCCCCCAACCTGTGGACACGTTATCGATATTGCCCCAGCTCACAGATGAATATTGCCCCAGCTCACACATGGATTTGCCCCAGCTCACATATGGATATGCCCCAGCTCACACATGGATATGCCCCAGCTCACACATGGATATTGCCCCAGCTCTCACATGGATATGCCCCAGCTCACACATGGATATGCCCCAGCTCACACATGGATATTGCCCCAGCTCACACATGGATATTGCCCCAGCTCACACATGGATTTGCCCCAGCTCACACATGGATTTGCCCCAGCTCTCCCATGGATTTGCCCCAGCTCTCCCATGGATATTGCCCCAGCTCACACATGGATTTGCCCCAGCTCATGGATTTGCCCCAGCTCACACATGGATTTGCCCCAGCTCATGGATATGCCCCAGCTCCCACATGGATTTGCCCCAGCTCATGGATTTGCCCCAGCTCATGGATTTGCCCCAGCTCACACATGGATTTGCCCCAGCTCATGGATATGCCCCAGCTCACACATGGATTTGCCCCAGCTCATGGATTTGCCCCAGCTCACACATGGATTTGCCCCAGCTCACCCATGGATATTGCCCCAGCTCACACATGGATTTGCCCCAGCAAAATGGATTTGCCCCAGCAAAATGGATTTGCCCCAGCTCACACATGGATTTGCCCCAGCTCATGGATATGCCCCAGCTCACACATGGATTTGCCCCCAGCTCATGGATTTGCCCCAGCTCACACATGGATTTGCCCCAGCTCATGGATATGCCCCAGCTCACACATGGATTTGCCCCAGCTCATGGATTTGCCCCAGCTCACCCATGGATTTGCCCCAGCTCACCCATGGATTTGCCCCAGCTCTCCCATGGATATTGCCCCAGCTCACACATGGATTTGCCCCAGCTCATGGATTTGCCCCAGCTCACACATGGATTTGCCCCAGCTCATGGATATGCCCCAGCTCACACATGGATTTGCCCCAGCTCATGGATTTGCCCCAGCTCACACATGGATTTGCCCCAGCTCACCCATGGATATTGCCCCAGCTCACACATGGATTTGCCCCAGCAAAATGGATTTGCCCCAGCAAAATGGATTTGCCCCAGCTCACACATGGATTTGCCCCAGCTCATGGATATGCCCCAGCTCACACATGGATTTGCCCCCAGCTCATGGATTTGCCCCAGCTCACACATGGATTTGCCCCAGCTCATGGATATGCCCCAGCTCACACATGGATTTGCCCCAGCTCATGGATTTGCCCCAGCTCACCCATGGATTTGCCCCAGCTCACCCATGGATTTGCCCCAGCTCTCCCATGGATATTGCCCCAGCTCACACATGGATTTGCCCCAGCTCATGGATGTCAGGTTCCTAGCCGCCGGCGCCATAAAAGAACCAAAGGCAAAGTATCTCAGCGAAATAACAATGATTCTCCTACAGAACCAAGTTGTTCCAGCCACCAGGTGCCAGCCATAACATCTTGATTCCTCCACTATAAATAAAGGTCACTCCCAAAGCAAGATGCTTCTGCATTGTCCTAGTGGACCTTTCACTAGGAAGGAGCTGTCTTCTGTCGCTGCCCTGTACTTCGCAGACTCTCCAGACATCTCTGCCCTGCACTTCGCAGACTCTCCAGATATCGCTGCCCTGCACTTCGCAGGCTCTCCAGATATCGCTGCCCTGCACTTCGCAGACTCTCCAGACATCGCTGCCCTGCACGTTGCAGACTCTCCAGACATCGCTGCCCTGCACTCCGCAGACTCTCCAGACATCGCTGCCCAGTACTTCGCAGACTCTCCAGACGTCGCTGTCCTGCACTTCGCAGACTCTCCAGACATCGCTGCCCTGCACTTCGCAGACTCTCCAGACATCGCTGCCCTGTACTTCGCAGACTCTCCAGATATCGCTGCCCTGCACTTCGCAGACTCTCCAGACATCGCTGTCCTGCACTTCGCAGACTCTCCAGACATCGCTGCCCTGCACTTCGCAGACTCTCCAGATATCGCTGCCCTGCACTTCGCAGACTCTCCAGACATCGCTGCCCTGCACGTTGCAGACTCTCCAGACATCGCTGCCCTGCACTCCGCAGACTCTCCAGACATCGCTGCCCTGTACTTCGCAGACTCTCCAGACATCGCTGCCCTGTACTTCGCAGACTCTCCAGATATCGCTGCCCTGCACTCCGCAGACTCTCCAGACATCGCTGCCCAGTACTTCGCAGACTCTCCAGTTATCGCTGCCCTGCACTTCGCAGACTCTCCAGACATCGCTGCCCTGCACGTTGCAGACTCTCCAGACATCGCTGCCCTGCACGTTGCAGACTCTCCAGACATCGCTGCCCTGCACGTTGCAGACTCTCCAGTTATCGCTGCCCTGCACTTCGCAGACTCTCCAGACATCGCTGCCCTGCACGTTGCAGACTCTCCAGACATCGCTGCCCTGCACGTTGCAGACTCTCCAGACATCGCTGCCCTGCACGTTGCAGACTCTCCAGATATCGCTGCCCTGCACTTCGCAGACTCTCCAGACATCGCTGCCCTTCTCTCTTCCTTCTCCTATTTCTCTCCATATCTGGTTTAACCCTGTTCTATGTTCAATCTACCCTTTTCCTTTATATGTAGTAGTATAGTTTAGTGTAGTTTAGTTTTGTTACTTTTGGTCTACCTTTCTATCATCTTGCCTTTTAGTTTCTTATTTCTGATTATTATTTATACAGTGTTTTCCTTATCATCCAGCTGCATAATTGTTTATTCATATTTGTTTACTACCTCTTATGCCTTATTCTTAATAAACCCCTTTTTTGTTCATATACGCTTTTCACTATTTTCCATCGTTGCATATTGGGCTCACACTCGTCACCCCAGAACCAGTTCCCTGACAGATCCTGACAATGGATTTGCCCCAGCTCACACATGGATTTGCCCCAGCTCATGGATATGCCCCAGCTCACACATGGATTTGCCCCAGCTCATGGATTTGCCCCAGCTCACACATGGATTTGCCCCAGCTCACCCATGGATATTGCCCCAGCTCACACATGGATTTGCCCCAGCAAAATGGATTTGCCCCAGCAAAATGGATTTGCCCCAGCTCACACATGGATTTGCCCCAGCTCATGGATATGCCCCAGCTCACACATGGATTTGCCCCAGCTCATGGATTTGCCCCAGCTCACACATGGATTTGCCCCAGCTCATGGATATGCCCCAGCTCACACATGGATTTGCCCCAGCTCATGGATTTGCCCCAGCTCACCCATGGATTTGCCCCAGCTCACCCATGGATTTGCCCCAGTTCTCCCATGGATATTGCCCCAGCTCACACATGGATTTGCCCCAGCTCATGGATTTGCCCCAGCTCACACATGGATTTGCCCCAGCTCATGGATATGCCCCAGCTCACACATGGATTTGCCCCAGCTCATGGATTTGCCCCAGCTCATGGATTTGCCCCAGCTCATGGATTTGCCCCAGTTCTCACATGGATTTGCCCCAGCTCATGGATTTGCCCCAGTTCTCACATGGATTTGCCCCAGCTCATGGATTTGCCCCCAGCTCATGGATTTGCCCCAGTTCATGGATTTGCCCCAGTTCTCACATGGATTTGCCCCAGCTCATGGATTTGCCCCCAGCTCATGGATTTGCCCCAGTTCTCACATGGATTTGCCCCAGTTCTCACATGGATTTGCCCCCAGCTCATGGATTTGCCCCAGTTCTCACATGGATTTGCCCCAGTTCTCACATGGATTTGCCCCCAGCTCATGGATTTGCCCCAGTTCTCACATGGATTTGCCCCCAGCTCATGGATTTGCCCCCAGCTCATGGATTTGCCCCAGCTCATGGATTTGCCCCAGCTCATGGATTTGCCCCAGCTCACACATGGATATTGCCCCAGCTCATGGATTTGCCCCAGCTCTCACCTGGATATTGCCCCAGCGGCAGCCAGCTCTCACATGGATACATGCCCCAGCTCCGGATCCAGCAGGGGTTGAGGGGGCCCAGATGCTGGGCAGCGAGAGTGCCTGCCTGGTCCTGAACAGCGCGTGAGTCCGTCCGTCCGTGTTGAAGGGGAGGTGGCTGCATGCGTGCGCAAGTCACGCGGTCTGGCCAGTCAGGTGGTACAGAGACTCAGTACCACCTGATTAGCCGGACCACGTGATCGGCTGCGCCTGCACGCAGCCGCCTCCCTTTCAACACGGATGGACTCACTGTTCAGGACCGGGCAGGCACTCCTGCTGCCCGGCATCTGGGTCTCCTCAACCCGCGGGCCCTTGGGCGGCGCCCGAGGGCCCGGCGGGTCAGTCCAGGCATCAAGTTTTAGGGGCGCAAATTTCTTTTGAAATTATGCGCCCCTAACAAAACTGCGCCCGGGGCCACGGCCCCCCCTGCCCCCCCCCCACGCTACGCCACTGACCAATAATAATAGGGATCAAGGGAGCAGGAGCTCAGCTGTGGCTAAAATATTACCATAGGAATTACCTCCTCATTTTAAAAAAAAGACTGTGCCATAGATCAAGGCGTTGTTGAGCTCCTTATAAATCATGCGATTGTCTGGACAGGTTGAGCATTCAGACAAATGTAATTCACAAACATCCGGGGTGACAAGGTCAGAAATCAGAAGCGCTGATCATAATCATTCTTGAAGGCTAAATCCCTATAAAAAATACAGCTCTGTTTATATCTAATAGATCAATGGACATTGAATGTTTTTCTCATCACTCATAATACCTTCCTGATAATCTTCTAAATGTGCTCTTAATCTCAGAATGCAGAAAGTCAGAACTTGTGAACACGTTCTCATATTTTGTTGTTATCATAATGTGACTTAATGAGTTTTATCACTTTAAAAGTCGTACTTTAATAAGTGTAATATCGGCAAGTGTGGAAAAAAAAACAGAATGTGACTGTGTCTGTAGTGCTAATTATGTGACAAGAATAAAATGTTGCATGAAAGTGGCTACAAGTGGTTCTAAGACAAAATTTGTCACAAGTCGCACATTACAATTAAGGAGGCAGTTTACAGTATTAAAATTGCAAATTGTCTGCTCTTTGTTCTCTCATCCATTTCTTCTTGATCTGCTTTTCTAAGTAGGTCAGTTGGTAGCACATGTGGCTTAAAACGTTGTATACTGTAGCTACAGTCACAACGGTTAAAGAGAACTGCGTCGGGTAACAAAACCTCTTTTTAATATCAGTCCACATGAAAAAACTGATCTCTTTATCATACTGGAATTTCCTGTATTTACCAATCAGCATCTGCTGCATCTGTTTATCCACAATTGAATTGTGTGTAATATAAATATATATATATACAGTGGCAATAAAAAGTATGTGAACCCTTTGGGATTACGTGGAGTTTTGCATGAATTGGTCATAAAATGTGCTCTGATCTTCATCTAAGTCACAACAATTTGAAAAACACAGTCTGCTTAAAATAATACAACACAAACATTATATGTTTTCATGTTTTTATTGAACAGAACATGTAAACATTCACAGTGCAGGGTGGAAAAAGTATGTGAACCTTTGGACTTAATAACTGGTTGACCCTCATTTGGCAGCAATAATCTCAACCAAACGTTTCCTGTAGTTGCAGATCAGACCTGCACAACGATCTGGAGTAATTTTGGACCACTCCTCTTCACAAAACTGTTTCAGTGTAGCAATATTCTTGGGATGTCTGGTGTGAATCACTCTCTTAAGGTCATGCCACAGCATTTCAATCGGGTTGAGGTCAGGACTCTGACTGGGCCACTCCAGAAGGCGTATTTTGTTTCGTTGAAACCATTCTTTTGTTGAATTACTTGTATGCTTTGGGTCATTGTCCTGTTGCATCACCCATCCTTTGCGGAGCTTCAGTTGGCGGACAGATGGTCTTACGTTTTCCTGCAAAATGTCTTGATAAACTCTGGAATTCATTTTTCCATCAATGACAACAATCCGTCCAGGCCCTGAGGCAGCAAAGCAGCCCCAAACCATGATGCTCCCTCCACTATGTTTTACAGTGGGGATGAGGTTTTGATGTTGGTATACTGTTCCTTTTTTTCTCCACACAGAGTGTTGTGTGTTTTTTCCAAACAACTCAATTTTGGTTTCATCTGTCCACAGAATATTTTGCCAGTAGTGCTGTGGAACATCCAGGTGCTCTTTTGCAAACTTCAAATGTGGGACTGCAATGTCCTTTTGGGACTGCAATGGCTTCCTCCGTGGTGTCCTCCCATGTACTCCATTCTTGTTTAATGTTTTCCTTATTGTAGATGTGTCAACAAAAATGTTAGCATGTGCCAGAGATTTCTGTAAGTTTTTAGCTGACACTCTAGGATTCTTCTTTACCTCATTAAGCATTCTGCGCTGTGCTCTTGCAGTCATCTTTACAGGGCGACCACGCCTAGGGAGAGTAGCAACAGTGCTGAACTTTTTCCATTTGTAGACAGTCTGTCTTACCGTGGACACATGAACATCAAGGCTTTTGGAGATACTTTTGTAACCCTTTCCAGCTTCATGCAAGTAAAAAATTCTTGATCGTAGGTCTTCTGAGAGCTCTTTTCTGCGAGGCATGGTTCACATCAGGCAGTGCTTCTTGAAACCAGTAAACTAAAAACTGGTGTGTGTTTTTAAAGGGCAGGACAGCTTTCAGCAACACATCCAATAATATCACACTGATTGGACTCAAGGTTGGCTCACTCCTGGCTCCAATTAGCTCTTGGAGAAGTCATTAGGCTAGGGTTTCACATACTTTTTCCACCCTGCACTGTCAATGTTTACATGTTATGTTCAATAAACACATGAAAACATATAATGTTTGTGTTGTATTATTTTAAGCAGACTGTGTTTTTCAAATTGTTGTGATTTAGATGAAGATCAGAGCACATTTTATGACCATTTCATGCAAAACTCCACGTAATCCCAAAGGGTTCACATACTTTTTCTTGCCACTGTATATATATATACGGTGCATTTTTTCTGGAAAGATAGGGGGGGGGGGGTAATCTCATGTCCGGGGAAAAACCTGATTATTATGACTATTTTCATGTCCTAATAAACAATAGTTGCTGCTCACGTAAAGGAAGACACTATAAAAGGGAACCATATTTTTTAATACTGTGTTCCTTTAAATGAACTACAACTATTGTTGTAACCCTATGGGGGTTATCCACTAAGTGCCTCTGTTGCAAGAAAAGTCTATATTGCAGTGTAGTTAGCTGTTTTTTTATTAATTTTTTTGCAACACTGGCACTGAGTGGATATTCCCCTAGCATATTTGAGCATCACAGCAATGAAACTCACCATTTTGCTGAGTATGTATGAGCTCCACAGCAATGAAACTCACAGTAATGTGCAGTGTGTATGAGCTCCACAGCAATGAAATTCACAGTAATGTGCAGTGTGTATGAGCTCCACAGCAATGAAACTCACAGTAATGTGCAGTGTGTATGAGCTCCACAGCAATGAAACTCACAGTAATGTGCAGTGTGTATGAGCTCCACAGAAATGAAACTCACAGTAATGTGCAGTGTGTATGAGCTCCACAGCAATGAAACTCACAGTAATGCGCAGTGTGTATGAGCTCCACAGCAATAAAACTGCACTATCCACCAAGTACTGTTTGAATAATATTGGGGGACTCCAATGAGAGGGTGTTTGTCCTTGAGAACAACCCCACATGGTGGTAACAGCAGGACCAGGTGAACATACCTGTGTTGCCAGAGCTGATATTTTTAAATGCTGTTTTGAAGTGTATTTGGAAACCGCAGCAGCAGTTTTTTTTCTTTGTTCTGAGGCCTGTCTGTCACGGAGTCCCTGCAGAGCAATGCAGCCAGAACTTAAATTTCCACCTTCTCACCTTCCAGTGTGCACCACACACTGTCTGGAACTGCTGGGGAGGGTGGGAGTAAGGTGGCAGTGTAGACTTCTTTTGGCATGCCCTACTCTTGACATCATCAGAGGGGCCAAGCACCAGCAAGGAGGAAGGGACCAGGAGGAGAGAGAGTACATGCTTCCGTATCCAGCACCGCGGGGGAGTCTGCTCTCTGACCTGGCAAATACAATGCAGCTCGCTGGGCACCGGCTGCATCTTAGAGGAGCAGCAGGGACACAGCGCCAGGCAGATAGTTTAAAATTTGGATCCCTGTCAAGGCAAGTGACCAGGGATTCAAAAAAAATTTTGCACCCCCTCCTGGTCTTGCGTTTTTAGTCAGCCACCTGTAACGTCTTACAGTGCCAGCTCCTCTGATCACACCGCTTGCCTGACAATCCGCAGCTCTGGCAGATGTGTGTAAATATGTTTACACACATCTGCCAGAGCTGGGGCACTGAAGAAACAAAGGGGAGATTTTATTTAAACAGCTCTCCCTTGTCACTTACTGGGTGAAGAGGGGGGTTATCAGTCCCTACATACACTCCTGACAATTGGAAGCGTTCAGGAGCAATATGAGCTGCCGAGTGCTTCCGATTCTCTGCCTGCCACTGCAGGAGGAGGGAGGAGCATCATGTTCTCTCCTGTTAGTTCAGGCTGGTGGTGAGGGGCCGGTACTGAGTACCAGCAAGTACCCCCTGAAAAAAAGCTATATATATATATATATATGTGATCCTGCACCGCCACAGGGCACCATAACACAGTCCTCTAGGGCAAATCACACCACATACAGTCTCTTTAACGGTGCAACCTTCCAGGGTTTATTTAAGCAGCAGCAAAGAAACATAATCCAAAACAAAAGATTAGAATACAGTGAAGACACAAAGGATAAAAAGAAGATATGGCATCTTATCAATACACATTTGTTTCACTATGAATGAGATACAGAAACTTCAGTAATGTGTTGCCGAACATTACAATACATTGATCTTGAGATATTTCTGGTCCATTATAATGGGTAACAACTTTCACTCGATACTAATAATGCAGCACTTAACAAGGAAAACCTATGTAAAGCAGATACATACAAATATTACTTAATATGTATTATTGTGTTTAATCTTTAGGAAAAAAATTATCAGTTACATGACCATGATTGTAGCCAGCCAACACGTTTAACCATTCAATGACTGCCTCTGTCCCCTTTTTGGATGGGCTGCATACATAGTCACAGAGGTTTAATGGGAGTTGAGCACAATGCTAACTCTGCAGAGGTTTTATGACTGGTTTTGTCTTGCACATCCTGGTCTCAATGTCTCCGTCAGTGTCACGCTTTTCTCTAATTATGGATGGTTGATGGTTTTCGCGGGAAACCTACCCCTGTCTCAAATGTGATTTTGTCTCTGAGATGAAGAAGAAGTTTGCATGGACATTAGTAGATGTGTTTACCTTTTAGGCTAAGGTCAGACGAACGCAGTTTTAACGTGCGTTTAGCCGCACAAAATCACGGCCGTGCTAGCAGCAAATGACGTCCAATGCCGGGGAACATACGACGAACGGCCGCACGAAAGTTCGTCTGTGCAACGCAAGTGGCAAACGAACGCATTTTTTCGAGAACGTCAAACCGCTACTACTGACGTACAGAGTGCGCTGCGGCCGCATAGCGGCGTGTTTGCGTGATTGGGAGACGTCAGACGCTGCACACGTCCGACCAACATAACGTCCAGACGCAAAAAGTGTTTTATTGATGATCCGTACAAAATCACGGACGAAAATGCGCATCGTATGACCGCTATCGCGTATTCCGTGAAAAATACGTCCATTCGTTCGACCGCACTTTTTCACGGACGACGCGAAAAATGCGTGCGTCTGACTCTAGCCTTAATGGCTGTTACATTCGTTCTACAATGAGGTTTGGGATATATTAAACAGGTGGCATTCCTTCTTATGGGCATTTGTGTGAATGTGAATCTGTGGTTGAAGCAATAACACTATAAATACAATCACAATCCGCAGCTTATCTTCCAAAATGGTACCCAAAGATAACCATGCCATGCATGCAAGAAATATGCTTATCTATTGGTCTTTCTAAACGATATCAGAATTCGGAATGGAATAAACCATACATTATATACTTGTTTGTAAGCATCCCTCATCTCCATATTTTCTCCTGATTCCAGATGTCTGTTTCACACTTTCAATCCGTTAATGCGCCCCACCTCCACTCAACCTTCCACAGACCTCACTGCTGTCAGCTTTGTTGACTACTTCACTGACAAGATTAACAAACTTAGACTAGAAATCTCTTCACTGCCCTCCTCCATTATCCATTCAACTTCACTCCTTCACTCCCGGCCCCCTCTTCTACTATGCCTTCCTTTTCTTCAGTCTCAGAGGTGGATGTCTCGGCACTTCTCATGTGCTCCTGCCCAACCACCTGTTCGCTTGATCCCATTCCCTCGCAGCTTATACAGTCTGTCCTACCGGTTATTGCCCCTCCTTTGACTCACATATTCCATCTCTCCCTCTCCTCTGGACTCTTCCACTCTGCATTCAAATGTGCTCTGATCACCCCCATTCTGAAGAAGCCATCTCTTTATCCTACCTCCCTTTTCGAACTACCGTCCCATCTGTTTGCTCCCTTTTGCCTCTAAAATCTTAGAACGCCTGGTCTATAACCAGCTCACCGATTTACTCGCTGCTAATTCCCTACTTGACTTGCACCAGTCTGGCTTTTGCTCTCAGCACTCTACTCTACTCTACTCCAGAGACTGCTCTGACCATGTTGATGAATGATTTAGTTGCTGCTAAAACCAAAGGTCACTTCTCCCTGCTTATTCTTCTGGACCTTTCCACTGCGTTTGACTTGGTTGTCCACCATTTCCTGCTCCTCACTCTGTGTCAACTTGGCCTGAGTATCCCCACTCTCTCCTGGTTCTCTTCCTATCTCACTTACTCTTTGCTCCTTCAGTGTCTCTTTCGCTGGTTCCTCTACACCCCTGGTTCCTCTCTGTTGGGGTACCTGTCACGTTCACTGTATCGCTCACCCTAGATAACCGTGGTGTGGATCCTTTTGGACAGATCTCTAAGCCCTCCGATCCTTGAGTGGTCGGGACCGCTAATCCTATAGCTCCCAGCCAGGGAGAACAGACACACCAGCAATACAGAGTACAACCTTGGTATATGAGCAGCAAGTCTCAGAACAGAACATGCACTCAGACAGCAAGGGTTAATCTTAACAGCAGCTAAGGAGTAACCTGGGTCAGGCTTATGCAAGTCGTTCATACACAAGGGTTCAGAATTGGCGTGGTCAGGTAAACAATCCGAGTTGGCAACAGACGGGGTCCTCATACAATCAGGGTCAGTGTTATGCAGGGTCAGTATACTCTCTGAGTCAGCGTTATGCAGAGTCAGCATACACTCTGACTCTGTTCTGGGTATAGCATACATACAGGCTTGGTCAGAGGGAGAATAGTCAAGAAGGCAGTCCGAGTCAGCAACAATCAGGTTCCTCATACAGTCCAGGTCAGTAACATAGCAATGAAACAATGAATCAGTGACTCGAATGAATGGTACACTAGCGATGCGGAAAACAGACTCCACGTCAAGGCAATGAGTCGATTCGCGCGCCCTGTCTATAAGGCCGGCGGCTCCACGTCATCATGCCGCGCCACGCCCCCTCATTAGGCGCACAAACACCGGGATCAGTGTGGACGCTTGCACCCGGCCAGCCATTGATGCCGCCAGGTGCCTGGCCCCCTCCCAAGACCTCCCAGGCGCCGAGAGTGTGACAGTACCTCAAGGCTCTGTTCTGGTCTCGTTCTCTTCTCAATCTATACTGCCTCTCTTGGTAACCTCATCTCTTCCTATGGATTCCAATATCATCTCTATGCTGACGACCCCCAAAATCTACCTTTCCGCTCCTTCCTGATCTCTTTTCTCCTGTGTTTGACCGTGTTACAGCCTGCCTGTCAGTTGTCTCTGACTGGATTACTTCCCGTTTCCTAAAGCTCGACCTCTCTAAAACTCTCTGAACTTCTCATCTTCCATCCCTCTAAAGCCAATATTCATGCGCCCATTTCCCATCAGGTGATTGGTACCATCATTACTTCTACCTCTTAGGATTGGCCTCTTCTTAGACTCTGACCTCTCCTTCACTCCTCACATTTAGTCGCTAACCAAATACTGCTACTTCCACCTAAAAAAACCGTTGCACACGTCCCCCATTTCTTAATCTGCTAAAATGCTCATCCAAGCGCTTATTATCTCCTGCCATGACTACTGTAACCTTCTTGTTGCTGGCCTAACCTGTGTTCAACTTGTACTGTGTATTTGTTATTCTGTCTCACCCATTGTACAGCGCTACGGGACTTGTTAGCGCTTTATAAATACTTGTAACTGTATGTCATGCCAAGTTTATTTAAAATCACATTTTATGCTTTCTTTCCCTTTCTTTGCTGACTTTATTGGCACCGCAGTGCAGCTTTAAACATATTAGTTTAATGATATATTGTGAAGAACATTGCATCCCCTAAATTAACTGATAATTATGACCTATAGACACAGACGTATAAAAAGGATTAGAAATTAGAAACTTTAATCGCAGGGTCATTTCATTACGCTACTTGTTAAGGTTAAAGACAGTAAATGAATAGAATAGTGAATGATTCACGGTCTGTATAGTTTCTTAGTACTGTCCTATTTAATACTCCATCAGTCTGCAGTACAGTGTACAGTGAACATTTAATATAACCTGCCAAGGGACACATACACCATCCAACACATCGATTAGGGGCCAGAGTGCATCAAATAACCAACGCACCTCTCTTCCTGGAAAGGTGATGCCAGTGACATGGTGGATTAGATGAGATACAAATTGAAAACTCAAAATATTGATCTTTAGTTCATTGGTATTGACCTTCTTTGAGGAGTGTAATGAAAACTGACTTCGTTAAAAACAAATATATAATACTGTGTGAGAATGTAAATATATCGTTTTGATGGTCATTACATTGTTCTAGTTGACAGTGGCACTGGCGCCATGCGTGGTCTTACGGTCTCTTCATATCATGATCGTTTTAGTCTTTTCTGTTTTCTCTTTATGGTACTACCTCCATTGAACACATTTAAAGGGACACTCTAGGGACCTTTGCCAATTGATTGAAATAAACATGCCCCCACATCCTTCTGTGATAAAAATCATTTTGGTATAAGTTCTGCAAAGCTGATCATCCAATGCTTCTCAATGTAGCATATGACCAACTGCGTGCAACTTGTTTATGCGCCGACCAGCAAAGCGGTAGCTTCCTGCAGCAGTAGACGAAGACCACTACACTGGATGTATGTTATGTTTAAACAAACTCTAGACAAAAATGGAGGACGGGGGGAACTTATCCACTACGGGTTAGGTGTGTTTTAATGGTATACCCTTCTGGTTTTCTCCCCACTCGTAGCAAAACTATAGAGACAATTTCCGGTGTTCTGGTCCCTTAACTGCGTTCACTTTTACTATAAATAGATAAATTGCATTACATCACTTCCAGATGGCAGAACGTTGGCAAAGTAGAGGTTGGAGAAAACATCCCACGTGACAATGCAGCCATCCATCTGATAATCGTGGAATAATCATGGCCCTAATTATACAGAAAGAATGTAACTCTCTTTAAACTCCTGAAGATGGAGAGCAATATCCAGGCAAAATGTGTTCAGCAAAGAAGAACGTAGCCCTCGACAAACAGCACTTTTCCTATTACAATGCACTTTGGAGCATCCAGACCCTGTCTATTTGGAGACCATGTCGATTCAAGGCGTACCTCAGAGAAAAGCATCAGTGAGAACACTTTGCTGGACTTACACCAGTGGTCTCGGGCCATTTTGGCCAATGTACATTTTGCACAATGAGGAGCTACTCTTTTGTGAGTGCATTTTAACATCGATTTTGTATGTTTTCTAGTGTTTATCTGTCTCCCACCATCCTCTGGACTTAGTGAACACTTTCCTTGGCCTTCGGTAGTGTTTGTGATGGTATTTATTGTGTTATTGTGTGACTCGGGCCAGGGGGACCTGTTGGTCTGCAGCTGACAGCCTGGGAGGCTGTGAGTATTCCACATAGTGGTGATGTCTGTGTGGCTCCTGGACCCACAGGCAAGACGCAGCATGTAACGCTTCACTACTTCTCTTGGTGGTGTGTGGCCAAGATGGTGTACAGGACCTGGGATTTCCTATGACATGTGGGTGGACATGACAATGGGTGCAGGGACCATATGGGGTATGCTTCTATTCCTCCGTTTTCTGTTTATTGGAAGGATGGGTGTTACGCTGGGAGGAGTGATCACCTTGCCTGCCTATTTAATAATCGCATCTTCATTTGTACTTCAGTTCAATGTTATATACTTGCCTCTCATTTGGTGCTGTGTGTTACAACAGTGGTTCCCAACCACAGTCCTCAAGTACCCCCAACCAGGTCAGGTTTGTCAGATATCTGAAGCACAGCACAGGTGATTATGATTTGCTGCTCAGTGATTGCAGGATTCAGTCTGCATTTCCCCAAGTGTAATCCTTAAAACCTGGCCTGTTATGGCAGACTTGAGGACTGTGGTTGGGAACCACTGTGTTAGAAGCTCACTTCATGTACCAGTTTCGGTCATTGTTTCCTGAGTTTTGCCATATTGTCGTCTGCTGCAAGCCTGGATGCAACTCTGCTTGCCTTCTGCATATCCTCTTTTGCTCTGCAAACTCGGATTTACTCCCGTACCTGCACACAGTGGTTCCTGCCCTGTCTCCTGGCGTGACATGATTAAAATACTACATACACTAGATTTCTTTCTACATCTGTTTGTTTATAGTGTCATTCCAGGACAAATTGATGACGGCAATGAGCAGGGACATCGTGCGAAATAACAATTTTTACGAGTATGAAATTATATGTATTTTCCAATTATTTTCCAATTGCACTTTTTTGTACAAATTTTCTCCCTGTATCGGAGCACTTTATACAAACACCGTCAGCACCCACTGCGTTTTGTATTTTTCTAGTTCTGGTTTATTGGGACCTTAAAACTGTCCTTGATAATTGGCTACATTGGGTAAAAAAAAATGCTTTTTATTTTTCATTGTGATTCATATAACACTTAACGCTGTCTTGATGAATTATTGCAATCATTCATTAAAATGTTCTGTTAAATTTTATACTTTTTTAGCTAAGTGATCATGAACGTAAAAAACACCAATTACAGCACAAAAACACTTCCTATAAATTATAATAATCAACCACATTGTCTAGTAGTATAAAAGCTACTGATGTGTATGAATTGTAGGTGATACTGTGGGCGATTCTGTGGGTGAACGAAGAGCAAAGCTCGATGAAAAGACTTTATAACATAGAAATATATTTGAAGCTTGGCCAATATATTGCCATCCACTTGTTTCAGCAGCCTTGACCTCGGGGGATGTTTCGGTATTACGTCTTTCTTGATGATGAGATGCTCATTAGGTCGGCATTGTCTGTCTGAAAGTATCCACTGCTGTTTTTACATTTCTGCACTGTTTGTGTTTAGCTCTAATTTTCCCCTTACTCGTTTATGGAACCCACACATATTATACAACGTTTTTCTCGCCATTAAATGGAATTTCTAAAGCTACCATTATTTGCATCATATCCTATAATTTACTATAAAAAAAAATGGAATATGATGAAAAAAATTGAAAAAAACACGTTTTTGAAATTTGATCCCCAAAATCTACAATCTGTTGGCTAGGGTTAAAGGTTAGTGGTAGTTTTAAGTAAAAAATATTGCTTTCATAAAATATTTGAGTCCGAGTTGGGCATTAGAGTTTTGGTTTCAGTAGTGGTAGTGATTTTTATTAAAAATAAGATTTCCGTACAAATTTTCTGATGCTACTAGAGGGAGTGTAATTCTTTTTAATGACCAGCATTATTTGTAGCTCACACAAAAATTGACGTGATGGAAGATCAAAGACATAAATAGTCACTTCTTGTAAAGTGGCGACTCTTTTAACATGACTTTTCCATAATTGCCCTGTAAGTAACGATTTACCAATAGTGAGCCCTGAAGAACTGGGTTATCAGGACAGTGTGTAAACAAGCAAGTGCTGCTTAGATGCTACTCCCAGATAACACAGCTGTTTCATCAATCTATTTGTTGAAAGGAATATAGGAGTATATGGATAAAATTATCACCCCTAAAGCTAAACGGTCTCCAGCAATACGTATTTATCACAATATCTGCAGCTATTTAATTTGCTCTATTAATATTTTTCTATAAATGAATGGATTATTTATATAATAAGATTTCATATTAATAATAACATAATAATAATAATATTTATTTACTGATATGCAATAAAGTAGGACAATTTCCAGCCTTGGTATCCCTTCAAAGCATCTGTGACACTTGAAAATGTATTCATTTTAATCACACCAGACAAAATTCACTATTGCTGTTTTCTATTATAGCGCTGAATCGCTCAATGGATCCACATTTTAATCAATTTTAAAGCTCCAGTTTCTGTGAATAAAAATCCTCAAAAAAAGCAAAGCGCATTCCACATAGAAATAGTTAATTAAATAAAAAAAATTACGAAGCAGACCAAAAATATTAATTGTCGATTTATGTACTTTTTAAAGCACCGTATGAGGATGCAAAATAAATTGCAGTGACAGAGGCACATTAATAGCACTGAAGGATTTTCCAGGGAGCCAGAAGCACTTGGTGCTGGATACAATAGGTGGTTACTTATCAGGCAGGAGCAGAGGGCAAGGAGAAATCCTTTTCCATGGTGCATTTATATATTTAATGATACATAAAGAGCTTGTTATAAATAGAACACGTTTAGTGCTCTACAAATTACAGAAGGATTACAAGAGGATTTTGCATGATTCAGAACTCAAAGGAGGACTTCTCCGATTAATTTGTGATACTTCTCAAGATGTTTTAGCCCTGCACCTTATCACTTAAGGATAACATGATCTCTGTGCCAAATGATGAGACATGAAAATGCAACTATAAAGAGGTAGAGGGGAAATGATGTAATATCAAATTTATTATAAACGTCATTGAATAGTTTTCATATTGCAAGTAAAATGGCGAGCAAGCGGCACTTACCATTTCTCAAACGGACGGTAAGACTAACAAGGCTATTTCCTAGACGTGAGCTTTCGTCTTTGTCTGCTACTGTTGATGGTGTAAACGTGTAAAGACTGTAGTGATGAGGGTTAGGATTAAGAAAGGTTTTTAATGTATTTATAAAGTATGCTGCTCTCAAACACCATTTCAATTATTTATAAAGGGCCAACATGATCTGGTGGGTGGAATGAAACCAACATAAAATTAACAAATATGTCCTACGCACTGAGGAGGATAGGAAAAGCATACCCTGCTCCGGTGAGTTTACAATCTAAGAAGAGAGGGGTTATACGCTGAGGTATGGGTAACTAACAGAAGATGAGAAATAGCAATTAGCAAAAGAACACTTGGCGCATGGCAAAAATCAGTCTTGTTATTTTACCATCTGACACTTGTAGATAATACGTTTTACTGCTGATCATGGGAGTGTGTGCATTCCATCCTTGAAAGCTGTATCCTCTCTCTCTCAATGTCCCTAATACAAGAAAATATCCTGTTCTGTCTTTGGATAGATAAGAAAAAGCAAGACATAAGCACATATTATTATTATTATTATTCTTTATTTATAAAGTGCCGGCATATTCCGCAGCGCTGTACAATAGGCACAGTACATATTTTCTCTGCAGAGGATTTTGTTTAAACATTAGTGTGTGCTAAAATGGGATGCTAACAGGGAAAATCTGAGCCTGCAGGTTTCCCCTTAGCATCCCCATTTTATCGGGACATTCTGAGTCAGGCGCTACCTTGGCACCTTGCCACGGAATGCAGTGCTAACCGCTGAGATACTCGCAGTAGCACTGTCACAAATATCACCTCCTAGAGTCCATAGGACTCCATGGAAGTTTGCGCTTCCAGTTTGTGAGCCCTGGGTGACAATGCGCAGCACCGGGGAGTGACCGCTGAGGGAGACTGGGAACTATTTGTTCCCCGTCTCACTCTGCTCTTGGCAACAAGAAGTGGTGAATCGAGCCACCCTTCTGGCTGCGGGATGAGAGGTGAGTAACAGATTTATTTGGGGAGTTTTCAGGGGGTGTTAAATGATTTTGCAAATGCAGAATCATTTACCAAAAGCTTTTAGGAGTAACTAAAAGGTTGCCTTGCGAGTCCCTATGGTAATTAGGGCTAGCATTTGTTATACCTTACTTATTGAAATGCTACTTACTGGTTGCACTCCCCATAAGCATAGGATGTGCAAAGTACAGCAAGCTTGCGGAAGCTAGCACAATCACTAATGTGATTTCTTACGGGTTTAGCATCAGGAATGTTGTATGGGGGGCATGTCACTTATCCTAGTAATAACACTTACATATCCATTAGCGTTCACTAGGAAATAGTGCACTTTATAGGGCAAGGCAATTTTTAACACTTTCAGAGGGCTGCTCGGGAAAATTCCTGAAAGCAAAGTGAGGGGTGCGGGTACAAGGAGATGATAATATAAGATCATTGGTGGAGCTATGTAACTGGCATGGATCATACCTGCTAATAAGGAAGTAAATGTAGGCAGGGGCGCGGTTATGGAGAACTTTGTACGTGAGCACCAGTATATTGAAATGGATTCTAAAGGAAATGGGAAAGCAGTACAGAGGTTGACAAAGGTTGAGGTGTGAGACGTGAGGTAATTAATCTCATTCCAGAGCTGCCTTTTCACTCGGGACCAAACATTTCAATTCCTACAATGGATTCGCCTCCTCTAGCGAGCTATGCAGAAAGGAAGTTCATTGGTGTTGAAAACTTTGTAATTGTTTTCTATCGTGTGTTCTTTTCTGTATCTTTTCTGCCTGTTCATTAATAAGACAAATAATATATTTATATATTGTTCTGTTTTTGCCAGGTTCAAGACGTCCTCGCAGGTAGCCAGGAATAAGTACATTGCCTCACAGTCAAGGAGAGTTGTAGAGCAAATATAACTTTCCTCACGCTGCTGGAGAAACTACATAGCAGAGGTTCCTTCGCAATGAGATAAAGCGAGGAGGCAGACTCTGGAGACCTATCGGGTTCAAATAAATCCATTACTTAAAAAAATAGCACTTTTAAGTTACGCACATACTGTTTTATCGGCTACCGTTTCTGAGAGAACAGCTGATTTTTTTTTTCTCTCTCGTATTACGGAGAACACGGGATATAAGAATCCTCATGGCAGTATTTTGAACCAGATGCTAATGATATGCAAATCTCTACGGCTAGATAACGGCACGGATTTGCATAATACATAATGCATCAGAATCCTATGCAACACGGGAGCACATTGACTCGAGGCTTTTCGTACACGTTAACAAGGCCTTCGATTGAACCTTTTTCCAAAATGCCGACTTTCGGAAAGCTCACTATACGGTAAAGAAGGTGGACGCCTCTCTGCACGTTCAGCATTTAATCTAGCAGATATCAAGTGACTCCTATAATCTTAAATAACCAACTGCATTAATCTGCAACCCGCACACCTCATCTAATGGGTATTGACTCCGTATAATCAGAGTAAATTGAGTTTCTGCCAATGAGTGACATGTATTTCCTTAAGAAAAGGTCGATGAAACATTCCTGCGACTTAAATATATTAAAATTAGATATAAAATTTTAAAGGACACTGCTGGAAATTTGGTATTTTAAGCTGATTGAATATAGGATAAGCTACCATAGCATACCAAAGGATATTATTTTTTAAATGCAGATTTGTACTCCCTATCATAGCTGCTCCACCACTTCCCACCATTAATCATGTAAGCAAAAGCGACCGAATAATTGCTCTCAACTCTAGTACCGTCTCACATCCCCCGGTGTCCCTCTTGGGTTTCATAACAGAGGTCTACGTCATTAGTTTACTGTCCGTAATTCTGACACGGCACCTCCTGTGCTGTATGAATCTGGCGGTGCACCACCATCGATGCTCTATTATAGTGACACCATGGGTTCGCTTAATGCTATTTGTGCTTTTTTTTTCCATTTTTTAAAAAAAAGAATCCGCTGCCTGTAGACGATATTTTTACATATTGTTTTTCTCAAAATATCATCTGATTCAGTTAAAAAAATTAAAAAACTTAAGCTTGTCCTCAAAAAAGCTGGCCGATAAAGCCTATTTCCTGCCTGCATCATGCTGATTTGTACCTTTAATCATGACTATTAGCAATATCTAATATTTACAAAAAGATTTCAGTCTAATTCTCTCTATTTCCCTGCCTGAAAATCTACTTATCAAGATCATTCAACACTTGTTTTTTTTTTTTTGAATATTGATGTACTGATAAATTTGAATTGAATCAGTAAACCGATACTTCCATTGTAAAGTATAGCCGCGTGAGCCGATATTCGATCCAAAATCAAAATGCTGGAAAACCCTGTAACGATCCGAGCCTTGAGTCCTATATCAGAGCCGATCTGGACCAGCTCTTACCCCTGACTAGACTAGCCCTCTCCATCTTCCGCTCCAGGATTTCCCTGCAGCCTGCTAGGTCCCTGACCACCTGACCGATGGCACTTGCCCTACTCCCTTTATAAACCGGTCACTCCCATTTAGCAGTGCTCTGTCATAAGGTCTATCTGCTGCTGCCTGTTATTCCGTTCCTGCTGCCAGTATTTCCCTCTGGTGTTTGCCATTATTTATTTGGTTCTCCCCTTAACCCCTGCCCTTCCTGCTGTTCAGTGGTTTGTCCTTTCTGCTGCTTTTTTTGTGCAGTTGTGTGGTGCTTCATGTGGTGCCTGTTATGCAGCCAGCTCGTGCCGGGTGCTCCCCGCCCCCCGTGACAAACCTGTATTTGAGTCTTCCAGTCTGAAAATTGGCTGAAAAAGTGTACTGAGCCCTGTTGTGGTTCCTTTTCCCTTCAGTGCATCTCTGTTCATTTGCTTTCTGTATCTTGACCTCACATTTGTTTTGATTATCCTCCTGATCTCTCCAACTCCTTGACCTCGGATTGATTTCTCAAAACTGTGATTTCTCCTACCCCCTATCAAACCATGTTTTTCAAATAACCTTTGCTTAGTTTTCGTTACCCAGACATTGCTAATGAGCTATTATCAGGGTCTTTTAGCTCTGTTGTGGGATCAGGTCTACCAATGGGGCCATATGCCACGATCATGACATATGGGTTCAACCACTCGACAGGAAAAAGTCGTCTCTCTGCCAAGATTCTGTCCAGTCCCTCCGCATCAGGCAGAAAGGACGTCACAAAACTGCCTTTGCTCCCAGCAATATAATGAAAGTGCTGCGGTTAAACTCAATCACTCACACTGGAGCAAGGGTTCTGAGGATTTTTTGTAGGGCTTATGTGTAAAGCAAATCATAATTTATGGGTATTTTCTTTTTTTTATTAGACACATATATAGCTCACATCCCATTTATATTGTACACATTTCAGTGCTCTCTCATTCTCCGCACTTTGGGGAATCAAATTCCCCGACCCTGCGGTGAATAATTCAGCATTCACCGCAGGGTCCCCTGAGTGCAGGGAACAAATCCGAAAAATCACAGAAAATCCGCTGAACATCCCACAGATAAGCCGCCGGTACAATCTGTCAATTCAGATCGACCTGAAACACCACAGAAAACCCACCGAGCGTACCCTACGTTCTGACGCAAACCCACCCAACACATCCGAAAAAAGCCAACGATCCACCGAACACATCGCAGACCAGTCGCCGGAAAAAGCCAACAAGCCGACAAACAGGGTAAAAAAAAACAATTGATAGTTTCCAAATTTGAAACGCTGTTTGGAAAAAGAAACTACTGGCGAAAATATCTGGAATTAACATATAAGGTTCTATGAATAATAATAAAGAGGTCTGCTACAGAAACAAACCCCGCTATTTGAAAAAAAATCAGAAAACATATTTTGTAGCAAAAAATCCAGAAAAATGCCTAAAAAAATTCCAAAAAAATAAATAAAGTAGAGAGACTTTTTGCTGCAAATTAAAAGAATAAGCAATTTAATAGATATTGAATAAAAGCAGGAATATTTTTAATATTGAAGCCTATGGGATTCACCTGCTTAAACCTGCTGAATGAAACCACCGAACATCAGGGCATTTTCTGACATTTCACTGCTGTTCGGTGTCTGTGAATAGATTAACCATTGCTTCTTTATGGGGATTTCACTGCCGTCAAACAGGCGCCATATTTTGCTGCCAATTTGCCAAAATTTAGCAAACTGGCTGCTTTTTGATTAGCCGAATGGCCCTGAAATTGCAGTGTACAGGGAAATTCACCGCTCGGTCCAATTTTGGTGCCAGTTCGGCTGTCTCTGAATAACCCTGATAGTGCTAAATACTGTATATATCCTTTTCTGTTTTCTCTACATAATCATAGAGTATTACCAGACAACATAAAATACTTCAAAACAATAAGATAACAAGAGGAAATAAAATGAAAAGGGGAAAAAAGAAAAAGTAATAGGAAAGAGAATAAATAAATAAATATTTTGCCCTTTACTTCACTTCTCCTTCCACCCATATCTTCTATTAGCCAGGCATCTGTACTTACTTTTTAAGTGTGAGGATCCTGAGGACGAGCAACAGCACAATGGCCTGCTCTACGGTGGGGCCCGCTCAGGTCTCACAAACAAGGTTTTAGCTTGCTTGTGCCATTACAGGGATGAATGCTCCATATGCAAATCAGCCTGCTCTCACCCAATGAGGGTGGCCAGTGCTGACTGCCAAGGACGTCATCCCTGCACGAGAGGTGCAGCAACCCCCGACGATCGTTTCGGCCTTCTTGGGCCTCGTCAGGAGGGTATAGCTGACACCCCTCTAGGCACATCAAGCAAGGGGTCCACGTCTGGACGACCCTATAAACTTATAGTGAGAGAAAGGGGGGGTGAGGATCCTGCGGACGAGCAGCAGCACTAGTGGCCTGCTCTACGGTGGGGCCCGCTCAGGTCTCACAAGGTTTAAGCTTGCTTGTGCCATTACAGGGATGAATGCTCCATATGCAAATCAGTCTGCTCTCACCCAATGAGGGTGGCCAGTACTGATTGCCAAGGACGTCATCCCTGCACGAGATGTGCAGCAACCCCCGACGATCGTGTCGGCCTTGTTAGGCCTCGTCAGGAGGGTATAGCTTACTTTTCAAGGCATTATTCTTTACATAATTTTACATTGCGATATGGCCTTAAAATTATGTTTACTTAAGTTTCCAACAGATATTGCTTCTTAGAGCTATTCATAAGCGGGTACTATTTGTTCATTTCTAATATTCATAAGCAGCTATTTGGTCATTCCTCAGGTTCCTAAGCAAGTTATTTGTCCATCTGTAATTTTTTTTATCTATTTTTTAAAAAAAAAACGTTCGATGCAACAGATATTGTTCTGCTTCTATGCTAGTATTTCAGAATAAATATGAAATATTGCACGGTAATGTGCACCATGTTTTCTTTTTTAACTTCCTTTGTCATTATTTCAATGAAGGATGAGTAAATAACACAATGATTTATTTTTTGGGGATGTAATTATAGTGAAAAAAAAATGTGGAATTATTGTTGCGCTGTGCGGATGTTGCTGCTATGCAGCTACAGGTTTAAATAATTCCAAACATTTGTATTTGAAGGAGTTAAACCCATGTCTAGGCGTTTCACTAATAACCGCAAAATACCATTTTATAAGAGCCGACTGCCTTGTACTAAATGAATCATAATTTATTTCCTATTAAACAATGCGCGCACAGTCAGAATTAGAATTTAGTGAGCTTGGCAAAGAAGTCAGTTATGTGTGGGTTTTTTTTTAAATATAAAAATAAAATAAAATTTTAAGAGATTATCATGGCAGGTGGCTTTGTTTTGCCGAAATTGTTATTAGTGACTTTGGGGAAACATGTACATGTACAAGCAAATTAGCAGAGCAGCAACCTGCCTTTTGTGGCCATTTAAGTTCGCTTTATGTCTTTACTTATCTTTACGTGACTTTTTTCTTCCAGCCAAGTAAATTTTCACTTTTGCAAACCATTCTGTGTTTTTCCCAAGAATGAATAAAAATAAATATTGTTAAGTACAATTTGCAGAGCCAGCAAGCACAGGCCCCTATTACATTCTTCGCGCATTTGGTTTTGCGTGAGCAAATGCGCATTTGCGCGAGGGGCAAAACCCTTTGCGCTGAACGTTGTATTATAATGTTTGCGCAAACGATGCGCGTTATCGTTTAACGAGGATGGACCTGCGCGAGCGTGATGAACTGTGCGCATCCTATACTTAACATTGTGAGCGCAAATTCGTTCGTGCGCTGGTACGCGGATGGTATCACAATCGATGCGCATCGTTTTACAAACGACGTTTGCGCGCATAATTTTAACGTCTTTGAAAAGCTGGTGGTATCTGCAAATCGGAACGTTCTGGCTGAAACGAAAAACACCAGCCCGAAGAAAAAAAATACAGCACAGTATATTTACACATTCTACACATACCCAAACAATAAAATTGTGAGTTCGTGCATATTTTTTTTATTGCTGCAGCATGTATACTCAGATTTACTTTGACAGGCGCAAAAACTTAAGTCAATTAAGGTAAATTGATGTCAATTAAGGTCCTTCATTCTGATTGGCTGAATGCGGCGAAAAAAACAGTCCGCACACAGATTTACGTGCACTACGTTACTGCGAGCGTATTACTCTTCGTTTCGCGCGTCGTTTTTACGAACGTTATTTTCAGACAGATGAGAAAATGCGTTCGGATCGGAATACCACCGTTAATTTTCACGTGAAAACGCTGGACGATGCGTGCAAAACAATTTGCGCTGCGCGAACGAAATTGTGTGAATAATGTAATAGGGGCCATAGAGTGGTAATACCAGTTGAGTATCCCCCTTCCGAAATGCTTTGGATCAGAAAGAGATGTTTCGTGGTTTTTTTTTTTCGTTTTTTTCTTTCAGCTTCGTGGAATATTTGCATATAATAATGAGATATCTTGGGATGGCACTCAAGTCTAAAAACAAAATTTCTGTTTCATCTACACTTTATACACACAGCATTTATACAATATGTTTGATAATTTTGTCACATGAGGTCAGGTGGGGACATTTTCCACTTGACCTCATGTCATTCTCGTTTCCAATTTTGGATTTTCGGCAGCACCAGTATGGTCCTTTCTTCATCTCCTCAGCTTAGTTGGCATAAATCACAGATATATAACATTTGTGCTCAAATTCCTTTAACAATATCTGAAGGGAAAATGTTGATATGGTTAATTGACAGCATTCATACAAATGGTACATGTATTTTATTTATTTATATTTTTGAGAAAGGATACATTGAGAATTCTCTCGTTTTCAAGTATGTCCTGGGTGGCGAGTATGTACCGTTAGGTGTCTTGCCCAAGGACACTTACCGGAGAGGTGGTCTGGCCGGGTTTCGAACCTGTGTCTCCACTGTTATAGAGCAGTGATGTTACCTCTACTCCACCCAGTCGGTACATGTATGTACATCTATGCACATGTACAAAGCCTGCATGTATAATGCTATTTAAATATCCTCAATCTAAATTTTGATTTGAAAATGATCACAGCCTGAACTCAAGCCAGCCAATTTAATGTATCCTTCCCTTAGCAATTGGTGTACTGGGGAAATACTTTTCATTTTGGAGGTTCCATCCCATTTTTATTTATTTATTTATTTATAAAGGATTTTACCAGGAAGGATACATTGAGATTTCTCTCGTTTTCAAGTATGTCCTGGATTCAAGAACATTGAATTGTTACAGAAATACAAAGTAGTAAAATGCAAGATATTAACACAATACAAATATACAGATTAACAGAAAATAAATATGTAGGAAATATAGTCACTATGTTACATGTTTACAGGTGTATTCTGTATTGAGGTATGTTAATAGGGAGCTCTTAAGGGACTTTAGACTGGGGGAAGATTTGATGGTGTCTGGGAGGTTATTCCATATTTACGGTGCTCTGTAGGAAAATTGTATTGTGGTATTGCAAGTAAGGTGCTGGTCCTGGATCGGAGGTTATAGGATGAGGGAACTGCTTGGGCAAGCAGTCTATTCAGGTAGGGTGGTATCTTCCCAGAAAAGCTCTTAACCACCAGATTGGAAAGGTGAAGGGTACATTTAGCTCTTTTAACATGTCACAATGGTGGGTCATGTAGTTACATTGTAGCACAAAGTGGCAGAATGAGTTATACAATGTAGTAAGTTCTGGAGGTGTGTTTGAGGGGCGGCTGCATACACTACATTTACATGTAATTTACATGGGATGTATGGGTTTACTAAATGTTGGTTAAAGACTGCTTAAACTGGAATTCAAGCTAAGTTTTTACTTATATTTAAATTTTTCAGTTATGTAACACTTTATTTACTCATGTTTTCAGTTTGTGGGGACCCAGAGTAAAATTTGAAGGAGTCAAGGAATGCCTACAGAAGACAACTTGTTTGTGTGCAAGTTAGAGAAAAAAATGACACATGTAGTTAAACACCACCTTTTGCTTTGATTCCGGCATGCGTTGGCCGAGGCAATGTTTCGATAAGCTCATGCAATGTCACAGCATTTATTTCCGTCCAGCGTCACATTAATTTGTGGCCAAGATCTTGTATTCATGATGGGGGCGCCAGATCGCTGCGTAAAGACTTCTCCAGCACATTATCCCAAAGATTCTCAATGGGGTTAAGGTCTGGAGTGTGTGATGGCCAATCCATATGTGAAAATGATGTCTCGCTCCCTGAACCACTCTTACACAGTTTGAACCTGATGAATCCTGGCATTGCCATCTTGGAATATGCCCGCTGTGCCACCAAGGAAGAAAAAACCCATTGATGGAAAAACACAGTCATTCATAAAGTCAGATAATTCAACCAAGCTCAGTTTTTGGGCACATAATGTCTACACCGACCAACTGAAGCAACTCCAGATCATAACACTGTCTCCACAGGTGTGTATTGGAGGTGGTGACTTTTTTTTTGTCCAGGTAGTGTATATAAATATAATAATCTTGGAATAAAATTTGCAGCAACTTATTCAATTCCCAACATCACATTGTGTATTTCTTAGATTGTAACTTGTAACATTTATAAATATGACAAAAGATAAAAATAATAGAAGACGACAAAATTCAAAAAAAAAAAAAAGGATTCATAGTCCAGTTTTCATTTATTATAAACCGTACCATCCAACACATCCGGTGATTAGAAGAATCAGACGGAGCCTTCGTTTTCAGTGTGTTTGTATTTGTGCTGGCGTCTTCAGCTTCAATTTGTTTTTCCTTCTGAAACACAACCTGCTTTATTGTATTCATACAGGACCATTTTATCTCAGAAAAGCAGGGGTAGTACAAATGTATTATACCTCAGGTCATTTATTAAGGATACAATGATCAATGTTGAAATTGTTCATGGGCACAAATCTATCAGTAAACAACACTGACTCACAACAAATCATTGAGGCAACAGGTAAATACAGCACGACTATGAATGCCATTATACCCAAATACACAAAACAATTACTCACACTGACACAATCATTTATGTCGGTTTCTTGTTCCGTTTCTGACATATAATTTGAACAGACATGTCTTAAATCATTGCGGAAAAATTACCATGATCTAAATATACATATAATTTTTTTTTTATTTTTTTTTAGGCTTGATTTCTGATTCCTTTATAGTTAAACATATGTTACAATGTCTTTGAGATAAGTAATCATGGCAGAAGAATAAGTATATAGATTATCATCCTCAGTATTTATGAAATACAGTGACTCACCAAGATGTAAACAGATCTGCGCCATGTTTAGAGTGTCAATGTATCGGATAAAATATGTATATAAACAAATATATAGGGCGTCTGTTGTAAAAGTAAGCAAGAATAATTAATTTCAAATATATTTAGTGGGATTTGCCTATTTTTTGAAAACCAGGTCCTCTAGCTGACGTAGATACTAGGCCACATGTATAATTAATGCTGGTGGGCTTCTTGGAATTTTTCGAGTTAAGGGCTTTTTGAAAGACTGGAGGCATGGGAAGAGGCAAATGCGGTGCAGAAGGGGCTAGACCAGGAAAAAGTGAATAGGCAAAAAAAGGTTGTGTGTAGAAATGAGATGAATTATCAAGAAGGCACTTGGGTCAGAAGTGCAGATGTATGAGAGGTGAAGTGTGTTTGCTTTGCAAAAAGACCAAGGAAAACTGTTGGAGAGCAGCGAACACATGTAGTGCAAGAAATCACTTGTAGTGTGAGGATTCTTCCAACTGTATTCTATCGTCCTGGATTACATTTGGTACATTTATGCCATGGTTGGATTTAGAACCTAGATGCAAGGTGGACATGGGTCTTAACTGTAATTGAGTAGTACAAGCTCGGGGCTGTATCCTAACAAGTTGAGAAGATGGATGAATGCAAGTGGAGAGATTCTGTAGACTCGTGAAATTCAAGTTTTGTTGAGGTTGGTTGGGAGGAGATGACTGTTGACGAGTCAAGACTATTTTGCAGCTTTAGGAAATGGTGATTTGAAACTAGTGTGTTTTGAGGTCAGAGATTGTACATCGGCTGGAGACATTGAGGTTGATGTTGTTGCTATGTTGTCTACTTTGAAGAAAAAAACATCAGGGTGCCATTCGGTGGGGAAAATGGAGACTGGGGTTGGATTGACTGGGTAGAAAAAGGGAGTAGAGGAGAAAAGATAATTTGGATGGAAAAAAGAGGTGAAATATAGGTACACTGTGAGAAAGGATGGTATGTAGACTGAGAAAAGGAAATAATTGAAAAAGAGAATGACTTGAAATGATCTTAGTGGCCTATAGAAATCTGCCTTAACAACCTTAAAATGATATTGACTTCCTTAGTTTAAATTTCAATTTCCTGTAAAATCCTGCACAAAGTTCCCAAAATACTAAAACCTAATAATCTCAATCTTACCCTATATATCTCTCCTCCATTCCTAACCTTGCCTAAGTGACATCTGTGCCAAGGTGCCATTATAATGGTTTTCTAGTGCACTATTATGGTTTACAAATGAGCCATTATGTACAAAGGCTATACTCATTAATCATAATGGTTTTCACCCTATTCCAGATGATCTATATACCCTGCTTATGGCTGACTCTTGTATCAGCTATCTTTAAGTCAATGTATCTTGTGCTTTTTATACTTTGTAGAAGAAGCGTTACTTTGCCAGCAGCCGGAGAATAACAAATCACATAATCAAATATCAAGCTTTTTTTAAAATGTCAACCCTGAAAACTTGGTATTATGTGACTTTCCACTATGGCGATGTAACTGTTAGCGGTGTTTGCAGTTCCATATATTGTGTGTCAAGCCACTAACATAGTAGCTCACTCACAGTAGAGCCGGTAATTGGGAGCCTCTAAGGTCTAATGGTTCCTATTGCATTTTCTCATTAGATTCTCCCTACTACTGTCTCGGCCTGTATAGGGCCATTTGCCTCGGATGTACAGTAGTTCACAATTGATAGCATATAAAATGCACCATTGTCATCTTGGCTTTGTATGTATACTGATATAGTATACTGTATGTAAGGAATAGACAAAAACAAATCATATCTCCTGTTCCTCTATAACCCCTTCAGTGAACCAGTCGTTCATCTCCTCTAGATTTTCAAAATATGTTTAATTGGTTGATACTATCAGCGTATTTGTGGTTGTTGTATAATTTGTAATCATACAAATTAGTAATTGTTTAACGACACTGCATTTTTCCCATAATTTACATTTTTATTGTGCAAGCAAAACAACTGACATATCACAAATATAAAACACGATTATACCATGAAAGGGAATGCACAATATGACATAAAAAGAAATACCAATCCGAACCATGTGCTAACAGCGTGGGAAATTACTTACATGTCTAAACAGTTGAGATAATTAGATTGAAAGATAATATTGTTTTGTTATATAAGAAAGGTGGATAAAAGTGGAAGGGTGCGCGGGTTGCTTTGTAGGGTAAGAAACAGGGAATTTATCCAAAAAGGACGATGAGACGCATCATTCAGTTGTACGAATGAAAAAAGTCTCCATAAAATATCTTAAATGTTCATTATTTCTAAGCCAGACCTCTCATAACTTATGCCAAGCCAAGACTGTTTAAATAGAGAGTAGAATATTTGAAGAAAAACAATGGGAAATGAAAAGGGATATGTAAAGGAATGTGGTTGTCAAACAAGAAACATAACAAGGAAGTTGTCCATATGTGGAGTCTTTTCTGGCTTTCCTCAGTATGTCCCTTCACTTCCAGAGACTCTTTGTAATCCGGTCGCTCATGGGAAAGAGTATCCGGAAGTTAAGGGACATACATAGGAAAGCCAGAAAAGACTCCACATATGGACAACGCCGAGCATGTCTCCAATTAGAAGAAAACCAATGGGAAGGGAGTAAGGCACTACATAAGATGGGATGGGGAAGGGAGCTCAGTATAGGATTTTTTACTTTGTGAATGCTTATTGCCCTTGAAAAAGTCTGTGTATTCAGATGAAACGAGTCAGGCGTGTTTTCTTGTTACCGCTTTTTGGAATAAATATTGTATTATTGAATTTGTGGGCTACTACTCTACTTTATGGGGAAAACTGACCACACAGTATATTGCGGTTGGTGATGACTGGTGATGCTACTTTTTCTCCATACACTAACGACCAAATGAGAGTAGTCAACTGACAAATTGGGATTTGATTCAAGTGTGGATTCATATAAGGGATCTTGTGAGTCTTTTTAGGTCATATTCCTATAGCTATATTGCACATTGTTTGTATTCTTATTCTCATATAACTCTATACTTCCTTGTTATATCTATTGGCTTGTAAAGCAGGATGTGAACCACCTCCTGGAAGTACATTTAAGTGTCTATATAGTTAAGTATATATGATGTTTCACCTTTCATTGTAGTTTTTTCTAAACAAGAAACAATCTAAGTTCAAAGTAGTTGAAAAAGAAAAGTGATGAGGTATGTGAAAGCCAAGTGTCTGAACTCATAAGGCAAAAAAATGGGTAATCAGAGAAACAAATTAAGAAGTATCTTTATCACAACTTAACACCTCCTGTTAAAAAAATATATATCTTTCTCACAACAACCAAGTTGACTGGTCCAGGAGAGTGATGAAGTACCAAAACATCACTTTTTTGTATCATCGGACACCCTAAATCAAAGGCTCCATTGGTCCATCCATTGAGTGACCCACTTTTATCTTCTATGCTACGTTTTAAGGTACTTACAGTATCCAGTGGCTGCAGTGGAATCCCTGTCTATGGCAAGCGCAGAGTGATACACTGTTTCTTTGATATTGGGATCTAACTGTCTTTCAACATCAATGTCAATAGAACATTTCTGAACAGCATCTAAGTCATTGGGGCGTTATTCACAAACCACCACAGAATTGTTGCAACAAAGATAAACTTCGGCTCCTCCAAAGAAGGAAATTCAAATAGCTGCAGGAAAGGATGTGTTGATGAAGCATCTCTTGCTGCTGCATGAATTTCCCATTTGGGATTCGTCAAACGTTAGCGTCGTTGCATCACTGAAATTCAGCGTACGGTTACCTTTCCTGGAAATTCAACTATTCAGAGAGCAGGCAGATCGCCAAATGTTGGCAAATTGCCTGCACATACGGTGCCTGTTCGGTGCCTGTTCGAGGGCAGTGAAATCCCCATAGAGAAGCAATGCTTCGTCTATTCAGAGAATACAAAACAGCAGGGAAAGGTTGCTGAAATGCCCTGCTGTTCGGGGGTTTCATTCAACAGTTTTATTCAGGCGAATCCCATAGGCTTCAATGTTAAAAATATTCCCGTTTTAATTCAATATCTAATAAACCATTCATTATAATATTCTGCAGTAAAAAGTCTATTTATATATTTTTTAGGATCTTTTAGGCATTTTTTGGGATTTTTTTGTCAACATTTTATTTTATTTTATTTTAGGTCAGACCAGCGCACTTTTAACGTGCGTTCTGGCGCACATAATTACGGCCACACTAGCAGCAGATGACGGGCAATGATGGCCAATATACGATGTATGGCCGCACAACCGTGCAACGCAAGTGGAATTTGAACGCATTTTTTTGAGAACGCTGAACCGCTAGTACTGACGTACTGAGTGCGCAGCTGCGGCATAGCGGCTTGTGTGCGTGATTAGGAGATGTCAGACGCTGCTAATGTGCAGCCTACATAACGTCCAGACGCAAAAAGAGTTTTATTGACGATCCGTACAAAATCACGGCCGAAAATGCGCGTCGTCTGACCATTTTTGCGCATTCCGTGAAAAAATACGTCAATGCGTTCGGACGCACTTTTTCACGTTCGTGGGGGAAAAATGCTCTCGTCTGACCCTAGCCTTAATCGTTTTTTAATTTTTCTGTAACGGACCTTTTTAGTATCATTCATTAAATCTTACATGTAAATTTCAGACATTTTCGTTCAGTAGTTTTTTTTGCAAACAGCGTTTCAAATTTAAAACATTCAAGCGTACTGTTTATTATTTTTTTCCACCTCATTCGTCTGCATGTCGGGTTTTTCCGGCGGCTGCTCTGCGCTGTGATTGGCGGCTAGTCGGGTTTCTCCGGCGTCTTCGGCGGGTTAATCCAGCTGTTTTCTGTGGGTTTCGGTGAGTGTTCGGCGAGTTTTGCAGTGAGTGTTCATCAGGTTTGCGGCAGGTCTTCCCTGCAGTACGGCGGCCCTGTGGTGCTCGCTGAATACACCGCAGGGTCGGCGAACTAGGATCGTCGACTCACGCTGAATTGCAGGGAACGAAAAGTCACCGAACGTGCGGTGACTTTTCGATTCTCTTTGAATAACCCTGTGTGTTCTGTTCTTTTAAAACATTCAATCAGTATACCTGTACCTGTACCTGTACCTGTCAGTCTGTAGTATGCCGTCCTATGGACTCCAGGAGATAAAAAATTGCCTAACCCAGAATAGACGAGCTAAAATTAAGAGGTAATACTTTTTTATACCATCTCCGTTTTGGCTGCAATTGTGGAATAGGACCCGTTTTGTCTTCCTCCACCCTAATTCCTCCAGATCGTAAGATCCTCTGAGCTGGGCCCTCAGCACTGCTTGTTTCTGGTTCATAAGTTTGCTTGTAATTTTTAATTTCATTCCCCATTGGTTATTGTACAGCACTGTGGAAACTGTTGGTGCTATTTAAAGGATGATAATAATAGTAGATCAATCTAACTGAGCAATTAATGCCAGGACGCTATTGCACCAATACCACTCATAAGTTAGGAAAACGGTGCTAATTTTTTTATATGAAATAAAAATTCTAATAAACAATTGTTTTCTATGCGACACTTCTTTTTTTTTTTTTTGGAGAAAGGATTTTACCAGGAAGGATACATTGAGATTTCTCTCGTTTTCAAGTATGTCGTGGGTGGCGAGTATGTACCGTTAGGTGTCTTGCCCAAGGACACTTAGGCTAGGGTCAGACGAGCGTGATTTCTACGGACTGCACGTCCGTGCACACGGACGTACGTTAGTACGGAAGACGCAGTAGTGGCCACACAGTCCGTTTATTCACTGACGTATATTTTGACGGATGTAGGAGGGAAAATAAATTAAAAAGCAAAACCATTTTGTCCGTGAAAAATGCTGGACGTATAAATGCAGTCCGTCTGACCACGTTCCATCACTCACACACAAAGCTATGCGGACGTTGCGGACGCAGCGCACTTTGTGCGGCCGTTCTAGGGGTTGTACGTTCTTGCCTGCCTTGCGTCCGTGGGCCGCGGCCGTTGTGCGTCCGCAGTTCAGTGCGGACGTACTTCGTGTGTCGGGCTCCGATGGGCTTCCTGTCATGCTATCACGGACGTATTTTTAGGCGCAATCACGGACGTGAACACTACGCTCGTCTGACAGCAGCCTAACTGGAGAGGAGCTCGTCGGGATCGAACCCATGACTCCACAGGCTCTCTCCATGCAGAGCAGTGATGGTACCTCTACTCCACCCAGCCGGTACTTTTTTAACTATATTTCATTGAACTTTTTTTATTATTCGTTTCAATTTTGAACCTATCATGTGAGGAAAACCAGATAAAAAAGGTCCGAGAAGAAAAAAGATGAACATGTTAAGAATTACTTGTAAAGAGAATTCACCGCTGTCTTCTTCGCGGCAAAAGCAAATGAGCCGATTCATCCAATGTAGCGCCGTGATAAGATATGCGTGTCGATAAGATGTATTATACAATGGCCCATTATGCCATCTGTGAAGCGGCAACATTGTAACTGCAAAATAAGCACATATTAAAGCACACTATACACGCGGGACACTTTTGGATGTATACCTTTTGTAATTGAAGAGGAACTCATTTTAACAAGGGCTTCGGCTTTCCATACCACCCAAGGGCACTGGAGCTGTGTGTTTTGCCATGTGTCTGATGTGATTTTCCTTTCTATTCTTGTCACACATATCACTGTCATCACTCTCTTCACCTGGCTCCGGGAGACACAAAGCTCCGAGAATCCCTCTCCAGCGCTGTATCTTAATAACACTACATTCTATACTTTAGCATCAATATCCTCTGAAGTGTGACTGGGTCTTCAGAGATTCCCAACATTTATTCTCCTTCTAGCACCGGGTAACTGCCATTAATCTGTCAGAATTTTCTGTAATAGGAGAGAAATAACGGATCGTGACCACAATTTTCGAAGGAATGGGAAATGTCGCTGTAGGAATCATGGCTGTCTCAGGGAAACAGGAAGCAACTAAAATACGCAAGTGTCTACTATCCACTATTTCTACTTGCTTTTAGTAAAGAGCTGGCATGATTGGGGCAAACATATATTTTTCGAGAACGCAGAACCGCTAGTACTGACATACAGAGTGGCGGCATAGCGTCGTGTGTGCGTGATTAGGAGATGTCAGACGCTGCTAATGTCCAGCCTACATAACGGCCAGACGCAAAAAGTGTTTTATTGACGATCCGTAAAAAATCACGCACGAAAATGCGCGTCGTCTGACCGTTTTCGCGCATTCCGTGAAAAAATGCGTCAATGCGTTCGGACGCACTTTTTGACGGCCGATGCGAATAATGCGTTCGTTTGACCCTAGCCTTAAACCTATTTTTGTCCAGCATCATGCAGATTTGTGCCTTGAATCTTGACTATTAGAAACATCCGATCTTAAAAAAATATATTTCCATCTAATTCCCTCTATTTCCTTGCCTGACAATCCATTTTTTTCACAACCTCTTAGAATTCAAAATTTTCTTTGGAAATCACCATTCCAATAAATTCTTATTAAAGCAATAAAGCCGATATTTCCATTCGTGAGAGCTGATTTCCACCCAGATTTTTATTGGGATTTGACATGGAGGTAAGGCTGGGGTCAGACGAGCGTAGTGTTCACGTCCGTGATTGCGCCTAAAAGTACGTCCGTGATAGCATGAAAGAAAGTCCATTGGAGCCTGACACATGAAGTACGTCCGCACTGAACTGCGGACGCATGACGGATGCTGCAAACGGAGGCAGGTTAGGCAAGAACGTAATACTGCTAGAACGGACGTGCGGAGTGCGCCAGGTCCATAACGTCTGCATAGCTTTGTGTGTGAGTGATGGAGCGAGGTCAGATGGTCTGCATTTATACGTCCAGCATTTTTGACGGACAGAATGTTTTTTCATTGTAATTTATTTTTCCCTCCTACATCCGTCAAAAATAACTTCAGTGAAAAAATGGACTGTGTGACCACTACTGCGTCATCCGTACTGACGATGTCCGTACTGCACGGACGTACAGCCCGTAGAAATCACGCTCGTCTGACCCCAGCCTAAAGACGCATTTGAAACTCCTGAACCGAAAATTTTATGAAAATTGGCCAAAATCAGTCCTGATTCAAATTAAATTGAGGCTTAATCTGAAGAGACAGCTGTTTATTTTCTACTTTTAATAATACTAAGATAAAGCATTTGATCATTGATAACCATCATATTATTGTTTCAACATTATGTATACATTTCAGTTTATGATGGGGTTTTTTTTCCAATTGTTATGGATTAAGCCGTTTAAGCAGCAATCCTTTGTAATGTCTTCTGTTTAGTTTCTGCTATGATAACTTACCTTAAATTATTTTTGTGTCCCATAACTACCGTATATTTGACACTCAGCATTAGACGCACCTAGGTTTTAGTGTATGACAACAAGAAAAAAAAAACATTCTGAGCCAAATTGTGTACTAAAATATTAATGGCAGAGTAGGTGTCGTCAAGTGCAACTCAGCTGTGATCACTGATTTTTACGTTTCAGTCTCAGCTCAGCTAATCACACAATGAAACATCAAACAGCCTGGCAGTAGGAAACATCTCTGTGTGATTAGCGGAGCCCACACGGACCGGTCAGTGAGCACAGAGAGTTGCACTTGACAGTATCAATGTCTTTCAGCAGCCAGGGATGCTGCCGGTGACCTGGATTACTGGTTTGCACACCCCAGTTTATAAAAAAGGGCAAAGGGGATAGGGGGGCGGTAATATTAGGTTATCTTTGGCTTCACACTGGGTATGAGAGCAGGGGGGGGCTCCAGGCTCACTCCTGGAGGCTTGATTTGCTGGGCTGGCTCCTCACCTCTCACACATGGGTGTGCAAGGCAGAGGAGGATCCCTGAGGCTGTGCCGCCCTCAAATCATATCCATCAATACAAAGCCCTTGCCTGCAGTGCGTAACAGTAACAGTGCTGCCACACATCCATGCAGCCAGAAGACCCCAGCCCAGAGATATGGGGGCCCTGCATCATGATGTCAGAGCTGGAGCAGATACGGCACGTCTGGTGGCTGTCTGTCTCACGCATATGCCCCACCCCTTCAGTTGTGAGTGACCTTAATGGTCATGGTGGATACCTGTGGGCGGGGGAGGACCAGGTGACTGCAGGCAGGAGCCCTGTGTTAGTACAGACCTCTGGGTAACCTAGTTCCCGCCGTCCATCCCCAATGTCCGTGCAGTGCAGTGAAGGACGGCCTCAGGAAATAAAGTGGGGGGGCAGCCACAGAAGGAGAACCTGGCAGACCGGCTATGGGAAGTACATACTGGCGGGCAGCCGCAGTTTCAGCTTCAGCACAGTATGTGTCAATATTCGCTCCATAAGACGAACAGACATTTCCCCCCTTTTTTTGGGGGGAAACAAGTGCGTCTTTACAGAGCGAAAAATACGGTAATTGTTACATTATATGGCTCTCTGTGTGTCTTTAGGTAAATGTTACCTTGTTACGGTTTGCCTTAAAAGTTTAATGAAAATAAGAATTCCTTGACTCTGACTTCAATCCAGCTACCTTACATTGCCTATGAATAATGTATAAAATACAAAGTATATTAAAATAAAAAATGGCATTACTACTACTTCAGAGCAATCTCTTGCTGTTTTTGATAGAAATTCATCAACCTAGGTTCATTTCCAAGGTCTGTGCTAAAGTCCCCAGTTCATATTTTTCGAAATATTTTGGTTTGAATAACAAGTCTGCTTGAATGACGGTACCTGGTCTAATGGAAAGCGATAAACATGCCTGAAGCTCCCCTTATTGGCTCATCCATGAGGGGCCGTTGGATGGAATTTTGGATGCATAGGCACTTTGCCATGTCTCCCTATTAACTGTTTTATGCATGTATGTGTATAGTGATGGTTATGAGTGTATGGGAGCCTGTATTTACATGACAGTTATGTGATTATGTGATACTGTCTTGGCGAATGGGAGTTTCTGTATGATTGACTAGGTGGAAGAGGAATAAGTGTAAAGAGGTGGAAAAGGAAAACGTGTAGTTGTGTGGCACAAGAGTGTGTGTGCAGCTGCCAACCCTTACCACGCAATGACTTGTGGCCGGCTACAAGAGGAGTTTTTGCATCCAGATTGGCTGATAGAGGGGTCATGTAGTGCTATTGCAACTCACTCCTGTTGGTTAAGTGATTTTCCTTTTGAGAGCCAGGAAATTGATGATTTCTGTGCCTACTGTGCAGGACAACCTAAAGTGTCTGCATGGACACCTTCATTGAAGTGTCACTCTGCCTTGGGCTGCTTTCCTCAGCTCTTGTGTCATCTTTGTATTCCATACGTGTACCCTACACATCGAATCAAACATTTCCTATAAAAATCTAGAGGTAGGCCTGAATAAGAGAATTTTCAAGACTCCCTACTATTGATTGCTGGTGACTCCACTGGACCTCCTCATTAAATTACCACCTGCTGTACATCAAGAAAATGTTCCATAGGACAAATAAACGAGTCGTCGGCTTCAGATCTTTGGCGCAACCCTTTGGTTTGTATTTGTCCAGCAAGGGTGCTCAGCCATGGCTCTCCGGTTGTGTTGTTAAATCAGAAAAGTTACATATAAATACAAGTAATCATTACCTTTCCATTAATACCACACAGTGCAGGACCCAGAGACACCTATTTAATTTTGGTCATATTTTTTTTTGTGACTGTTTCCTTCCTTGCTGTCACAATGCTCTTCCTCTTAATATGCAAAACACAACACGATATATTGAAATGTACTTCCAAATATGTGTATCACGGCAAGTTGGCATTAATAGTGTGCTTGACGAATAACCGAATTTACCGTTTTGTGCTAACTTTGCTGCAAACGCTGAACTGTTCCAAATTGAATGCCATATTCTGAACATCTGCCCATCCATTAGCCTCCAAATGGCCTATTAGTAAATACTTGGATTGTAATTTATACACTAAATTGGGAAATGTCACAGATTTTTTTTCCAAATGATGCCCATTGCCGATTTTATCGATTGGCCCAGAAAGTTTATTACTGCAGTCACTATGTATAAAAGATTGTGAATATATTGCAGAAATAGTAAGAATGCCTAATTGGTGGTTAGTGTACGATTGTTTACACTACTTGTTTGTGTTTTTTTACCTTTTTATTTTTTATCTTTTTTTTAGTTCCCACTTTAATTGGCATGGTCCGGAAAGACTGGGCATCCCAAAACAGCATCGCTCTTTCATGGCAAGAACCAGAGAATCCTAGTGGGCCCATTCTGGACTACGAGATCAAATATTATGAGAAAGTAGGTCTTGCTCAGCATTCAAGGAAAACACTTAAGATGCAAGTAATGCTTTATTTCTGACTATCTCTACAAGAGTTCATGTTTGTTTCATTATGTGCTGTCATTACTAATATTATGTCGTATTTAATTCCGACAGTCTTTTACATATTGAATCCTAACGATACATTTCAATGGGAACAAATATATCAGTCTCCATATAGTTTATTTCTGGCCTTAAATAAATAAATTTTTACCTGTGGAGCAGGTTAACCCCTTCGCTACCAAGGAACCTTCCCCGAAAAAAACAGTGTCCAGAATCCGTGTTTTTTTGGAAAATAATTTTTAATTTAATCTACAGTAAGTAATATTTCCAATATATTCCTTAGTGCAATAACCTACTTGGCAGTTAGATGTCACCATCTGCTGGCCAAAAGGAGTTACTGCAGTTCTGGCCTCCAGGCACGATCAGTTGGGAGATGTCATTGAGACAAATTTCCAAGCTGGTTTTAAAAGGTATTAGCACCTCAGGCATCATGGCCACAGTGCTAAAACACTAGGGGAATGTTCTAGAACTCAAATGCAAACAAATTTAATTTGAAATCTATGAAATCCGTTTGCATTTCTCCTGTGGAACACCATATTGATTATGATATTGGGGCACTAGGAGGTGCATTTTGAATCGAATATAGTCGGTCTTGGTAGTAAAAGTGTTAAACATCAATTAATATTTTTGGGATTTAGCCTTTGTTGGAGTTAACTGAGCCAGCCTGTTGAAGCAAACACTTATGACTTACAATTACCAGAATGTCCCTAACTCAATACAGTTTTGCTGGCATTCTGGTTTCCGTCATTGCTAATACATTTATAATCTCGGATTATCACATTGACAAGATTGTCAGCTATTGTGTCTCCAATGAGGCTTTCTTTGTTTTATGTGACCTGTAAGAGGACAACCAATAGTGAATCTCCAACATCAAGAAAATCTTTTGTACTTGCTCCAAGATATCTGTCTTTACTTTCACAAGTTGTGTTACAATTATTATATTTAAAGTGTAAAATTGCCTCTCTTTTTAAACTACTTTTCCATGATAGATAAATGTACAGGGTGTCCATAAAGTCTCTTTACAATTTCAAAAATGTATTACAAAGGCAAATGAAAAGACAGATAAGTGAAAATTATTTCAAAATGAGACGTATATATTTAGTTTTTTTTGCCTCATTTAATACCCCTCTATATGGGCTCCATTAGTTGCAGGAAGCGCATCAAGACGGTACTCGATTTCTTGCCATGTTGGCTGTAGCATACCCTCATCAATGGTGGCAATGGCATCAGTGATCATCTGCTTTAGATTAATGATGTCCCGTACCTTTGTTCCATACACCATATCTTTAAGATAACCCCATAGAAAGAAGTCGAGGGGAGTGATATCTGGTGAACGAGGTGGCCAGGGAATTGGGCCACCCCTCCCAATCCACCGGTCTGGAAATGTTTGTACGGGGTTCATCAACAGGGTACCTGAAATACACGAATGCAATGTGATATAAACCTTGATAACCATTGAGTACATAGAACAAATCTGATGAAGATATCTCATCAATTGCCTTTGTAAATTTGTCAAATTGTAAAGAGACTTTATGGACACCCTGTATATTATGTACATGTATGCATGGCACCAAAAGAAAACTATGTGTACACTTATTAAGTGACATAATGGGTTATTCACAAAACACCAGTGTTTGCTGTTATCATAACACCGACAAACGACGGTATTGCACAAAACTAAAATATAAAGAATTATGTGGGCAGATTCTCCTGTGACTCTTTCATCTTCTTTTTGTGAAATACTGGCGTGCAATGCAGTGCTGCAATACTGGTGATGTTATCTGGTGTTTGCTACACTGACAAACACCAGTGTTTTATTAATTACCCCTTTAAACGTAATGCTAGTACACTATCAGGCCATTGGCTGATCCAGGGGGGGGGCAGAGTGGACACCCCTCCCCCCACCAAGCTGAAAACATATTGTAAGTGATACAGAGAAATTTGAAACCCTACATGGTCACGTGAGATGTCATTAGTCCGAGTCTGTCCTTCCTGGTGACACCAAATCTGACCATGTAAACTGTACAAAGAAAAAATGAAATTGAAGACAATTTTTTTTTAATGGCATAAATACCTGATAGTTTGTGAGCCCAAACCCAGCAACTATCCTTAATGGTATGTGTGTTTAGCTATATGTGTTTGTATCCCTGAGTTGTATGGCTATGTATGGACATGAGTGTGTGTCAGGGCATGTTGTTGCTGGTGGTGCTCGAATCTCAGTGACAGGCAGAGCATTTTATAGAATACAGACTGCAGTACTTAACTGTGTGGGGTCTGCCAGGTGTCACCAGAGCTGCAGAAAGACAGACCCTGTGCAGCGATGTCCTGGGTAGGGTGAGTGCAGGGCCGGCCTTTGGGGTGTGCGAGCTGTGTGGCAGCACAGGGCGCCGTCGCACAGGGTGCCATGGCAACAGGCCGACACACAGCTCAGTTTTGCTTCTGTCCCTGCAGGAGGATTATTCTGGAAGCAGCAGCCAGTAGGTGGCGCTCATCAGCTGCTGAGCTGATGCTGCTCCTCCCCATCCTCCTGCAAGTCTTCCTGGTTCCACAGCCATGTGGAAAGGAGGCGAGAAGACACAAAGCAGGATCAGCTGAGCAGCAGCCAAGGGCATAGGTAAATTTCCCCTGGACAGTTTTTTTTTTTACTTACAAAGCGCCCCCCAGCTCTCCCTCTGATCTCACCTCAGCAAAAAGGAGGAGGGGGCAGCATGCGGGGGGGGGCACATCACAGGGGGAGACAGAGTGGAGACACAGAGGGGGATCAGAGTCAGGGGGATGAAAGGGACAGGGATGAGATAGAGCGTATTCCGAAATGTGGAGCTCTGTGATGCACTCATCTGTGAATAGATTAACCATTACTTCTCTATAGGACAATTTCGCTGCTGCTGACAATTGGCGAATTGTGGCGAACTGCACCGTATTTCGTCAGTATTTGGCAAATTGACAGTTTATTGAATAGACGAACTGACATGAAATTGCACCATTTGGGGCAATTCGGTGGCAAGTTCCGGGCCTATTGAATAACCCCTCCCGTTAACGCATTCACTCCTACGTTACTTGCACAACCACACACACATTCATCAGTCTCTATGACACACATTCTAATCACACACATGCTATTCAGCCCCCCATTCACATCACATTCAGTCACTTTCATTCCTATGAATTAATTTTTCTTTCTGTAGCAGATCTTTTTATTTTTAAAGGGACCTTATTTATTATTTAAACACATTTCAATGCATTGTTTTAGGTTTAAATACCTAATACAAGAATAACATTCCACTTTTTTGTTATGTATTTGCAGTCCAGTGGTCTTCAGTGGCGTTCGGCTGTCAGTACGGCAGCATTCGACTGTGTCACTGCAAGCGACTGGACGAACAAGACGTCCACTGTCGTACAACCTAGGTTGTCTGTGCCTGCAGCCTCCTCATTTTAGTGTTAGATTTTGGAGCAGGCGCTACCATGGTACTTTTACTGTGATACTCGCAGTAGAGCTTCTGCGCTGCTGTGAGTATCAGCTCTTGGAGTTCATAGGACTCCATGGAGGGTTGTGCTGCCTGGACGCGAGCCCTGCGCGATCTCGATCTTGCGGACTGTCCCCAGTCTCAATCTGCCGCAGCCAGGACAAGCGGCAGATAGAGCCAAAATTCTGGTGAGTATTGGATTTATTGGGGGGGTTTAGGGGGTGCTAAATAATTCTGCAAAAGCTGAGTCACTTAGCACCAGCTTAAAGGAGTAGATAAAATTTTATTTAACCCATTGCTGCGGTAATTAGCGCTAGGACTTTGTAATACCTTACTTAACCTAACGCTAATTACTGATTGTGCATCCTTTATTTAACCTGGGGAGTGCAAAGTACAGTAAGCTCACACAAGCTCGCACAATCACCAAAGCGCTACCAGATTTTTAAGGGGTTTAGCTTTAGGAATGTAATATGGGGGGGCATGCGTTAAACTCACTTTGTTAATGCTTACATATCTGAACGCTACAGTTAGCATTCAGTATGTAATCTAGCCCAAAAAGTTTTATTCATAATACTTGCTAATCTGAATATTTGAGGGTTAAGAATGGGAGTTTTAAATAGTGGGAGGTATTGGATTAAGGGGTGTGGTCATGGTAGGATGTGGGGCGCTGTGAAGATTTCTCGCACAGGGCACCCGAAGGCTGGCCCTGGGTGAGTGTCACTGTGAACCAAACACCAGCTCTTAGCCAAATCTAGCGCAATGCCCCTCCCAAACCTGTGGCTGGATCCACCCCTGTATCGGGCTAGGTTCCAGAACACCTAAAATTTGAAAGTGTCTTTGACCTCCCTGGTGGTATTCGAGTGTGGCTCGGGGTTAAATTTCAATGCTGAAAGAGGTAACCCGAGCCACACTGGGATTGGATACATACGTGTCCCTACGCTCCCTCGCTGACCTCCCGCAGTCACCTCTGGCTGATCGCGGCATCCTGCTTCCAGGTTCCCGTCGCGAGAAGGGAACCCTGAAGCAGGACACCGCGATCAGCTGGAGGTGACTGCAGGAGGACAGTGAGGGAGCGCAGGGACAGGTATGTATCCAGCCCGAGTGTGGCTTGGGGTTCCCTCTTTCATCATTCAAATTTAACCCCGACCCACACTCGAATACCATCGGGGGGGGGGGGGTAAATAAATGCACTAATTTTGACATATAAAAATATGACAAAATCAGACCGCCAGGGAAGTTAAACAACCGTTTCAGTGTTATTCCCTTACCTTGTATAATAATGAAATTTGTTCAAGTTTCTGAGCATTTCTGTATGGTTTTTGATGACATCCTGCAATTGACGGGTGTTAGTTACAAAATGCAGTAGGATATGGCAGGATTCTAGATATCAGGTGATAGCATTATAGAGGGTCACGTTGACAAAGGTTTGGGAATATACAATCACATAATATTGTACATGAAAATACATAGAAACGAGCGCAGATGACACCTTTTTTCCTCTTGTTATGTTTTATACATTAACTGGGCTGTTACTCCTGGCTGTTGCAGCCGCTCCCGTGAGTATGGGCAGTCCGCCATTTTTTCTGTATGTTATCACATAATATTGCATTCCAATTCCTTTTCAACATCAGTATTCTGGAATCCATGACGATGAAATATCCATTGTCGCTATGTTTTTTTTAGCTTCCTTTTTAAAGTTACTAAGAACTGAAAAGGGAACATTTTTAGTCTTTAGCTTCATCGTGTTTCTGCAGTGGAATAATAGAAATAAATAACTCTGCATTTTGAAGATTGTGACCAGAGTCCAAGGGATTGGAGCAGAATTTGGTCCAAGCCTATAAGGTCTACACATCCTGTTAGATCCTTAACATAAGAAAGGGTAAACCCAACATCTTTCGGAAATATGTTTGGAAAGTATATTTCCCGAGTCTTGGTCCTCTTTAACCTCCATAAAGAGTCAATGCTCTTGATTCCCTTCTTGCATTATGTGTGCTTCTAAGAATGAAACACAGGGTAACATACATGCATTTGGGTCTGTTATTCATCCATTTCTTGTTGGTCTTGGTTTTGCAGCAATTCGTTAGAAAACATTTGTTTTTAATTTAGCAGAGTTGAGTTTAACCTTGACATTTGCAATGGGGATGTATATAAATCACAGCAAATCAATATATTGATCAACTATCCCCTATGGGACTAATAAGTAACCTGCAACTAAATAGCTTTGCGGGTCGAATAAGTTAAATAAATACCTCCATGTGTTAATGTTTGTGTTATGTTGCTACAAATGGATTGCACAAAATGTCCTATGGTGTGAAATATAAAGTGAAGTTGGTCAAAATTAGATGGTATATATGTTACAATTTGTATCTGCAGCCAGGGCTTGGTACATATGTATCAGAGCCATTATTTCTGAAACATATATGATTCCAATTATTCCAAGGAAATAGTAACATATGTAACAGTTTTATATGAGCATTCCAGAAAAAATAACAAGGTAACATAAGTAGCATTACTGACAGAGAAGCATATACAGGGTTATTCAAAGAGCACCAAAATTGCACTGAACAGTGAATTTCCTCGTACGTTGCAACTTTGTTGCCATTCGGCTATTCAGAAAGCTGTCCGTTCGCCAAATATTGGCGAATTTCCAGTGAAATATGGTGCTCTTCGGCGGCATTGAAATACCCCATGGAGAAGCAATGGTTAACCTATTCAGAGAACACCAAACAGCGCTAAAATGTCAGTGAAATGCCCTGACTTTCGGTGGTTTTATTCAACAGCTTTAAACAGGCGAATCCCATAGGTTTCAATGTTAAAAAAAATCCCTGTTTCCTAAATAATTATTCAACTGTTTATTCTTTTCATTAGCAGCAAAAGTCTCTATTTTTTAGGCATCTTTCGGGATTTTTTTGGTACAATCTTTTTATTTATCTATTTTTATATTAATCTTTTTTTATCTTTTTATTTATTAATTTATCTATTTATGTATTATTATTTTTTATTTTTTTTCTGTATCAGACCTTTTTATTATTATTCATAGGACATTATATATTATTCCCAGGCATTTTCATGCAGTATTATTTTTTTAAAGTAAAAATGCCTTTCAAAAGCTGCACTTTTGTTTGTTGTTTTTTTACCATTGTTCGGCAGTCTGTTTGACGGGTCGCCAGCTTTTTTCGGATCGATTTGGTGAATCAACGGATGCTTTCGGCAGGTTTAGGTGTTTTTTCGAATCAAGTCGTCAGTTTTGCAGTGGTTTTTTTTATCGAGTTTGGTGGTTTTGCAACGGTTTTTCGATTCATTCGGCGGGTCAATTCGCTACTTCAGGGCCCCTGTGGTGAATGCTGACTTCACCACAGGGTCGGTGAATTTAAATCGCCAAAGTGCGGCGAACGGGAGAGCACTGAATTGTCGGTGCTCTCTGAATAATCCTGATAATCAGACATACACGGGGAGAGGAAACCTACCTGTGTACTTTTAATTAACAACGTTACACGGTTTAGAAGGAGCAGTCTGTAAGGTTCACTTACAATCTAAAGGTATTATTTGCATTGAGACGAAAGGTAGAAGGAAAAAATGTTTTTAAAACATTTTCAAAAGGAAGGTTAGTTCTACAAGGGAAGACAATGTAGAGAAACCGGTTTAATGTACGGATTCTGCCCAGAATCTGAACGCTTTGCTCAGGTTCCTGGTGATCTGGACTTTTGGGAACTTGACCACCAAAGGCTCTCAATGTACATTGGGATTGAGAGCCTTCAGACTGGCTGGAGCATCCAGCTCCCCTGGGCATGGTCACATGGCATGCTGCGGCTGGCAGCAAGTCATACCTTACGGAGCTCAGAGGGAGCCCAGGGCTGGATACAGATTTTTTTGCTTAAATAAAAAGTTCCCTTTAGTTTACTTTATAAATTCCCTGTGTCCTCTATTTTTACTTAAAATAAACTTTAACCAACACTTAAGGGTCATAATCGGTTAATGTTTCACCCTCCAAATTTAACTGTATGGTATCCCATTAATGGAACGGCTACACAGTCTATTGTAATCAATGAGCAACTTATTTCATTATACAGGGTTATTCAAAGAGAATCGAAAAGTCACAGCACGTTCGGTGACTTTTCATTCTCTTCAATTCGGCGTGATTTGGCGATCCCATTTCGGCGACCCTGCAGTGTATTCAGCAAGCACCACAGGGTCCCCGAATTGCAGGGAAAAGTCACCGCAAACCTGAAGAACACTCACTGCAAAACGAGGGCGAACGCACACCGAAAACCCCCAAAAACATCTGGATTAACCCCACCGAACATAGAAACATATAAAAATGTCGGCAGATAAGAACCTTTCGGCCCGTCTAGTCTGCCCAATTACATGGATACTTTACCTGGATTTATCTTTTGTTTAGGATAGCCTTATGTCTATCCCATGCCTGCTTAAATTCAATTACTGTTTTGGCCTCTACCACTTCAACTGGAAGACTGTTCCATGTATCCACCACCCGCTCAGTAAAATAATGCTTCCTGATGTTACTTTTAAACCTTTGCCCCTCTAACCTAAGACTATGTCCTCTTGTTTTGCTACTTTGTTTCCTTTTAAATATACTCCCTTCCTCTACCTTGTGGATTCCCTTTACGTATTTAAATGTTTCTATCATATCTCCTCTGTCTCGTCTTTTTTCCAAGCTGTACATGTTAAGATCATTAAGCCTTTCCTGGTAACTTTTCTCCTTCAAGCCGTACACCATTTTAGTAGCCCTTCTCTGAACTCTCTCTAAGATGTCTATATCCTTCTGGAGATACGGTCTCCAGTACTGCACACAGTACTCCAAGTGAGGTCTCACCAGTGCTCTGTACAGTGGCATGAGCACTTCCCTTTTCCTACTGCTAACACGCCGGAGAAACCTGAGCAGGAGCCGATCAGAGCGCAGAGCAGCCGCCAGAAAAAGCCGACACCGCAGACAAGTGGAGTGAACAAAAAAAACACAGTACGCTTGAATGTTCGAAACGTGAAACGCCGTTTGCAAAGAAACTACAGAAGAAAATGTCTGAAATTGACATATAAGATCCAATGAATGATAATAAAAAGGGCTGTTATAGAAAAAACAAAAAACGATTTAAGAAAACAAAAAAAATTCGCTGAAAAAAATGCCTAAAAGATTCTAAGAAAACTATAAATAAAGAGGCTTTTTACTGCAGAATATTATAATGAACGGTTTATTAGATATTGTATTAAAACGGGAATATTTTTAACATTGAAGCCTATGGGATTCGCCTGAATAAACCTGTCGAATGAAACCACCGAATGGCAGGGCAGTTTGGCAACTTTTCACTGCGGGTTTGTGTTCTCTGAATAGATGAAGCATTGCTTCTCTATGGGGATTTCACTGCCCTCGAACAGACCACGAACAGGCACCGTATGTGCAGGCAATTCGCCAGGATTTGGCGAACTGCCTGCTCTCTGAATAGCCGCATGCCCAGGAAAGGTAACCGAACGCTGAATTTCACTGTTCGGTTACCTTTCGCCAGCAATTCGGATCTCTTTGTATAACCCTGATAGTCTTTAGGGATGAAGCTGTTTGGGTTCGGACGGTTCGGAGTTCGACCTGAACTTTGGCAGTTCGAAAGTTCGCAAATTTCGAACTTTATGGGTCTGTTCGGTTCGAGTTCGAAAAAAAAAAAGAAATTTTGAAAAAAGTATAGAAAATGCTTAACCACTTGGCTGCTATGGACGCGCTCAGCGCGTCCAGCCAAGTGGTTCTCCTGTGCTACGGACGCGCTGAGCGCATCCGAGCACAGGAGGCAGCAATCCGCCGGATTCCGGCGGATTGCTGCGCCCCCCTGGTGGGGGCTGACATCTTCGATGTCAGCCCGTCAATCCGGGAGCCCGGCGGGGACATTAGGTGTCATCGCAGCGACGCGATGACACCTAATGCAGGTGCCCCCCGCATGTGCGGAGGAGGCGCCTGAAAGGGAGGGGGGGAGGTCCTTCGGACCTCTCTCCCTCCCAATCGGCGGCATTGTGGGGGTTAACCCAGACACCGATTGGAAGGGCACAGCCTGCCCTTCCAAATGGTACCTGGCATTAACCCCTGGGGAGCCGGATCACGAATCGGCGCTGAAAAGCGCCGGTTCGTGATCCTTTCCTGGAGCTGGCCGACATCTTGGATGTCGGCCAAGCCTCCGGGAACTCCCCCTGAGGACTGGCGTCATCGTGCATAGCACGATGACGCCAGTCCTGGAGTTAACCCCTAGCTGCCACCAACGGTGGAGATAGGGAGTTCATTGGAACTCCCTATCTCCCGATCCGTGACAGCTAGGGGTTAATGTTTGGTACTGTTGGATCGGCCAGAGCATGGCCGTTCCAACGATACCAAACACCACTGTGAAAAAAGTTTTAAAAATAAAATAAAAATTAAAAATAAAAATTTAAAAAAATTTAAAAAAAATTCTAAAAAAAAAAACAAACAAGTTTTTTTTTTTTTTTTGGTTTGTTAATGCAGCAATATTGTTCCCATTTCAATTATAATGTGAACAATGATGCTGCACTAACGATTTTTGTATGCGGTGCGTTTGTTAAAAATCGTGTAATTTTCCCCAAAAAAAAATGTAACGAGACCCCATCTCTAATTTTTTTAACAAGCGCACCCCATACAAAATATAACCGCAATTGCTCACATGTTAAAATGTGAAAAAAAAACACTTTACACGTTGTAAATTATTGAAAATTCATATTTTATTGCATTTTTTGTTATAATATACAGACAGGTCATGACGTATACATATAATAATGACATATTATGAATCTGCCGAGTCTGACGGAAAGAACGATATATAATATGTCTGGGTCATATACTAAAATAAGCCTTCAAAACACGTTTAAACATGATGAGCAAAACCGGTAAAAATGACCTCAGCACAGAGGTGTGAAACGCCTCAGCAGCGAAAGGGTTAAAAAAATACTAAAAAATCTAGAAATAAAGAGACTCTTTACTGCAGAATATTATAAGCAACGGTTTATTAGATGTTAAATTAAAAACTAATGTGTACGTGGAAAGATTATCAACTCTAAATGACCTCTGTTCACAAACGGGCATAACACCAGGTGTTTGTAGTCTGGTAATCAACTTGATACATTGTACACCATACTGAGGGTGGGGTGGTGTCTGCTTCTGATTGAGATTTGAGAATTAATTTCCCTAAAACATCCTAATATGCTGCATTTAACCCTTTCGCTGCTGAGGCTTTTCACACCTCTGTGCTGAGGTCATTTTTACCGCTTTCGCTCATCATGATTAACCGCGTTTTGTAGCCATATTTTGATATATGACCCAGACATATTATATATCGTTCTTTCCGGCAGACTCGGCAGATTCATAATATGTCATTATAATATGTATACGTTATGTCATGTCTGTATATTATAACAAAAATGCAATAAAATTAGAATTTTCAATAATTTATTATGTGTAAAGTGTTTTTTTTTCACATTTTAACATGCGATCATTTGCGGTTATATTTTGTATGGGGTGCGCTTGTTAAAAAAAATTAGAAATGGGGTCTCGTTACATTTTTTGGGGGGTAAAATTTTGCTTTTTTTAACAAACGCACCGCATACAAAAATCATTAGTGTAGCATTATTGTTCACATTATAATTGAAATGGGAACAATATTGCTGCATTAACAAAACAAAAACAAAAAAAAAACTTGTTTTTTTTTTTTTTATATATTTTATTTATTTATATTATTTTTTTTAAAAAAATTTCATGCTCATGTTTGGTATCCTTGGAAAGGCCATGCTCTGGCCGATCCAACGATATCAAACATTAACCCCTAGCTGCCACGGATCGGAAGATAGGGGGCTCATCCCTAATAGTCTTGTGTCTCATCCTTTAATAATCCAGTGCTCCTAAAATTAGAACATACTGTATATAAACCGGGGATTACTGGAACAATAATAGATTAAATATGTTTATTAGATCGGTGTGTATTTTCTACTTTCTGAGCTGTTGTGGCAAACACAAACACACGTCTAATGGCAGGTAGAAATCCCCATAATTGAGCAATTATGTTGGAAGTAATTGTAAGCATAAAAAAATCAGGTGTGTGAATATATGCCTGTCTTGCGATGTTTGCATTCAGCATGTTCCTTATTTTTTAATTAATCCCTATTAATTCATTAGCGGCAATAATGTGCGGGATTAAAATAGCAATTGAACTTGTGTCTATATGATATGTTAGCTAATTGTTTTAGGAAATCCCAGCGCGTTGGAGACTAAGCGCATTCTGAGTATATTCCTGCTGGGAAGTGTCAATTAATAGACTTTCAATATCTGCTAAAAGTGGTGGATTGTGATAATGCATAACTTTGACATAAAACTTTAAAACTGCGCTTGATAGTTTGTGTTTCGTTCTACATAAAATACGTTTCTTTTCCGAAATGCAAACACATAATGCTTTGGAAATGTCAGATTGCTTGAACAAAAACTGCCAATATGAACATATTGCATGATATTATTAAGAAACAAAAAAAACATTGAAAACCTCATTACTGTCAATAGGAGCCACGGAAAACTAGTCGCCTCCTAATACTGAATGCAAGCAGCTGTTTGGAAAGTGAAATAATGGAATCGATGTAGTATAGAAAGGGCTCAGATTTGTGTGTCCTCTCAAACTTGATCTTACACCGCAAGACACAAAGGAAAACCCCAATATCCCAAGAGAGAAAAAGAAAGGTTCAATGCTTTCACTACCAAAAACTTTGAATTTTGCATTGTAATACAATGAAAACCAATAATACGTATTCTCTGAGCTCTCACTCCGGTCATCAGTTATTACTGTAAAGAGATTGCATGGAGCAGCCCCCACTCTCACTGTAACAAAAAGTTCAGCAAACCTTGCTGCTACATTACAACAGCCAGGGAAAGGGCAGACTGCAAGGTGGACCCTGGGGTCACTTACTATTGTACAGAGACCAGATTCACAGGTTATAATTACTGAAATTCCCTGGTCAGGACAGATAATGATGTATTATTGTTATTTCCATATAGAAGCATTATGCAAAATACAGATATTTTTATATTCTATTGGTATTTTGTCGAAGCTGCATCGGTAATATTTTCATTATGATCACTACAAATCCCCATAAACAGGAGATCTGACTGTTTTTATTTATTTATTTATAAAGGATTTTACCAGGAAGGATACATTGAGATTTCTCTCGTTTTCAAGTATGTCCTGGGTTCTAGAACATTGAATTTTTACAGTTGTTACAGAAATACAAAGTAATAAAATGCAAAATATAAAAAAAATACAAATATACAGATTAACATAGAAAATAAATATGTAGGAAATATAGTCACTATGTTACATGTTTACAGGTGCATTCTGTATCGAGGTATGTTAATAAAGATCTCTTAAGTGACTTTAGACCGGGGGAAGATTTGATGACGTCTGGGAGGTTATTCCATAATTGTGGTGCTCTGTAGGAAAATGAGGATCGAGACACTTTCTTTTTTTATTGTGGTATTGCAAGTAAGGTGCTGGTCCTGGATCGGAGGTTATAGGATGAGGGAACTGCTGGGGAAAGCAGCCTATTCAGGTAAGGTGGTAGCTTCCCAGAAAAGTTTTTTAACACCTGGTTGGAAAGGGGCAGGGTGCGTCTAGATTCCAGCGATGGCCAGTTTAGCTCTTTTATCATGTCACAATGGTGGGTCATGTAGTTACATTGTAGCACAAATTGACAGAATGAGTTATACAGTGTAGTAAGTTTATGAAGCTGTGTTTGCGGGGCAGCCGCATACACTACATCTCTATATTCAATAGCATTTGTTGTACAATCTGCTTTCTTACCGCGGGGCTCAGGCAGGATTTGTTTCTGTACAGGGCACCTAGTTTGGGGTAAAGTTTAGATGAGAGTTTTTCGATGTGGGGGCCAAAGGATAAATTTGGGTCTAACCACATACCTAGATATTTGAGAGAAGTGACTGTGGTCAGTGTGCCATTTGATTTTGTCCTGACACATAGATGGGGTGTTTGCAGTTTGTGTAGTTTAGGTTCTGTTACAAAGAGCATCGTTACAGTTTTGTCAGTATTTAGAAAAAGTTTGCTATCTTTGATCCACTTTTCTACCTCTGTGAATTGTTCTTGCAGCACGGCCTCCAGCTGCGGGAGATTTGGTTTTGTCACCTATTGTTATCAGATTTACTGTATATTTCTGCCTGTATACTAATAATGCAGACCCCATTTAAAATTAACCCCTTAAGGACGGGAGTAATTTTACAACTTCGGCGCTGTTTCGGAAGTAGAAGTTTGCTGAGCTCATTTTGACCGTTATTAAGTCACGTATTATTATACCACCCAGACAAATTACCGTATATACTCGGGTATAAGCCGACCCGTGTATAAGCCGACCCCCCCTACTTTTTCCCAAAAAACCTGTGAAAACTTATTGACTCGTGTATAAGTGAGAAATGCAGCCACTGTTTTTTTTCTTCTTCTTCTAAAATGGTTAACATTCAGTGATAGTATACTTTAAGTGTACATCGTGAAGAGGTTGAAAGTAAAATTAGCAGTGATAATAGACTTGTATTGTCCTATGCAATGAATCCAGTGGTGAAACTTCAAAATCGATGACCAGGATTGAAAAGATGAAACTGGCTACAGAAAAAAGGGGGAGGGGGACTAACTAGAAGAATTTAAGGGAGGAATGTTGCTGAGCTGTCACCTCATATGTGACATCCAAACAGAGGTATCATTAATTTGGCAACAGAAGACCCGAAAAGACAGGAGGGAAAGGGACTGAAAAAAGTGGAAGTGGGGAGATGCAGGCTGGTGGCAGGGGTATTGGTGTTGTAGGGGGAAGGTAATGATGTCAGAGGGACCATAGATCGCATTTCCTTTGGAAAGCTTGATGGGTATCATGGACCAGTGCCATAAATGAGTCCATCTCATTGGCCTCAGCCATATTCATTTGGATCATTGCCAGTGTTGGTAGTTCTTTTCTTCCTCCCCATAATTCAGCAATGGCCATACAAAGAAAAACAGCTAAAGTGGCTAGGAGTTTTTCTTTGCTGGTGAGCGTAATGAGAGGTTTCAACAATAAACATACCCAAATGCCGCAAGGAATGGGATTTCCAGCCTGCCAGCCTGCTGCTGTAGCATGCCTCCCAGCTACATATCTCGAGGCTGGGAACGGCACGCTGCACTGGCGCCGCCCCCTCTAGCATGATGACATCACCGTGTGTCGCACACAGCCGCGGCCATTTCCAGCCTCGTGATAAGTAGCTGGGAGGCCAGTCTGGCCCTGTCCTTGACTCGCGTATAAGCCGAATCGCGTTTTTTTGACTCAAAATCGGAGTCAATAAACTCGGCTTATACGCGAGTATATACGGTATATATCGTTCTTTCCGGCAGACTCGGCAGATTAATAATATATCATTATTATATGTATATGTCATGCCCTGCCAAAATGCTATAACAAAAAATGTAAAAAAAAGTAAATAAATGTGAATTTTCAATAAAAGTGTTTTTTTTTTTAATTTTATTATCCGAGGCTCTGCAGTCATATGTTGTGGGGTAGATTAGTTAAAAAAAATAGAACGGGGAACCCATTTTTTTTTTGGGGAGAAATTGCGTGATTTTAGCTAAACCCCCCCAAAAAAAAATCGTTTTTGAAGCATCATTGTTCACATTATAATTGAAATGTGAACAATAGTGCTGCATTAAAAAAAAAAAAAAACACGTATTTATTTTTTTATTATTTAATTTATTATATTTTTATTATTTTTATTTTTATTTTTTTTAAACTTTTATTTTACATATAACATGGTCATGTTTGATATCATTGGAAAGGCCATGCTCTGGCCTTTCCAGAAATATTATACATGGCCCCCTAGCTGCCACCAATCATGAGATAAAGGGGTTCAAAGAGCCCCCCTATCTCCTCTAAGGGATTTCCATAGGAAATCCCTTTGCAGCTAGGGGGTTCCCCGGTTAACTGACATCGCGCATGGCGCGATGAGTCAGTTGAGCGGGGGGGTGACCCAGAGGTGGGGGCTACCATCCAAGATGGCGGCCCCCACCGGAAATAGGCCACGATCGGGCACAAATTAGTGCCTGGTCGCGACCTGGCAACTAAGGGGTTAATCCCCCATACATCGCTGGAAAGGTCAGGCTGTGACCCTTCCAGTGATGCTGGCCACAGCCGCCTGGTCCTCGTCGATGGGGAGATAGAGGGATCCAAAGGATCCCCCCCTCCCCTTCCGGCGCTTCCCCTAATCCGGCGGGGGGGACGCCTGAAACTGACGTCATCGCGCCCCCGGCGCGATGACGTCAGTGCACCGGAGGAGGAAACCCTGCCGATCTGACTCCGTGGGAGTCAGAGCAGCGAGGGAGCCGCCGGAGGAGGTGAGTATCTCCCGGGGGGGCTGAAAACGCTGAGGACGTACATTTACGTCCTGCGGCGCCAAAGCCCGCCTAATGCAGGGCGTAAATGTACGTCCTGCGGCGTTAAGGGGTTAAGCACGATAGGGGAAAACATCCAGCATCTAGAACCTTCCACTCCAGAAATATTTCTCTAAGGCTAAGGGCCCTTTTACATTCTTTATGCAATTTTTAGCGCGCGTGTAAAAGCGCATTACAACGTTCGCGCAAATGGTGCGAGTTACCCTGCGCGAGCGAAAATTTGTGCGTGCATCCCATACTTAACATTGTGAGCGCAAATGCGTTCGTGCGCTGGTACGCGACTGGTATTACAATCGAAGCGTAACTTTTTACGAACGACGTTTGCGCGCATAGTTTTAATGTCTTTGAAAAGCTGGTGGTAACTGCAAATCTGAACGTTCTGGCCGAAACAAAAAACACCGGCACAAAAAAAAAATACAGCACAGTATAGTTACACATTCTACACATACCCAAACCATAAAATTGAGACTTTGTGCATGTTTTTATTATTGCTGCAGCATATATACTCAGATTGATTTTGGCAGGCACGAACACTGAAAGGGAGACAATTGTGGTTCTTAATTCTGATTGGCTGAATCGCGTTAAAAAAACAGTCTGCCCAACCAATCAGTTGGTTTAATGGGGTTTAATTAATGTTAACCTCCCAATACCTTTCACACAACCTGTTTAATGTAAATTTTCCGTACATTTTACCCTGCTCTATAAACCAGAAAATACCCTATTTAATGTTAATGATTAAGCATTCTATTTTTACTTTCTTAGAAACTTTCAGTTATTTCTTCTTTCCACCTTGCATTAAAAAAAGTTATGCACGAGGTTGAATCTGGTATCCCATAAAAAAAAACAGAAAAATAATAATAAAAAAGTTAATAATATTCGATGTGGACGTGGCATTCTTCTTTGTCTTTTTTTGTGATGCTCAGAGTGACACTTTATGTTTAACTCAGTACAGCTATTATTACCAACTTGTAGAAAGGAATAAAAGTAAACAATAGCTTCCTATTCTGTGTATTTGTATATACAATCTCAGAGTTTGGATTCTATTATATAGAACACTAAGTAAAAATAGAAACCGCAATCTGCAGCTCTCTATAAATACTGAAAGGTGCTTTTCAGACTCTAACAATGAATGTATTATCTTCTGTTATCGCTACGGAATTATATGTTTAAAATATCTCTTAAATACCAAGCAAGTTCTGTTGTGTGCAGTCATAAATAATTGGATCCGTCTCGTAAACACACTTGTGTGCATGCTTAAATGAACAGCACGCAAGAAATACTAGGATCTTCATAAAAACAATAACCGTATATAAAGGAGCATTTAATAATAATAATAAAGCACCAAACCTGTACCCTGAATGGGCTGTACAGTCTACGCAGCCTGAATGGATCCTTTTTTCCACTCCAAGTAGCATTTTTTGAAAATAGTAGAAGGTAGCACGGATGGGTTCAATGGAAACATCAAAACAAATATATATAAAAAATATTTAAAACTGTGTAGCATAAAGAAAATTATATAGCAACTCCTTGGGTTGTCTTGATTTGTTCATATATATATATAAATTCCAAGGAACCCCGCACACATATATAGTAGTTAAATATATATACTTGCTTCGGTGCAAAATCCGGCTGCAGGTACAGTACTAGGAAGAATCCAGATGCACCCGAAGACTTATCAAATTATTGTTTATTGTATAAATCGACATTTCGGTCCTCGTAGGACCTTTCTCAAGGAGAAATTTATACAATAAACCAATTTATACAATAAACCATAATTTGATAAATCTTTGTGTGCATCTGGATTCTTCCTTCTATACTATATATATTCACACAGTATTAATACTGAAGCAGCTCCCTTGCAATGTAATGACATTTTGAACCAAGATCTTTAAAACATATACATTTTTGTCTCTAGCACTGTAAGAAAATATAGCAGTATTGCAGAGAGACTTGTAATATAACATAGGAAACTAAAGAATCTACTCGCCATTTTCCCAACACTTGGATCCGCGTCGTAATGAAACATTAGGACAATTAAGGACTTAGGCTGGCCGTCCACTGGGTCTGAAGTCGGACGACTGACTTGGCCTTCTGACTACAGACAACTTTTTTAAACGATCTGGGTCGCCCATTGCAAGCGAATAGGACGACCCACAGATCGGCCAATAGGAAGGCCACCGAACTGAAAATGAAAAAATAAAACCCGCCGCCAAACATTGCCAAAGACATGAAGGAAACACTGGTGCTGTCCCTGGTGCTGAATAGGGATGAGCTGTTCGGTTCGAACTTTTCGGAGTTCGAACCGAACTTAGCCTGTTTGGTCTGCTCGCGAACTCCGAACATTTCCGGGTGTTCGGTGCATGTTCGACCACAATGCATCACAATGGACCACAATGCATTTTCCCACTGGCCTGAAGCTCGTAATTGGCTACAGCCTTGCACCTGACCACAGGTCTGGTGCAAGACAGGTTCAACAGTATGCCAATCACGGCTCAGAGTCCTGATTGGGCAAATTTTGCCCAATCATGGGCTCACAGAGCTAAGTCCCGCAGCACACTATATAAGGTTTCCACACACGGCTTCACCACGCATTTGAGAGGAGATTTCATAGGAGATTATTGTTGTGTGTTCTTACTGCCGGTCTGCCAAGCTACTGGGGGGGTCTGGGGGGGTCTCATTTCGACAAAACTTTTGGGAATTGAGGTGATCTGTGTCTTGTCACTGCTAGAAAGTATTTTGGGGGTCTCTCAAATTTCTACAAAACATTTGGGAATTGAGTTGATCTGTGTATTGTCACTGGCTGCCAGCAAGTATTTTGGGGTCTCACAAATTTCTACAAAACATTTGGGAATTGAGGTGATCTGTGTCTTGTCACTGGTGCCAGCAAGTATTTTGGGGGTCTCACAAATTTCCACAAAACATTTGGGAATTGAGGTGACCTGTGTCTTGTCACTGGCTGCCAGCAAGTATTTTGGGGGTCTCACATATTTCCACAAAACATTTGGGAATTGAGGTGATCTTCTGTGTCTTGTCACTGCCAGCAAGTATTTTGGGGGTCTCACAAACTTCCACAAAACATTTGGGAATTGAGGTGATCTGTGTCTTGTCACTGCCAGCAAGTATTTTGGGGGTCTCACAAATTTCTACAAAACATTTGGGAATTGAGGTGATCTGTGTCTTGTCACGGGTGCCAGCAAGTATTTTGGGGGTCTCAGAAATTTCCACAAAACATTTGGGAATTGAGGTGATCTGTGTCCTGTCACTGGTGCCAGCAAGTATTTTTGGGGTCTCACAAATTTCTACAAAACATTTGGGAATTGAGGTGATCTTCTGTGTCTTGTCACTGCCAGCAAGTATTTTGGGGGTCTCACAAATTTCCACAAAACATTTTGGAATTGAGGTGATCTGTCTCTTGTCACACAGCCAGTGCCACGCAGTATTTTGGGGGTCACTAATTTTTACTAAATATCTGGGAATTGAGGTGATCTGTCTCTTGTCACTGCCAGCAACTATTTTGGGGGTCACTAATTTCTACAAAATATTTGGGAATTGTTATAATCCGTGTGTTCTCACTGGCTGCCACCCATCAGGGGGTCTTACTGATTTATAGGAGGTTTCTGAGATTTGTAATCTGTGGCTTCTCACTGCCACTCATCAGGGGGTCCCACATACTTCTAGCAGATTTATGCAAATTGTAATTTGTGTCTTCTCACTGCCACCCATCAGGGGGGTCTCACTGATTTATAGGAGGGAATTGTAATCTGTGTCTTGTCACTGGCTGCCAGCTATCAGGGTGTCTCACTGAGTTATACCAGAGTTCTGTAAATCTTTAATCTTTATACCAGAGTTGAATCAGAGTTCTGTATATATTTAATCTATATATCACTCACCATGTCTGAAAGAACAAAAAGGACAGGCAGACGCTCCCAGACACAGATAAGAGGGCAAGCAGCCCCTGTGTCGGGAGGCTGTGCCTTTGGTCGTGGTGCATCCTCTGCAGGGGCACGCTTGTCCTTTCTAACTGGTGCTGGCCATCTTAAGCAGCAGCAACATACAGAGGATTTGGTGGATTGGCTAACCAGGCCTTCCTCATCCTCCGAGTCCTCTGCCAGCCAGACTTCTAGTGCTTTACAGTCCACCTCAGCTGCCAAAGCATCTAATGCAGCCTCCATGTCCACAGCTACTCCTGCCGTAGCCTCGCTATCACACACGGAGGAGTCAGCTGAATTGTTTGACTACAATGAGAGTGACATGCTGCTTGAGGATGCGCAGCAAGTACAGTGCTCTGATTCAATCTCTGAGGTTGAGGAAGGGAGTATAATCAACCTAGAGGAAGGGGGTGCCCGTGATGACACACAAATAACTGGCACTCATGTTGCCCCAGCAGCTGCAGCATACTGCCAAGTTGGCTCCAGTGACGAGGAGATAGGGGGTGAAGATGACATTTATGATGAGGTCACTGACTCCACCTGGGTGCCAGATCGAACAGAGGAATCAAGTGAGGAGGATGGGGAGGAGGAGGCACAGCAAACACGAGGCACAACATCCTCTATGACCAACCGTAGCACTAGCCAGTCCAAGGCATCAGATGTCAGAGCTGCTCCGGTGCAGAGCGCTGTTGTCTCAAAGCACACATGCAGGAACTCTGTCTGGGAGTTCTTTAAGAAATGTGCAGCAGAGAGCACCGTTGCTATTTGTAATATATGTCAGATGAGGCTGAAGCGTGGGAAAGACACCGGACACTTGGGTACCACGTGCTTGAGGTGACATATGAACACCTGCCACACATCCCGTTGGCGCAAAACTTTGCGTAGGTCCTCCTCCTCCTCATCTGTCTCTACCCCCACTGTATGTCCTGCCATGTCATTGCCTGCTACAACCTCCACTGACAGGGATGATGCTACAATAATGGATGTACCAGCTCCTTCCTCACAATGTGACATCATCCCATCAGCTGAAGATTTACGCAGTCAGATTACGTTGCCGCAGCTGCTGCAGCGTAAGAAAAAATATAGTCCCAACCATCCCCAAGCACAGCGTCTAAATGCCAGCTTAGCAAAATTACTCACATTGCAGCTGCTGCCTTTCCAGCTGGTGGACTCTGTTCCCTTCCGTGAATTTGCTGAATGTGCTGTACCACAGTGGCAGGTTCCAAAACGCCATTACTTTTCACGCAAGGCCATTCCAGCACTATACCAGCACGTGGAAGACAATGTTATCCAGTCATTGGGAAAGGCAGTCAGCAACAAGGTGCATGTGACTTTAGACACGTGGTCCAGCAAGCATGGACAGGGCCGTTACATTTCCTTCACGGCACACTGGGTAACTGATTGCAGCTGGGAGGAATCCAAGGCGGGGCTCTGTGCTGGAGCTTGTTCATCCACCACGCCTCCAGAAAGCTGCTTGTATGAGGTCTGTCTGCTCCACCACCTCTTCCTCCTCCTCCTCCTTCTCTGTCTCTGGCAAAGTGGCAGTTAAACCGACGCGTGGCAGGGGCTACGCAATGGCTCAAGCAAAAAGATGCCATACTGTGCTTGAGCTGGTTTGTTTAGGGGACAGGAGCCACACCGGGCCAGAAATTCTGTCAGCTCTGCAGGGGCAGGTGCAGAGATGGTTAACACCACGCCAGCTTCAGCTGGGAATGATCGTCTGTGATAATGGCAGCAACCTTCTCTCCGCCCTACGTAAGGGTAAATTGACGCATGTACCATGCCTAGCACACATCCTAAATCTAGTGGTACAGCGTTTCCTAACCAAGTACCCAGGGCTGCCAGAGCTTCTCAGCCAGGCCATAAAAGTCTGCAGCCACTTCAGACGGTCATTCCCAGCAAGCGTTCGCCTGGCAGAAATTCAAAGAGAATTCCACCTTCCCACAAACTATCTGATCTGTGACATGCCCACCAGGTGGAACTCGACATTAGCAATTCTGCAGCGTCTGCACAAGCAGCAGAGGGCCATCAACGAGTACCTGTGTGAGTATGGCACAAGGACAGGTTCAGGTCAACTTGTTTTTTTTTTCACCCCTGCAGTGGCTGATGATGAAGGATGCATGCACTGTACTGTCACCATTTGAGGAGGCAACGAGGATGATGAGCAGGGACAGTGCATGCATCAGTGACACAATTCCTTTAGTGTTCCTGCTGGAGCACACTCTGCGGGGAATTATAGATGTGGCTCTAGAGGCAGAGCAGCGGGAGGAAGAGGAGGCCTTCCCTAGCTCTCAAGGCCCCAGTCTTTCCGCAGACAGCATTCCAGCGGGTCCTACTCAGATCAGACAGGAGGAGGATGAGGAGGAGGAGGAATATTTAAGTAGTGGGGGCATTGAAGGTGGGGATTCCTCAAGGGAGGGTTTCGTGTGCCCAGAAACACAAGGGCTAGTGCGTGGCTGGGAGGAAGAAGTGCACGATACGGTCATCCTCATTGACCAGGAAGACTCAGATGATCAGAGGAATAGTGGTGAAGGCCAGGGCCGCTTGACTGATGCATTTTTATATTTGTTTAGTCCACAACGCCCAGGGACGTCAAATGTAGGCACCCATTGCCAGCGTCTTTACCATATGGTGCAGGACTACCTAGGGGCAAGGGCAGACCTGGATACCTTTCCAGCAGATGATCCACTGGCTTACTGGGTGTTGAGATTGGATCACTGGCCAGAACTTAGCCAATATGCTATGCAGCTACTAGGTTGCCCTTCATCCAGCGTGCTTTCTGAAAGGACGTTCAGTGCCGCTGGAGGTTTTGTCACAGACAAAAGAGTGAGTCTGTCCACCGACTCAGTAGACCGGCTGACATTTATTAAAATGAATCAGTCCTGGATCAGCAGTTATCAATCCCCTGATGCTGACGTAACGGAATAGATCGGGGATGTCTTCTGCATGCACAAAACCTCCAGCACTGAACTCTTCCACAATACCACAAAAGGGTTATGGTGTGAATGCACTTGCTGCCATGAAAGGCACAATATCTGGGTACACTGACTCCTTTACCAGATTCATATCTTTTTAATATAGGACCGCAAGGTCCACCCCTACATTCTTCCACAATACTACAGAGAGGATACTGTATGATAGTACTTGCAGGCCTGGCACCAAAAGCACAATATTTGGGTGCACTGCCACTGACGCCTGTATCAGATTCATATCCTCAGAGGGGTTACGGTGTGACGGCACTGTTGCTGACGCTAAAGGCCCAATTTTTTTCTCCATATAAAAGTTTTTTATTGAGGTTCACACGTAAAGAACAAATGCCAGAAATAAAACGCAAATATTGAGAAAAGAAAGGATCGCGCAGGATCCTACAACGAAACAAGTCTAGCAGCAGCCTAAATTTTGCTTATAACAAATCGGGTGAACCAAAATTTTCATTCTAAACTAAAATACATGAAAATAATAAGGCATAACAAAAACACACAAAATATAAAAATACTCAAAAATAGAGTAAAAATGAAAAAAAAAAAAAAGAATATGCTCAGTTAGGTCCAACATCAGCCGCACATATATCATCATATCATCAACCCCATCAACTATATCAAGTCCCCAGAAGCTACAAAAACCTCCCAGCCTTCCCATACACCTTGAAACAAGAATAGAGAGTTAGCGGCCCTGTGATACATTCCCTCGTAATGGTAAACATTCTCCAGTGATGACATGACTTCCCTCATAGAGGGACTGACTTTAGAAAGCCAGTGACGCGCTATAGTTGATTTAGCTACGCTAAGTATAATCGATATTATACCTCTATGCCGTTGTTGTATAGTAATAGGAAGCATATGCAACAAATATTGTTTGGGGCATAAAGGCAGAGACAGGCCGGAACAGTGAGATATCAATCTACAATTTTTTCCCCAAAAGGTAGCAAGGAGTGGACATTGCCAAAAGATATGAAGAATAGATCCGACACAGGTACCACAGCGCCAACACATACCAGAGTGTCTGGGTATATGAGCCAAACGATTCGGGGTCAGATACCATCTATATAAAAGTTTAAGGTGTGATTCTCGTAAGTTAGTGCTCCTAGTGTATTTATATACCGTTTCAGTGGCATAGACCGAGTCCTCCATAGATGAGTTGAGTGACAAATCTTTGTCCCATCTGGTCATATAAGGCAGTTTCTTATTAGAGTTCACATTTAACAAACTATCATAGCACAAAGACAAAGGTTTTTTCATAACTTTTTTCCCTAAGCACAGTCTATGAAAGGCCGTAATGTCCGTCGCTGCAAAGGAAGAGATCCCTCGTTGCGTCAGTGCATGTTTTACTCTAAGGTACGTGAAACAGTCGCTAGCGGGGAGGGCAAACTCTCGTGTTAGGTCCGGGAAGGTTTTCATTGAGGAGGCTGTGAAGAGCTGATTTATATGAGTAAGACCTAACTGGAACCATTGGTCAAGATTCAGGTCCTGGATAGTACGGCATAGGAAGCGCAGCGGGGCCAAGCTTAGCAACGGGAAGGGCCGTAAAAGTTGTCTACCCCATAAGCGCCATGACATAAGGGAAAGAGAAGTAGAAGGTAGAATACCTTCTAATGTACGATGTGGGATCATCGCGAACCACAGCAGGTCATGGACTCTAAGAGGGGCAGTATTGGCATTCTCCATCCGTAGCCATAAAGGCGTTTCTCGCTGGTACATAGAGGACAGGAGCTGAGCCAATAAAGCCGCCCTGTAATACACTGTAATATTTATAAAGCTTAGGCCCCCCCTGCGCCTAGTCGCGTTGAGTGTGGAAGCTGAAATTCGAGGAGGCTTCCCCTTCCATATGTGTGCATGTAGCATTTTTTGCATGCAGAGCAACATATGAGCCGGGATAAAAACTGGAATATTCCTGAAAAAATAGAGAATCTGGGGTAGAATACACATTTTCAGAGATTTTAGTTTAGATGCTAATAAGCGACCAGCCTTATTGCCCTGGGTATAATGCGTGTAGTTTAAGCGTCTTATGGCCCGTTCAGAGGATTGTAAAGTCAAGTGAATTAAATCCCGTCGGAGGGTTGTTAAACGAGACAAGAGGTCAGGTGTGGGACTTGTTTTATGTTGGAACTCCAAGTCAACTATTTGCTGCCGTATCGAGATCATCTGGGCACCAAGTGCCTTTTTCCGTTTAGCCCCTCTTTGAATCAAATGGCCCCTCACCACTGCTTTATGCGCCAACCAAGCTGACGAAATGGCCACCTCTCCTGTCTCATTTAGTGCAAAATATTCCTGTAATACCGCCAACGTATCAGAGACATCAGTGTCACTTACAATAAGGGAGTCATTTAGTCGCCAAGTCCCCATTCCCCTAGCAGGGTAGTCCGCCTCAAAATCAATCGTAAGAGGGGCGTGGTCAGAGCATGTTATAGAGCCGATACTGGCGGCTAGGAGGCGAGGGACGGAAGAGCAATGTATCAGACACAAGTCAATGCGACTGTAGGACAAGTGAACTGGGGAAAAAAAGGTAAAATCCCTGGTTAAGGGGTTGATAATTCTCCATGCATCATATAAGTCAGAGGAACGTAAAAAATCATTTAGTTGGCGGCTAGAGGGGGGCTGTTTACGAGACTGTGTGCGGGACTGGCCCGGTCGTGTATCCATAGCTGAGTCAGGCACACAGTTGAAATCTCCACTCAAGAAAAGGGAACCCTCCATCATATTCTTAATTTTACTATAAGCTTTTTTAAGAAAACATACCAGATTAACATTAGGCAAATACAAATTAGCAACAGTTATTGGCAGTTCATTCATGGTGCCCACCAAAATCAAAAGGCGACCCATCGGATCTGCATATTGGGTCGAGCATTTAAAGACCCAGTCCTTATGGAAAAGAATTGAGACGCCTTTGGACTTCGTCTGGGCAGTAGAATGGTAAGAAACAGGATACATAGCAGATTTTAAGTGTGGGGTACGCAGAGCACTAAAATGCGCTAACGCCGGCTTATTTTTATGTAAATCATGAAACAGAGAATGACGTTTAAACGGAACATTCAGCCCCCTAACATTCATTGAGAAAATTCGGAACTGAGGTTTGCTCATGAATAAGTAACCACGACAATATAATATGCATGGTAGGACTAAAAATAACAGAGGGGAGGCATGGGGAGTATGAAAGCCATGACCATGAGAGCATATCAACAAACAAAATGAGAAAGAAAAAGAAAAATAAAAGGACTGAAAATAAAAAAACACAAAACAAACAGTGCTGCATCACAAAAATACAGCAAAAATTAGTCATTCCAGGTGGCAAGAAAAAATGCAAAGAATATCTGCTAAGGAGACTCAAACGGGTGACGAGTGGACGCTCGCTACTCAGAACTCAGCGCAAGTACCAAGCGCTGCATCTATAAGCATAGGGTCCCGAGGCGATCAAGTGGTGGAACCACTCCCTCCATGGGGTTAACTGTCCAGAAATCCAGACATTTTAGGAGTAACACAGGAAAGGAGACACCCATCATTTAGGCCGGACTCTGTGCCATTCTGGGGAGACTTTGATCGGCGATGAAGAAGGCTCGCGTGGAGGTGAGAAATCAGCCAGAATATTCCACTCTTTCAAAAACTGTAACCCAGTGGCAACATCGGGAACAACATGTAGGGTTCCATCCTTCCATATCAAGAGCTTCGTAGGGAACCCCCATCTGTACGCCAACTTGTGAGTACGAAGAAGCTTGGTGAGAGAGGAGAACTCACGACGTTTGGACATGGTTGAAGCCGACAAGTCGGCGAAGAAAGAGATATCAGCATAAGGGGCAGGTAAAGGCAAAGACTTTCGTGACGTAGACATTAAAGCCTCTTTAATATGAAAAAAATGCACCCGTATAATAACATCACGGGCCACTGATGTAGGCAGGTTTTTCGCTCGTGGTAGACGGTGTGCTCGATCCAGTAATAGGTCTTGCGGTGTAGCCTCAGGCAGCAAAGTTTGAAACAACTCCAGAAGGTATGGATGTAAGTGCTTCTGCGATGCCCCTGATTCTAATATTATTACGCCGTGAGCGATCTTCGATGTCAGCCATTTTAAGTGCTAAGGAGTCATGGGCCACTTGTAAGGCCTGATTCCTGTCTACCAGATCATTGTGGGCCAAACATAAGTCATCCTCTTTGGTTTCCAACACGTCAGTGCGCTCACCTAAGTCCAGAACGTCCCGGCTCAGCTCCTGCAGCGCTCCTTTGATATCTGCCTGTATCGTTGTTCGCAGATCCTGCAGCATTGCATGTAATCTGCTCTCTGAGGGGGGCAAGGAGTCAGAAAGGCCGAGCGCTGCTGAGGGTGATGCGTCTGGGTCATGGGCCAGCTCATAGTGCGGGGATCCGCCATCTTGGGCCTCCTTACCGCTGTCTTTCCAGGCCGATTTTGGGGGATCCAGCACTCGTTGTGCCTTGGGAGGTGCCATCGGAGGTGCAGGGTAAGTTCCCCCACCTTGTGCTGCAAGAAATTTGCTTCGGGTTGCCCCTTGGAAGTCGCGGGATTGAAAAAAATCAGCGCTGGTCGCGGGAGCTATTCAGCCATGTAACGTCCGGACACGCCCCAAGGCCCAATTTTAAAGCACCTATTGTTACTTTCATCCAAAGCCTGCATAAGTTTCACAATAATTTAGCCAAAAAAAATCACTAAACTTTTTCTGCGTGTACGAAAATGTCTCCTCTTTCATACAGACTGCGGCCCCAAGCAGTTGTTTATGAATAGATTAAAGGAAAAGCATTTACCGTCTTTTGAAACGTCATTTTTTTTGTTTTCAAGTGTTTCTATAAATCCTAGAAATCCGCCACTTCACGGGCAGGTTATGGGGACCTCCTAGGCACGATATTTGAAGGAATTTTTCGTTTTTATTTTTAACCCTTATTTCATGGAAAACTCACTGTCCCTTTTAACCACTTCGATGCGGAGGACGCGCTCAGCGCGTCCTCCGCATGGCTCCTGCTGTGCTGAGGACGCGCTGAGCGCGTCCTCACTTTGGGGTCAGCGTTCGGCCGGGTTCCTCGATGTCAGCCCAGCATCCGGAACCGCCGCCGGTGAAATTAGGTGTCATCGCGGCAGCGCGATGACACCTAATTCAGGCGCCCCCCCGCATGTGCGGAGGAGGCGCCTGAAAGGGAGGGGGGGAGGTCCTTCGGACCTCTCTCCCTCCCGATCGGCGGCGTTGCGGGGGTTAACCCAGGCACCATTTGGAAGGGCATAGCCTGCCCTTCCAAATGGTACCTGGCATTAACCCCTGGGGAGCCGGATCACGAATCGGCGCTGAAAAGCGCCGGTTCGTGATCCTTTCCCGGAGCTGGCCGACATCCAAGATGCCTCCGGGAACTCCCCCTGAGGACTGGCGTCATCGTGCATAGCACGATGACGCCAGTCCTGGAGTTAACCCCTAACTGCCACCAACGGTGGAGATAGGGAGTTCCAATGAACTCCCTATCTCCCGATCCGTGGCAGCTAGGGGTTAACGTTTGGTATTGTTGGATCGGCCAGAGCATGGCCGTTCCAACGATACCAAACTCGAATGTGAAAAACTTTGTAAAAAAAAATAAGAAAAAAAGAAAAATAAGAAAATATTTTAAAAAAAAATTATAAAAAAAAATAAACACTTTTTTTTTCTTTTTTTTGGTTTGTTAATGCAGCAATATTGTTCCCATTTCAATTATAATGTGAACAATGATGCTGCACTAACGATTTTTGTATGCGGTGCGTTTGTTAAAAATCGTGTAATTTTCCCCAAAAAAAATGTAACGAGACCCCATCTCTAATTTTTTTAACAAGCGCACCCCATACAAAATATAACCGCAATTGCTCGCATGTTAAAATGTGGAAAAAAAAACACTTTACACGCTGTAAATTATTGAAAATTCATATTTTATTGCATTTTTTGTTATAATATACAGACAGGTCATGACGTATACATATAATAATGACATATTATTAATCTGCCGAGTCTGTCGGAAAGAACGATATATAATATGTCTGGGTCATATACTAAAATAAGCCTTCAAAACGCGTTTAAACATGATGAGCAAAACCGGTAAAAATGACCTCAGCACAGAGGCGGGAATAGCCTCAGCAGCGAAAGGGTTAAAAACGGGGTTTTTTTAACTTTTTGTCCTGGTTTCCTGTCCCCCAGGGCACTACTCGGACCCCCATACACCTTTTATGGCAAATATCTAGCATATATGCCCTCTTGGAGGGCACTCTAAAAACAGAATTTTCGGCCCCATTGACTTGTATTGAGTTCAGGTTCGGATTCGGACATTTGGAAAGTTCGGGTACGAACCCGAACTCGGGCGTGTTCGGCTCATCCCTAGTGCTGAAAGGGCTTATTAAGCTCTTTCAGCAGCAAGGATAGCAGCCAGAGTCTCCTCCAGTCTTCGACAGCATTCAGCTGTTTATTATTTTTTTGATTTTTCCAGTTCGGCAGCAAAGAAAAAAAAAATCGTGAATCAAAGATTTTGGCTAAAAAAAAAAAAAAAAAGTTGCCAGGAAAATTTGGATGGCTATCAGACCCAGCGTGATTTCATGTGGAAATGTACACTGAAATGGTGGGTCTACTTGGATAGTGGCACAATGGTATGGTGTATTTGTGCAGCGGCTCAATGAGTTGGTGACAGGTTTGTTTCTGGAGCTCAGGGATGGAGAGGCAGTAGAGAGGAATCTAGTACAAGGGGCAATCCGGCTGGGTGAAAAAACAGTTCCAAGGTCAAAGTGGGTTTCAGACAATGGGTGGTCATATAACTGCTCAGAGGTTGAGGTGGGTGGCAGAAGAGGGATGATCATATAACGCCTCCAGGGTCGAGGTGGGCAGCAGGCAACTTTGGTCCAACAACAATAGTCTAGATCAGAAGTAAGAGGAAAAAAAACACAGGAGTCAATACTGACGTTGGTTCCCTGGGAAACAACAAATGTCTGATCATTCTCCACATCGCAAGTGGATAATCAGGGGAAGGTGAGGTCAGGTGAGGTTCTAGGGCTAGGATGCTGGGAACACACAGCAGGTCTAGGAACGTGCATTGTTCATGGTGCAGGGTTGGCGTGGGTGACAGGGGCCAGAGCGTGGCGATCCTGACACAGGCAGTCTGAGGCTAGGGTCAGACTGAGGCAGTGCGAACGCGCGTGCAGGCGCACTTAATCACGGCCGCACTAGCAGCAGATGCCGGGCAATGACGGCCAATATACGAAGTACGGTCGCACAAAAGTCCGGCTGCGCAACGCAAGTGGAAAATGAACGCATTTTTTCGAGAACGTGAAACCGCAGGTACTGACGTACAGAGTGCGCTGTGTCCGCTAGAGGCGTGTGTGCGTGATTAGGAGACGTCAGACGCTGCTAATGTCCGGCCAACATAACGTCCAGACACAAAAAGAGTTTTATTGATGATCCGTACAAAATCACGGACGAAAATGCGCATCGTATGACCACTATCGCGTATTCTGTGAAAAAATACGTCCATTCGTTCGAACGCACTTTTTCACAGACAACATAAAAATGCGTTCGTCTGACCCTAGCCAGAGCCTATGTTGCGGATACTGAGGTTCCACCACCCAACTTTTCACATCTTTGTCGACATCCCACGGCAACAGGATGATGTGGAAGCTGCCGTCTGCAGCAGGGAGCTTCACCCCACCCAGGCCACTGTTATTGGCGTGAGGCAAGTTCAGGAAGCGGTAGTGGCCAAGACCTGACAGGTGGTGTATTTGTATAGTGGCACAATGAAGTGTTGTATTTGTAAAGTGGCTGACTTGGTTGGGGTTATTGGGCAGAGGCACGGGGGCAGTATAATTGGACAGAGGTATTGTTGTTCTAAATTATAATACAATAATACAATATTAATATTTTTTAATGATAAATAATTCAGAACCCACATACCTCAAGTGCATGAGGCAAACAAAGGCTAGATTCAGCTGACAATCAATCTTACACTGACTGAGCTCTGAGGAGCATTTACATCTGTAACATCTGGCGGCAAATCTAGAAAGACCTTCCTAACAGGTAACTTTAAGCTCAGGTGGGTTTACCACAACTGAATGAGAAAACATAAATCGCACAATAGTTCACACTGGATTTTAATTACCGTTTCCAAGAATTACTTATTTGTACCAGATATACAGCTGTTACTTTTTATTGTTTGACTCTTGGCTTCATTAAACCGCTATGCTCTTTGTAATTATCCTTATATGGCTTAAATAATATATCCTATTCGCATGTGACAAGAAAAAAGGGATTTATATTAATCCCTAGCCGAAAGCTAAGCTTAATGTCATTTGAGTCATCTGTTAAATATATATATTGGAAGAATATTTTAGAAAGTGCCAGAGGAAAACCACAAGAATTAGTGAGTTGTCCAGAATCAGCCATGCATCCAGAGCTGTACATTAGGGATGTGCGTTTCGGATTTCGGAATTTTCACGAATTTTCCCGATTCGTGTCTTCGGATTCGGTCGAATTTCCGAATCGGATCGGATCCGAAAACCGACAGATCCGAAAAGTTTTCCGAGCCGAAACGAAAAATTTTCGGAGTCTTCGAATGGACTTGAAATGTGTCAAATTGAAATTTATTTTCGCTCTATTCATGATTTCGGTTCCATTCGTGATTTCGGTTCCATTTCGGTAATTCTGGACATCGTATATTTAACTATTATCGGTTATATCGCTGATTCTGTAAATTTTGTATTTGTAAATGCGTATCACTTGTTTTTGTTTCCAATGTCCGATAATTTTGTCGATACGATAATTCTGTCATAATCGGGTCAGATCCGATTCGTCTGCGGGTCACGCATGCGCGCGCGCGGATATCGTAACTTTATTGAGCCATTTTTGTAGAGAGTTTTAACAGTTTTTTGACAGGCCAAAAAATATTGAAATTATTTATAATTTATCGTGGCTGAAAGACGAGAGTCCCATTCGGACACCTCCTCGTCCTCATCTGCTTCCACCCCAGAGACACCACCCAGGAAGAAGCGGGCCAGCAGCATGGCATTTGAGGAGATGTTGGAGCTGGTCCGCATCTTTGATAAAAAAGATTACGACTGCCGTAAGGGCCCTTACGGCAGAAAGAATAATTCACGCAAGGACCGTATCCTTTACAAGCTACGAACCACCATCCTGGAGTTGTTTGGGATAGACCGGACGAAGTACCAGCTCCGAAAACGCTGGTACGATCTGAAGGCACGCGAGCAAGAGCAGCTGAGGCACATCCGTCGCATCATAGCCAAACGTAAGTGTCATGTTATATTGTAAAGTGCTGCGCAAACTGTTGGAGCTATATAAATCCTGTATAATAATAATAATGTGCTTGCATGTGCTAATGTGCACAGAAATACGTTGATTTATCTAGTCCTTTTTTCATGCAATGTGATTGTGTATAGCTTTGCGTTTTCACGACTCGTCATACATGCATTTTTGCCATAGCTCTTCTTTTTTGTGATTTTACGTATTCGTGAAAATTGTGATATTTGATGTATGTAGATGAAGTTACAATGCTGGATTTCTTTTGGCACTGTGTGTACTGTAGTGTGTTGGGGGGGAGGTTGTTGTGATTGAGTGATGCATACGATATGACCCGCAGCTTGCCCAATATTGGCTCCCACCTGCGCATCAACAAAAATCTCTGCGTCTCTGCTAAGTGGTAGGATGGGACATGTAGTTCTTCTGAAAGTGCATCCAAACAGAGCCACATTCAATACGTCCTCAGCAGCTGCTGAATTGTTGCAGCGCAGCAATTCAGTTTGCTGCAGCAGTGTCATTATTGAACGCTTTAGATGCAAATTTCAAAACAAAATGGCCGATTTCTGTTGTTTCTGCAATATCCACAGTTTTATTCGCAGAAACTGAAAGTGAAACTGAGGCTGAGGCATCTATAAAATAACTAAAAGCAGTCGCACAATGCGTTTTGTATGCACACAACACAAATAATAGTTTTTATTGAATAAACATAATGTTTACTTCTGAAAAAAATATATAATTGAACGGTAATATATGTCTATGTGCAGGGGAAATAAATAAATATTTTGTGACTTTAGAACTATGAGATGGGAGTAGTGGTGGGTCAAGCTGGTAGTGGTAGTGGAGGGGTGTCGCAATACTTTCGGCAATATATTGTATAGATATACCATTTTTTCCAGTCTGCATTATTTACGTGTTATTTTTTGGATTTGGCAGAAGACAGGAAGGCAAAGGCAGCATCTGCCCCGGTGGGCACCAGTGCCCCAGTGGAGGAGGAGGGGGAGCCACGGGCGACCACCAGCGCTGGTATATACTGTTTTATTTTGCAACGACTTTGGTCAAAAACAGAAACATTTTTTGTTTACTGTATTTTCATTTAATTTTTTTATATATAGCACAGGAGGAGGAAGAGGAGGAGCAGGGCGATGGAGAGAGGGAGCCGGAGCCGCAGCAGGAGGCCGCGAGTCCAGGTTTTTTTGTTTTACTGTTGTATTTTGCATCGACTTTTGTTCAAAAATAAATCAGTTTTGTTGTTTACTGTATTTTTTATTTCTTTAATTTCTTAGATATAGCACCGGAAGAGATGCTGACGGTGGTGGTGGAGGAGGAGGAGTCGGAGGAGTCGGAGCCTCAGGAGGCCGCCAGCTCTGGTATATACTACTGTTATATTTTTTTAAGACTTTCAGTCAAAAATAGAAACCTGCTTTACTTACTGTATTTTCCTTCTTTCATTTATTGGATATATAGAAGGAGAAGCCAGACCGGACACTGACAGGTCCAGCGTCAGGATGGCGATTGGCGAGCTACGCCTGGCTGGCAGCAACCTCGATGCCATACAGGAGTTGCTCCAGTAATTTAGGTAGCATTTTAATAACGCCATTGACATCCTGGAGCAGCAGTAGAGACCAGCCTCCTCCTCCCCTATGTTTGTGCCCCTGTTGGGCAGTTTGCCAATGCCATGTGGCATCATGTTGTAAATAAATTTTATATTTTTTCTATATTTTCCTGTTTGTGTGCGTTGCTTTTCCTTACTTAATAAGTTAATATGTATTGCTTGGTTTCTTTTCCACACTGTTAAAATTATATGTACATAAATTTATTGACATTTCTATGGACCCTTTGTCATAAATTTGTCAACATATTTGGGGCCATGAATGTGACTGAGCACATTCTACACTTCCTGCCTTGCCAAAAAATGTCACACACTAACACAACCTTGTTGTATTGCCTTGAGATTTGATTACCGTGGTATGGTTTTGTTAAGTTTAGACGATGTCACAACAACATGGATTTTTGTCCACAGTCACATTCATTGTATAACCAAGAATTTATCAAAAAATATTGATGGCAGCACTGCGTGAAGTCTTCTCCGACACAACCCAAAGATCCTTAGTGCGGCTCAGGTCTAGTTTATTTGTCCCTGTTTGCAGCTTCACGCAACACCTCCTCCCAGCTATGAGCTCTCTCTCTCCCACCACTGCCCGCTAAGACGCTGCCCTCCAACATGGTCACGACTTTGCAGGAAGACAACAGCGTGGGGGAACGGCAGCTGCCGACAGTCCCAAGACCTCGTCACAATGACGTCAGTTCTGGAGTTAACCCCTAACTGTGACCAATGGTGGAGATAGGGGGTTCCAATGAACCCCCTATCTCCCGATCCGCGGCAGCTATCGGTTAATGTTTGGTATCTTTGGATCGACCAGAGCATGGCCTTTCCAACAATACCAAACATGACAATGTTAAAAATTATAAAAAATTTAAATATAATAAAATATAAAAAAAAATAAACAAGTTTTTTGTTTTGTTTTGTTAATGCAGCAATATTGTTCCCATTTCAATTATAATGTGAACAATGATGCTGCACTAAGGATTTTTGTATGGGGTGCGTTTGTTAAAAATAGTGTAATTTTCACCCAAAAAAATATAACAAGTCCCCATTTCAATTTTTTTAACAAACGCAACTCATAAAATATAACCGCAAACACTCGCATGTTAAAATGTGAAAAAAAAACTTTACACTTTGTAAAACAAACATTGACAATTCAAATTTTATTTCATTTTTTGTTATAATATACAGACAGGACATGACGCATACATATGATAATGATATATTATGAATCATCTGCCAAGTCTGCCGGAAAGAACGATATATAACATGTCTGGCTCATATTATAAAATAAGGCTTCAAAACGCGTTTAAACAAGAGGAGCGAAACTGTTAAAAATTAGCTCAGCAGCAGACCGCACACAGGTGTGAAGGGAAGCCGTGAAATGCCTCAACAGCGAAAGGGTTAATTTTTTTTCTTGTCTGTTTTAAATCATTTTATTTGTTCCTTTTTTTGTTTCAGATCATTTTGATCAACTATTTTTCCGTTTTAAAACCTTTTGTTCTGGTTTTTATTTTTAAAGTCAGACCATTTGGGTCAGTTTAGCGTTTTTTAAATTGTTTTGTTCATTTTTTTTTGTTCCTTGGCTTTCATACCATTTTAATATGAATAAATAAAGTTGTGAAATGTACATTCATAAGAAAAAAAGGATCTTTATTTAATAAAAAAAAACACGATAGAATCGCCAGAATTATCGTATCGACAGAATGAATTATCGGATCCGAAAAACAAACCAAAAATTAATTATAAAAAAATATCTAAAGTATAAAAAAAGTAAACCATAGTAGTTTACGTCAAAACGAAGAGAGTTAGACACTTTGAAACGAGGAGAACAGACGTTCCGAAAAAAACAAAAATTTCCAAAATCACGAAAAGTCGATACAAAAAACGAGCAAAGTGACCCGAAAACACGAAAAATGGTCGATATTCCCGAAAAAAATGTATACGAAAAACGAGCCGAACCGAACCGAACCGAATCGAAACAGAAATCGGCCGAAACGAGCTGAATCGAAAATTTTAAACATCCAAACGAATCGAACCGAATCGAACCGAAAAAAAAATCAGTGCACAAGTCTACTGTACATTGACATTTCAAAAATCATGTTCTTAAAATCAAGGATACATATGAATTCTTGGTGGTAGATTGTTGTTATTGTGTTCTATACAGATTTTTTTTTTTTTTTACAGTTTTTGTTTTACTGTAACGCCTTCGCTGATGAGCCATTTCAACGTGTGTGTTGAGCACTTTTTCATCATTTTTTGCTAATGTTTAAATACGATTTGAATTCATGTTTTATTGTAGACCCCAGACAAATTATATATCCTTTTTTTCAGCAGACTGATTTTCAAAATATATCATTTGTGTGTGCATACTAGGGATGGGCTGCCGGTTCGAATCGGTTTGAAGTTCGATTCGAACATCGGCTGTTTGAAAGTTCGCAAACTTCGAACTTCTAGGGACGTTCGCGGAAAGTTCGAGGGGAATAAAAGTTTTCAAAAAATTCCAAAAAATGCTTAAAAGATCCTAAAAAAATCTAAAAATAAAGAGCCTCTTTACTGCAGAACATAATAATAAATGGTTTATTAGATATTGAATTAAAACGGGAATATTTTTAACATTGAAGCCTATGGGATTCATAAACATTTCTCACTCCTTGTTGGTCAAACATTTCCATCTCATTGTTGGTCAAACATTTCCCATGGCTTCAAATCGCATTTAAACATTAGCAAAAGCTCATGGTAACATCACTGCTCTGCGAGGAGAGAGCCTGTGGAGACACGGGTTCGATTCCGGCAAGAGCACCTCTCCAGTAAGTGTCCTTGGGCAAGACACCTAACGGTACATACTCGCCACCCAGGACATACTTGAAAACAAGAGAAATCTCAATGTATCCTTCCTGGTAATATACTCTTTGAAAAAAAAAACGGTAAAAATGTGCTCAGCGCACAGCGGTGAAATGGCTCCGCACTCAGCAGTGAAAGGGTTAAAAACTTTTTTGTTTTTTAAAAAACAAAACTTTTTCATTGTTTCCTGTCCCCCAGGGCAGTACCCAGACCCCCATACACCTTTTATGGCCAATATCTTGCATATATGCCCTCTTGGAGGGGACCTTTATTTTCCAATGTTCGAGCCCCATTGACTTGCATGGTTTTCGAATTGTGTTCGAGTTCGCGCTCGAACTTTTTCGGGTGTTCGAGTTCGAATGTGAACCGAACATGGGGGTGTGCGGCCCATCACTAATTGGAACCAGATCGATGGCAAGCTGGGTCAACAGGAAGACATGCGTGGAGTTTCCTCCTCCCACAGGAGTGAAACAGGAGGATTCTCAACACACATCCTTCGTGTTCAATGGTTAATGTATAGTGATAAAGAAGATGAACAGAAATGACAAAAATTATTTTACTAGTTTACCATCACACACAGGGCTATATTACAAAGCTGGTGCTAACTTAGGCTGGGGTCAGACGAACGCAGTGTTAACGTCTGTGTTGCCGCACATAAGTACATCTGTGATAGCATACAATTGTGTTAAATGGAGCCCCACACACGAAGTACGTCCACACAGAAGTGTGGAAGCACAACAGATGCGGCAAACGGACGCAGGTTAGGCAACAAGGTAATACTGCTAGAACGGACGTGCGGAGTGCGCCACGTCTGCAACGTCCACATAGCTTTGTGTGTGAGTGATGGAACGTGGTCAGACGGACAGCATTTATACGTCCAGCATTTTTGACGGACAACATGTTTTTTCATTTTAATTTATTTTCCCTCCTACATCCGTCAAAAATAGCGTCAGTGAAAAAAACGGACTATGTGGCCACTACCTTGTTGTCAGTCTGAAAGTACGTCCGTACTGCATGGACACACAGTCCGTATAAAATGCGCTCGTCTGACCCTAGCCTCAACCAGAGCTGTTGTAAACTGAAAACCTCCATAGGCTATAATCGTTCTGGTAAATTTACAACAGCTCTGGTTAAATTGGCACCAAATATGTAATATGGCCCACTATGTTCCATGCACGAAAATCATAATTTGACCGGAGGACAACCAATTCCAAAGGTGATACACTCCAATCACATTGAAATAAGCAAATTATTTACATCAAATAGTAGTCATCCAAAAAGATCTACTACTTTGCATATAAGAATACCTAAAATCACCTAAAAAGAATGCCACTGAGTTGACTATGGCATCCATCATGCTGCAGCAAGTAGATAGTAATGGTAACTATCTAAAGCATTCCTTCATGCCTCTGCTCAAACACCGGACCCCTGGCACACCTGTTAAAATATACTTATGCCCACTGCCATTACCACTCTTAGGAAAGGATGTTCAGATCTGCACTGAAAAAAGAGGGATTCTGCATTGGTTGAATGATTCCTGATGTCAACTGGCAGGTGAATCCCATCAGTTTCAGTGTAAAAAATATTCCTTGTCTGAAAATACCATATGGACCATCAATGTGCAGCAGCAAAGACACAAATACACTCACTCACAAAGCGTAAATAGAATAAAGTCGCAAAAAAATTTAAGTCCTTGCGCTTGCAAATGTCCAGATTAATTTATTTTCTGAGTGTCCTAGAAGATATAAAACAGGACACACATTGCGCAGTATATCCCGATCTCCAGTCGCTCTTACAGAGTAGTGGTGATTCAACTCACTTTCTTAAGAGCCCCATAAAGCTGGCTCCGGTGGGGTCAAATATTACACCGAACCGTCTCCATACAGCAAATGGGTTTAATGAATAAAACAAAGTGCAACGCACTAACGTGTTTCGACCATAAGGTCTTTATCAAAGTGCATACAACAAAATTATACAGACCATTTTTCAGACCGGTTCGGTTTAATATTTGACCCCACCGGAGCACTGCATAGGTCTGCTGCCGGTCACTATATCTCAACCGACAAGACCTTGGGAGTTGATGTACCGGGGAGGAGAACCATCTACACCCTTCTATCTTTGCGAATACAGCTTAGAGCCAGCTTTATGGGGCTCTTAAAAAGTGAGTTGAATCACCACTAGTCTGTATGAGCGACTGGAGATCTGGATATACTGCGCAATGTGTGTGTCCTGTTTTATATCTTCTAGGTCACTCAGAAAATAAATTAATCTGGACATTTGCAAGCGCAAGGACTTTAATTTTCTTTGTGACTTTATTAAATATTTATTCAACCATTTAATCTTTTCACTTGCAGCAAAAAGTATCTTTCTTTAGTTTTTCAGTACCAAGGACATTATTATTATTATTATTATTATTCTTTATTTATAAAGCGCCAGCATATTCCGCAGCGCTGTACAATAAGCACAGTATAGACAGGGTTACAATACATTGAACAACATTTGACAAACAGTACAGGAGGAGATGAGGGCCCTATTCCCGTAGGAACTCACAATCTGGGAGGGTTGGGGTTGGAAACAGGAGGAGAGGACTGTAAGGTTAGAGTGATTGATGGTTGCGTCAGTGAGTTGGGTGGTAGGCTTCCCTAAATAGGAATGTTTTAAGGGAGTGTTTGAAGGAAGAGAAGTTAGGGGAAAGTCTGACAGTACGAGGGAGAGCGTTCCAGAGAGTGGGGGCTGCGCGTGAGAAATCCTGCAGTCTATCATGGGAAGAGGTGATGCGGGGAGAAGCTAGGCGCAGGTCACTGTTTGACCTTAGGGAGCGGGCTGGGGTGTATTTGGTGATTAGTGAGGACAGGTAGTGGGGAGCTGAGTTAGTGAGGCTTTTGTAGGTAAGGACATCAGCCCCACAGGGATGCTATCCATGGTGCTGAATAGGTTTCAGCACCAAGAATAGCTGCTGTCTGCGGTACTGAATAGGTTTCAGCACCATAGACAGCCCCTGCCGAATGGAGCCAGACTGAAGAAAAAAAAAGCATTGCTTTAAAATAAATTAGGAATCCAAAAATGTCACCAACAAATTCCTAAAAAATCCTAAAAAAAAAAACAATAAATAAACTGTTTGCTGCAAGCGAAAAGAATAAAAGGTTGAATAAATATTTAATAAAAAAGGGGAATATTTTTTACATTGAAACTTATGGGATTCGCTTATTTAAAGCTATCGAACGAACCACCGAAAATCAAGGCATTTCGCTGCTGTTCGGCATTCTCTGAATAGATTAACCATTACCTCTCTATAGGGAATTTCACTGCCGCCAAATCGCACCGAATGGCACAATGGCGCTGTCCGTGGCCTGTGGTTCTGAATACAATAGATTCAGCACCACGCCCAATGGACGGGACAAGGTGCTGAGTTTAGGTGAAACAGTATAACGAATTGATCCGTAAAAACGAAATCAATTTGTTTTATACCATTTTGTTTTCGTTCCGTTCCGGTCCAAATAAAGTTTTAGTTTCGTTTTTGGACAGTTTCGGAAGGAACCGAGTTGTGTCAACTCAATGTTCTCGAACCCAGGACATACTTGAAAATGAGAGAAATCTCAATGTATCCTTCCTGGTAAAATCCTTTTCAAATAAATAAAATAAATAAATAAGTGTGTGTGTTGGCAACCAGATGAGGAGTACAAAGACAAGTGTGTCTTGGCTACATTGAAGCATGGTGGTGGGAGTGTCAGTCATGGTCTGGGGCTGCATGACTGCTGACAACACTGCGGAGCTATAGTTCATTGAGGGAACCATGAAAGTCGACATGTACTCTGACATACTGAAGCAGAGCATGATCCCCTCCCTTCAGAGACTGGGCCGCAGGACAGTATTCCAAGACAGTAACAACCCCAAACACACCTCCAAGGCGACCACTGCCTTGCTAAAGAAGCTGAGGGTAAAGATGATGAACTGGCCAAGCATGTCTCCAGACCTAAACCCTTTTGAGCTTCTGTGGGGCATCCTCAAACGGAAGGTGGAGGAGCACAGGTTCTCTAACATCCACCAGCACTGTGAAGAGGACTCAAGTGGCAAACTGTGAAGCTCTGGTGAACTCCATGCACAAGAGGGTTAAGGCAATGCTGGAAAATAATGGTGCCACACAAAAAATTGACAATTTGAGCCCAATTTGGACCTTTTAACTTAGGGGTGTAGTCCCTTTTGTTGGCAGCGGTTTAGACATTAATGGCTGTGTGTTGAGTTATTTTGAGGGGACAGTAAATTTACACTATTATACAAGCTGTGCACTCACTACTTTACATTGTAGCAAAGAGTCATTTCTTCAGTGTTGCCACATGAAAAGATGTAATAAAATATTTACAGAAATGTGAGAGGTGTACTCACTTCTGTGAGATACTGTTTAGTTATACAATCTTATGTTTTAAAACTATAGGTTCATGTCCTTGTGCCAAAATATGTTTGTGCATGCTTTTTATATCCTTAATGCCACATTTAATAGTTGACTCCAAATGGGATGGAAATCAGGCACCTTGGGCCAATAAGCTTCTAATTAAACAATGTCTGCAATGACATATCTTTTATTTCGGCAGGTGTGTGCTACCCACCTATGGGGAAAAGTAATAACGTTTTATATGCACAGTTATCTTTATACACATTTTATTGATGAACAGTTGTCAGTAGATAATATTCATAAAACTACACCATCATGTTAAAGGCATAAATATTGCGAGCCAACTGTGCATATCATGGATTTAAAACTTCGGGATTTTCAAAGGACACAGAATGTCATTGTGTCACTGGTTTCCTTAGCATAATACTCATGCCTGGTTTCTTCGGGAACTTGGTCGCTTGGAGATTGATTTTTGCTCCCTGGTGGTTTGAGTCAGTGCAGCTGGTGGTGGAGATGCATTCTATTGTGAGAGATGAAGAATTCACTCCTCACCTCATAATTTCATCACCCTAGTCCACCTGTGAACAGGGCCGTCATTAGAAATCATGGGGTCCTTACTGCACTCTTCTGGGCCCCCCTTCCCTTAGCTGCCTATTTCGGTGAATTAGTTAAAACTAAAGCCTTTTGTCTCTTCTTCTGCTTACTGGGCCCAATCCCTCGTGGACCAGCAAGGGAATAAGTAGGTTTCCCTGGTGGGAGAGTTTTCATTTCGCCCCTCTACCTGGTGCAGGACATACTAATGGCTTCCTCAGTACTGACTGAGAGTGCTCTTACCTGTCTCAGATGCTGTGGCCCAGCATAAAATTTATCGGTATTTTGGAGAGCTAGTTCCGGGTGACAGGAAAGTATCATTATATTTGTCTCACTTTAGAAAAGCTTCTCACTATATGGCATGGACCAGGGACCCTGAAACCACTGAGCCCCTGAACATATCTTGGGCTGTCACTCCACTGATGGCAGCCCTGCCTGGGAACATGCATCAATCACCCTACTAGTTGCCTACCACAGTGGTTCTCAACACTGTTCACAGGTACCACTAACAGGCCAGGTTTGCCAGATATCTGAAGCACAGCATAGGTGATATAATTTGCTGCTCAATGATTGCAGGATTCAGTCTGCATCTCCCAGAGGTAATCCATAAATCCTGGCATGTTAGGGGGACTCAAGGACAGGGTTGAGAAACACTGGCCTACCACATTGGTATACTGGCCAATTTTCCCCTGCATGTTTCCTCAACAACATAGAACTATTGTGCCTTCTATTCACAGAATGCTGAACTGCACCAAAATTCCTGTGAAATGCCTGGATTTTTAGTGTTTCGACAGGTTTAACCCTCATAAGGACCACTGACGTACATAATACGTCCTGGGGAAAATTCCCCTTAAGAACCAAGGATGTACTATGTACGTCAAGGTCCTTTAACCCCCTCCCTCCCTATACTCACCTCTCTGGTCCCATGTCAGTCTGGCTTCTTTGAAGCCAGCCCGACGGTCTTATGGACCCCAGCTGCCACCATGAGGTCATCGCTGAGATGGTGAATGAGATGGAGATGGTGGTCATCTTCAAAACTATTTAGCAGGGGTCTTTTTTAGCTGTATGTAGATTTTTGGGATTTGAGTTCGAAAAAGTGTGGTTTTTCCAAATTATTTCATATTTTTATATAGTAAATTATAAGATATGATGGAAATAATGGTATCTTTAGAAAGTTAATTTTATGGCGAGAAAAGCTGTATACAATTATTATTATTATTATTATTCTTTATTTATAAAGCGCCAGCATATTCCGCAGCGCTGTACAATAAGCACAGTATAGACAGGGTTACAATACATTGAACAACATTTGACAAACAGTACAGGAGGAGATGAGGGCCCTATTCCCGTAGGAACTCACAATCTAGGAGGATTGGGGTTGGAAACAGGAGGAGAGGACTGTAAGGTGAGAGTGATTGATGGTTGCGTCAGTGAGTTGGGTGGTAGGCTTCCCTAAATAGGAACGTTTTAAGGGAGCGTTTGAAGGAAGAGAAGTTAGGGGAAAGTCTGACAGTACGAGGGAGAGCGTTCCAGAGAGTGGGGGCTGCGCGTGAGAAATCCTGCAGTCTATCATGGGAAGAGGTGATGCGGGGAGAAGCTAGGCGCAGGTCACTGTTTGACCTTAGGGAGCGGGCTGGGGTGTATTTGGTGATTAGTGGGGACAGGTAGTGGGGCGCTGAGTTAGTGAGGGTTTTGTAGGTAAGGATAAGGATTTTGAACTTAATTCTGCAGTGGATGGGGAGCCAGTGAATACAATATGTGTAGGTTCCATAAACGAGTAAGAGGAAAATTAGACCTAAACACAAACAGCGCAGAAACGTAAAAACAGCATTGGGTACTTTCGGACAGACAATGGTTACTATAGGGTTAAACAGGCAAAGCTCTCCATAACCGTGCCCCTGCCTACATCTCCCTTATTAGCAGGTATGTTCCATCCCGGTCACTTCACTCTGCCAATGATTTGTTATTATCTACTCGTACTTGCACTCCCAACTCTCACCTTCAGGAGATTTCCTGAGTTGCCCCCTATCTATGGAACTCCGTCCCTCAATATATTCGACTCTCCTCATGCCTCCTGTCTCTCAAGATATTTCCCAAAAACCTCTCTTGTCTTAGATTGTAAGCTCTTGAGTAGCGTTTTCTTTTCCCATTTTTCTTTGGGTGTCATGCTTACAGTATGTGCTAATGTTTGTTTGATTTCTCCCACCTATAGTACAACACTGCAGAATATAATGACACTTTGTAATTGCAACTGTGACTGAAGATCACATTTCCAATACTTTAACCCATTGTATGTGTGTGTAGAAGCTTTACACGCTGTGGTGAGGCTTTGCATCGATATGGAGGAGGGTTATAAGAGGACCTGGAGCTATTGTTGAATAATAATTTGATGTGGTCCTAGTTTCCATGACCCAATTTTACATTAACAATCTGATTGCAGATTCACCACATATATGGTAAAATACAGAAATGCCCTTGATCCGCCATGTGTGTTTAATATTGTTTTATACAAATAATGCAATCTGTGCGGTAATCTCAACAAACCAAGCGTTTTCCTCAGGTGTGCCCAATATATTTAGAGGTCACACATTGTTTACACAAATGTAATTTACCTTAATAAAATTGCTTGTGCTGCCAAGCTGCGGGAAATGTTTTCTGAATTAATATGTTTTATTCCATTTTCGCTCCGACTTTCTTATCCATCCGCATTTTTGATGCTAGTAGAATTTAATTCCATACCGCTGACTTTAAACCTATAAATAAAAGATATAAGAAAATATATGCTTTGTGCCTAGATCCTACCTGGAAAGATTAACAACACTTGTTGAATCTCTAATCGGAATATGTTTGAAATCATACTTACTTCGCTATAGATGGGCAGTTGCCTGCTAAATCACACATCTGCAGAAGCTTTGGTGGTCCAAGCGTGGGCGGACGATATTACATTACAAATGCTAACGGGTTAAAAAACCCGTTAGCGATTCGGAGCTTGTACTTTTCAGCGTGAGGTTACTGCACTTTGCGCTCCCTATGCTCAACATGGGGAGCGCAAAGTGTTAATTGCCGTTAGGATTACAAAGTCCTAACGCTAATTACCATCCCACTGCGTTGAACACAAAAGATAACCACAGCTAGGACCTGGTGCTAACTGATTCGGCTTCTGCAGAATCCGTCAGCACTAGCTAAAAAAGAACCCAAAAAAATCAAATACTCACCTCTCATCCCACAGCGAGAACGGCTGCTCGAACTGCTTCTTCTTGCCACTGGGAGCAGAGTCTCCCTCTGTGAATCACTCCGCCAATGTGCTGGATCTCGCGAGGTGAGATCCAGCATGTGAAGTGATTAGTGGACGCCTCAATGGAGTCCAATAGACTCCATGGAGGGGATGCTCGCAGCGGCGCTTAGCACTGCCATGAGCTTCTTGAAGCTAATGCTGCATTACGGCACAGGCTGCTGGATTAGCTCCTGCCCCGTAATATCAAGCCAAAATGGGGACGCTAAGGAGAAACCTGCAGGCGCAGGTTTTCCTCCTTAGCATCCCTGTTTTAGCATGATGATTGTATATGGCCCTAGATATGTATTTAATATAGATGTGATGTGTGTCGCTTTGGTCTTGGGGTGCAGGGTGTTTGTGTAATCTGTGTTGTCTATGTGTATCTGTTGTTATCTGCTGATAGAAACATAGAAACATAGAAACATAGAAAGATGTCGGCAGATAAGAACCTTTCGGCCCATCTAGTCTGCCCAATTACATGGATACTTTACTTGGATTTATCTTTTGTTTAGGATAGCCTTATGCCTATCCCATGCCTGCTTAAATTCAATTACTGTTTTGGCCTCTACCACTTCAACTGGAAGACTGTTCCATGTATCCACCACCCTCTCAGTAAAATAATGCTTCCTGATGTTACTTTTAAACCTTTGCCCCTCTAATCTAAAACCTGGTACAACTGCTGGCTGGGTTATGTTAGCCTTTTCCAGAATCTCCTCTCAGGAATGTATTAATTATCTGTGTACGTTTGAGTTTTCTTTGTTGATCTGCCTTGAACAGGCAAACACTGCCCCATTATCTGCTGTTTTAGACTGTAATCCTGTTTACCATCAATGACAGATATTGTTCTGTCCTGTCTAGAAATGATGGCGCAATGTTTATCTCACTGTCTGTACCAGGTCTGATTATGTCTCACACTCCAAGAAGCATACTGAAGAAGCTTCACGAAATCAGAACCTCACAACATTGTGATAGGTGAGGGATTATGAGGAGGGGCAGTGGGAGACCAGGGTGTTATGTTCCATTGGTCTTAAACCCCTCCTGGGACTATATATATTTAACTCAATAAAGCTGTAAAGTTGTTGCTGTTCAAAAGTCTCAGATCTACACGCCGTCTTATTTCTGGAGGATGCTAGCAAGGCTCTTCATGTGTACCTGTCCTTAAGCTTTGTTTAAGGACTGGAAAAAGGCATAGAAGCCTGCCGGGGGAGAGCACGGGGGTCCGGCAAGGAAGCGGCATTAACATATGTGTGTCACGATTCCCGGATCCCACCACGCAGTCCTTAAAGCCCAACACTCCACAGAGCCCAAAAGCTACCAACAGGGTAGCCGCAGAAGAATCCCTAACTGTCTGGTCCCTAGAATTGGCCAGGTATACTAGCTAGACAGAAAGAGTTAATCAAAGACAATGTCGTAATACAAAACCAGGTCAGCAACACGGGGGTAGTCAGACGAGCCAGAATCAGGAATACAGAGTATAGAATAGTCAAATGGAATAGCCGGGTCGATATCAGTGCAGAAGTGTAGTACAAGGAAAATAGTCTACGGCAACGGAAGGCAGAATAGTCAGAAAACAAGCAGAGGTCAATTACCCAGTTAAATCACGAGAGAATTCAGGTACAAAGAGCTCAGGTATGGATAACCACGATCTGGCACTGCTTGGAAGGAACTGTTGGTTTTTAAAAGACCTTCACCAGACCGCGCCCCCCTCTCAAGCCGCGCCTCATGCAGCCACCTCCCTGCCTGTTTCAATTTAAACCGGGTGTTGGTGAGCGAGCAGCATCAGACATGCTGCCTTCAAGCACACCAGAAAGGCTGGAAGCCCCCAACGTTACAATGTGAGCAAGTCGGGTATTGAGATCTGTTACAATATTAATAAACTTTTCTTAACCCCTTCACTACCAAGTGATTTTTCAAAAAAATCATTGTCAGATACCAGTGTTTGTTTGAAAAATCATTCTTACTTAAAGAGTAAGAAATATTTGGGCATATTCCCAGTGTATTTCTTACTGTAATAACCTATTTGGTCAGTAGATGCTGCCATCTACTGTCAAATTGAGTTACAGCCATTACAGCTGGAGCTCAAGTTTCCCTGCACGACTGCTGAATGTCTGATGTCAGGACATTCTTCAGCCGATTACACAGTTTTAGCTCTTTGGGTATTATGTCCACAGGGCTAAAACTTTGGGGGCACCTTCTGCAGCCCAAAAGCAAACAAAAATCATTTACAGCAAATGATATTCATTTACTTTTGTCCTTCAGAGCTGCAGAACAGGCTATCTCAATATCGGGCACTGGATGGTGCCTTTAAAGCCAGATATATATTGATCTTGGTAGGCAAGAGGCTAATTAAGTCATGTAATGTAGAGTGTGGACCGCCAGGGTGCATATGGATGAGATACACAAACTGACTGCCCCACACATTCCATTATGCAGGGCCCCTGTTTCAGTGAGGCCATAGGCAACTGCTTATTTTAAAAACAGAAGGTAGGATGAAAACAAAGGCGCTTTAGATCTTAGTACGGATCGCTACACGTTCAAGCAATTAGGGTGTTTCCCTCACCACAAAAATAATTGAAAAAATGTAAACCAGGTGCAAGAACAGCGCTCCTTCGTAGACAGTAGCAAAACCCCCCACACCACCTCAGGATGATACAAAACAAATGGCAGAAATCTTACGTTTCCGTAAAAAGGTAATTGCTTGAGGGGAATATCTCTAATGAAGACACGTAGTTATACTCATAGAGGATCCAATGGATAAAAAAAAGGGAAAAGGGAGAGAAAATACAATAGTGCAAATCAAACAAAATCAGTTGATATATAATATATCCAAAGTCTCATGCACTCACGCTTTTCAAGAGCTTCCTAGCTCTATTGTGTTCGCTCTTCGAACTGTTAAGGGCCAGTCCGACAGCCAGAGATGACAACGCTTCTTCAATCTTTTAAATATTTTTCTCCTTTAGATCTCAAAAAGAGAAAAGAGGGCTCACATGGCATAGTACTGTAACTTTATTATAAGTTACAGATAACAACCAGGGGAGGAGTATTACTCACCCTATAAAGAGCCACACCGAGCTCTAGGGGTCCAACGTATGTAAATTGTTCACGGCACAATTTATAAAAGCCAAATTCCATAAAATGAATAGTACCATATGGTGCCAAAATATCAGGAATAAAATGTATTTAATATAAAACAATGTAAAATACAAAAAAGTTACAGAGCCAGACGCGTTTCGCGCATCACGCGCTTCCTCAGTGGCAACAAGAAAAGAAAAGAGTTACATTGATAGTAAACATATGTATATATACATCTCCTACTCCTAATTGGAGTGATAACAGATGTTGAAAACGCTAATTTTCGCGCCATAATATACTTCCGCTATTAGTTAGCCCACCTTCAACTAAAAAGCTTTTACTTTCAATTTGTCCATCACGTAGCGGTAGATGGTGGGCGAGTTTCATTTCCGGGTTGGAATAACATCCACGCTAAGAAGCTTCCACTTTCGGTTCGCCCTCAAACAGGAAGACGGCCGAGTTTTGCTTCCGGAGCAGAACTCCGTTGGTCTAGAATTCACCTTCCGGGTCCTACGCGCATGCGTGGAGATCTCCTTTACGTCACACAATAACAACGTCCATAATTCTTAACGTTCTGGACAGACAAGTCCCTTCTCTTGGCATCCACTCGGGAAAAGTATACAGCGGGACCCCAATAAAGAAAAAAATTATTATATATAAAAAGGGCATGTATATAAAAGAGAATAGAGCATCATTATTGCACAGCATATCGATCATATTAATCAGAGCCCCTAAGGGTCATATATAACAAATACCAAATTGTTGCACGTAATGTATTCCAAACATACGCATAATGACCTTGTCTCACATATAAATAAATCTACAAGGCAATAATGTGCTCATTCCAAATATTAAAATTCAAAAAATGCATTATAGAAGAAGAATCACTAACTACACAGCCTAACCACTTAGGGCAAAGGACTCACAAAAAATGGCAAATTTCAAAGTCCTTATTTAAGCCCCTTGGTATTAAAGTATCAAACAGAAAAATGAGCCTCATCTCTTCCTGGTTAATCTTTTTCAAGAAGTCTTCTCCTCTCCAATCTCTTTCAACCTTACGTAGGGCAAAAAAGACCAGACCTACAGAGGAGCTATTATGTATAGCGAGGAAATGAGATGATACTGTGTGTTTATCAAACCCTCGTAAAATATTACGAATATGCTCCAAAATCCTTATATAGAGGGGTCTAGTTGTCCGACCAATATAAATTTTACCACAAGGGCAAACAAGGGCGTAAATGACATTAGTAGAGTGGCACGAAATAACCTTTTTGATTTTAAACGTGTCATTAACACCAAAAGCCGGACAAAATTCTCTCTTCAACTTTAATTTCTTGCAAGCGGAGCATGAGCCGCATCGGTAAAAACCTTCCTTTACTGTTATTGTTTTAAAATCACTATTTACTTGATGAACATGGCTCCTAACAATTTGTTGCTTTATCGTTCGTGCACCTCTATTGACAATCTTCGGATTATCGTCCAAAATATCCTGAAGTACCGGATCTTTCTTCAAGATATGCCAATATTTTCGTATTGAATAATTGATAGCACGTGTGTGACTATTATAGTTATAAATGAAAGGGAGGGAAAAATTCTCTTTCTCCTCACGTTTCCTATATTGGATAAGGGCCCTCCTATCCTTACCCTGAATGTCTTTCATGACATCCATTAGGCTTTCCTCTTTATACCCCTTCTTTTTTAAATCATCGATTAATTTATTCGCTTGAAGGTCAAATATTTCCCTCTCTGTACAAGTCCAAAACATACTTTAAACCTGTGGACGTTAATAATTATATAGAATCCACAAGTTGCCACGCTTCGGCGTGGCTTAAAAGCGTTCCCAAAAGCCAATTTACCAGGTTGAGAAGAAACTGTACAGAGAGGGAAATAGTTGACCTTCAAGCGAATAAATTAATCGGTGATTTAAAAAAAAAGGGGTATAAAGAGGAAAGCCTAATGGATGTCATGAAAGACATTCAGGGTAAGGATAGGAGGGCCCTTATCCAATATAGGAAACGTGAGGAGAAAGAGAATTTTTCCCTCCCTTTCATTTATAACTATAATAGTCACACACGTGCTATCAATTATTCAATACGAAAATATTGGCATATCTTGAAGAAAGATCCGGTACTTCAGGATATTTTGGACGATAATCCGAAGATTGTCAATAGAGGTGCACGAACGATAAAGCAACAAATTGTTAGGAGCCATGTTCATCAAGTAAATAGTGATTTTAAAACAATAACAGTAAAGGAAGGTTTTTACCGATGCGGCTCATGCTCCGCTTGCAAGAAATTAAAGTTGAAGAGAGAATTTTGTCCGGCTTTTGGTGTTAATGACACGTTTAAAATCAAAAAGGTTATTTCGTGCCACTCTACTAATGTCATTTACGCCCTTGTTTGCCCTTGTGGTAAAATTTATATTGGTCGGACAACTAGACCCCTCTATATAAGGATTTTGGAGCATATTCGTAATATTTTACGAGGGTTTGATAAACACACGGTATCATCTCATTTCCTCGCTATACATAATAGCTCCCCTGTAGGTCTGGTCTTTTTTGCCCTACGTAAGGTTGAAAGAGATTGGAGAGGAGAAGACTTCTTGAAAAAGATTAACCAGGAAGAGATGAGGCTCATTTTTCTGTTTGATACTTTAATACCAAGGGGCTTAAATAAGGACTTTGAAATTTGCCATTTTTTGTGAGTCCTTTGCCCTAAGTGGTTAGGCTGTGTAGTTAGTGATTCTTCTTCTATAATGCATTTTTAGAATTTTAATATTTGGAATGAGCACATTATTGCCTTGTAGATTTATTTATATGTGAGACAAGGTCATTATGCGTATGTTTGGAATACATTACGTGCAACAATTTGGTATTTGTTATATATGACCCTTAGGGGCTCTGATTAATATGATCGATATGCTGTGCAATAATGATGCTCTATTCTCTTTTATATACATGCCCTTTTTATATATAATAATTTTTTTCTTTATTGGGGTCCCGCTGTATACTTTTCCCGAGTGGATGCCAAGAGAAGGGACTTGTCTGTCCAGAACGTTAAGAATTATGGACGTTGTTATTGCGTGACGTAAAGGAGATCTCCACGCATGCGCGTAGGACCCGGAAGGTGAATTCTAGACCAACGGAGTTCTGCTCCGGAAGCAAAACTCGGCCGTCTTCCTGTTTGAGGGCGAACCGAAAGTGGAAGCTTCTTAGCGTGGATGTTATTCCAACCCGGAAATGAAACTCGCCCACCATCTACCGCTACGTGATGGACAAATTGAAAGTAAAAGCTTTTTAGTTGAAGGTGGGCTAACTAATAGCGGAAGTATATTATGGCGCGAAAATTAGCATTTTCAACATCTGTTATCACTCCAATTAAGAGTAGGAGATGTATATATACATATGTTTACTATCAATGTAACTCTTTTCTTTTCTTGTTGCCACTGAGGAAGCGCGTGATGCGCGAAACGCGTCTGGCTCTGTAACTTTTTTGTATTTTACATTGTTTTATATTAAATACATTTTATTCCTGATATTTTGGCACCATATGGTACTATTCATTTTATGGAATTTGGCTTTTATAAATTGTGCCGTGAACAATTTACATACGTTGGACCCCTAGAGCTCGGTGTGGCTCTTTATAGGGTGAGTAATACTCCTCCCCTGGTTGTTATCTGTAACTTATAATAAAGTTACAGTACTATGCCATGTGAGCCCTCTTTTCTCTTTTTGAGATCTAAAGGAGAAAAATATTTAAAAGATTGAAGAAGCGTTGTCATCTCTGGCTGTCGGACTGGCCCTTAACAGTTCGAAGAGCGAACACAATAGAGCTAGGAAGCTCTTGAAAAGCGTGAGTGCATGAGACTTTGGATATATTATATATCAACTGATTTTGTTTGATTTGCACTATTGTATTTTCTCTCCCTTTTCCCTTTTTTTATCCATTGGATCCTCTATGAGTATAACTACGTGTCTTCATTAGAGATATTCCCCTCAAGCAATTACCTCTTCACGGAAACGTAAGATTTCTGCCAACTGCTTATTTTACCTTATTTTAATGCTAGGACCACTTTGTGTTTTGGCTCTATTATTTAACATATCTACTGTGTTTTTTGCTCCATAAGACGTACTTTTTCCCCCAAAACGTTGGGGGGAAATGTCTGTGCGTCTTATGGAACGAATATTGACAACTCGCAGTGCTCACTGACCGGTCCTGTATGATGTTTCATTGTGTGATTAGCTGAGCGGAGGCTGAAATGTACAAATCAGTGATCACAGTCGAGTTGCACTTGACGACACCTACTCTGCCATTAACCTCCCTGGTGGTCTAATGTTTTCAAAATTTCGTGTCTAAAAGCGTCTCAATTTTTTTTTAAAGAAAATGTGTTTTTGTACATAGTTGGCCTGTAATAATTAGGAATCACGCACTGAAATCCGTGCAATCAAGAGTCCTTACTGGTAAAATCCTTTATAAATAAATAAATAAATAAATAAAAAAAATACACGGAGTCCGATAAAGTTTGAAACACGACATAATAATTTATTATCCCAAAAATAATTATCCAAAATAATGCAAATAAATTATATTCAATAAAATACAACAAAAAACACTGAAATCTGTCTGAAAACAAGGGTGAGACGGTGTATGGTCTGTTTCTTATCCTGTAGTGCCACCTAGTGGCCGTACATAAACATTGCACTTTGGATTACAGTGTTTTATGAATTTTTTCTAAGTTTGCTGCTGGTCCTGCCCCCCTGCATCGTGTGACTCGCAGGGAGCCTTACCAGGAAGCAGCTCGCGGTGATCACACTGCGGAGACAGCAAGGGAGCCAGGAGGAGGTGAGTATGCATCCAGCCCGAGTGTGGCTCAGCGTTACCGTTCGCGTTAGTGAAATTTAACCCCGAGTCACACTCGGGAATACCGCCAGGGAGGTTAATATTTTTGTACACCATTTGGTTCAGAATATTTTTTTTCTTGTCTTCCTCCACTAAAACCTAGGTGTGTCTTACTGTGCGAAAAATACGGTATTTATAAATATCAATCACAATTACAGCAAAATAGGAATTATTTTGAAACTGCATTTCATTTTCTAACACATGTTAGGCAGTTGCAAGCGTCCTTCAGGAGATGAGTAAAAAAAATGGCTGTATTGGTATTGTAAAATTTTAATTTTCATTATATATTTTCTTAAGCACTGAATAAAAAGTAAAAAAAAACAACTATTATCCTAAGGTGTAGCTCCGGCGCGCACTTTGTTCTCATTATAGTTCACATTCAGTTGATGTAGCAGAGGGCACTCAGAATCAATCTTTACGGCATAATCGAGTTTGAGCACAAGCTTAAATCTTTTTCTATTTTACAAACAGTCATACGTACTTTGCCTTATGCATAAACATACATAGTATGGAAATCGAGATTCAATTTTTTTTTTCTAGCTCAGTGTTTCATTTGTGATTGTCTATGCATTTTCTTCTGCTAGGAATGCACACACGGAGACTTCTAATAAGCGTCCCAGGGCATGTGATATTGTGCTGACACAATGTAACATCACATTTATGATAATGGTATATTCAGCGGCTACATGGGACATTAGCTATTCCTAAAATGACTAAGTCAGGTCAGTGCATATCCATACATTTACAAAGTGGAGCAGTGTCGTGTAGTAACCTAAGCATAATTAGAGGTGATTACATTTGTAAATTCTAAGCAGATGAGTCTCTTTATGTCTTCTCAAGTTCCCTTCTACAGGACTAATGACACATTGGAACCAGTCAAAGTAATTGTCGGTAGCTGTGCAATTAAACGGTTTAAAGAAATGCAAGAATGTGTTTCCCACATTATAGAAGACTGAATAATGTAAACGCAGGGATATCAAACTCCCCCCCCAGATGTTTCTGAACTACATCTCCCATGATTCCCCTGCCATCTATTGTTATCAAATAATTCTGGGACTTGCAGGCATTACCCTGCATTACTAAAGTATTATCTACCTAGTCTTTGGGTTGGATTCACTAAGGGTCGCATCTTACAAAAATGTGACCCTTAATAATATATAATGGCTACATCACTGCGAATATCATCAAATTTACCAGGCAATAAGCCCAGGCCCGGACTAGCCACGGGCGCTTGCCTGGTGGGCTGATTGCAGTCCAGCAGCTGAAAATGCCGGCCGTTATGCAGAGAGGTCGGCCAGCTGCTTGCACAACTGGCAAATCTTCATAATGGCCGGGCACCTGTCCGGGCTTCCAGACCATCCCAGCGACCCTGCTTCAAAAGAGGAGTGCCGCTGGAAGAATCACTCCGGGAGCCGCTCAGTCGGCAAGAAGCAGCCGGCTGAGTGACAAGTTGGCACCGCCCCCTCCCAGCACTAGCCGGGAAACTCAAACTGCAGAGAACTGGTGATTTATTCATGCAGTTGAGAGGGAGGGGGCGTTTTTTAGTGTGTGTGAGGGTGATCTGCCTCTGGGCCAAATTACATTCCTAGCGGTAAAACGGGGGCACTATGGAGGAAAAACTGTGCCCGTGGTTTTCCCCCAAGCATGCCTGTTTTACCGCTAGATTACAATGCAGGCGCTAAAAAAGCTGCCTGCATTGATACCGCACGCAAAGCCCCAGGATGCACGCGGTAGCGCTGAGCGCCACTGCGTGCATCCTCTCAATGGAGTCCACAGGACTCCATTGAGCCAGATGCCGGTGGTCACATGACCTGGTGGATCTCACCTCGCGAGATCCGGCCGTTCAGCCTAGGATACACAGGGGGAGACTGGGAGGTCTTTTTCCCCTAGTCTTTCCCTGCTCCTGCCGGACTGAGGAGGCGATCAGAGCTGCAGTCAGAGCCATTGGACAGGAGGTGAGTATATGATTCTTTTTATTATTTTATTGGCTGGTGTTAACGGATTCTGCAGAAGTGGGATCCGTTAACACCAAGTCCTGGCTCTGGTTAACTTTTTGTTAACCGCGGCCAGACGTTAATCAGCGCTGGGACTTTGTAATCCTAACGCTGATTAACACTTTGCGCTCCCCATGTTAAGTTTAGGGAGTGCAAAGTACAGTAACCTCGCCCTGAAAAGCGCAAGATACCAAAAGCTAACGGGTTACTTAACCTGTTAGCCCAAGTATTTTCCACATAATACAATCCAAACGCTAACGTTACCGCTCACACAGGTGAGTGCTAACTTTAGCACCAAGTATGTAATTTGGCCCTCTATGTTTGCGCGTGAGCCTGTGATTTGCCTCTATGTGTGCGTGTGTGTGCTCTCTGCTGCCTGTGTGTGAGAGCTCTGCCTGTATGTGTTCTGCATGTGTATGCATGTGTGCTCTTTGTGTGTATGTGTGCGCTCTATATGTGTGTGTGTGTGTGTAGGGGGAGGTGTCTGTTCTGGAAATGTTTGCACAGAGGGGATATACGTAGGGTTTGTGAGTTTGTCTGCAAGTTTGTATAAATGTGCGTGTTTCTCTTTAAAGAATAAAAAATGTAACGGGCTGCTGTGCTTTATATTGCCCAGGCCTATTTCATGTCCCAGTCCGGCACTACATAAGCCCACCCATTGTGCCCACATCATACCACCTATTAAAGGTACAGCTACTTGATGAGAACCCCCTCCCCCCTTGAACAAAAAAAAGCTTTGTCCAGGTAAAATAAAGGTTTTAAAAATGTAAAAAAAAACACTTCCATTTATCCCCATTGACTTTTTTTTCCTTTTTTTTTGCTGGTGTTTGAATGAATACAAAATCAAGATTTTTGAGATTACTTCGAACGGACAGCAGCACTAATGGCCTGCAATACGATGGGTCCGTTCTCATAGAGGCTTTAGATTGATGGTGCTTTTACAGCAAAGGTTATACCATATGCAAATCACGCTGCTATCACCCAAACTGGGCCACCAGGACTGAAATGCCAAGGCATCTTTCTCTGCACGAGAGGAACCGCAACCACCGATGATCATTTTGGCCTTGTTAGAAGGCCATCTCTAAGCACCTTGAGCAAGGCTTTCACATTTGGTTTACCCTATCTGATTGTAAAAAACATTTTTAAATCTTTGAGTGTTTTATTGTGCCATTTCTCACTGCGCCCACAAGGTGGCAACTTTGTATTAGTAAACCGATTTACAGTGTATCCACTAGGCTTAACATAGTTTATGTGCAACAAAACACTGAGGTTTTTGTTTGTTTCAATGGCCATTGCAACGTAAGCTCACTCGCCACTTCAAGGCACCTCTTTGTAGAGTGAGTACCTAACCAATGTAACCAAAAAGCCGCTCTACTGAGCAGCTCCAAGCCCCTCCTGCTGCTTTTCAGCTAAGGTGAGGCAGAGATAAGGGTGGGTTTTATTTATACACGCACCAAATACTTCCCATTTGGGATTAAAAACAAAACATGGAAAGAGGAACAGCAGCAAAACGACGAACTGGAGTTACAAGCATAATATACATACAGAAAAAATGGCGTCGCTCCCATACTCACCGGAGCGGCTGCAACAACCAGGAGTAACAGCCCAGTTAATGTATAAAACATAACAAGGGAAAGAAATGTCATCTGCGCTCGGTTCTATGTATTCCATGTGCAACAAAACACTGAGGTTTTTGTTTGTTTCCCTTGTTATGTTTTATACATTAACTGGGCTGTTACTCCTGGTTGTTGCAGCCGTTCCGGTGAGTATGGGTGCGACGCCATTTTTTCTGTATGTATATTATGCTTGTAACTCCAGTTCGTCGTTTTGCTGCTGTTCCTCTTTCCATGTTTCCATGTTTTTGTTTTTAATCCCAAATGGGAAGTATTTGGTGCGTGTATAAATAAAACCCACCCTTTCTCTGCCTCTCCTTAGCTGAAAAGCAGCAGGAGGGGCTTGGAGCTGCTCAGTAGAGTGGCTTTTTGGTTACATTGGTTAGGTACTCACTCTACAAAGAGGTGCCTTGAAGTGACGAGTGAGCTTCCGTTGCAATGGCCATTGAAACAAATAAAAACCTCAGTGTTTTGTTGCACATGGAATACATAGAAACGACCGCAGATGACATTTCTTTCCCTTGTTATAGAAACATAGAGACATAGAAACATAGAAAAATGTCGGCAGATAAGAACCTTTCGGCCCATCTAGTCTGCCCAATTACATGGATACTTTACCTGGATTTATCTTTTATCTTATGTTTTATACATTAACTGGGCTGTTACTCCTGGTTGTTGCAGCCGCTCCGGTGAGTATGGGCGCGACGCCATTTTTTCTGTATGTATATTAACATAGCCTTTGAGTAAGTTTATAGACGCATAAACTAACAATACAGTGCAAGCAATATCTGTTAAATAGGCTACACACAACAAAGAAAGGAAATCTAGCCGTTTCCCAGCACACCCACAGACAAGTGAAAGGAAGCCCTATTCCTGTGCTGTACACCTAGCAATAAAGTGCATAAAAATGATGATGACTAAAAGAATAGCAGTAGTATGTGAACCTATAAATCGATAAGTAAACTAAGGTGAAAATCAATAAAAAAAATGTTGAAAATAATACAAAAACATTCATAGAAATAATTCATATTTTAACACTAAAGTAGGAAAATCTCAATTATTAGCACTAAGCAAATATATCCAAATAAGCCGTGGACTGCACATGTCTAAAAACTAGAAGAAAGAATTAGATCACAGACCCAACACTGAACTATAACTCAATATACAAATAAATAGATAATAGTGAGATATGGATACAAGTTACAAATTCACAGTAGGATGAAGACAGGCTGGTATTGCATTATCATCTCATTCGATTTAAAATAACCATAATAAATGTGCATAAATCAGCTTAATAAATCTGCGAAGTACATTAAAAGCACTACATTATTGCAGAAAACATTCCATTAGTAAAAGCCATAATTAATATTGCACACATAGCCATTAAATTGTAAATCAAACACTAATACTCAATTGCAAAAAAATTAAAAAAATTAAATTCCTTTAAAAGCAAAACATCACAATAAAGAGTCACTGGTAAGAGAGAAAGGATATCGGCAAGAAAACTACTATCTGTGATATTGAAGTGAATTGTACTGATACATTACCAACAGAATTCTATCCAAAAGAAAGAAAGAGAAAATAATGGGGGTTAATCAAAGAAAGTGTGGCATCCGGCACACTGTATTTAGAATAAACAGTAAAGGGTGCTCACCTTCAATAAGAACTCCTCAACATTCCTCAATAAACCATAACAATACAACAATAGAGATGGCACACCTGAACTATATAAGAAGTAAAAATAATTCTTCATTGAGTACAACAAACAGTAGTTTTCCAATGACAACAGAGCAAAGAAAATCGGTAAATAAATAAAACACTATCACAATGTCACAAGGTTAATCAAAGAGCAACATTGTTTTCCGAAGTTGCAAACACCAGCAAGTTCTGTGAAGCTTTTGCTGTCACTGTTTGGATTTTTGTTTTGTGAAACGCCAACTCTGATGCTCTTTGATTAATCCCGAATGAAAAATAACCAACATTGGGGGGTGTGGCCTGACCTAGCTCTGTGATGGCCGCTTGAAGTGAGAGCTCCAACGTGTTGACTTTCTAATTGCTTTTATTCAGCGGATCAGCGAGCAATGGTGAAAGGAAAAGCACGGGGGACGACTGCTAATACCCCAGGGACCTCTCGGCTTACTTTGCAGGGCTCCATGGACACGTTCCTACAGGTGCCACCGGCTTCACAGTCGGGGCCTAGTATGGCGGCGGCAGCCTCACCAACGCAGTCGGAAGCCTCGTGGAGCGAGGACCACCCGCGCCTACGCAGGATGGAAGACATGATGGTGTCCCTACCCTCTAAGCAGGACCTCCTCGATCTGGCTGTGACGTTGGGAGAATCGCTACGAGGTGAGGTCTCTGCTATTAAAACGGGACTGGCAGATTTGGAGACCCGGGTGCTCCACCTTGAAACCAGGGCCCAGCACGTGGGAAGTGACTCCCAGGGAAACCCTGGCTCTCCGGTTCTGTCTGCGCTGCTACGTCGCCTAGATGATCTGGAAAACAGGTCACGCCGCCAGAACATTCGTGTACGAGGGGTATGAGAATCGGAGACGGAGCTGACCGCTTATTTGGCCCGGTTTTTTACTTTTCTTTTGCCGGATGAAATAGTTTCCCCCTCAGTGATAGACCGAGCACACAGGGTCTATAGGGCAGCGTTGCCGGAGGGAAGACAGACCGGGACACGCGATGTTCTGTGTCATGTCACAGACTTTCGGGTGAAGGAGAGAATCGTTAAGGCGGCAAGGACCCAGCGCTCTTGGGACTTTGAAAATGATAAAGTGGAGCTGTTTAACGATTTGTCCCGCTTCACACTTACGGCCCGTAGGGCTCTACGGCCGGTGACGATGGCGCTACAAGAGAAGGGCATCCTATACCGCTGGGGTTACCCATTTTCGCTTTCCACCTCTCATAACGGTGTAGGTGTAGTGATTAGAACACCTGCGGATGTCCCCTACTTTTTACGGGATTTACATTTGCCTGACGTGCAGATTCCGGACTGAGAACGAGCCTTGACAGAGGATACCGCTCGTGACGCTCTTGACCCCCCCCCCCCGAGGCAGCGGAGACAGCACCGAGAGAGGAACCGTGGGCGTCTGCGAGAAGAAGATGCCGGAGATCTCCCTGCCTTGGAGGAATGAGGACACTGGAGATGTAATATAATTTAAAGCTGGCTCCTCGTTGCCTAGATGCGGCTCTGGAGGGTTGCACCCTTCCTCACTTTTGCAGGTTGGGAAGGCCTACCTACCTAGAAAAGGCATGTGTTGATTTTCTTCGGGCTTTACGTTGCTCACCTCCCCTTGACTGAGAATGATGAACCCTGGTCGACTGAGTAACGGTTTTGGGGGTTGGATTTGATCCTGAACTGCTTGATCGGATCCCCCACAATTTGGAATTGAGAGTTGGCTGCCTAGCGTGGACTAGGATGAAGACTCCCAATCGCCTCTACACTGAATGTTTGTGCTGGTCAAGGGCCTGGTGAGACCCTGGTAATGGGTACCGATTGACATGGACTGCCCGTGAGAGAGAGGGGGGGACGTGGTCACATGGGGCTCCTCAAGGGAGACCCTGGAGGGTATTTCATAAGTTTGTATGAGTAAGGGGGTGGGGGATAGCATATCATGCTACACTGTTCGGGGAGGGGGATGACTATAACGTGCATTTATTATTTAAGACAAAAAAAAAAAGTTTTATAAGTTTACATAAGTAAGGGGGTGGGGGATGGGGAGGGGGGATGACTATAACGTGCATTTATTGTTTAAGACAAAAAATAAATTAAAAAAAATAGTTTTTTTCATATGTTTGCATAAGTAAGGGGGCGGGGGATAGCATATCATGCTACACTGTTCGGGGAGGGGGATGACTATAACGTGCATTTATTATTTAAGACAAAAAAAAAAAAGGATTTTATAAGTCTGCATAGCTTGGGGGGGTTTGACGCTTATATTATCTTGTAGAGGGGGTGGCTCTAACGCTCATCTACATGTAGTTGTTATTTCTTCTTTTATTGATGTGATGCCGAGTCTTTTCACCCTGTCTAATGTGATGTGCTTACCAGGTGTGAGTACCAGTGGGTATCGGAGGGATAGAGACCTGAACTGTATATCACTGGCGTAATACGTAACGTCTCGCCCGAGGGTCATTTCTGGTCTACCTGTGCTCTTTCCGTATATTACATATTGACTATTTATTGCATATTTATCGCTTTCTATTGCTGATCCGCTGATGATGATAATTCATTACCGTGGCAACACGTTGGCCTTTGGCCTGTTATTTCTTTTTTCTTTCTCTTCTTTTCTTTTTCTTTTTCTCTGCTCTTCTAGCGAGGCATTCGGCTGATTGCCTCTCCTATCTTCTTCTTCTCTTTCTCGTCTCTTTTCTGCCTGCCCCGAGGTATTGGCGTTGAATTTTCTCAGGAGGCCTGTTCGGGGCGGTTCATATCCCCTTGGACAGGTAGCCTGACGGACACTTGAGCCTCACCAAACACTCAGTGTTCTTTGTTTTGTTTTGTGTCTGTTTTATTGTTTGTGTGCGTGTTGTGATCTGATCTCTCTTTCTTTTCCCTCCCCCCCTTTTTTTTTTTTGACTGGGGCCTGGGAGTTTGTCTGACGGAGACATGATGGCGGGGGGCGGCACTGGTGCTCTCAGTACTGGTGATGGGGCGGCTTTCATGCCGAGGTCGTTGCGCTTCTTGACTTATAATGTAAAGGGACTTAACATTCCGGAGAAGCGCGGGTGGCTTCTGCGTGAACTTCGGGCCCTACGAGCCTCGGTGGTCTTCCTACAGGAGACACACTTTCTTGCGGACGCTCCTCCCCGACTTCTCACTCGGGCATTCCCCACGGGATTTTTCAGCAATTATACCCAAGGCAAATCGCGTGGTACAGCGATCTTATTCGCAAAAGATGTTCCTTTTGTGGTTCTGGACACGTTGTGTGATGATGAGGGTAGATATCTTTTTGTTAAAGGTACAATTTCAGGAGTGGCCTATACTTTCGCTTCCATATATTTGCCAATTGTAAATCAACATAGGTGCTTTGCGGGAATCGCGAAGGCCCTGGATAAGTTCCAAATGGGCATTCTGATTCTGGCAGGGGACTTCAACGTCCCTCTGGATCCGCGAATAGACACTTCCCGTCGTCAGTCGACTATTCCACCAAGTTCTATTAGACATCTTAAACGTACGTTGGACTCATTGCACTTGGTGGATGTTTGGCGTGCCCTGAATTCAGGGGCACGAGATTTCACTTACTACTCGTCAGTACATGCTTCTTTTTCGAGAATCGATTATCTCTTTATGCAGCAGCATCAATTACATTTACTACTCGAGTCAGACATTGGGACACGTACGTGGTCGGACCACTCGCCGGTTTGGATGACACTTACCTCTCCGCTTTTCCGTCCACGGGAGAGATCCTGGAGACTGAATATGCACCTGCTTGAAGATCCCGGTTTTTCGACGAAATTATCTTGTGCTATGAAGCACTACTTTGAGGAAAATGCTGGGGTGGGTGAGGTCTCGGAAGTCACGGTTTGGGAGGCGCATAAGGCGGTGGTGCGTGGCCTGCTTATCAGCAAGGCTATTGCACTCAAAAAGGCCAAATCGACAGAGACAATAGATCTTTTGGACGGCATTAGACGCCTGGAACAGTCCCACCTCTATTCATCAGACGATGCAGACTTTAAGGAGGCTACGCTACTTAGACGACGCCTAAATGACATCCTTAATGAGAAACTAAGATTGGATGCGGCGCGTGCCAAATGCCGTTTTGCTTTGCAGGAGAATAAGCCTGGGAAGTTACTGGCGCACTTGCTTCGACAACGCCAGGAAAATATTTACGTTTCCAAAATTAAAACAGGGAATGGACGAATGTCACCTCGACCTGATGTGATTGTCCAGGAATTTGAGTCCTATTACCGTAAGCAATATGACATGGCTGGTTCGACGGGACGAGTAGTTGCTCCGTCAGCCATCTCCAGATATCTACAAGATAAGATTCATACCACGCTGTCGCCCGAAGATAAGGAGACGCTCTCGGCCCCATTTACATCAGTTGAACTCTTAGCAGTAATGAAACTTATGAAAAAGGGTAAAAGCCCTGGCCCGGATGGGCTGTCGATTGAATACTATAAACATTTTGCAACGGAATTATACCCGAGAATGCTTTCAGCCTTTCAATCGGTAGGAGCGGATACTTCTTTTCACCCTCACACGGTAGCGGCTACGATAGCAGTTATACCGAAGCCGGGAAAAGATGAGTCTGAATGTAGGAACTATAGACCCATATCCTTGCTGAATACAGATGCAAAAATATTTGCTAAACTTTTGGCGGAGCGTTTGAAACCTTTTTTGCCTAAATTGGTCCGACCTGATCAGGTGGGATTTATTCTAGGACGGGAGGCCAGGGATGCCACCTCTAGAGCGCTAGGTGCAGTAGCTTACGCAAAAAAGACAGGAGAGGGAGTGGTGCTTCTATCAATGGACGCAGAAAAGGCATTTGATAAAGTGAGTTGGTCCTTCCTGTTTTTAGTGTTGCGACAAATGGGGCTCCCGGATGCTTTTTTAGATCAGGTGCAAGCTTTATATACAAATCGGTCGGCTCGTATCCGTGTGAATGGAGCACTTTCAGCCCCCATTCCGATCTGTAACGGAACTAGACAGGGTTGCCCCTTGTCGCCGATATTGTTTGCACTGTACTTGGAACCACTTCTGGAAGCTGTTCGTTCTACCGTTTCCATCACGGGGATTCAAGGCGCCTCTACCCATCACGTGGTCTCTGCATATGCGGATGACCTGCTTTTTATGTTGACAAATGCTGATACTTCATTACCAGCGGTGACAAAGGTATTATCGGATTTTGGGGAGATCTCCGGATTTAGGGTAAACATGGACAAGTCTGAACTACTTAATGTGAATCTCTCGCAGGGATGTGTGGCTAGACTGAAGCGGTCGGTTCCATTTACGTGGTGTACGGATCGATTGAAATACCTAGGAATATGGATCTCCCCGTCTCCTGCACAGCTATATGCTCTTAATTACCGACCACTGTTAGATGTTTTCGTATCGGAGTTATCTGGTTGGTCGACAAAGTTTATTTCTTGGTCGGGCCGGATTAATACTCTGAAAATGAATGTAGTACCCAGACTTTTATGTGTTCTTCAAACGGTCCCGATTTCTCTGCCTGCCAATTTCTTCACGCTGTTCCGAACAGCGGCACTGTGTTTTATTTGGCCTCATTGGGGCTCGCGTGTCAGTTATGCAACGCTTAGTCGCCCTAAGTCTGAAGGGGGTTTAGCGCTACCAGACGCTAAACTTTATTACTATGCGGTCCATCTTGCACGTCTCTTAGAATGGTCCGTTCAAAAGTCAGAGAAACTGTGGCTGGACCTGGAGGAAACGCTGGTGGGAATGCCCCTGTGGACACTGCCATGGATCCGTTGTCGGGGTCCTTGGGAACAACAAAGGATTTGGTGCCTTACGACAGAAACGCTGGGCATCTGGAGACGATTGCGTATGCAATATGGGCTGACATCCGCAATATCACCACTTTTGCCGTTACGAGACAATCCCGATTTCTCTCCAGGGGTATGCACAGCCCTGATAGCGAGGTTTGACCTGCCAGACAGGATCACGGTGGCTGCTTATTTAAAAGATGGAAATCCTCCCCCGCTGCAGCACTCAGATGGAACGCCTCCGATCCAGCTGCAGGAACGGTTCAACTACCATCAGATTCAATCGTATCTGCGCTCTTTGAGGGCTGGATTCAGCCTTACCCGTCCTCGTACTCCCTTTGAGCAGTATTTCCAGTTTGGTATTCAGTTGGCCAGAGGTGTTTCTACCTTATATCGCATGCTTCTTTGGGAGATATGCAGAGACTCCGGCTTTCAGGGGCAGATGGAGTACCGTGTTAGGGAAAAATATTTCACATGAGGAGTGGAATAAGACTTTTACGCTCATTCACAAGGGGACCGGATCTCTGCATTGTGCAGAAAATGCTTATAAAATTCTTACATTTTGGTACCGGACCCCAGACCGAGTGCAGAAAATGTTTCCCCTTCATGATCCACAATGCTGGCGGTGTAAGGCGGCCTTCGGGGATTTCTTACATATTTGGTGGGATTGTCCCAGGATTCAGGTTTTCTGGAAGATGGTTCACACTGCAGTTCGTGCCGTTTCAGACTTGGATTTTGAGTTTGTTCCTTCTAACTATATCCTGTTGCAGTTCCCTGCTCCCATAAAAGCCATGAAGTGGTCAGTAGTACTGGGATTAGTGACTGCGGCCAAATTGTTGATACCATGGCAATGGGGCAAATCGACGTTGCCCTCTTGGCGAGAATGGGTGGCTAAGGTTGAATTCCTGCGCAGGATGGACAACCTGATAGCAAAGGAATTAGACCAAGTTGAACAATTTGTTACAAATTCATTTTATTGGGACAACTATATGAGCTCGGCACCTGAGAGACACCTGGAAGTGGCGCAGAATGCCACATGTGCGGATGGGAAGACTGCCGGAGTTGGAGTCGGGGGGATCGAGACCCCGCTGGAGGTTGGAGAGACCAGGAACTGCACTTGTCCCAGTGAATAGACCGCCAGTCAGTGCATAGTGCCCTCTTCCCCCAGGAACACGCTGACCCCTGTTATTTTTTTTTATTATTATTTATTTTTATCATTTATTTAATTTTTTAATTTTTTTTTCTCTCTCTTTTTATATTGTTTTCTTTCATGTCTTTCTCGTTGTCCTGTCTGTTGTGTTGGATGTTTTGTCTGTTATTATGTTATGTTTGTGATAGTATGTCTGTCTTTTCATGGCACGGAACACGTTCTTAAAGGCTTTGGAAATTCCTTCCAGAGGCTGGTCAGCATTGGTACAGCATACGTGGGCGGCACATTGATAGTGGTTGGGGCAGGTTTTTGCTTTCTTACCAAATGCAACTCTGTACAGTTTTAAACCTATCCTGTCGTGAATGCTATTATATGTATCGCAAGAATTGTGTTATCATAACATACATGCTACTGTGCCTTATGATATTATATGTTTATCTTTGTCAATAAAAATTTTGATTACAAAAAAAAAGAAAAACAAAAAAGAAAAACAACCAACATTAAACAATGCACTCACAATGTGTAATTAGACATAATATGAAATTTCATAGGATGAATTCAGTCCCTGAGATTCCCTGGTCTAGAAGTACAAAATCAAGTTTGCATGGCACAAAGCAGGGCTGTCCCCTATCCCCCTTGCTCTCACCTTGGAACCGCTACTTCACTCTGACAGAGAAAATCCAATTAAAAAGGATTTTAGGGGTGTTGAGGGCGAGCATAAGGTCTCGTCTTATGCCAATGATCTCTTGTTCTTTCTTGATAATCCTCAAATTGCCCTCTGGGAAGTAGTTTGTGAGTTCGAGACATATGGGAAAATAGCGGCCTTCAAAACCAATATAAATAAATTGGAAGTATTGAACATCACGTTTTCCCTGCCAGAAGCTGCGGCTCTCAGTCGTACTCATGATCTCTTATGGTGCTAACAGAAGATGAAGTGTCTACGCACTTCCAGTCCAACCTTGCCAGGTGGAATACTAGACTCATCTCATGAATGTCCCATGAATGAATTGAAGCTGTAAAAATGAATGTGATGCTCAGGCTCCTATACATTTTACAAGCCCTGCCGATACATATTCCCTCTTTATTTTTTGAACATGAAGATCGCACGTTTTGTTTGGAATGGTTGTCGTCCATCGCTGATCCTCTCTACCCGATGCCTGCCAAAAGCATTGGGGGTCTGGAGCTACCAAATGCTCGGCAATACATGGAATCTGTACATTTTGTACACATAATTGACTGGATGGCCCTGGACAACTCCAAGTGGTGGCCTTATTGGGAGGCTATAAACCCAAAGACACCATTTTGGGTTCTTCCTTGGATTTTTCCAGTTGGAGGGCCCAGGGGTGGGGGGTTACGGTGTGGATGGTCAGAGCTGGAAAGCCAGAAGGGTCTCTCGCTAGGGCCTTGCACACAATGAAGTTGGTAACAGCAGAAATGTTTCCTTTTTTTCCTTTCCCCTCTCCGCCCCCTACTAGTGCACCTCCCTTTTATTGCTGTGTTTCCTCCATCTTGATACTGTTATCAGTCTTACCCTCTTTCTCCCTCTTGGTGACTCATTACTTTCAATTTTATTCTTTATGTAACCCTATGCATGCTTTGTTTGGAAGCATGACCTTTCTTAGAACGTTGGCATGTGACAACTGGAGGCCCATACTATCCTTTAGAACCTACTAATCAATGTCTCTATGGGCTATTATGTAGATTGCAATATTTTTCTTAATCACAGGCTGTCATTTTTTTTTATACATGTCTTTAGATTTTGATGTAACTAACTGTAATGTACAGGTTTTTCGTATGTGACAAAATTTTCCTCTCCTTTTTATGTACTATAAATGTAATACATTTTGGGCACTATTACACTCTTCACGCACAATTTTGCGCGTGAACAAAAACGCAGTAATGCGAGGGGAAAAAACCTTTTGCGCTGAACGTCGTATTACGACGTTCGCGCACAAAATGCGCGTTGACGTCTAACGCGAGTGACCCTACGTGAACCCTGCGCGAACGAAAGTTCATGCGCGCATCCCATGCTTAACATTGTGAGCCCAAATGCGTTCGTGTGCTGGTTCGCGGCTGGTATTACAATCGATGCGTAAATTTTAACGAACAACGTTTGCGCGCGTAATTTTAACGTCTTTGAAAAGCTGGTGGTAACTGCAAATCTGGACGTCCTGGCCGAACCCAAATACACCAGCCCAAAAAACATACAGCACAGTATAGTTACACATTCTACACATACCCAAACAATAAAATTGAGAGGTTGTGAGTGTTTTTATTATTGCTGCAGCATATACTGTATATGCAGATAGATTTTGACAGGCGCAAAAACTGAACTGGAGACAATTGTGGTTCTTAATTCTGATTGCCCACCGATTTCTGCGCCCAACGTTAACGCGCGCGCATTTTCGCACGGATTTTTGAAGCGCAATATTTTCAGACGGATGAAAAAATTTGCTCGGATTGTAATACCAGCGTTAATTTACGCGTGTTAACGTTTAACGCTGCATGCAAAAAAAAATTGCGCTGTCTGAGCTTTTATGCGCAAGGAATGTAATAGAGCCCTTTGAATTTAAAAAAAAAAAATCAAGTTGGCCTCCAGGAAGAATAAAAATTATATAACTCCTCTATTGCCTTTTGAATAGCTTGGATTCTCAAATAACTCCTGTTGGCCTAATTGAAAACGCATAAATGTCTCTTTAATTGAGTAGGATTAATAAAAATCGACAAACTGAATTCATGCTGTTTCTCCAACATATTCAGGTCTATTCAAAGAAAGGTGAAACTCAGGAGAATGACTGGAGAAGTGAATATTCTAGGTCAAAATAGCCAAACCAGAAAAAGTCTCCCATTTATCTCACTTTCCAAATCGGCAATTTGGTCTAGATTGTTCATTCTCCTGGCAATTCTCCTGATTTACACCTTTCTTTTAATAGACCTGGTTGTTTTTTTAACTTTGTACTTCTTTGTATTATTTATTTACTTATTCTGTATTGCACTTAAGGTTCTTCTAGCTGCTGCAATCATGTATTGCCAGTTTTTGCAGACTTTATCTGTCATGCTAGACTTCAATTTATTTGAAAGATAGAAGCAGGGGAGTATCCTGGATACCCTGCACACGGCCACAGATTATCAACATACAATACCAATGCACGGCTGCTCAATGTACTCCGGAGTTACTGACGACTCAACAGTTCCAAACGAAAGAAAGGTGGATCAAGCACTCCCAAATGCAGTACGGCACTATTATTTGGACAGTAGTGTAACCTTTTTCAAACCTTACAGAGCAGGGATGTCCAAACTCTAGCCCCCCAGGTGTCCATGAACTACAACTCCCATGCTTCTCCATCCATCTAATGCAGTCAGAGATTTCTGGGAGTTGTAGTTCAGGACCATCTGGGGGGCCGGAGATTGGACATCCCTGTTATCGAGGCTTTGGGTCAATACTTCTATTATCAGAAACTGCACATTCACATCAATACCATGGACGTGCAGTCAGGGGTGGCAGGGCCTCCCCTGCCATTGCAGTAAAGTAATTTGCTCATTGTGCTGTAATGACATGTATGTTTAGTTAATCTGTAAATAAAAGGTTATTCAATGAAAAAAGTTTTCATACTCACCTCTCCACGCTCCCTCGCTGTGCTTCTCTGTCCTCCGCTCCCCCCCCCCGTACTTTCAGTTTGCCGGCTGCTGTGTGTGTGTGTGATTCACTACACAGACAGCAGGGGCAGCACTGAGCCAGCATAGCCTATGCAATTTGCGCAGCTGAACGCTACGCTAATTGCGTAGCTCAAGCTGACTTCCTGGTTCTACGCTTTTCAGTGCCTTCAGAGGCACTAAGAGCAATTGAAAGCTTGAGCCAATGGGAAAGCTCCATTGGTCTCAAGCAATTCCTTTTTTCTTAAAAAACACCCCCCATGGGAGGAAGAGTTCCCCATGGATTGATTGACGTAGGACAGTCATGTGACTGTCCTCGTCAGTCATGGGGGGCGGGCAGTCAGAGCTCAGCAGTCAGCATGTGTGTAATAGCGCCCTCTATTAGTCAGTATTATAAGTGCATGCTCTTAGAACTGTAAAAAAAAACAAAAAACGTGAGCTTTAAATAGTGAAGCTCTATTCTCCTATATAACGATAATCAAATGCATAAATTGCGACTGCGTAACCCTGTATATATCTGGCTCTGATACTAGCCAGTGCCTCACCAGCCACTGACCTCACCGCACGTCACTGATCAATACGGAAGAGTTCCTTCTTTTCTGATGCGTTAAAGATGCATCGTATCTATCACCCCTGTCCTATTGAGGTGTTCCGGTAGGTAATTTTATGTTCATCCAATTCTACTAGAAATCAGATACAGTGATAATTAACCTCTAGCATATTCCTATATTTTGGGGTTAATGGCCTCTTTCCCTTATACAATTCATTAGCTAATTGCTGTTGCATGAGAAGAGAAGGGGAAAAATAATGAAGCTTATTTCTAATTTCCTTTCCTTGTGTCTGGCAGCTCCATACAATATAAATAAAACTGCTTATTAAGCTTTAGAAGTTGCACCTGTCAGTCCTTTGATCCTCTTCTTCTGAGTAATGTGAATGCAAGCAGAGCCAGGATAATGGATTTGAAATGCCAGGCTGCTCCTCCGCTTTTCATGTTTTGTTTTCGTTCCTGTTATCTTATTTTACTGTTTTCACACTTTTGTGAATATGAAACCTTAGCTTCTCGTTTTTATGCGCTTGATCTTTGTTTTAGGTTGTTTTGTTTTATACACCTGTGCCTTTCCGTTAGGTCGCTGTATATTTTACGCTCACGGAGCTCAGATTAGTTTCTGTTATGAGGATGTTATAATTTATATACCCCGTCATGTACTGACTTTTCGAAAGAGTTAGACCTTGGATTATGACAATTCAAAGTCATGATGTTTTATAAAGAACAGTGAGGGCCATGGCAGATTTGTGAGATCCAGAATCTCCATTAGTATTAGTGGAGCCCAAACTTCTCCCACTTTCAACATGCCCCATCATTCTTTCATACATATCCAAATCCATATATATATCCATATTCAACACACACTCACATGCTCATACGTACACACGGATATACACAGACATAGACATGTATAAATGCAGGCATACACACATTCACTTGCATGTATACAGGCTTCCGTAACCCCTTAAGGATGCGCGGGTGGCGCCTTTAAGGGGTGGATTTCGCTGGCGAGGCATACAGGTACTGTTGCGCGTCACTGATCACGTACATTTATGCCCTGCATCTTCAAAGCCCTCCCGTTGCCAGGACGTTATAGAACGTCCTGCGGCGGGAAGGGGTTAAACAGATATGTGATCCTGTGTATAGCCACTCTTACATAAAGGCAGCATACACACATGTATGTTCACATTCATACACACTCTTACATATAGATTCACATACACAGTAAACCGACATGCATACACACACTTAATAAGCTTACATTGACACATATACATACACTGACTGGCCATAAAAAAGTCTCACACTCTAATATTTCTCTAACATTTCATCGAACCACCATGGCTTTTATTACAGCACACATTGGCCGAGGCATCGTTTAGATAAGCTTATTATTTATTTTTCATTATTATTATCCTTTATTTATATAGTGCCACGTATTCAGCAGCGCTTTACAATATCAGTGTACAAGATCAGTGTACAAGGAGTTGATACATTACAATACCACACATGGATGATACGGCCTGATTCAAGCTTTTGCAATGTCACAGCATTAATTTCTGTCCACATTCATGTGTGGCCAAGATCTTGTATTGATAACAGGAGAGTCGCAGCACTGTGTAAAGTCTTCTCTGGCACATCCCAAAGAGTCTCAATGGGGTTAAGTTCTGGACTGTGCGGTGGCCAATCCATGTGTGAAAATGATGTCTCATGCTCCCTGAACCACTCTTGCACAATTTGAGCCTGATGAATCCTGGCATTGCCATCTTGCGATATGCCTGCTTTGCCATCAGGGAAGAAAAAACCCACTGATGGGAAACCCTGCTCATTCAGTACATTCAGGGTGTCACATGACCTCAGTTTTTGAAAGCTGATACATATTTAACACTGCAGTAATTATCCAATGGAAGGCTCACACCTATTTGCTTAGTTACATTCAGATGTTGACTGTTTTTTTTATTGCGAGGCGGTGTATACGAAATGCATTCACAGTCATACACATATATAGTCTTACTTAAAGACATTTACACATGTAGGCTTAGAAAAACACAGATATCCTCATACATACATGCATACACACGGTTACATATAAGCCTAGATAAAACCATATAGACTTACTCGTACAGACATACATACATGCATAAATTTCCACATACATGTTGCTTGTTTTCTATTGTGCTGTGATATTCTCTCGTTTCATTACAGATTCTGGTGGTTGTTGTTCTTCTGAAGTAAAGAGAAGTCTTGGTTTCCTTCATATCTATGGGTTACATTCATTAGAGCTCTCTGCTAGATCTATAAATGAGCTGTGAGATGATCTCATGGAGAATAGATCTATCAGCCATAAAAAGTTAAAGTCTCGAATGACTGTTTTCCTTAAGGGATGAATTTTTAGAAAGGGAATCAAGTCCTTGGTGATGTTAATTTTCTATCCCCGTCAGTACTGTGGTTATATATACACAATCAGCACTAGCAGACACGGCAGCCCTTGATCGTATTAACACGATCTCAAACTACATGATGTCTGTTTTTGGCTCCAGAAGATGCCTTCAAAGTTTTAGCCCTGTAGATATAATGCCCAAGGTACTAAAATTGGTTAAAATCAGCAATGGAATGTCTGTTATCGGACTTCCCCGAGGTCACTAGGTACTCATTGCTGAATTTATAACTGCAGTAACTCCATTTGGCCAGTAGATCTGCCTGACATATTGGTTATTAGAGTAAGGAATATATTGGGAATGTTCCCAAATATTTCTTACTGTATAATTAATTAAAAATGATTTTCCAAAAACCACTGGTTCCTGACAGAAGATTATTGGAAAATTGCATGGTAGTGAAGGGGTTAAGTCTGCTAGATCCCCATGATAGCTCACAGTTCTAATCTAGATTTAGCAGTGAACCTAATCCAGTGTCTGTGAGCTATACAGTATATAAAGGTTGATTATCCAATATCTACCAGGCTTGAGGCCAGGAGCGTTCCAAATTTCAGATATTTTTTAAAGTTTAGGGGCCCTATTACATTCTTCACACACAATTATACCGGCTGGGTGGAGTAGAGGTAACATGTGGAGAGAGCCTGTGGAGACATGGGTTCGATCCCAGCAAGAGCACCTCTCCAGTAAGTGTCCTTGGTAAGACACCTAATGGTACATACTCGCCACCCAGGACATACTTGAAAACGAGAGAAATCTCAATGTATCCTTCCTGGTAAAATCCTTTCAAAAAAGAAAAAACAATTGTGCGCGTGCGCAAAAACGCATTAACGCGAGGGGCAAAACCCTTTGCGCTGAACGTCATATTATGACATTCGCGCACAAAACGCGCGTTAGCGCCTAACGCGAGTGACCCTGCGTGAACCCTTTGCGAGCACAATTTAGTGCACGCATCCTATACTTAACACTGTGAGCGCAAATGCGTTTGTGCGCGCATAGCATTACAATCTTAGCGCAAAATTTAACGGACAACGTTTCCGCTCATAATTTTAACGTCTTTGAAAAGCTGGTGGTAACGGCAAATTGTAGCAACCTGACCGTACCAAACTGCGGATCCACAACGGAGAACGTCGATGCGCACGTTTTTTTTGTCTACTAGATCCGTCAAAAATGACGGGCACTATCTTGCCTTCCGTCAGAACGTACATCTGTTGTGCGCAGTCTGCAAAAAATGCGTTCGTCTGACGGACTCACGTTAAAAATTACATTGCGCTCACTGATTTCTGCGCGCAACGGTACTTTGCACGCATTTTTGCGCATCGGTTTTACGAGCGCAATTTCCCGGCGGATGAAAAAATGCGCGATGAATGTAATTCCAGCGGTGATTTTCGTGCATTAACATTTATCGCTTCGTGCAAAAAAACATGCGTTTAGCGTGCGTTTTTGCTTTAAGAATGTAATAGGGCCCTATATTATTTGTGATAATAATGAGATATCTCGGGTGATGCGACCCAGGCCTAAACAAGAAATTAATTTATACCTTATACACACAGTCTAAAGGTCAAGTTATACAATATTTGTAATTATTTCGACCTCCATCACTTGAGGTCGGGTGTGAATATTCCACTTGATGCATATATCAGCGCTCAAATATTTTCAGACTTTGGAGCAGTTCAGATTTTCGGATTAAGGATTATCAACCTGTATAAAACTCTTCAAATATAATAGAAAGCAGGTCTCAAAGTTAAAGTAACACTCTAATCAAAAATCCCCCCCCTGTTTTTTTACATTAAACTATCCCTATTCCCTCACTAACTAGGTAGGGATTTCTATTTTTTTTTTAACTGTAATACTTACCCTAAAATCCTTTTCCAACGGCGTCTTTTTTTTTTTATATACTCACCTCCCTCCTCTTCCGCTCCCGTCCTTGTTAGTTTCACTTGGCTAATGGTTTACGTGAGAAGCGCGCATGCGCGCCTCTCACGTAAGCCAGCCAATCGGCAGGCTTCCTCCCGGCTCCATCTTCTTAGATTAGTGTTGCGCGCAAGAGGATGTGCGCAACACTAATCTTCAGCCGCTGCCGCCAGCTACTGTGGCGAGTTGGAGACGTCATCGCACTGAAAGCGCGATGACGTCTCCTACTTGGCAATAGTCGGCAGAAGGGGCAAATATGAATCCCGCTCTGCTGACTGACAGCTGGGAGGGCGGAGTAAACTCCTCCGCGTCTCTCAGCTGTTTTCAGCTGTTTCAGCCGATCGGCTGAGCGGAGGGAGGGGGGACAGACAAGGGCATACTCAGGGCATCATGACCACCTAAAAAAGCTTAGGTGGTCATGTTGCCTAGAGTATCCCTTTAATTTTTGCTGCTATTCCTGCACATTTTGATATTTTCGCCTGAGAACAATTTCTGAAACTTTATTTTGTTCTTTAAGAAACAAAAAAAAACCTGTCTGGGTAACTTTCCTTCTATTAAAAGTAGCAGATGCATCTTATTTGTTTTTGGGGAATAAAGTAAGCAGTTAGTCTGCTGGTTTAGTAACAAACCCTGCGGAAACATTTCAAAACATTGCAAAATGATATATTACCCCGTCAGTGTTCTCAACTAAGACCTGGATATAATACAAATGGGCTCATAAGTCTCCGACATTGCATTTTTCTGTCGCGGACTTAATATTTTGCCCTGAAACACGGCTTTTTGTTCTGAATACTGTTTTAACTCAAAGTGAAAAGTAGAATTTAAAGCTTCTGCCTGCAGCTTCAGGGTACGTTCACAATTTTCTATTTAAAATTAGTTTCACAGCCATTCATTACCAGCAAAAGATTTAAACTAGTGTATGACCCTTCAGGGATAAGGTAGTTCTTTTGTCCGAGAAGGAAAACAGAATTCCGGGCTCCCTTCCTATAGGCTCAGAGAGGTAATTCCAGCATCTTGGAATATCTGTACCAAAAAAAGACACATGTGGTATAGTATTCTGTCCTAAGTAAGAAAAAAAAAAAGATGAAAGAAACAGAATTGAGTAATGATCCAGAATAATACTGTGAGGTAAAATAAAGCATGATTCTTCGTCTTGGCGGGAGAAACAGCTTTAGAAATCAAAGTTGAGGTCTTGTTAATCCATTTTTGTATGTGACTCTGTCCAAAATAAACTGCAGAATCAAGTTAACTATTTCAATACCATTTCCACTCTGATTTAACCTTTTTGTTTTATAAAACATTAATGTCACTCTTTCATTTAAGGGATATTCTTGTAGCGTCTACCAGTACTAGTCTTAATGTATTTACTACCACCTACATCTAGGATTCTATTTAAGTCTTCGGAAAAGAGTGCCAAATAATAACAACTATTGTCTTTTTTGGTTTAATACCCTGCACTTTCAGCTTGTTTTCCGCACCTTCTGTCTTTAAGCTGAAGCCATTGGCCCTCCTAAGCACTGAAAAACAGCAGCAGGAACAGCCATACCTTGTGAACCAGGAGAATAAACGATTCCTGAATAAATAGAGTTAACTAATTGTAGCAGGGGAAGGGTAGCAAGGGGTCAGGAGTCAGTTGCCCTTGGGCCTCTGGCATATAGGGTCTGTGAGGCACGAGTTCATAGACCCATTCCCAAATAAATACAATATGAGGTGCCCAGAGCTGTCTATACACACAGCACTGCAGAAGAGAGACTGTTGTGGGGCTAATTTAGACATTAGTAGGAGAATTCTAGGGATTATATTTAGTGATGCACCGAAATTAACATTTCGGGCCAATAACAAAACCGAAACCTTTACAGATGGTACAGATTCAGTAAGAATATACCCCTTAAATGTAAATGTTTTGCTCCTTATTACGTGAAAAGTGTAAGCAACAGCTCACGGTGGAGAAATCACCATTAAGCCTCGAGCAGTCATAGAGTGATAACTTAGCCCTGGCTCCGGAAGTGCTGTGATCTCACTGCGGTTTTGCCCTTACATACTTGATAAGGGACATGTTAACAGTCAGAGATGAGCAGAAATTACAAGCAACAGAAAGATCTTACTACTCGCAATATCATGATGTTGGGTGCCAACTGCGAGTGGAAAAAGTGTGACCGGAAAAGTTGTGCTAGGTATCCACTTGCTCGAAACACGTGTATTCAGATATACTCATTCATCCACATATTCTCACACATGGCAGAGCACTTGTATAAGGTGCTGTAAGCCCAGACAATTACCCTACAGGTAGGGCCCTCTGTTCCTTATGTACCATTACATCTCATGTTTATATTACCCAATTGTAAAGCACTGAAGAATCTACTGGCACTATATAAAACATTTTAGGCTGGGGTCAGACCAGCGCACTTTTAACGTGCGTTCTGGCGCACATAATTACGGCCGCACTAGCAGCAGATGACGGGCAATGACGGCCAATATACGATGTACGGTCGCACGAAAGTCCGGCCGCGCAACGCAAGTGGAAAACGAACGCATTTTTTCGAGAACGCCGAACCGCTAGTACGGATGTACAGAGTGCGCAGCTGCGGCATAGCGGCGTGTTTGCGTGATTAGGAGACATCAGACCCTGCTCATGTCCGGCCAACATAACGTCCAGACACCCAAAGTTTCCTGGTTTGGATCCGTAAAAAATCACGCTCGAAAATGCGCATCGTATGACCGTTTTTGCGAATTCCGTGAAAAAATACGTCAATTCGTTCGGACGCACTTTTTTACGTTTGCGTGTAAAAATGCTTTCGTTTGACCCGAGCCTTAAACTGTAACTATGTACTGACATATATAGTGACATTCATACCTGAGCGCATATACTAATTTATATATACATATGTACCATAAGCATACACACATATACACCGCATACATACATATGGTATCTATACCCCTACACATATATACCCATTACCCAAAGACATCCAAGCATGTATACCCATATACATATATCTTGCACTTAGTCACAACACATACATACTCAATTTTTCACATATACATGCACACAACATATAGAGAAACATTCCCCCAATCTCATAACATGTGTATCACTGTGTTGAATTATGTTCTGCTATTGTGGTGCAGCACAAAGGAATGGTATATTACTTGCAGAGCAATGCTCTCTGTCCTAGCAGAGCTGCGGGAACTACATTATGTGAGGTATTATCATCCTCTCCTCTTGATAGCTGTGATAGATATCTGGTCTGACTAAAGGGCTATCTTAGCTGGGCCCCCAACAGACACAGGCCTAGTCGCTTGTGTATTCACCACAACCCTTGAAGTTACATCTCTGCTTGCATAACCCTTCACCTAATGCCCTTGGGTGAGGGGCTAGGAGATCAAGAGCATTTTGACCTCTCCTTTTATTAATAGCCTCCCCTACCTCACCGGGGTGGTTGCTGAACTGCACATGTCGATCACACGGGAGGAAAATGAAGTGGGTCTCCATATAAACTCAAATAATTGTTAGAAAAATCTAAAATGCATTGAGTTCTCAAAAATGAATTTAGAGGTCTATACACTAAAGGATGACATCTGGAGAACTGGCAGGAGACATGAACAATCTAGATCAAGATAACCAAACCAGAAATAGTCTCCCATTTATCTCAATTTCCAAATCGGCTGTTTGGACTGTTTTCTACTCTTCTCCTGCCAATCCTCCTTACTTCACCCTTTAGTGAATAGACCTGTTGGTCTCCTTCAAAATATTTTATTTTGCAAAATAATAATATGAAAGAACAAAGAAACAATGGAAGAACATACAGAGCAAGCACGTACAAGATGAACATATCTAGGAGGGCCTATATGAATTTGGGGTGGTTACTGAGATTATATTAAGATCATTTGATGATAGAGTAATACAATTATATTTTAACTCAAGTGTTTAATGTGGCCTAACGGTGAGGGGAAAGAAAAAAGGTGCAAATATAGAACATGAGAGACAAGCAGAAACAAAACTCTTATAGATATAATGTAGATAATGAGACTGGAATGACGGGACAATTCATCCTGATGAAGAGGTTAATTAAGTGCCGCTATGAGAATGACAGAGAAGATTTCATTTTTACATTTCTGTCTTACTGTACAATAGGGATGTGAGTTTCGGGTTTCGGAATTTCGGAATTTTCACGAAATTTCCCGATTCGTGCATTCGGATTCAGCCGATTTTATGAAAATTTCCAGATCCGAATTTTCCGAAAACGAAAACTTTACGAAACGAAACGAAACTTTGTTCGGAATTTTCGAATGGACTAGAAATGTGTAAAATCGAAAATCATTTTCGTTCCATTCGTAATTTCGGCTCCATTCCTGATTTCGGTTCCATTTCATATTTTTTGGTTATATCGCTGATTCTGTAATTTTGTATCATTCCCATTTCAATGTATCCTTCTTGTAAAACCAGAGAAATCTCAATGGCAGAATTATCGTATCGACAAAATTATCGTATCGACAGAAATATCGGACCCGAAAAACCATTAGTTTACGTCAAAACGAATAGACACTTTGAAACGAGGAGAGCAGACGTTCCGAAAACACGAAAATTTCCGAAATTACGAAAAAAATCGATACGAAAACGAAACGTAAACGAAACGAACCGAAAAAAAAATCGGTGCACAAGTCTACTGTACAAACATATTGCAATGTTCCTAAGGTTAAAATAAGAACAGTATTTCAAAGTAAATCTTGCTCCAGTTTGCATTTCTATTTTGCAAACTTATCTGTGGGTGGTTTAATACTATAACACAAAATAAAATCAATTTTAATTGCACAAAAAAGTGTGAAAGAAAAGAACATTTGCCAAAGACTGAAAAAAATCTACACTGTAGTTACTTGCATTTAGTTTCCAAGGAAACATAATATTAAAGAGTTTGTGCAGCAATTTAAAGCAATATGTAGCAGGGAAATAAATTCTAAGATTAGTAAACAATATGGTATTGGTTCAACAGTCATACCCCATGCTAAAACACCAATAGCTTTATCCGAAAAACTGTAAACTATGATAAAGTGAATCACAAAACTGGAAACAAAAGGGGTTATTCACAAAGTGACTGTATTTGCCGTTGTTGCAACACTGCCAAATTTGCTGCACCAACAAACACCAGCTTTTCCCAAAACTAAAATCCAATGAATGACATGATAAGCTTAACATTAAAGCTTCTCTTATTGCTCCTTGGATTCTAGCTTTGAGAAATGCCAGGGTGTGTTCTGCAATACTGACAATTTCTGACAGTAATGCAACACTAACAGCACTGTGAATAATCCCTAAGGCTGCGGCCCTATGTGCGTCCGTCGTAGCTTTATGACGATTCGACTGGGAGGACCACACGATTCTCAACTCTGGTCCTCAGTGAGCACTGACAGGCCAGATTTTAAGAATTACCTGCAATCACTGAACAGCAAATCATATCCCCTGTGCTGTGCTTCACACATATCCTGCAAACCTGGCAAGTTTCGGAGTTGAGAAACGCTTCTGTAAGGAAACTATTCCAAATTACATTATTCCAATAAGTAGCTCCTTAACCCAACCCCTAAACATGCTCATTCGGTGATACACAATCTCTTTTATACATTAAATTACAGTGACGTGTGCTGTCCTAAAAATATCATTATAGTCTCAGTGGTTCCCTACCCTGGTCCTCAAGTACCCCTAACAGGCCAGGTTTGCAGATATGTGAAGCACAGCACAGGTGATATGATTTGCTGCTCAGTGATTGCAGGATTCAGTCTGCATTTCCCCAATGTAATCCTTAAAACCTGGCCTGTTGAGGGTCCTGAGGACAGGTTTGGGAACCACTAGTCTATTGTAAAACAATACATCAACAACATAAAAATTTTAAAACTTTTGTGTAAAAATCTCAGTTTTGAAATAAAAGAAATACTGATTTATTAAATTCCACATTTCTGTTGGCTATGAGCTGTCGTACAAGAATTAAGGAAGCACAGCGATACTGCGACGGGAAATTCTGATTGTTCTGAAGAACAGATGAAAGGGAACTGAAAGAAGTGATAGATGAGAAATAATGAAGTGTTTTATGTGCAAACACAAATTGGCAGAATTCATTTTTGATGTCAACTCATATATATTTATTAAACGTGGGACAAAAGGGAAAAACAAACAAGACATTGGGCTGTTTTCCAAGAACAAATGGAACACTATCAGGTCTATATAAAGAAAGATGAACCTCAGGAGAATGACTGGAGAAGTGAAAATTCTAGGTCAACATAGCCAAACCAGAAAAATTCTCCCATTTATCTCACTTTCCAAATCGGCTATTTGGTCTAGATTGTTAATTCTCCTGGCAAGTCTCCTGGTTTTCACCTTTCTCTGAATAACCTTGTATACTTATTTATGTAATCTGGGAGCAGCTTTCACTTCTTTTTTTTTGGTGTAATATAGATGTATATACTCTTTGGTCCCTTTGATATAAATGAGTTTCCACGTATCGAGTCCACTGACATAAGCAGTGAGAAAATGAAGAGCCCTATTCCATGGTTGCTGTTTAGTGTGTATTTTGCAAAAAAAAATAACAGAGAGAGACCTGCGGTAAGAAAAGTGAACATAGTGTATAGTGTGTATATATATATATGAGACCAAAATATAGACGCACACGGAGACTTCTTTTCAAAGTTTAAATAAAATAAAACTTTATTCTGGCATCAAATTTCAAAGTTTCAGTCCCCAGAGGGACTTTCCTCAGGAATACACACTCTATCTGTGCACTAGAAAGGTATTAATAATTATTACCGTTCTGGTGCGCACATTTATTTATCCGCTGCAGGAATTGCATGTATGTATATATATATATATATATATATACATATATATATATATATATAGTGTGTTTTTTATCGCAGAAGCCATTTGCACAATTCAAAGAACTTTGACTTGCTGTGATGTGCAAATGGCTTCTGCAATAATAAACAGAACTAATTATAGCGTGGAGGCTTTTTATCTCACTTTTTGTCCTCCACCACAACCCTTGTATATATACTGTATATATTTCGGTCAAATTTGGCACTCGCCGAATGAAAGTTTGTGGATAACAAACTGAAACTTTGATCAAATAAAATTGATATATATGGTGAGACCCAAGAGTGCCGCTTGTTTCCTGATAGTATATACAGGTATATATACTACTATACTATGAGTGTGCACTATGTTCTCTTTTCTTACCGCAGGTGTTCTGTGTTGTGATTTTTTGGAAGACATGTGTGCTTAAGAAGGAGCACTGTGAGCGTCCAGTGGTTTTGTATACATTTATTGTTTATTATATTGGGTGAGCTATGGAGGGATCTCTTGCTCCTTGTTTTAGTTTGTATATTGCTCAGCTGTACGGCTCGAATGCAGTGTTTATTTTTTTTTTAACGTCATATTCCATCTGACACTCATGCTCATTTGTGACTCAAGCTCAGGATGTTTTGCCTGCTTACTGTACTTTACCGTCTCATATACTTTGTATTTGCAGGTAGCAGATGGTGAATGAGCTTGTCCAACCAGCTCTTTTTCCACGTGTCTGACATTGTTCTAAAAATAATAAATTCTTCAAAACCCCTGGTGTTAAGTGATTGCACTTCAGCACAAACACCTAACACTTTAGGGTAACCCCACTTTAAAATCTCATACTTACCTCAGATCCCTCAGTGTCGAGAGTGTCACGATCCACCAATTCCTCGTTCAGTGGGCAGAGGAACACTGGTAGGAAATAGTTCCCAGTGCTCCTCTGTATTTCCCCCCACCGCCCGGCCTGATCTCACTTGGGTGAGCTCACGTCTATCTCCATGGTGTTCTATGGATTCCTGGAGCTGATAACACCAGTGGGGTTTAGTGTCGTTGGTGTAATCCTGATTAGGTTTTCAATGATAACAACTGGAGCTGCTGAAAAAGTGGCAGATGCTGATGCTCAAGTTTTCCATTCGCGTCTGACATTTAACACCAGCATTGGAATAGGTCCCTAAAGTGTGAAAATGAATGCATAACAAAAATAGTCATAAACCAAAGTTGGGATTCTAAGGGAAAATATTTTTGAATAAAATTAATGTATTTATCTTCGAAGTCTGGACTGAGCTGTAGTGTCCAATCAAATCGAGCACCTCATTGAGTCTGTTCCCTAAAATTACTTTCAGTTTGTATTTTGGTCATTAGATTCAGTGGAGCCACTTCTTGGATGTTCTTGGAAACATTGAGGACATTTACATTTCTGTACAGTAGCAACATTGTATCAACAAGGAGCAGGTTCACACCGAGCCTCGTTTTAATTTACTGAGAAAATACCGCATTTAAATGTAATTTATTTATTTTAAGCAAACAATAGGAATCATCGTACTCCTGTTCGTGTAGATATTGGGTGGGAAAGACGGATTTTGACAAGATGTTGGAGAAATTTATAATGAATTGGTAAATAAACTAGCAACAATAAAAGGCGAATTGACATAAGCCATAAATAGAGCATTTTCTCTTTCTCTTGGAAATATGCATAATTTATTATTAATGGTTTCAAAGTGTCCTTTCTCAGCGCTCTTGTCAGAAAGGCTGAGTTAACAAGCTATTATTGTGTACTCCTCACTGTGCCGTTAATAGCTTTACTGTCTTCTGTGGGAATACACCTGCTGCTCGTAAAAACATTTACTCTGCTACAGAAATGTGACGAGGTTTAAGGTTGTATTTTTTTTCTCAATGACCTTGTGCAAACTTTGCTCATCTACATAACAATGGAAATAATGAGCCATTCGATGGTGTGTAATAAAAAAAAGCATGTGTCTTCAGATTCTACATTTTGTTCCCCCTAAGAATCCTTGATTTGAATATTAAATCGGTTGTGTTGATGTCGGTGTAGGTTACTTTTTAAATTATTTCACAACACCTGTTCATTGTTTACCATAGTATAAAGAATTTAACGTTGCCATGTATACAGTGTGTGTGTTGGATGAGCCCAAGTACACCCTAATTCAGTCTAAAATAGGGGAGGACCAAGCAGTGGCGACTCTAGGAACAATATTTAGGGGTGGCACATAGGATACCGCAGTCAAAATTGGGGGGGGGCACTAATAATTTTCACCACTAAATCATACTACTGAATAAAACTAAGCGCCCTGTCACCTGGTGTGAGCTAAAACACAACCACTAAAGGAAAAATTTAGTGCGAGTCGCTAAAACGTAGTGCCTGATGACCTACTAACAGATCACCTTGTCCGCGGTAGTCCAAGAACAAGGTCGTTTAGCGCACGCTAGGGAAACTAATGCGGTTGTGTACAGGATATAACTGTTTTTTATCCAGTGCAGAGTGCCGGGCCATACCTATCCCCTGTTCTCACAAGATTGAATATGAACATATCCAGTGAATAAATTCACATCCCTGCATTATTAAAATCCTCCACGGTGGTCGTATCATCCATGTTTTGATGCACACATATATTAAGGCTGATGGGCATTGCATGATAAATGCCACCCAACAGCATGTAGAATCCTTACACTGCATTTAATAGATCCAAAAGGAAGGCCAGGTGAGCGACACAAATTTCCCTGCTGCAGCATATAAAAAATACATGTTTCAGGGCAAGACTTATTGATGTGTCCCTTTAAACATGGTCCACACGGTCATCCTAATAATCAACCGCTTCCATACTATGAATAACCCCCAGCATAAAATGTTTAAAATTAGGCAATATATTAGAATTAGGATATATATGGATAAAGGATACATTTATAATAGAGCCGACTGCAACAGCAACAACATTGCTGACCAGATCCATTACTATGGCGTATGGGGCCAAGAGAACACCTGTGCTGCATTCCTTTACATTGCCTATTAATTGCCTGTTAATTTTGGACGAGGACCTGTTTTTTTGGAGTTAGCACCAGGGTTGAGCAGTAGGTAAAATGTTGCAATTAGTGCACCTCAAAAAATTTGCGCTGGCACCAAGTGATCTGTTAGCTGCAAAAGCGCTAAAGATCTCTAGTGCTCCCCATGTTAAGAAAAGGACGCGGAAAGTACAGTAAGCTTGTGGTACAAAACGCTAATAGCGACGCGCTAAGTGATTTTTCCCGTTTGTAGCAGGAGGCAAACAATCTGTTGGTCAGGCGCTAGACTCAATTAACCTGACGCTAAAGCAAAACCAGCCTACGCAAGGGTTAGCTCACACCAGGTAATAGTGCCCTAAATAAGTATATATAAACAAGATTCCAAAACCCCAGAGTAATGCGATGCAATGATACCTTTTTGTGATACAAACCGGATACTTAAATTCAATATTTTATTTGCTGCAATTTGGCAGTTTTCGCTGAATGTCTGATTGCTGCTTCAGCGACTCCACTTTTAGAAATATACAGTGACCATTCGCTAAATAGGGAATTCACCTTATTTTCGGCGAAATAAATTCCCCGAAATGTGACGAAAAGCAGAGGATCTAAAAATGAATAGACCCTTTAGATTCTAACTTCCATAATAACCCCTAAAATGCCATAAACCCAGGGAAATACAATAAAATTAATAAACAATGTGGCATTTAGCTACCCCTTAACCTCTAACATGCAATTGATTAAGGGAAAACATGAAATGAATACACTTTGAGGCATGTAGCCAACCCATTAACCCCTAAAATGCCATTAATCAATGAAAAAATAAAATGTATACTATGAGGGATGAAGCCTGCCATTAACCCTTAATATACAACTAGAACCAAGGCAAAAACTAACGTAAAACACAATGTAATGTATAGTCTGAACATTAACCACTTCACTGCTGAGCCATTTCAACCCTGTGAAAACGTTTACGTTTAAGTGCACGTTTTTATTTAATGTTTTATGACTTTTACTTTACACTGAATATGGTCATGTTGGGTATCATTGGAAAGGCCAGAATCTGCCCTTTCCAATGACACCTAGAATGTCCATATATACGAAACATAGCAACAGAGATACTGCGGTCTGAAAAAGTGTGGGAAGCTGGATGTTGATTTTTGGTGGGGGGGCATATGGGGGGGGTAAGGAATAACCTAGGGGGGGCAATTGCCCCCCCTTGCCCCCCTGTAGAGACACCTATGGGACCAAGGGTAGACATGCTGTAGCTGCACAGGTCTAAAAAATCCTTTGCTCTTTTATTCTGTCTATCACGTTTTAGCTGACACCGTGAAAACAAGAATAAATAAAACCAAATACTGTTCAAAATATGTATAAACACAGCCATTTACAAGTCTCTCGTGCAAAATGAACATGTCTTTCCAACAGAAACATGATACATCCAGTTACATCATTAACAGATCATATTGTCCATGTAAAGAGATATGAAACATTATAATATAAAGAGATACAGAGGTAAATTACCCTGTGCGCCTCTTAGACCACATGCAGATAAAGTTCTTATGAGGAGTTATGCAACATCCTGAGCTATTTCCTCAAGTAGCTGCAGCAGTTTAGAAACCAGGAAGTGCCTAGTTCCCATACTCTGGAAGACTGGAAGCTAGAGTCAGTCCTACCCACAACATAATCAAGCCCACTTAAAGTAAATCTTACCTTTAAACATGCAAGGGGCAACAAATCTCTATAAAACCATGTCCCTTGACAGTTACACATGCCACTGGTGGAGAGAACTCATCCACAGTGAGTTGACTCCTGTTTCTGTTTTGGCCACAAAGGCATTCAGGGTAATTCAAAGAGATCCGAATGGCTGCCGAAAAGGAACCGAACGCCGAAAATCAGCGTACGGTTACCTTTCTTGGCCATTCGGCTATCCAGAGAGCAGGCAATTCGCCAAATCCTGGCGAATTGCCTGCACATACGGTGCCTGTTCGAGGGCAGTGAAATCCCCATAAAAAAGCAGTGCTTCGGCTATTCAGAGAGCACAAACCAGCAGTGAAAGGTTCCCGAAATGCCCTGCCATTCGGTGGTTTAATTCGTCAGGTTTATTCAGGCGAATCTCATAGGCTTCAATGTTAAAAATATTACCGTTTTAATTCAATATCTAATAAACCATTCATTATAAAATTCTGCAGTAAAGAGTCTCTTTATTTATGGATTTTTTAGGATATTTTAAGCATTTTTCTGGAATGGACCTCATATGTAAATTTCAGACATTTTCACTCAGTAATTTCTTTGCAAACAATGTTTCACTTTTCATACATTCAAGCAAACTGTTTTTCTAGTTTATTCACTGCCTTCGTCTGCGGTGTCGGCTTTTTCTGGCGGCTTCGCTGTGTGTGATCGGCTCCTGCTCGGGTTTTTCCGGCGTTTTCAGCGGGCTAATGCAGATGTTTTTGCGGTTTTCAGCGTGCAATCGCCAGTTTTTGGACATTGGACATTTTGGGACGCTTAAAATACCATCTGAGGAAGGCTATAGTTAGCTGAAACGCGTCTCAGTAGATCACATGTCAATTTCCTCTTTTATCTAAATCATTTTAATAAATTCTACTTTATTTTATTAGACATTTATGCACTATTGGACTCACAGCTCTTTTGCACTATTGCCCAGATAAAGTGACAATAAGCACTGTTGCACATTATGGATTACTGACACAATTGCTTGTACAACTATTTTATACTAATTTATTTATGCGTTTTATGGTTTCTTTTCTGTTTGTATATTGCTTGGCACATATTTTGGTCGTTTAATTTGTGCATCCATTATCCCTTTTAGGCAGCATCATACTATTTAATCGTTTTATCTTGTTACCAGTGGGGTACCTCAGGGGTCAGTACTTGGACCCATTCTCTTTAATATTTATATTAGTGATATTGCAGAAGGTATTAATGGAAAAGTATGTCTTTTTGCTGATGACACAAAGATTTGCAACAGGGTTGACGTTCCTGGAGGGATCAGCCAAATGACAAATGATTTAGGTAAACTAAAAAAATGGTCGGAGTTGTGGCAATTGAGTTTTAATGTGGATAAGTGCAAGATAATGCACCTGGGACGTAAAAACCCAAGGGCTGAATATAGAATATTTGATACAGCCCTAACCTTAACATCTGAGGGTTGGGATTTAGGGGTTATTATTTCAGAGGATCTAAGGGTAAGTAGTCAATGTAATAGAGCAGCAGGAAATGCTGGCAGAATGCTTGGCTGTGTAGGGAGAGGTATTAGCAGTAGGAAAAGGGAAGTGCTCATGCCACTGTACAGAGCACTGGTGAGACCTCACTTGGAGTACTGTGTGCAGTACTGGAGACCGTATCTCCAGAAGGATATAGACATCTTAGAGAGAGTTCAGAGAAGGGCTACTAAAATGGTGTACGGCTTGAAGGAGAAAAGTTACCAGGAAAGGCTTAATGATCTTAACATGTACAGCTTGGAAAAAAGACGAGACAGAGGAGATATGATAGAAACATTTAAATACGTAAAGGGAATCCACAAGGTAGAGGAAGGGAGTATATTTAAAAGGAAACAAAATAGCAAAACAAGAGGACATAGTCTTAGATTAGAGGGGCAAAGGTTTAAAAGTAACATCAGGAAGCATTATTTTACTGAGAGGGTGGTGGATACATGGAACAGTCTTCCAGTAGAAGTGGTAGAGGCCAAAACAGTAATTGAATTTAAGCAAGCATGGGATAGGCATAAGGCTATCCTAAACAAAAGATAAATCCAGGTAAAGTATCCATGTAATTGGGCAGACTAGATGGGCCGAAAAGGTTCTTATCTGCCGACATTTTTCTATGTTTCTATGTTTCTATGTTTATCACTTGAATTATTACGCTACACATTCTTCTATTATTGATACCTGTATAAGTATATATATATATATATATATATATATATATATAATACACAAGAAGGGCAGCACTCAACCTTAACTACGCTTTCAATGCGGGTGCATCTCAAGACAATATGATACAACAAACCAGAAAGAGCGCACACCAAACAACATGTTCAAACAGTACTGAAGAAACCACAACAGCAGCTAAATTCATTTAAACAGGAGATTTTACCAGGTTTAACCCTTTAAATGCCTACAAACAATTCTTATCCCCTTCAAAAGCACTATAGTTCTTAACCCTTTAATGTTGAGCTCTGTTGAAAACTTCTGAACCTCTGAACTAAACTTCCACCATTTTTCAACAGAGCTCGACATCAAAGGGTTAAGAACTATAGTGCTTTTGAAGGGGATAAGAATTGTTTGTAGGCATTTAAAGGGTTAAACCTGGTAAAATCTCCTGTTTAAATGAATTTAGCTGCTGTTGTGGTTTCTTCTGTACTGTTTGAACATGTTGTTTGGTGTGCGCTCTTTCTGGTTTGTTGTGTGTATATATATATATATATATATATACACTATATATATATAATTGGGTGCCCACGCTATTATATATACACTATATTGCCAAAAGTATTCGTTCACCCATCCATATGCGAGTCAAGGCAGGTGAGCGAATACTTTTGGCACTATAGTGAGATATATATATATGTATTTCCCCACAACATAAAAACTACCTGACTAATATTGTGCATGTTTCCCTCGTGCTGCCAAAACAGCTCTGATGCATCGAGGCATGGACTTTACAAGCTGGGCCGGCTCTAGTGTTTGCAGGGCCAGGTGCAAGGTAAAGTGCACGGCCACTTTTTTCATAGGAATGAAAGTGACTGAATGTGATGGAAATGGGGGGCTGAGTAGCATGCGTGTCATAGAGATCGATGAGGGTGTGTGGCTGGAGTGAACAAGGACTGGATTTGTGGTTGGGTGAGTGACGTACGAGTGAGTGTGTTAACAGGAGGGGTTTCACTAAGCGGTGAACTTGCCACCAAAATGCACTGAACATTGAATTTCCCCATACAGTGCAATTTCGTGGCAGTGCATCTATTCACTAAACTGTGAATTCGCAAAATATTGGCGAATTGGCAGCAAAGTACAGAGCAGTTTGCTGCAGAACAGCGGTCTTTGGCGACAGTGAAATTGTCCCATAGAGAAGTAATGGTTAATCTATTCACAGAACGCCGAACTGCACCAACGTGTCGGTGAAATGACATGATTTTTGATGTTTTTTTGACAGGTTTAAACAGGATAATGCCAAAGGATTCAATGTAAAATAATTGTATCATTTTCATTTATTTTTTATTCAACCGTTATTCTTTTCAGCAAATTGTCTTTTTATGTCATTTTTTGGCACATATTTTTTATTCTGGAAGAGAATATGTAGCAGGAGAGCCAGCACCATAAAAACAAGTAACAACAACATCTAGTATAACCACCCTTGCTATGTATTATGTCCACCCCCTGGTTTTTTTGATAAAATTAAGGATTGCACATGGAAATATATTGGTGTCAACACAACGGTGGACATTTATCATAGAAAGTAATGTATAGAATGTGTCAATCTGCTGTCCTTTGCAAATGTAGGAGAAATGTTCGGCCAAGAATTATTTTCCATTCTTCAATATATATATACAATGTGAGGGTGATCTATGGCTGTACTTTGTTATATCACTTTGTGCACCATAAATGTTTATATTGCTAAATTCTAGTAGTATGAAATGAATTGTTTGACTGTTTCCTGGATGTTCGAGTGACCTGAACTTTGTACTTCTGTCCTCACTACTCCAACACAAATCAATCAGTTTTTGCTGTGTTACATGAAATGTTTAAAAAGATCAACGTTAAAGGTTTGTGTTTGTCAATCCAGAGACTAGAATGTATTTATTTAAAAGCGCTCTGAAAATTGATGTTCTATCGCTAAGGATGCGTAGGACACAAACACAAACTTTGTCACATCCAGCTAATCGGTGTCAGATGTACAGCAAAATAAAGGAGACCCCGTCTGTGACCTCCTCGGCTTCCTTTCTTTCATTTTTTTCTCCATGAACATTATCATCATAATATTGACATAATGAAAGACAGGCACTGCTTTGGTCTTTGTACGAGGTGATGAACTTGTAAACCCATGCAAGTAATCTCAAAGCACTCACTCTCTCAATAAACTATGTCCTAGCTCTATAGAGGTTCTCAATCACAGAAGAAAATATGCCAGCGCTAGATGAAAACACACGTAGTCATTAGTTAGACATTAAAACCTATTGTAATGCTCTGTGTAGGGGGGCGCAAGGGTACGAGTCCAGGAGTGCACTGACACTCAGAGAGGCACGGATGGTTGTGGAAAACAAAGGGTTTATTTCTATACACAGACCCAGCAGAAGAACTAGTGAGGAGCAAGACAGGAAAGGGGTAGAGTAAGGCAATATGTAGGTTAAAACACAAGTTAGGGACAGAGAGGCAAGACAGGAAGAGATCTGGACACAGAGGTACAGAACATGAACTAAGGCAGGTTGCAGCGCTTGAAGGCAGGTAAAATAAGAGTCCAGAGATCCAGGGGTACTGAATCCACAACAAAGGTACGGGCAGAGGTTCTGGGAAAGCATTTTCCTTAGGTACAGCAGCAGGGGTCCTTGAGACAATAACAGGGGTCTTTAGCGCAGTATTCAGAGGGGTAGTCCGTAAACAAGGTCCAGAGGGAAGCAAAGGGTCATGGGCAGGCAGAGGGTAGCAAATCCGGTTAACAATCCAATGGTCTAGTACACGTGAGACGGGAGAATCAGCTTCTGTTTCTGAGCAGCTAGATAGCACATTGAGTACAAACACCATGCAGAAGCATGGGGGGGGGGGGAAGGACGTGACCTCCCTTTGAGGATACCTCGTCATAGGTAATTTGTTGGCACCTGTGGAGTCTGACAGAGCGCTGCTGCAGGGGTAAAGTCCAGCAAGAGCAGTGCAGGAAAGGTGCTGCCTGGGTGGAATAATGTTGGAGCTGCACCTGACTTGCCCATCTCGAGGCGGCAGTGGCGAGGGGCGCGACACCTATATTAAAAATATGCTTTTGAGTTGCTGATGGAAACCCTTATGTTTAACTCCTTCACTACCAAGGGATTTTCTAGAAAACCTCTGTCAGGAACAAGAGGTTTTTGGAAAATTATTTTTAATTATACAGTAAGAAATATTTGGGATTATTCTGAATGAATTCCTTCCTGCAATAACCGATTTGTCAGGCAGCTGCTGGCCAATAGAGGTTACTGCAGTTCTGGTCTCCATGCACTATCAGTTGCGCAGTTGTCATTCAGCCGCATTTCCGACCCAGATGGTTTTAAAAAATGCTAGCACCTTGAGTACCATGCCCGAGGTGCTAAATCTTTTGGGGCATGTTCTGGAGCCCAAATTCTTACAAAATTAGTTTCTAATAAACAAAATTTGTTTGCATTGCTCCTGTACAATGCCATATTGGCCGTACTCGATATCAGAGGACCAGCATGTGCCTTGCAGAATGAGTATTGCAGATCTTGGCAATGAAGGGGTTAACTATAAGATGTTTTTCTTTGTGAGACCATTGACAGTACATGCTGTATTCATTACTTATTGTGTCAAACATAGGAATCATATCTTCTCTAACTCTCATAATGATCCCCTGCGGTAGATATTTAATTAAGGTCTACATATTAACATTATCCTGAAATATTTTCAGCTAAGTAGTAACTGGTGGAGCCTTAACAGTTTGATAGTGTTTGCAAAGTTGGGTTATTTATATCTATGGAGGTACAGCATCCATAACGTCATGTGGGAAATGTGTGCATTCCCCCCACTAGTCTGTATCCTTCGTACAGGACTCTTCAAGCATGTAATAGAAGGACAGGCTCCATCCTATACCTTATCATATTTTAAAACAAAAGTGTGGAAAGGCTTCTTTTTTAATGTAAATTTTAAAAGCAACCTACTTCTTAGCTAATTTGTCTAAAGAAGAGACATCAGACCTTACCAAGGCCCCGTTCACACTGTGCCATTTGAAAATCGCGCGTTTTTCCGTGCCATTTATATATTCGCGACATTGCGCAACATCGCGATTTTGCAAAACACCACCAATGGAAATCGCAAAATCACAAAACGCAAATTGCAAAAAAAAGGGTCATGTACCAGTGTAAGGACCGTACTACAGGTTGTGTAGCAGGTTGAGGTTGTGAGCCCAGGATGCAGTGATGAGGCAGGTTTAAGGATAAACAAAGAGTGTTTATTATAAATAAACACCGTGGCATGGGATCAGACAAGGTAACAGAAATAGAGACGTCAGGGTTCAGCAAGGGGTCTGGTACACGGGGAGTCTTAGATGGGGGGAGGCAGAGGAGGAGCAGGATGGAAGGGTACCGGTGTATGAAGTAATGAATGTCCAGAATAAAGCAGAGGATCCTTGGAGTCTTTGGTAGAGAGTTTCAGGAGGTCTCAGGGAGCTTTGGCAGATTGGTCTAGCAGACAGGAACTTCATTGAATGTGGAAGTGAAGGGTTGAGGGTGGGGACTCCCTTATATGAAGGGCTAATCAAGGAGGATAAAGGGCAGGTTTGGATCCAGGGCCAGGACGTCAAAATGAGGAAGGTGCATTGTTCATACCAGAGCCTTGAAATCTGCAGGGGACATGCAGGATGTGAAACCAAAAGGGGGCGCCAGGGGGTGAGGGCCTCCAGGACCTTACAGAGCCCCCCTCTAAGGGCCGGACTCCGAACGGCCCAGGGCGAGGTCAGGGTCTTCACTGACGGCAGTCAACGAGCTCGGCAGAAGTGGATCACCCGGCTGCCTGTATACTGATGGCACACGGGCGTCAAAAAACAGGGCCTGTAGTATCAGCTGGTTCTCCTGGACGTCCCGTACATGTTGGGACAGGGTGGCTATCTGGCCAACGAAGCCTGCCAGTGTACCCATCATCCAAGCAATCTCGGACTGGCTGGACTTGGAGGTGACTTCGGAGAGGGTCGGTGGGGCAGAGCCCATGGAGGGGACCGGTGGGGCAGCGCCCATGGAATGGACCGGCGGGGCAGCGCCCTTGGAGGGGACCGGCGGGGCAGCGCCCTTGGAGGGGACCGGCGGGGCAGCGCCCTTGGAGGGGACCGGCGGGGCAGCGCCCTTGGAGGGGACCGGCGGGGCAGCGCCCTTGGAGGGGACCGGCGGGGCAGCGCCCGTGGAATGGACCGGCGGGGCAGCGCCCGTGGAATGGACCGGCGGGGCAGCGCCCGTGGAATGGACCGGCGGGGCAGCGCCCGTGGAAAGGACCGGCGGGGCAGCGCCCTTGGAGGGGACCGGCGGGGCAGCGCCCATGGAAAGGACCGGCGGGGCAGCGCCCTTGGAGGGGACCGGCGTGGCAGCGCCCTTGGCGATCTCCTTGGCACTGCACGGCTCTGCGGCGGCGTTGAGCGACGTGGCCTTACGGCGATGACAGCTCAGGAGAGCCTGCAGGATGCAGGGCAGCAGCGGCTGGAGAATCTGCAGGATGCAGGGCAGCGGCGGCTGGAGAATCTGCGGTGTGCAGGGCAGCGGCGGCTGGAGAATCTGCGGTGTGCAGGGCAGCGGCGGCTGGAGAATCTGCGGTGTGCAGGGCAGCGGCGGCTGGAGAATCTGCGGTGTGCAGGGCAGCGGCGGCTGGAGAATCTGCGGTGTGCAGGGCAGCGGCGGCTGGAGAATCTGCGGTGTGCAGGGCAGCGGCGGCTGGAGAATCTGCGGTGTGCAGGGCAGCGGCGGCTGGAGAATCTGCGGTGTGCAGGGCAGCGGCGGCTGGAGAATCTGCGGTGTGCAGGGCAGCGGCGGCTGGAGAATCTGCGGTGTGCAGGGCAGCGGCGGCTGGAGAATCTGCGGTGTGCAGGGCAGCGGCGGCTGGAGAATCTGCGGTGTGCAGGGCAGCGGCGGCTGGAGAATCTGCGGTGTGCAGGGCAGCGGCGGCTGGAGAATCTGCGGTGTGCAGGGCAGCGGCGGCTGGAGAATCTGCGGTGTGCAGGGCAGCGGCGGCTGGAGAATCTGGCGGTGTGCAGGGCAGCGGCGGCTGGAGAATCTGCGGTGTGCAGGGCAGCGGCGGCTGGAGAATCTGCGGTGTGCAGGGCAGCGGCGGCTGGAGAATCTGCGGTGTGCAGGGCAGCGGCGGCTGGAGAATCTGCGGTGTGCAGGGCAGCGGCGGCTGGAGAATCTGGGTGTGCAGGGCAGCGGCGGCTGGAGAATCTGCGGTGTGCAGGGCAGCGGCGGCTGGAGAATCTGCGGTGTGCAGGGCAGCGGCGCGGCTGGAGAATCTGCGGTGTGCAGGGCAGGCGGCGGCTGGAGAATCTGCGGTGTGCAGGGCAGCGGCGGCTGGAGAATCTGCGGTGTGCAGGGCAGCGGCGGCTGGAGAATCTGCGGTGTGCAGGGCAGCGGCGGCTGGAGAATCTGCGGTGTGCAGGGCAGCGGCGGCTGGAGAATCTGCGGTGTGCAGGGCAGCGGCGGCTGGAGAATCTGCGGTGTGCAGGGCAGCGGCGGCTGGAGAATCTGCGGTGTGCAGGGCAGCGGCGGCTGGAGAATCTGCGGTGTGCAGGGCAGCGGCGGCTGGAGAATCTGCGGTGTGCAGGGCAGCGGCGGCTGGAGAATCTGCGGTGTGCAGGGCAGCGGCGGCTGGAGAATCTGCGGTGTGCAGGGCAGCGGCGGCTGGAGAATCTGCGGTGTGCAGGGCAGCGGCGGCTGGAGAATCTGCGGTGTGCAGGGCAGCGGCGGCTGGAGAATCTGCGGTGTGCAGGGCAGCGGCGGCTGGAGAATCTGCGGTGTGCAGGGCAGCGGCGGCTGGAGAATCTGCGGTGTGCAGGGCAGCGGCGGCTGGAGAATCTGCGGTGTGCAGGGCAGCGGCGGCTGGAGAATCTGCGGTGTGCAGGGCAGCGGCGGCTGGAGAATCTGCGGTGTGCAGGGCAGCGGCGGCTGGAGAATCTGCGGTGTGCAGGGCAGCGGCGGCTGGAGAATCTGCGGTGTGCAGGGCAGCGGCGGCTGGAGAATCTGCGGTGTGCAGGCAGCGGCGGCTGGAGAATCTGCGGTGTGCAGGGCAGCGGCGGCTGGAGAATCTGCGGTGTGCAGGGCAGCGGCGGCTGGAGAATCTGCGGTGTGCAGGGCAGCGGCGGCTGGAGAATCTGCGGTGTGCAGGGCAGCGGCGGCTGGAGAATCTGCGGTGTGCAGGGCAGCGGCGGCTGGAGAATCTGCGGTGTGCAGGGCAGCGGCGGCTGGAGAATCTGCGGTGTGCAGGGCAGCGGCGGCTGGAGAATCTGCGGTGTGTGCAGGGCAGCGGCGGCTGGAGAATCTGCGGTGTGCAGGGCAGCGGCGGCTGGAGAATCTGCGGTGTGCAGGGCAGCGGCGGCTGGAGAATCTGCGGTGTGCAGGGCAGCGGCGGCTGGAGAATCTGCGGTGTGCAGGGCAGCGGCGGCTGGAGAATCTGCGGTGTGCAGGGCAGCGGCGGCTGGAGAATCTGCGGTGTGCAGGGCAGCGGCGGCTGGAGAATCTGCGGTGTGCAGGGCAGCGGCGGCTGGAGAATCTGCGGTGTGCAGGGCAGCGGCGGCTGGAGAATCTGCGGTGTGCAGGGCAGCGGCGGCTGGAGAATCTGCGGTGTGCAGGGCAGCGGCGGCTGGAGAATCTGCGGTGTGCAGGGCAGCGGCGGCTGGAGAATCTGCGGTGTGCAGGGCAGCGGCGGCTGGAGAATCTGCGGTGTGCAGGGCAGCGGCGGCTGGAGAATCTGCGGTGTGCAGGGCAGCGGCGGCTGGAGAATCTGCGGTGTGCAGGGCAGCGGCGGCTGGAGAATCTGCGGTGTGCAGGGCAGCGGCGGCTGGAGAATCTGCGGTGTGCAGGGCAGCGGCGGCTGGAGAATCTGCGGTGTGCAGGCAGCGGCGGCTGGAGAATCTGCGGTGTGCAGGGCAGCGGCGGCTGGAGAATCTGCGGTGTGCAGGGCAGCGGCGGCTGGAGAATCTGCGGTGTGCAGGGCAGGCGGCGGCTGGAGAATCTGCGGTGTGCAGGGCAGCGGCGGCTGGAGAATCTGCGGTGTGCAGGGCAGCGGCGGCTGGAGAATCTGCGGTGTGCAGGGCAGCGGCGGCTGGAGAATCTGCGGTGTGCAGGGCAGCGGCGGCTGGAGAATCTGCGGTGTGCAGGGCAGCGGCGGCTGGAGAATCTGCGGTGTGCAGGGCAGCGGCGGCTGGAGAATCTGCGGTGTGCAGGGCAGCGGCGGCTGGAGAATCTGCGGTGTGCAGGGCAGCGGCGGCTGGAGAATCTGCGGTGTGCAGGGCAGCGGCGGCTGGAGAATCTGCGGTGTGCAGGGCAGCGGCGGCTGGAGAATCTGCGGTGTGCAGGGCAGCGGCGGCTGGAGAATCTGCGGTGTGCAGGGCAGCGGCGGCTGGAGAATCTGCGGTGTGCAGGGCAGCGGCGGCTGGAGAATCTGCGGTGTGCAGGGCAGCGGCGGCTGGAGAATCTGCGGTGTGCAGGGCAGCGGCGGCTGGAGAATCTGCGGTGTGCAGGGCGGCTGGAGAATCTGCGGTGTGCAGGGCAGCGGCGGCTGGAGAATCTGCGGTGTGCAGGGCAGCGGCGGCTGGAGAATCTGCGGTGTGCAGGGCAGCGGCGGCTGGAGAATCTGCGGTGTGCAGGGCAGCGGCGGCTGGAGAATCTGCGATGTGCAGGGCAGCGGCGGCTGGAGAATCTGCGATGTGCAGGGCAGCGGCGGCTGGAGAATCTGCGATGTGCAGGGCAGCGGCGGCTGGAGAATCTGCGATGTGCAGGGCAGCGGCGGCTGGAGAATCTGCGATGTGCAGGGCAGCGGCGGCTGGAGAATCTGCGATGTGCAGGGCAGCGGCGGCTGGAGAATCTGCGATGTGCAGGGCAGCGGCGGCTGGAGAATCTGCGATGTGCAGGGCAGCGGCGGCTGGAGAATCTGCGGTGTGCAGGGCAGCGGCTGGAGAATCTGCGATGTGCAGGGCAGCGGCGGCTGGAGAATCCGCGATGTGCAGGGCAGCGGCGGCTGGAGAATCCGCGATGTGCAGGGCAGCGCGGCTGGAGAATCCGCGATGTGCAGGGCAGCGGCGGCTGGAGAATCCGCGATGTGCAGGGCAGCGGCGGCTGGAGAATCCGCGATGTGCAGGGCAGCGGCGGCTGGAGAATCTGCGATGTGCAGGGCAGCGGCGGCTGGAGAATCCGCGATGTGCAGGGCAGCGGCGGCTGGAGAATCTGCGATGTGCAGGGCAGCAACCTTTGACTTTTGTTCAACCTCCAATTTCAGGAGGCATGGGTGCGTCTCCAGCTCTTGAGGTTCTGGTTTCACAGACAACCAGACAGCTGTGGGTGGCCTGGAGAACAGGGTACCAATGAAGGCAGATCTCTGGTATGGTGCCCTCGAAGTGGTTGTGGTAGCTGGAGTCCTGTAATTGGGAACCGAGCGGCAAGGATAGATGGCTTCCCGGAGTCTCAGGGCCGATTCGAATACCTCCAGGTCTTCTCTGCGAACAACAGTCCCGTTTGAAGCATATGTGCAACAAGGAGATAGAGGGCTGGGTTCTGGCTTCTTGGTAACACCAGTCATGATGTATTGGTTAGGCTCAGTCTCCATGGGCATGGCTGACTCAACATCTATGGAATCCTGCTCCATTGGCACGTCGGGATCGGAATCCGGTTCGGCGTACTCAATAGGGGTTTCCTGGTCTGACCCCTCAGAAGAAGCTTCTGGGGTAACCTGGTCTCTGGGTGCAGAGAGTCTGGTAGCTCTTGGCCCAGGTTTCCTGGGAGCAGGGACACGCTTTGGTGCAGGAGGTTTAATTACCAGGCTTCTTCTGGGAGTTGGCTGGGACACAGGTTTTTCTTTGGGTGCAGATTTTTTATACCTAACATTTGATGAATTTATTTCCTGCAGGGCAGGTACCGACTTCCCCAATGAAGGCTTTATGGGCTTGTTAGTGGGTGCAGTTATTTTTGGCTGGGTAGGTACCGGTTTCTCCAACAATTTCTTTGCTGGCTCGACAGGTGCAGGCTTGATCTGAACAGGCTTTGCAATAACAGGTTTAGAAAAACTTTTTGTACCTGGCTTAGGTGGGCGTAGCGGGCAGGCCGAGATCTGATGCAAGGGACCCCCACAGTAGAAACAGGTCTAGCGCCCTCCTTCTTGCCTTTTCTTTTGGGGTCAGCGGTCCTCTGGCTCCCTCCGTAGCTGGAACGCGCACCTTAGATGAGGTGCCCCTTGGGTCTTTCTGCACATAATCCAGCAGGGAGTTTAGATACTGCTGGATCTTCAGGAAGGCATCTTTTAAGTTTTCCACCATGGTGTATATCACTGCGGGCTCACAGGGTCTTGACTTCCACATTCTGTAAGGACCGTACTACGGGTTGTGTAGCAGGTTGAGGTTGTGAGCCCAGGATGCAGTGATGAGGCAGGTTTAAGGATAAACAAAGAGTGTTTATTATAAATAAACACCGTGGCATGGGATCAGACAAGGTAACAGAAATAGAGACGTCAGGGTTCAGCAAGGGGTCTGGTACACGGGGAGTCTTAGATGGGGGGAGGCAGAGGAGGAGCAGGATGGAAGGGTACCGGTGTATGAAGTAATGAATGTCCAGAATAAAGCAGAGGATCCTTGGAGTCTTTGGTAGAGAGTTTCAGGAGGTCTCAGGGAGCTTTGGCAGATTGGTCTAGCAGACAGGAACTTCATTGAATGTGGAAGTGAAGGGTTGAGGGTGGGGACTCCCTTATATGAAGGGCTAATCAAGGAGGATAAAGGGCAGGTTTGGATCCAGGGCCAGGACGTCAAAATGAGGAAGGTGCATTGTTCATACCAGAGCCTTGAAATCTGCAGGGGACATGCAGGATGTGAAACCAAAAGGGGGCGCCAGGGGGTGAGGGCCTCCAGGACCTTACAACCAGCGACATGCGACGTCGCGCGGCAAGATGTGAACAGCTCCATTGAAATGCATTGGAGATGCTACATAGCGTGACATCGCACGGATTTTGCGGCAAAATCCACACGATAAGTCGCACAGTGTGAACAGGGCCTAAATCTCTACAAAATAAAGATCAGACAGAGACGATTTGGCTCCGAAATTGAACTGAATGTTGAATTTCCCCGTACGGTACAATTTCGGAGCTATTTGCCTATTCAAAAAGCTGGCAATTCGCAAGAACTAGGGGCTGTTCGACAGCAGTGAAATCCCTATAGAGAAGCAATGGTTAATCTATTCAGAGAATGCCGAACAACGGTGAAATGTCAGTGAAATGCCCTGATGTTCAGTGGTTTCATACAACAGGTTTAATCAGGCGAATCCCATAGGTTTCAATGTTAAAATATTCCCATTTTAAAAAATATATTTATTAAACCGTTGATGCTTTTAATTTGCAGCAAAATGTCTTTATTTTTTGGGCATTTTTCGAGATTTTTTTTGCGAACTTTTTCTCTCTGAATATCCCTGTATGTATGGTTTTTTTTAAGTACAGGAACTCTCTCTGTGGTGTACATTTGAGCCAGTTATTGATTAATGTGGCAAAACAATCTGAAAGATATAATCTGAAAATACAACACATATTTATTATAGGATGTCAATGAGTAATGTAAAGATCTACACAGAAAAATACACAGAAGTGCTCTCACGTTCCCCGCACTTCGGCAAGTTCGATTCGCCAACCCTGCGGTGAATTCAGCATGACCGCATGGCCCCCAAAGTGTGGCGAATCGACCCGCCAATTGAATCGAAAATCTGCCGCAAAACCGCCAAATCGATTCAACTTTAACAAAGATAAACCGTTGGAAAAAAAAAGTGTTTTCAAAAAAGTTCTGCATGAAAATGCCTGTGAATAATATACAGGTGAAACTCGAAAAATTAGAATATCGTGCAAAAGTTCATTTATTTCAGTAATGCAACTTAAAAGGTGAAACTAATATATGAGATAGTTCAAGCCGTGATTTGTCAGAATTGTGATGATTATGGCTTACAGCTCATGAAAACCCCAAATCCACAGTCTCAGAAAATTAGAATATTGTGAAAAGGTGCAAAATTCTAGGCTCAAAGTGTCCCACTCTAATTAGCTAGCTAACTAAGCCATAACACCTGCAAAGGGTTCCTGAGCCTTTAAATGGTCTCTCAGTCTGGTTCAGTAGGAATCACAATCATGGGAAAGACTGCTGACCTGACTGTTGTGCAGAAAACCATCATTGACACCCTCCATAAGGAGGGAAAGCCTCAAAAGGTCATTGCAAAAGAAGTTGGATGTTCCCAAAGTGCTGTATCAAAGCACATTAACAGAAAATTATGAACAAGGGAAAAGTGTGGAAGAAAAAGGTGCACAAGCAGCAGGGATGATCGCAGCCTGGAGAGGATTGTCAGGAAAAGGCCATTCAAAAGTGTTGGGGACTTTCACAAGGAGTGGACTGAGGCTGGAGTCAGAGCATCAAGAGCCACCACACACAGACGGATCCTGTACATGGGCTTCAAATGTCCTATTCCTCTTGTCAAGCCGCTCCTGAACAACAAACGTCAAAAGCGTCTTACCTGGGCTAAAGAAAACCAGACCTGGTCTGTTGCTCAGTGGTCCAAAGTCATCTTTTCTGATGAGAGAGCAACTTTTGCATCTCATTTGGAAACCAAGGAGCCAGAGTATGGAGGAAGAATGGAGATGCACACACTGCAACATGCTTGAGCAAACCCAGCACGCATATGCAGTACACTGCTGACTGAGTGGGCCCACTCCACCTGGTATGCAGACGCAGCACAGCTTCAATCGGGAGCCACCCACATCTGGCAACTAGGGAGATGCACAGGAAACCGTGGACATTTCCCGCTGCATTATTTGAGTATGGCCACACACAAAAAGGCGTTACGAGGCACACGTGGGCCATGTTCATAACCCCTTCTGATGGTTTATTTTATTTATTTATAAAGGATTTTACCAGGAAGGCTACCTTGAGATTTCTCTCATTTTCAAGTATGTCCTGGGTTCAAGAGCATTGAGTGGTTACAGAAATACAAAGTAATACAATGCAAGATATTAAAAAAACCCACAAAGATACAGATTAACAGAAAATATATTCACTATGTTAAATGTTTACAGGTGCATTCTGTATATAGTCACTATGTTACATGTTTACTGGTGCATTCTGTATATAGTCACTATGTTACATGTTTACAGGTGCATTCTGTATTGAGGTATGTTAAAGGGATACTCTAAGCAACATGACCACCTAAGCTATTTTAGGTGGTCATGATGCCCGGAGTATGCCGCCCTTTGTCCCCCCTCCCTCCGCTCAGCCGATCAGCTGAAAATGCTGAAAACAGCTGAGAGAGGCGGAGAACTTTACTCCGCCCTCCCAGCTGTCAGTCAGCAGAGCGGGAATCATATTTCCCGCTTCTGCCGACTTTTGCCGAGTAGGAGACGTCATCGCGCTTTCAGCGCGATGACGTCTCCTACTCCCCGCAGAAGCTGGCGGCTCCCTCTTCGGGTTAGTGTTGCGCGCATCCTCTTGCGCGCAACACTAATCCTCAGAGGGAGCCGGGAGGAAGCCTGCCGATTGGCTGGCTTACGTGAGAGGCGCGCATGCGCGCTTCTCACGTAAACCAGAAGCCAAGACGCAGCAAGAAGAAGGACGGGAGCGGAAGAGGAGGGAGGTGAGTATAAAAAAAAAAAAACGCCGCTGGAAACAAGAGGATTTTAAGGTAAGTATTGCAGTTACAAGAAAAGAAAAAAAAAAAAAGGTTTTATTAAGGGAATAGGGATAGGTTAGGAAAAAAAAAAGGGGGGTGATTTTTTTGTTGGAGTGTTCCTTTAATAAAGATCTCTTAAGTGACTTTAGACTGGAGGAAGATTTGATGGTGTCTGGAGGTTATTCCATTATTGTGGTGCTCGGTAGGAAAATGAGGATCGAGCCACTGTCTTTTTGTATTGTGGTATTGCAAGTAAGTTGCAGGTCCTGGATCGGAGGTTATAGGATGAGGGAACTGCTGGGGGAGCAGCCTATTCAGGTAGGGTGGTAGCTTCCCAGAAAACCTCTTAAACACCAGGTTGGAAAGGTGAAGACTGCGCCTAGATTCCAGCAACGGCCAGTTTAACTCTTTTAACATGTCACAATGGTGGATCATGTAGTTACATTGTAGCACAAAGTGGCAGAATGAGTTATACAGTGTAGTAAGTTTATGAAGGTGTGTTTGCAGGCCAGCTGCATACACTACATCTCCATATTCAAAAGGCAGCATAAGCATTTGTTGTACAATTTGCTTTCTTACCGCGGGGTTCGGGCAGGATTTGTTTCTGTACAGGGGTCCTAGTTTGGGGTAAAGTTTAGATGAGAGTTTTTCGATGTGGGGGCCAAAGGATAGATTTGGGTCTAACCACATACCTAGATATTTGAGAGAAGTGACTGTGGTCAACATGTCATTTGATTTTGTCCTGACACATAGATGGGGCGTTTGCAATTTAAGTAGTTTAGGTGCTGTACCAAAGAGCATCGTAACTGTTTTGTCAGTATTTAGAAAAAGTTTGTTATCGTTGATCCACTTTTCTACCTCTGTGAATTGTTCTTGCAGCACTGCCTCCAGCTACGGGAGATTTGGTTTGCTGGTATAGATTACAGTGTTGTCTGCGTACATGTGTACAGTTGAGGCTTTGCAGACGTTGGACCCAGTCTCACCACTGTGTGTTATTCTAGGCCTCCACTCGAATCCAGCCCTCTCTGGAACAAAGTTCCCTTTTATTACCCTTTAATAATTGAGCAGAGGCTGCTGACAGCCTCTGCCCAATTATTTTTTTTCATTTTGCAGAACCGATCCACTGGTGGCCTCTCTGGGACCCCTCTCTACAGTGATTGGTCTCAGAGGGGGTTACGTTAGCACGCTCTCTGCATGCTGACGTCACTAGTGACCAATATGGTGACCGGCAGCCAGGAAAGTCAGTGTGGGTTATAGTTAGTGGCGGTGTTTAACTTGTGACGGGTCAGGTAGTGCTGGCGTTTAGTGGGCAGGAGAGAGCCTGCCGGACTCCCTTATGTATTTCAACCCTTTATGCCCATTCGCTGGTAGGATGGAGAGTGACTGGGTTGTGCTGTGGCCTATCTGCTTTCTGCTTTAACCCCTCATCGACCAACATTTGATGGGAGTCCTGGGCACAGCACAGGGCTCTGTTAAATCATGCATTGTTTGTAGCGTCAACCATACAGTAATAACACATTTTACAGTTTGATCAATGTTAAAATGTATTAATATTAGAGTACTTTAACATGCAGAAACTTCACAATTTAACCCATGTTCTGCCTGGGGACACCCTACAATGATGCTCTCAGACCAGTGTGACATTGATATTAGGGCAGATCGCACCAATCTCAACAGCAACACTTAGAAGTTTATGCAGAAAGCACTGAAAATCAACGACTGCCAGTGCTGCAACTGGGACAATGTATGTGTTTCAGTGAGAGAAAGTCAAATTACAGCAGGTAAAGCTTCATCAGTGAATCTTCTCCTGTCGCTGTCTTGATTTCTCTTTGTGAAACTCCAAAGTTTTGTCCTGGTTGTAACAATGGGTATTTTCGCTGCAACAGCTGTGCCGTTCTGAATAATCCCAAGTGAATCTAGGCCAATGTTAATAAAAATTTGCAAATGATACTAATAGTATATGAATCCTAATATAAAAATATGATAAGCAAATTGTTTCTGGGTGATTTACATAAGGTTTTCTAATTTTATTTTTTTAGGCATGCCATACTTCCCAGAAAAGGGAGTTTAAAGCACATTATAAAAATGAATCAGTATTTAAAAAAATAAAAGAATGACAACAAACACATATGGATTATTTTCTCTCATGTTTTGATTAATGTAAAGTTATTTTTACTTGACAGGTCCACTTTAAAGTACATAAAGGTGCTCCAAGGGAGCCCATTAAGAGTGATGGATATAGTGTACATTTTAGATTATGTTAAATAGAAGGGATTTTTTTTCACGTAATCATTTTCCTTTAAGTATGATTTATTTCTGTAAGGTTCGTGCAGCCGGTTATATATTTTGTTTGCTAATGAATCAAAAGTTCAAAGTTACAGAAGAAGCTGAGAAAAATTAATTAATTACCTAAGACGGTTAATATATGGATGATCAGCATTAGCTCGCCATGGAAAGATCAGATGCCCTTGTGTAGGCTCAGATTAAATGGCAAATCCCAAGAAGCATAAATTTCTCAAATGTCACATATTCATAAAAGGTAGTTTGCATGGAGCATTAAACGTACACGCTTAGTTTATCTCTTGGATTTTACCAATAGGAATGTGGACGGCTTTAGAAAAAGTAATACAATGTAAAGCACTTGCTTAATTTATTCTTGTTATCTAGCCATCATTTGTCTGTCGTCTATCCCTCAAATGATCTAAACATCTGTCTATTTATCCCTCCATCATCTTATTATCTATCTGTTCCTCTAACTCTCTTTATAATCTGTCCTTCTATCTATCAGAGGCGGCTCTTTAATTAGGCGAGTTAGGCAGCTGGCTGGCGCCCTCTGATGACTTCAGAGGGCGAGCCAAGCCACGCGACCTCTGCCGTCCTATCCCTGGACTCCCCTGCGGTTCTACATTGTACAGGCCTTGCCCTGGAGGACGAGTGACCAGGTGTGATAACGGGCTGCCTGCATGTTCCACTCTGGGTTGACCAGTGGAATACATTCCCTGTTCAGAAGGTAAAAACAACCCTTGTTTAGCTGCCCAACCGCCCCTTCCACCAGAAAAAAATTTAAAAGATTTGGATTATTAGCCTTCTCGCTGGGAAAAAAACCAAAACAGATCTACACCCCCCAAATCAAAACAGATTTAATTTATTTGCCACTTCCTGGAAAAACAAATGTACTTTATTTGCCACCCACCCTGGGAAATAACCCCGAGCAAAGCAGATTAATTTGCCTACCCCCTTTTAAAAATAAACAACACATTAAGGCTGCGGTCACACGAGCGCACTGAGTGCGTCCGTGTGACCACACTTTCCTGTGTCCGTCGCAGCTCTGTGACGGATGGATGGGGAGGGCCACATGGGGTACCACCGGACGTCAAAAAGCCCTCCTGTCAAAAAGCTACAATGGATGCTGAATGGGCTACAAAGCGCAATCCTCCATAGGAGGATCTTGCTTTGTAGCGCTAACTGCAATAACTGCGATCAGCGAGTTGGCCACACGGCCATCAGGGTGGAAGGAACGTCCACTCTCTTGGACGTGCCTTCTGCTCTGAAAAATGCACGTATGCCCGCTGCCTTAATGTATTTGCTTCATCCAGCAAAGGAAAATAAATAAATTCAATATCTTGTTTGCCTCCCCTCCTCCCCGCTGAAAACCCCCACACGAAAAAAGATTTATTTGCCTTCCTCCCTTAAAAAAAAATGTTTGTGTAACCCACAATAAAACTCTGTAATATGTTGTGTGTATGAGCATAGCACAGAATCCACAGCAATAAAACTCACAGCAATGTGAAGTGTGTATGAGCGTATCACAGAGCTCTACAGCATCATAACTCACAGTAATGTGCAGTGTGTATGAGTGTATCACAGAGCTCCACAACAATAAAACTCACAGTAATGTGGTGTGTATGAATCTAAAATATTTCTAAAAGCTATGAATTATAAGAATTTAGGATTTAAGGTTTGTCTTAGAATACACAAATTATACAGTTAATCTTGTATTCGTTGCATTTTTTTCTATTATGGGTGTCAGTAGGGGCCTCATGTTTGAGTTTCGCGTAAGTCTAGAGCCACCTCAGCCATCAATCATGTATCAATCTATCTGTCTATCATCTATCTATCCCTCTATCAATCTGTCTGTCTATCGCTCCAGTGGCATAACTAGAAACCTGAGGGCCTCGTTGCAAGAATCCATGAAGCCATGAAGGGCCCCCCTCCCCCCAAAAAATAAGATCCATATTTTTATTCTTCTTTTTCATGCAATATAAAAAAGATAGTATTGCCCCCAACTCACATGGATATATTGCCCCCAGCTCACATGGATATATTTGCCCCAGCTCACATGGATATATTGCCCTCAGCTCAAATGGATATATTTGCCCCAGCTCAAATGGATATATTTGCCCCAGCTCAAATGGATATATTTGCCCCCAGCTCAAATGGATATATTTGCCCCAGCTCACGTGGATATATATTCCGCTGATTGCCAGAATCTGCGGGCTGCCTGGGCCCCCCTCCAGTGGCAGAATGCCAGGGCCCGGTCACAAGTGCAACTCCTGCGACCCTCTGGTACTTCTGCCACTGTGCTCTATCTGTCCGTCTGTCATCAACACATCTGTCTCTATTTATATCTACGCCTATCTGTCTGTCTGTCTATTCATCTTTCCGTCTCTGATACTGCTTTATAAAAGTAAGTGAAAAAAGTAAAACACATAATAAGAGTAATATAGTAGATATAAAAGTCAGCAGATCTTTTCTTGCCATATAATTAAACTAATTTTCTTGCACAAAAGAAAAGAGTCACAATGACCCAGACAAGGCTTCAGCACTTTAACCTTAACATTAACATTCACTCTTATTATCCTGGCCTTTTTATTTAGCAATCCTTTCAGCATGATTTTATTCATTCTTGAATTAATACATGTTATTATTTTCTACTTTAAAATATTACATAACTATGGTTACCTAATAAGGGGTGATTGTTTTTTAATATTATTTTTGTTTTTGTTTTTTAAGAACACAAACGCAAAATTTGGGAATAATTCAGTAAATTTTAACTGGAATTATAATGTATTAAGTTATACACTGTGTACAAATACACACATACACAGACATATTGACGCAGTGATCCTGTCAGCATACTGTACGGTGGGATTTTAAAAATGGGGAATGAAATTGGTGTGAGCTGAATAATGGAAGCTAGTATAACATAAGAAACCTAAAACACCTTTCATCCATTGCGTTTGGATATGCAGGTCTAGAAAAAAAATTAAATTGACATGTAAACATTTTTATACCTATAGACAAACTAAAATAAATCAATGAAAGTTTTAAAAATGTGTAATTTTTTTTATTTTCTTGCTTTAAATTCTGTCATTTCTTCTTCTCTGGCCACGCCTCTCAGCCAGGGGTGTTTCTTCAGCTCCCACTTCCTGAATATTCCCCGCCCACTACTCCACCCATCAAAGCTTCACATGACCTAGCACGAGCTGAGCACCTGAAACGCTGTGCACACTCAGGACCTCAGACTGGGGAAACTGAGGAACTGAATATTAGCATCTCTGCAACTGTAAAAGAAAAACACTCGCACTCACGCGCGCCCTCTCATAGACTCACTCACCCACTGACAAACTCACTTGTGCTCTTCATGATTTACGTACTCACTGTTTCGCTCAAACTCTCACTCTTTCTTGTGCTCTCTGTCTCTTGTGCGCATGCTCCCTCACTGCACCATTTCTTGTGCTTTCTCTGCTTTACCTTGCTGTCTTTCTCTCTTTACCTTTTCTTACTGTCTCTCACAGGGTTATTCAGAGGAAGGTGAAAACCAGGAGAACTGGCAGGAGAAGAAAACGATCTAGACCAAATAGCCGATTTGGAAAGTGAGATAAATGGGAGAATTTTTCTGGTTTGGCTATTTAGACCTAGAATTTTCACATCTCCAGTCATTCTCCTGAGTTTGACCTTTCTTTGAAAAGACCTGTCAGTGTTTTTTTATTTGTTGTCCCTATCTCTCTGCTGTCTCATTTTCTCCCTGTGTGTATTGATTTCTTTCATTCGCTGTCTCTGGGTGAAAGAGTTACAGATTGGAATGGCGCTCAGCCCTGCCCTCCCCTCAGCTCACAGTGCAGGAGGGAGGTGGAGCAATTCAGTCGCACATGCCCAGTGAGGTTTTTATACCTATGTATACATACTGATTGGTTAGCTCAAAGTGCCTCCTGAGGTGAGCATGGAAAACGCCAAGAAAGGAAAGCAGTTAAATATGAAAAAATATCATATTTACTTGCTTTTTATGCCTGCTGTATGACGCTACTGGCTCATTCAAAAGGCATTGCACCTTTTTAAAAGCACTCTAGCAAGGAATGCATGTCCCTTAAATCACCATGCTAATCCCTTAATTTCCTCTTGCACTAGTTGCTTTAACCTTCCTGTTTAGGCTGGGGTCAGACCAGCGCACTTTTAACATGCGTTTAGGCGCACTTAATCACGGCCGCACTAGCAGCAAATGACGCACAATGACGACCAAAATACAAAGTACGGCCGCACGAAAGTCCGGCCGCACAACGCAAATGGAAAATTAACACATTTTTTGAGAACGCAGAACCGCTTGTACTGACGTACAGAGTGCGCTGCGTCCGCTAGCGGCGTGTTTGCGTGATTAGGAGACGTCAGACTCTGCTCATGTCCGGCCAACATAACGTCCAGACACCCAAAGTTTCCTGGTTTGGATCCATAAACAATCACGCATGAAAATGTGCGTCGTCTGACCGTTTTTGCACATTCCGTGAAAAAATATGTCAATGCGTTCGGACGCACTGTTTCACGGACAATGCGAAAAATGCGTTAGTCTGACCCTAGCCTTAGGGTTGCCAGATCGGCCATCTTTCCCAGACACACATTACTAGTTCATGCTCAGGTTTTTATACCTATGTATACATACTGATTGGTTAGCTCAAAGTGCCTCCTGAGGTGAGCATGGAAAACGCCAAGAAAGGAAAGCAGGTAAATATGAAAAAATATCATATTTACTTGCTTTTTATGCCTGCTGTATGACGCTACTGGCTCATTCAAAAGGCATAGCACCTTTTTAAAAGCACTCTAGCAAAGCATGCATGGCAGATCGACCATCTTTCCTAGAAACACATTACTAGTTCATGCTCAGAGAAAAAGACTGTGATGGTGCTGTCCTGTAACATGTATAATTTATATGCATAGCAGACTGGATAGAGATCATTTTTGTGAATGAAGGGAGTAGGGACCAGACCAACCACTTGTGGTTTCTTAAACAGGTGTTTGTTCACATGTGACCAGGGCATGACCGTGACACTATAGATGCACTCAGTCTCATTCCAGAGAAACTTACAGCGTTAATATTTTTAATTTTCAAGGTTAGATTAACTTTAGGTATAAACGATGTAGGCAGTTTGTAGCCTAACTTAGGTCTTACTATCCCCTTCATTACTATGTGCCTTTCCATAAAACCACTATCAGGTACCAGTGTATTTACGGAAAACCAATTTATTTTGGCCATAGAGTATAAATCTGCTGTTGAATCCCTATAGCACATTCCCATACTGTGTGCACTGTTTGACAAGCAGGTAACGCCACCTGCTGGTCAAAAAGTCCTACTGTCGCAACAGTGCAGCTGGTACTGCCGTGTCTTCGATATATCCGATTTAAGATTGACTTAAATTGATCTTGCCCCCTGCACATACATTGGCAAATCGATCTTGGTAGTGAAGGGATTAATGAAGGGAGAGGTGAGGTTTATTGAATCTTGCTGCCCTTTTACATCTTTAGTGGGACACCCAACTCCCAAGGCGATGCAGTTTTTTCAGCTTTGCTATAGAATATAAAGCAATATATCCGGGTTATGCCGGTTCTGTTATGCAACGCAATGACAGATAAACCTCATTGTGTGACATTAACAAATTTCGCATTGATCTAACAGCCAGCTTCGGTAAATATTCTTCTGAACTCAATTTTCTTCCAAACTTAGGAAGTTGTCTAAAAGCATTTTCTTGAAATCGTGCCTCCGTGCTACGAGACAAAGCTTCTGAACTGTGTGCTCTTAATGTCTCCATCAGCTATTATTGCTGTGCTAATCCAACTCAATTGAAGAAGCAATTGTTGTAAAAGTTTGTGTAGAGCAGATTATTGCAGCTCTGTAGAGCACTAAAGGATTTAAAACGTATACGTGGAGGATAAGAAAGAAGATAAAAGAGGTGATAATGAAAAACATGAAGCCTGCCTCAGATGCCATGTTTCTTTGTTCACAGTTTCCTTCATCAACTAATCACAATTGATGGGTCAATAAAATCTGCACTAAATGGAAAAAGTAGTTTGAATAAAGCAAAGCAATGCAGATGGGTATATATTTATATATAGAAAAAAAACAAGATCAAGAAAGCCATATGGAAATACTAAAAAAAGGAATTCAAAGAAGAGTTCCGTTATTAACACTTGTAGCATATGGTCTAGTATTATCTTCCAGTCGTGGTGTCCTACATTCTAAGCCCGGCACTTAATTACTTGGTTAGTGTTTCTATTTTCTGTCATGGCAGTCTTTATCTTAATAACTTTGTCACCAACCTTAGTATCCCCTTTTGCAACGTTAGGGACATCTTTCCTAAGAGTTCCCCCACTTAGCCTTCATTAGGGAATAGGGCCCTAGGTTGACAAATTGTAGCGTTAACATCCGGATAAGTGACTTTAACGCATGCCCCCCCATATTACATTCTTAACAATAAACAGTTAAAAAATCACCGTACCGGTGATTGTGTGAGCTTATTATACTTTGCTCATCCTATACTTAACATGGGGAGTGCAATCAGTAATTAGCATTAGGATAAGTAAGGTATTACAAAGTACTAACTCTAATTACCACACCGGGTTAACCGATTTTTTTATTTGGTTTTTACCGGAACCCAAAAGCTGATGCTAAATGATTTGGCTTTTGCAGAATCATTTAGGACTAGCTCAACCCCCCCAAAAAAAATCAGATACTCACCTTTCATCAGAACGGTGGGCGTTCCACTGCTTCTCCCCGTAGGGAGCAGAGTGAGACTGGGCATAAATAGTCCCCAGTCACCCTCTGCGAGGACTCCACGACCATGCGCAATCTCGAGAGAGCTCAAGGTCCTGCAGTGGAACCTTTCATGCAGTCCTATGGACTTCAGGAGGTGATACTTGCGGTAGTGCGGAAGGACAAGTATCACCTAGGGTAGCGCTTGGTTCCGGGTTCAGGTGCTGAATTAGTGCATGTCCCAGACTCTCCTGCTAAAATGAGGGCATTACAGTGAAACCTGCAGGTAAATCGTGTCCTCTAAGCAGGATGAACTCGTAATGGGTCCTTGCTGTGGAGTCTAGGTATACAGTGTGCCTTTATTGTGGATGTGAGGATGTGTGTATACATCATAAGCATATTAAAATATGTGGTTGTGTGCATAAACTTCAAATATGTTTGTGGATGTGTGTTGTGTATATGAATGTATGTACGAATGTGTGCTTGTGTAAATGTATGAAATTACATTTGAGTGTATGCATGTGAGTATTGTATTTGTATGTAAGGTTATACACTATATTGCCAAAAGTATTCGCTCACCTGCCTTGGCTCGCATATGGATGGGTGAGCGAATACTTTTGGCAATATAGTGTATGTGTGTGTTTGCTCCAATATATAATAATGGGGATATGTGCATGATTGCATCCATGTCAGTGTGTGTTCAGAATAATATAGGTGGGGTAGTAAGTAAGTGGGCATTGGGTTTTAAGAATGGTTGGGGAACAAAATTATTTGTACAAGGCCTTGTGCGTTGTGCACGTGGTCCTGCTCCCAAACACTATTGTCATGGGCATATGCCAAGTGTGTGTGAACTAATATATAATGACTATGTGTGTAACTGTATATTAGGTGTGTTATTCACAAAGTGCCGGTGTCGTCTCTAGTTGCAAACAGCTAAATTTTCCGTTGTTGCATTAACAAAGAGCATTGGCGTTTCCCAAAAAAAGAAAATTCAAATAGCATCAATGAAGCCTCTCCTGCTGCCTGAATTCACTTTTTCAAACACTGAATTTTGCAACTGTGGCAAACACCGGCAATTTGGGAATAACCTTATAAGGGTGTGTATGTGCGTATACATGCTATGTGTGTGTTAGGAGTGATTGTGATTGTAATTGGCCCCTCCGCCTCTGTCCTTCTATAAGACTAGAAGGTAGGACTCAAATTGTGACCCAGCAGCCAACAGAGGTCTACATATCCTGTGTCCTAGCTTCATCTGTCCAGCCCTATTTCTAGTGTTTTCATCTATAGTATCATCTTTTCTTTTACTACTTTCTCTCTTTCCAACGTATTAACCAATATCAATCTCTGTTTCTTCTTTTTAACCCATTAATCATCCTTTGTGATCCTAGGGTCCATGTTTCTATAGTTTGTCATTCCTCTTTCCAGCCCTAGTTTCAGCTGATGGAAGACTAGGCTTTCCTATTCACAAAATCAATGTGACACCTGAATTAAAGCGATTTAGAGCAGCAAAATCCACAATCAGGTCTTTTAACCTCAGTAAATGTGCCTTTTATTACCTTTTGTGACAACAAAAATATATGAAATGTAGAATCAGTAATTTGGCAAAAAAATGAATTTTCAATGCAGTTAACAACTCATGTCCAAAAACATTCACCCAATCAAGATCTATTGTTAACATCGAATGAAGTGATAAGAAGTAACGCCCAAACACATAATGACCTCTGCCCATTTACTTCTCTGCATTTTGCATTGATTGTTAGTCACTTACTATCTAGCTGATGTAGAGAAGATCGATGGGAATTCATTTTATACTTACCTTATAATTACGGAATAAATACTCACAGGGTTATTAAAAAACATTCCCGTTTTAATTCAATATCTAATAAACTGTTCATTATTTTATTCTGCAGTAAAAAGTCTATTTATAGATTTTTTAGGATCTTTTAGGCATTTTTCGGGAATTTTTAGCGAAACTTTTTTCTGTGTTTTTTTTTTTAAATCGTTTTTTCTTTTTCCTGTAACAGCTCTTTTTATTATCATTCATTGGATCTTATATGTAAATTTCAGACATTTTCGTTCTGTAGTTTCTTTGCAAACAGCGTTTCAATTTTCAAACATGCAAGCGTACTGTTTATTTTCTTTTTCACTCTATTCGTCTGCGGTGTCGGCTTTTTCCGGCGGCTGCTCTGCGCTGTGATCGCCGTCTGCTCGGGTTTCTCTGGCGTGTTCGGCGGGGTTAATCCAGATGTTTTTGCGGGTTTCAGTGTGCATTCGCCGGCTTTTGCAGTGAGTTATCGTCGGGTTTGCTGCGTCTTTTCCCTGCACTACGACGGCCCTGTGGTGCTTGCTGAATACACCGCAGGGTCGCTGAAATGGGATCGCCAAATCGCACCGAATTGAAGAGAACGAAAAGTCACCGAACGTGCGCTGGCTTTTCAATTCTCTTTGAATAACCCTGTCAGTATTTTATATATTGATACACTGCCTGGCCAAAAAAAGGTCACACCGTCTAATACATTAATACATTGTATTTAAATGTAATGTATTTATTTGGAGCACTTTTGCTTTGATTACGGCTCGCATTCACCGTGGCAATGTTTCATTAAGCTTATACAATATCGCAGCATTTATTTCTGTGCAGAGTTGCATTAATTTGTGGCCAAGATCCTCCATTCTATCGATGATGGGAGAGTCGCAGCGCTGTGTAAAGTCTTCTCCAGCACATTATCCCAAAGATTCTCAATGGGGTTAAGGTCTGGGCAGTGTGGAGGCCAATCCAGGTGTGAAAATGATGCCTCATGCTCCCTGATCCACTCTTACACAATTTGAGCCTGATGAATCCTGGCATTGCCATCTTGGAATATGCCCGCCATGCCATCAGAAAAGAAAAGTTATTGATGGAAGAACCTGCTCATTCAGTATATTCAGGGTGTCACATGACCTTGTTTTTTTCAGGCTGAAACATATTAATCACTGCAATAATTATCCAGTGGAAGGCTCCTCTTACCTACTTCACAGACAGCATCCAATGCCAGTGGCCCTGCAGGTTTAAATGTTGGATAGGCCCCTCCCACAACTCCAAGCCTCATGGTCTTATATATAATTAAATATGTATATAATTAAGTTTTAAAAAATGCTTTCTAGTTATTGAGCTTACATTCAATACATTTAGATGCACATCACAATGAGTTGTTTCATAATATACTGCACGCTTATGTTTGAAGAATTTATAAGCAAGGACGATCAATTTGTGCTGAATTCATAATGTGAAAAGTGCTCTCACCTCGACATAAGAAAAAAAAATATTTTATTGTTTCTGGAGTTCTTACAGCTAGTAAAAGTATCTAAACATTTATCTACCCAGGACATACTTGAAAATGAGAGAAATCTCAATGTATCATTGCTGGTAAAATACTTTATAAATAAATTGGGCTGGTACTGATTAAAAATGTTGTGTTCGACTAATCAAATTTTTTTAAATCGATTAATTTCGATTAATTATAACGCACATACAGATCCAAATACTTTTAGCTGATCTGCTTGGGTCTTGGGCCCTGGGTCTTGGGTCTGGACCCTGGGTCTGGGCCCTTGGACCCTGGGTCTTGGGTCTGGGCCCCTGGGTATTGGGTCTCGGCCCTGGGTATTGGGTCTCGGCCCTGTTCTTGGGTCTGGGCCCTGGGTCTTGGGTCTGGGCCCTGGGCCTGGGCCCTGGCCCTTGGGCCCTTGGTATTGGGGTCTGGGTCTTGGGGTCTGGGCCCTGGGTCTTGTCTGAGGCCTAGTGTGTGCCTGGGGTCTGCGCTCTTCTGGGGATTGGCTGGGCCCGAGGCTGGATTTAGAAAGGCAGCACCATATTCACTGCTCCTCCGCTGCCTTCTCGTCTGCCGTCTTTTTCCTGCGCCAATTGCATTGTGTGACGCGTGCTTCACACGCTGCTGTAGGGCCACCCAGGGCCCCAGGAAGCCAGTACAGCTCCGGATTCGGACTCCTAGAGTCCGATTCCAGATCTGATGCCTCCCCCGATCAAAATAAATGTAATCGATCAAAAATGTTAACGAATAATCGATTAATTGTTAATTTTCCCAGCCCTATAAATAAATAAATAAAATAAATAATCTAGCTGTTTTTGCTGTTACAAGATAAGGAGCAGAAAATATACGCTATGAATTAACTCAGTCGCCAAATCTAATATCCCTCGACCCTGGGATACAACTTTTTTCCTTGAATGTAAAGCATCCCTACAAAATCAACAAGTCGCGCAACACAGAATGAACATCGCTTCTGAAAGATAAAATATTGATGGAGCGTTCCCGCGTATATACCTGGGTATTACTGCTGTTAGAGATTGTGATCGGTAAGCCGAACCTGCTTCTGTAGGGAAAAAAAGGTATGAATTCAGAATAGGTTTTGGCAACAAATTCTTTTCTAGTTCTAACAGGAAAGAAAAGAGAAGCAGAGACAAAATAATATTCTTTTGTCTAAATCTATGAATAATTTATACGGCGTTTTAAAATAAAAATAGGGTAGCAAAATCCGCTCTCTCTCTCTTTCGCCGCTCACCAAACTTTCCAGCCCCCCGTATAATGTTATATTGTCAGCTCAGAGTCTGTGAAGTTCTATTTTTCACGTAAGGTGAGGCTGAAATCATATACAATCTACTTCTGCTTAACACGGAACAAAATTTGCTGGAGCTTGGTATTTCAAGATGGAGTGCAGAACGCCTCGCAGGACATAAATTGTGACAGTAATAAAGCAGAAACGGCTCCCTGGAGGACCAAATTCACAGTCCCTGAAAGCGTTAGTAAATTTTCACATGGTTAAAACAGCACTGTGTGCCCGCTCTGCTGCCTATTAATGTTACTTTGCTTTCTGCGGCGTATTTCTTCCTTCCCTGAGCTTTATACAGTATGGCTCTGTGTGATCTAACACTAAATACAGAAATCAGTGGGATGAGAAGAGGAAGGAAAGGGGGTGCACCTTCACTCGTTAAGAGATCAGCAGCTGTGTTTATGGATACGAAGTGTATCACGCCGTGTAATACGCACTTCTATGCACTGCACCCTTGCAGCGTTGGAGTGAATTATTATTCATCGCTGGCTAGCCTGTAGGAATCAATGTCCTGGTGCGTGCCGGCGCTAGCGTTCATTATTTAACAACAGCACAGGGGGGGTTAATAAATAATGAAGGTTTTAGGGATTTCTTATTAAACTCCTGGCTGATGTCTGATAGCTGTAAAGGGCCGATACCGCCTATTATGTTCTTAAAGCGCGGGGGAGTTGAGTAAGTATATATTGTATAATGCCTTTTTTTTCCCCCTTCTTTTTATCCACGCTGACAGATTAATAAAAGACACTTACGAAAAAATGTAACTGAGCCAAAGTGTCTGCAACAAACTGATCTCCCTTCACCACATGTTGATTATATTCATTGTGCATGTGTTCGAGTGTTTCCGCTCTATGGGTATTTCTGCGACTTGAGATCCAGTGGTCTTTGAGGAACTTGCTCATGATACTTGCCACAATGATTTCTTTTGGGTTGATCACCAGGGAGGAAAGCAGGACTCACCAGCACCAAAGTATTCATCTTGCCTCTCCACCGAACACACGTTCTCAGATTGGCACATGGCTAACCAGTGCACAAGCCAGTTGTATGAAGGAATTTCCTTTGCTAGATTAGGGCTTCATGGAACTGAAGATTTTGGTATGTCTCTGCCAATCGGTGTAGGAAGGAACGCCAAACTATCTGGGGGGACAGCATTCAATCTCAATACAAAGGCATAATATAATGAAGCCAGTACAGACTAGCCAGATCAGATTCTTAGTTACTATCCTTAACTTTCATGGTGATGTAATTGGGGGATTTCAGCAGCATTACGGTGGTTAAATAAAGTATAAACTCTATCAATACAAAGCAGTCTTAATCCTGGGTATGTAGTGGACCCATTTCTGCAAAGAAAACTTAGGGATTTGATGCTCTCAATCCCTCCCTAGTTCCTTTGCACATGCCTCTGCCACATCCCTCTAACTCCCATTGGTTCCTTTGCCCCGTACTTTTCATCATCATAATTTCTCTGCTCCATTCTTTTCACCATCATCGTTTCTCTGCTCTATTCTTTTCACCTCCGTTGGTTCCTTTGCCCCATACTTCTCACCTCCATTGTTTCCCTGCTCCATTTTTCTCTCCATCATCTTTTCTCTGCTCCATTCTTTTCACCATCATCGCTTCTCTGCTCCATTCTTATCACCATCATCGATTCTCTGCTCCATTCTTCTCGCCATCATCGTTTCTCTGCTCCATTCTTTTCACCTCCATTGTGTCTCACCATCATGGTTTCTCTGCTCCATTCTTCTCACATCATCATTTCTCTGCTCCATTCTTCTCACCATCTTTGTTTCTCTGCTCCATTCTTTTCACCATCATCATTTCTCTGCTCCATTCTTCTCACTATCTTTGTTTCTCTGCTCCATTCTTCTCACCATCATTGTTTCTCTGCTCCATTCTTTTCACCTCCATTGTGTCCCTACTATATCCCTCTTAATCTCATTGTGTTGGTAGCCATTGGTGCTGGGGGGGTGTTGGATCACCAGCTGCAGGTCCAATAGCCCCTATGTTAATCCAACCCAAGGATTTTCCCCAAACTTTGCAATTATTGCATGTGTTGCTGCCACAGAATGTGTCACTCTCATCCTTGAACGTGTAGAAATCTGCAGTTTGTCTTCAATCCTTCATTTTATGGACTATAAAATTCAATCTCTGTATATTAGAATTAAGACAGAGAGCAAAAAGTGTGATTATCCATCATACGGCAAATTACATGAAATAATTCTAAATATCTCTGAAAAACATCTGCACATCCAAAGAAATCTGTGCAATGCTTTACCCACAGTGCCCATTCGCTCCACTTTCCATATGCAACAAGGAACTCTGGGTAAGATGAAGTCCACAATTTCTCACTTTTTGCATCAAAAGTCTGCTTTAGTACAGACACCCTCCTTGCCATGCAAGCATAGGTTAGGGTATGCAACAGGATACAAATCCCTCCTTGACAGCTGTTTCAGGTTACTTTACCCTCATCAGCAGGAGACAGACTTGTGTTTGTTGCAGAGCTATGCTGATTCGCAGGTAAATCAACTTGTTGAGTTAAGCTTGCAGCTCCAGCCGTTACATTAACAACAATGAAAAAATTACGGCCTAGAATGTGGGATATTATTTCACTTTGTTCATGCAATTCTTTTTAAATGGTTAAAAAAAAGAACCAACCCTAAAAAAGAATGAATGCATACACGAATTCACTGAGACCCCTTTCACCCATGAAGAACAGATCTGAGCCAGTCATCAATTATATGAGATGTAAGCTGAATATTTATAGAGTTACTCGTATTGTTGGTATTTAAAGAATTGGGATCACTCATAATCATGATATTTATATGAAAAAAAAGGTTAACATAAACAAATGTAATGTTTCACATTCCATATTCTCAGATAGCACTTTGCAAGGTCAAAGACATCTCCTGAAATATCACGGCTAACCCAAGTCTCTTATTATCATGGACTCATAGTGATTTTGTTTAATATTCCGGTTCAGAAGTAGAGCGTATTTATAAATATGCATCGGAACGGCTAATTCTGCTGTTCAGGAAACCCGAGGACCTCACAGCCATACTTGTATAATGCTGTATTAAACAAAGCTCTAGTTAACAAATCACTGTTTCTATAAGCTTTTGTACCTGATTATAATAATTTCTTGTTGCACTGAATGTCTAGTGTGCAAATATGCTTTAACAACGGCTGTTATGCCAGTGGTGTATTTAGGTTTTGTGCGGCCCTAGGCCTGACTACACTCGTGCACCCCCTAAATTAAATTGGACACACTCCTTCCTTTAAAGGCCGCACCTCCTGTTTAAACGGCCAGACACTTTCTGGTTTTAAAGATGGCTGTTGCTATAATGCAGTGGCCATCATCCACTTAGTGCAGGACAGGACAGGAAACTTTTGGGACCCCTCCAAATTTACAGATGACTTCTGTATTATACATAATAATAATACACAGAGTGGACACAATACAGGGAGTCTGGGATTTACCAATATGTCTGCATTACACATTATACACACAGAGGACACAATACAAGGAGTCTGGGATTTACTTATGTCTGTGTTACACAATACAGAGAGTCTGGGATTCACTTTCGTCTGTGCTACACATATTAGGTAAAACCGCAAAAAATCTATAATAGGATACGAGGTGGTAGGTTATAGTATTAGGTTTTGAAAGCAGCAGTTTTTGGACAGTGCAGGAGACACGTGTCGTATACAGCTATTTTTTGCACTCTTAAAATGGCCATACAATTTGGAAGTATTTTTAAAGAACGGGTTATGGATCCTCATATAGATTTCTCTTGTGTTATGTTACCTCATCTAGTGTGTCACCCCTCTCCTCTTAGATTGTAAGCTCTTGAGCAGGGTTCTTCCTCCTTCTGTCCTGGTTGTGTAACATGTATGTATATTTGTTATTCTGTCTCTCCCATTGTATAGCGCTAAGGAATTTGTTGGCGCTTTATAATTGCTTGTAACTGTAACTGTTATAAGGTGGAGTATTAATTAATATCTAGTTTAATAGCCCTCTCCCCTTATTTTATAACCCTTTTTTAATGAATTTTTTTAATTAATTAATGGAGTTTTAACAAAATGTTTTTAGTAAGAATGAAAAACTCTCTCCATTTAACTGAATGGGTTAATAAGCTGACCAGACACTGCAAGGAGACACCAGGAAGTGTCAGACTCATGATGGATAGCCAGACAAAAGATAACAAGGCCTCTGCTGCCTAATTAACCCTTAAGGATGAATGACAGAACTGTTCAGTCATACATGCATTGACTTTAAAGACCCTTGGTCCTTAAAGGGTTAACAATTGGCTGCCTGGGCCCCCCTCCAGTGGTGGAATGCCAGAGTCCAGGTCACAAGTGCCAGACTGACACACAGTAGCTGCGAGAGAGCACCGAAATGTCAGTGGTGTTTTGGTGCTGTCTGAATAACCCCTACAGAGATAGAAAGATACATGTGCATTTAAATAGATGGGTAGAAAGTGAGATAGATAGATGGTATATAGAGAAATAGATACAGCGATAGATGGCTACATAAAGAGATGGGTAGAGAGGTAGTGTAAGATTGATAGTATAACAGAAATAGATGGATAGGTAGATAATAGACCATTGTTTCCCAAACCTGTCCTCAGGCCCCGCTGACAGGCCAAGTTTGACAGATATCTGAAGCACTGCACAGGTGATATGATTTGCAGTGATTGCAGGATTCAGTCTGCATTTCCAAAATCTGGCCTGGTTGATGGTCCTAAGGACAGGTTTGGGAAACACTGTACTAGATAGATGAACAGAGATAGAGATGAAGGTCTGTTCAGTAGTTATGTATTTATCAATTATTATTATGCTTTACAAAGCTTCAACATATTCCATAGCATTGTACAAGGTTTGTTTGGAGGGTAGCTACACCAAACAACAAATTGTTCAGCAATACCCCCAATGTGATGTGTTGCTATCATTCACTTTTGTGTGATGTGTTTTATTTATTTTTTATATGCATTTATGTATTTATAGTTATACATTTATAAGCATATAATAACTTTATCTCTGTCTTTCATGTCCTTTAGATGTTTCATTACCACAGCAAACATATCAAGTGTAACAAGAAACGTACATATACTAGACCACTTTGGCTTGTAAAACAGAATATAGAATCGGGTAATTAAATGTTGCAAACCTCAAACGACATATCAAGATTATTACAGATTTCATGTTTGACACGGGATGCTATTTACTGCTCCCTTGTTAAGCATCTGCGATTGCAAATACAGATCATGTTATATCAGTGCATTGTCTGATGCTGGAGGCGCGGAGCACAGCACGGAATATGAATTGGTGTATTACATCTGTAAAGCTAGGGGAATGTTACATTTAAGGACAGGCATCTTTAGATATGATTGCCGAGCATTAAGTAGCTTCGTAAATGTGTTCATAAATCCTCAACCGGGACAGGTAAAGCTTATTTACTTTGAGGGAAATACACCCCATGCAATGTGGCAAATTATACACAAGTTGAATTATGATTTGATACATACAGGGTTATTCAGAGAAAGATGAAAACCAGGAGAATTGGCAAGAGAAGAGAACGATCTAGACCAAATAGCTGATTTTGAAAGTGAGATAAATGGGAGAATTTTTCTGGTTTGGCCATTTTGACCTCAAATTTTCACTTCTCCAGTCATTTTCCTGAGTTTCACCTTTCTTTGAATAGACCTGTAAGTGATGTGGTAACGATTGTGTGAAGCTTGGAGGAATTATTATGCTATATGCGGTTTTCAACTTGGACCCCAGTGTCCCTATAATTGACCATCTTCACTAAAAAGGCCATGTCAGCACCTTCAGCCAGTAAGCAATATCCAAATGCATTGCCTATTGGTGTGGCATTGTAGGCACTTTTTATTCCTAATGAAAAAAGGTGGAAATGTCTACTTGCCTTATCCTCAGATAAATGGAAAAAATAATGTATCAGGGCTCCAAAAATTCCTTTCCATTTCCTTATGGGGTAAGATCAGGTGGCAGGTGACATTATTATTGTTAGTATTATCATCATCATCATCATCATCATCATTTATATAGCTCCAACAGTTTCCACAACGCTTTACCAAAAGGTAACCATAGGTAACAAGATACAAATAAACATATATATACGATTGAAACACTAGGGGCTCTATTACAATGTTGACGCAAACGTTAACGCTCACTTGTGTGAGCAATAAAGTTTTCTGCGGTATTTACCGCGTATTACAATCCAAACGAAACGGGTTTAAAAACCTGTTTGCGTTTGGTACCTTGCGCTCCTCTGCGCGAGGTTATTGTGCTTTGTGCTCCCTATGTTTAACATGGGGAGCGCAAAGTGTTAATCAGCGCTGGTATTACAATGTCCCAGCGCTGATTAACGCCTGGCTCTGGTCAGCGCAAAGTTAACCAGAGCTTCTTCAGAATCCGTTAACACCAGCTTTAAAAATAAAAAAACAGAACAGATACTCACCCTCTGTCCCGCGGCAAGGACCGCGGCTCCGATCGCCTCCTCCGGCCGGCGGGAGCAGGGAAAGACTGGGGGAAAAAGTCCCCCCAGTCTCTCCCTGCGTATCACTACGCTGACCGGCCGGATCTCGCGAGGCAAGATCCGGCTGGTCACGTGACTGGCAGATGGAACTCAATGGAGTCCTATGGACTCCAGTGAGTGGATGCTCGCGGCTGCGCTCAGCGCTGCCGCGAGCATCCAAGATTTTACTCTCGATAACAATGCAGGCAGCATTTTTTGTGCCTGCATTGTAATCCAGCGTTAAAACGCAGGCGCAAGGGGGAAAACTGCGGGCACAGTATTTCCTCCCTTGCGCACGCGTTTTAACGCTAAGAACGTAATAGAGCCCCAGGTATAGAGGGCCCTGCACACAGGAGCCTGCAGTTTATAGGTTTCAGTTTTGAGGAAGACCAGGGGAGTTTTACTGGATGTCAGGAAGGATCATTAGTGCCAGCAGTTCGGGAATAGTGGAGCCATAAAGTGGCTTCAATTATGATGTGTCAGTAGGTGAGCAGAGGTATAAATTGCTAATCTGAAGAGATGGGTTTTGAGGGATTTTTTGAAGGCCTAAAGATTAGGGGAGAGTTTGATAGGGCGAGGCAAGTCATTCCACAGGACCGGAGATGCCCTTGAGAAGTCTTGGCGGCGAGAGTTGGCAGTGAGGGTGTAGACAAGACAGGCAGAGGTCGCCCGCCGGACAAAGTTGTCAAGATGGGATGTGCTTGCGTAGTAACGAAGACATGTAAGGAGGGGTCACACATGGTGGACAACAGAGGATTGCTCAAGCGACTCTGTCAAACCCACCAGATACCCGAACATGATTCAAATTCTGATTAATGCTCAAACACAGAGGGTTATTCAGAGAGCACTGAAATGTTGCCGACATTTCGGTGCTCTCTCGTTCCCTGCGTTTCGAGGAATCAAAGGTCCCCACCCTGCGGTGAATTCAACATTCACCGCGGGGTACCCGGAGTGCAGGGAAAACCTGTCACAAACCCGCCGCAATCTCCCCGAATACCCACCAAAAAACCCCAGACCCACTGGGAAAACCACGCCAAACACGCTGGGAAAAGCTGACGAGCCCCAATCACAGCGCAGAACAGCCGCCAGAAAAAGCCGACAAGCTGACGAACGGAGTAAAAAAAAAAAAACAATTATCCCATTAGTGTTCGAAATGTAATATGTTAGTCACTTTACCAAGCGTTAACACTCACATGTCTGAGCGCTAACGGTAGCATTATGAATGTAATAGGGCCCAGAGTTAGGTGGGGGGAATAGTGGACAAGGGTTCATCCCAGCCCATGGTTTACAGGTATTATATTTTGAATGTCACGTGCTGGTACCAGATGATAACCGGCTAAACAGTTTTGTGAGCCCAATGTGCAGTGTGAAATGTGCAGTATTGTATGCCCACTGGAGAGCGTGGTGGCAGATTGCTGAAAATAGATCCTTTAGGCAGGCAGTGTTCTAGCAGAGTCAAAGTTCATGCAAAAGGTCTGTAGGCAATCAGCGTTCAAAGCAGGGTTGGTAATAAGCAGGGTTCTGCAAGGGTGATAAATCAGGCAGAATATGAAGATCCTGGTAAGGCAATAGGGTTCTTGGCAAAGCAGTTAGGAGGGTTCTTGGTTAGGAGGGTTCAACAGCTCTGGTTAAGTTAGCACCAGCTTTGTAATACTGCCCTACAACATTTGAGCTTTGGTTGTTTGCAGTTTTATTAGGTGCAGCAGCCAATGCATGGTTAAGACTGATCCGCAGAAAGGTAATGCCAGAGGTATCAGGTCATCACAGAAAAGGTGCTGTCTCAATCAGGATGCAGCACCGGTTTGGACCTCTGTGCGGCGGTGGCGGCGGCGTAATCCATGACATTAAATACTATAATTGTATTATTGCATGCAATAGGTTTGAGTCTTTAGCCTACCTAAGCACCCATGTACATATATATATATTTTCTTTTTTTACTTTTCAAAACATAAAATAGAGTACGGTAAAATGACTAGACTAGCAAAACATTCCACTGAAATGTATCTTTTTTTTTACTGTTTATTTTAGTCAGTGTTGGGAAAAATGAGCCTGACCTAACCTTCTCTAAATAATAATTTGCAGAACACAGTCAAGATTCTTTATTTAACATTTACCAAAAACTCTAGGAGGAAATGTGCCAGTATATCACGGCAAATGACTTCTTCCATGCTTACCTCTGACTGAAAATATGTCTTTGTTAGATAATATTGGTCGCACAATGATATTTGGCTAATACATCTCTGCAATTGTGATAGATTATGATTCAGAAAAATAACACGGCAGCCCGTTATCTTATTGCTAGTTACAGAACAACTTGCTCCGTTACGGGACGGATGCAACCATGATCCATTGCAAATATTACTCTATAAAAAAGAACGTATGTAGCTATATATATATTATTTTTAGAGATGATTATGACAACAATTTGAAAAATAAAATAAGAGGAATGAATAGATGGAAGGAATGAAGGGCAGTTGGAAAGAAGGAAAATGTCGGCTATTGATTACGCGTTTCTAATGTTAGTTTTCCCTCTTGCGTAACATAACCAGTTTCTAGAATTCCTTTGCGATGATGGCCGGGCTTATCTCACATCCCACGTCTTTAAATACGCTCTATGTAGATATGGTTTTTTCCTTATCACAATAATTATTTGCCATAATAATTACTGAAACTGTTCAACGCATTTCTCTGGGTTTTATTACAATCCATCAAACTAAACGGCAAATCATTTCACAGTTTTGAGGGAAGATAATCATTTGGAGTTAGATTTAAGAGGTAGTGCAGGGTGAAGATATTGGCAGTTGGTTTTAGATGGTAAGTTGGTGGGTGAGGCATTAGGAAAAACTAAATTAACGAGCTCCTCTTGTTTTTTTTACGAAAATGTAGAAATTAACCCAACTGATTTAAAATACGAAAACTCACACAGGTGTCTCAGTAGCATACGAGAATGTAGACTTGTATATGGGTGGACTGTATGAATGTACATTAATGCAGACGTTTAGTGATATAGAGTTGGTTTGTGTTTGCATGTAAATGTAGAATTGGATTCGAGCTGTATGAGTGTAAGCGTGAAATACTGACAGACTTTTATACTGTGACTGTGATGTTGGATGAAATGGATTGTGTGTCAATATATATACACATGTTGGAATTCTACATATTTACCCCCACTCCCAATGACCCAAGAATCCTCACTCATTGCCAAGACCCAAGTCATGATCTGGTAAAGATCTAAATGCTGAATCCAGTGGAGTATCTCAAGCCAAGCTGAGGCCGGCGTCACATGGTGGAATGACATGCCTTTCCATCGTACAAAGCCCCAGTCTTAGCAAAACCATTGGGATCACATATTTTTAACTACACGGTTGCCATTGGTTAGTCTTCAGTGAAAAATTGGCCAGGATTTTGGAAAACACAGGCTGACTCCCAGCAGGGTACAGGATGCTCAACCATATGGCCACATGCCATCCCATTCCAGCTTTTTATAGCTTTCAATATCGGAGCTTCACTGTGAAGGAATGTAATATGAACTCTAGGAGCCTCCAGGGGTTTTCTCAATGTCTATTCCTACCAGGTATATACAGAATCATCTAGTTAGGAATGTTTTCCACGTGATTTTATACAGATGATACCAGACAGGACTAAATACTACTTTAGAAAGTAGGGAGAACATCATTAGGGATTATATTCAGTGTCCCATTGAGCCCCTCTGACTTTCTGTCCAACAAAATGGTCCTCAACTTTTGATGCGAGTTAAATCATCAAACCTTGATTATGAATATCTAAATAATTGCAATTTTTTTAATGTCTCCTCAAAATGCATAACACAGTGCTAATGCTTTTAAGAACAGACTAGTTTTATCCAGGTTCTCTCTCTCTGTTATCTTTTGGCAAACATTTGTGAACTATTATGATGACAAAGCTATATTTTGTATAAATTGTATGCATTTCTCTTTCTCGCCAACAGGACTACCCCCGGATAGCGCCGGCATTTTGGCACTACCTGCGGGTAGAAGTGAGTAACTGGCATTCAAAGCTCACACCTCCGCCATTTCATCAATGCGATGGCACCGTCTTATCGAGCTTCACCCATTAAGTGCCAGCGTGGAGTGTGCAAGATCGTGTATGGCAATATATGTTAAAAGGCACACCTCAGTGGCATCCAAGGGTTAAAGCTACTGTGTTATGCATCATTTGCTTGGAAATGCTAATCAACCAGCCATTCGACCCTTAAGACTGAACATATCATGAAATTATTCTATGAACAGCCACAGCACCCTCATTTCATGCCTCTAATCCAAGGCCCGACTCAAAGCAACAACATATGATGGAACAAAATCATGCAAGAACACATTTGTTGCATAAACACGTTGTGCATTTCACAATTTAAGATAAAGTAGAGGGTTTGTATCAGAGATTTGAGTATATTTAATATTTTTTATTTTTTCGTTTCTTTCAGGACCATGAACAGCTCAGTTATTCCTCGACGAGATCCAAAGCTCCAAGTGTTATTATCACGGGCCTCAAGCCTTCTACAAAATACATATTTCACATTCGAGTCAGGACCGCAGCAGGATATAGCGGCTATAGCAATAAATTTGAATTTGAAACCGGAGACGAGAGTAAGTTTAATTATTTACTGTTCCTTACATCTAAATATGACTTGCTCATCTGTTTATGACAGCATCAAGATTTTATCTTTGGAGGGTTCCAGTGTAAATAACTTGGTTTTAGCAAGGTGAGCATGTTACAGAGCAGGGATCAGAAAGCTTGGCCCTCCAGATGTTTTGGAAATACGTCTCCCATGATTCTCTGTTTTTCATTAGGTTGGCAAAGCCTCATGGGAAATATGGTTCCAAAACATCTGGAGGGCCGAGGTTGCTGACCTCTGCTCTAGAGGAATGTATTGATAGTGAAAGTCTATGATCATAAAATGTCACGCTTCCTCCATTACTCACGACTCTGCTTTAAATATACAACTTTACTATGTGGGGGATACGCAAAAAAAAAAGTGTTTGCCCATGATACGTCTGTTGTTGCAATGGCAAAACTCACTGGAGCTTCTCAAAAGAAAAATCAAAACCGCCACAGTAGACGTTTCACTGTGAAGCTTCTCCTGCGGCCAATTGGATTCCACTTTCGAGAAGCACCAGCAGTTGTCGCCATTGCAACAATGGCATTTTTCGCTGATGTTTCCAACATTGGTAAACACTGGCGCTTTTTTAATAACCTATTGAGTGTAAGTGCTATTATCAAAAGTGATAATAATATATAATAAAATGTTCTTAAATAACGTAAATCATTTGGGAAGTACAAATAATTAAACTGGATAATAATATTGTGATTTCTTTATTAACCCCTTAAGGACCAATGCTGTAACATTTACATCATAAATGCATTTACTTTAAAGACCCCTGGTCCTTAAGAGGTTAATTTCATTGATTCAAAGTTGCCAATGTATTGTATCGCCTTCAGTACCAAAGTCAGAAAATAAGAACAAGCAGTACTTTTAAGTTTGAGATGTCCCACTTTTGATGTTGTTTTCTAAGTAGTACATTTTAGTATATCAAATAACACACAATCTATTTTCTAAATTTCTAACCCTTTGTAGAATGTTTTTTGTGAGTCTATCTTCTGTGCTTTTCCCTTTAATTATACAATGCAAGCCCTCAGATCGAGGCAGATGAACTCACTGCCCTGCTCTCTGGTGCCAATATGCCTCAACAAAAGAAGAGTCCACACCGAGGCACCATCACAAAAGACCTAATATTGATATATCCCAAATTCCATCTGTCAGAACTTCAACCCACAGACATTCCAGACATGAAAGCTCCATTGTGTTAGTTAGATCTCTTAGTACCTCTGGAGATTTGGTGATTTGGCAATCCCCAAGGGTTACCCCATGACAAATGTACACATTTAGATATGACCATGTGTAAAAGGCAATGACGTAGATCAGTGGTTAATACCTGGCCTGTTAGGGGGACTTGAGGACCGCGGTTGGAAACCACTGACATAGATAACAAATTGCAAAGGTAATGGCTAGGTCACTCAAAGATCATTAACCCTTTAACGCCGCAGGACGTTCCATGACGTCCTGGCGGCGGGCGGGCTTTGAAGACGGGGGGCGTACAAGTTTGCCCCGCTGTCTTCAATGGGGCCGCAGCCTGAGCGCGCTGACTCGTGGCGCACGTCATTGGCTGCACAGGGACGGCCTGAAATCAAGCTGTCCCCTGCAGCCAATGACGCGCACTGCGTGCAGGCTGCGGGGAGGGCTCCGAATCAGTCCCGCGCGTCGGCACCTGTCGGCGAGGCGTACCTGTATGCCTCGCCGGCGAGATCGACCCCTTAAGGGTGCCACCCCTGCGTCCTTAAAGAGTTAATAGACTGAGATAACCCCATATCCTGGCTGTGATAATGTGAGCTGGATCTCTTCCATTTATAATTATTTTTTCACTATAAGTATATGGAGAAGTCCAGACATGGAGCCATTGATCGAGGTACCTAGATGGGTGTCAGCTATACCCTCCTGATGAGGTTTGACAAGGCTGAAATGATTGCCAGGGGTTACTGTATCTCTTGTGCAGAGGAGGTTGACTTGACATTTCAGGTCCGGCTGCCTTTCCTGGGTGGTAGCAGTTTGATTTGCATATGGAATTGTCATCTCTGTAATGGCACCATCAACTTGAAAACCTTAGAAGACCTGTGCAGGGACCCATCGATTGTTGTTGCCCAGAGTTTGTGTTCTCACACACTCTGATTTAGCTCACTATTAAGTTAATTAGTAAGGCAAGAGACGAGAATTACAAATAATAATATCTGCGACACAATTCTTGGCTAATCTGGACACTTTAATTTAAAATGCCCCGTTACATTCTCCACGATACTGAAAACTGAATCATGTGTCATGTGAACACCTGAGAAATTCATGTAAGGAATTGCCGTGACATTTTATACAAATTGAATATTTTTGGTCAAAATCGATGAATATCAAAGACTTTCTCTGCTTTGTACAGCTTGAATATCTCTATAATTCCAGGCTAGTGAACAAGCTAACATATTAAGAACTAAGATAAACAAAAAACAACTCTACCGCGTGACGTCTCAGGTCGTTGGAGACCGAGATAGCAGATTTCAATCTCATGACTGCACACATGAATAAATTCACATTTGCTCAACGAAATATACGTAAGAGAACGTTTAGAACTAATTTAATTGCTTTGTTGTTTCCGCCAAGACGTTACACAATCGCATTTATACAGGAAATATACATGGAAAGAATTAATAACTGTTAGAGTTAATGGCTGCTGAGTTGCATATCAATGCCCGTATAAAATATACGTCTCATTAAAACCAAGAGAACCGAACAGCAGAAATGAAAAGTGTAGAGTGGTTACTTCAAGGTTCTTTCCGGAACACAATTTGTGCCGCGTCAATAATTCACAATAGAATCAGATGCAACATTACCAGGAGCAGCCGCATGCAGCAAACAAATCTCATTTTTAAGTGATTATTAATAGTAAGTTGCAAAGCAGATGCACAAATGGCTGACCCTGCGTGACCAGGAAACTATTTTAAATCAATCAAAGCGAACATTAACGAGAAAAACAAAAACACTGAAAACCTATGTGTTCCAGTAGACAAAGATTTTCACATGCTTAACCTTCTGAGACCCAAAAGAGCACGATTATGGTTCGGCCAAAGCACGCTACCAATTAAAGTGTTAATAGATGTATGGGATTCCTAATAATGGCTTAATCAATGTCTCATAAAGATCTACTTTAGCAAAGTGACCAGTGATTGTTGATAATGCCACTTAAGGACAGAGTCAGATATAGCTCCGTGTCCAAGGGCAATGTTTTCCTAATGACCGCATTGGTAAAATTGTCTTAATTAGCTGTTTTATTAAAATGGAGGTTTCGCTTCTGCCTTGGCAGCTTTGTGACCTCTGAGGAGTCGTGAAAGCTTTATTTTCTTGTTGATAAGGGCAATGGTTATTTTTATACAGGAGAAACATACTTGACTGTAACATTTTATATTTGTAATATATTATAAATATTATGTAAATTGTTACAGTCACCGACATTCCGTACACGATGATATTAATTGGTGGGTTTGTACTGAAATGTTTAATTTAAGAATTAATGGGTATATTAGTCCACATTACTCCTTATCGTTTATCGGTTATGTGGACTCTTCACTCATGAAATAATATGGCTTTTCAGCCAATGTTGGGCCCTACCACTTCCTTCAAGCTAACACTAGCTCTCACATTAGCGCTAGCTTAAAAGAGGTGATAGCGCTCCGTACAGATCACCTCCGATTCGCTATCGGGTTAAAAAAAACTCATTAGGAAATCGGAATTAGTGATTTATACCGCGTGCTTACTGTATTTTCCGCTAACATGGGGAGCGCGAAGCCCAAGCAGAGATTAACTAGCATTAGGATCACAAGGTCCTACGCTAATTACAAAGAGCTAACTGAAAAGTTAACACCAGCTCCGAGCTGCTGCAGAATCCGTTAGCAGCAGCTGAAAACCCAACCAAACTAAAATACTCCCCTCTCATCCCACAGCGAGAACAGCGACCTAATCCGCCGCTTCCGGCCTCCGAGAGCAGAGGGAGACTGGGGGAAAGAAGTCCCCAGTCTCACTCCGCGATCACTCTGCCGAGCAGCGAGAGGTGAGATCCTGACGGTCACGTGACGCAGCAGGAGAAGCCTCCATGGAGTCCTATATGGACTCCACATGAACGGGATGCTCGGGATGGCTTGTTACTGCTGCTGGACTCAACACCTGCCCGTAATCTAAAGATAAAACCGTGACGCAAGGGGAAACCAGCTGATAGTGCCTGATGTCTTTTATGAAAGCAGACACTAAATTAACCATTTAAATTAGTTTATGAATTTCTTCCTGCAGAATATGATTTGTGCGTATGCAGAGAGCACTTCTAATTTGCTGACAAACTGCACATAGTCATAACACGTGACTAGATTAAGAACTTCTACGCTTTCATATCACTCGTTGTTCACATGTCACTTTTGTTCATGAAACGTCCATTTTACTATTATATAAATAAGGTTTGTTGTTTTATCTGAAGTCCTGTAAGTGCACCCCGATGCATTACAATTATAGAGTTAGAGCACCCCTTATCCCAGACTGCTCAAAGCCTCACGCATTCCAGATTTCAGAATCCTGGAGAATCCAATATTTTAGAGCAGTGTTTCCCAAACCTGACCTCAGGTCCCGCTGACAGGCCAGGTTTGCAGGATATCTGAAGCACAGCACAGGTGATGTGATTGCAGGATTCGGTCTTCATTTCCCCAATGTGATCTGTAAAATATGGCCAGTTAGGGGGTCCTGACTGAGGACAGGTTTGGGAAACACTGTTTTAGAGGAAGCCGTTAGTGGCAGGACAATAGAGATCCCCTCTCTGCTGCAGCCACCAGCATGTACATATCCTGGGAGCGCTGTGCAGGGTTACACCACGTACGTGACTGAGCAGCATGTCACACTCTGTGGTTGCCCCAAGGCTCCCAGTGTGTGTCGTTGGCTACTGCAGTGCTCGGGCGCTGGATTCCTAACTGGCAGCACCTTTCACAAGCTCCTTTAATTCGGAAATACTAAAATCTGGAAGGCTCTCCAAATTCCAGTTCCTGAGTGTTTAAACTTTTAGATTTTCAGATAAGGAGAGCTCAAACTGTATATACAATCTAAGGATTCCTGCACTTGGCAATCCACCATGTTTTCAGGTAGGAGCGTGCTGGTTCCCTACAGAATATTACACCAGTAATCTTCATTAAGGTTAAATATCCTTGTCCAAACGGAATATTCATTTAGCCTTAAATATCTTTTCCTTATAATCATTGGTTCCTTTCTGACACATATTACATGCATGTCTCTTGACTCAATACTCCCTAGCCTTGAGAGGAATGTAACAGAAACATAAAATATGCTTCACAATTTAAGCTGAGGAAGGTCTTCTAGTCTCATAACATTATTACCTGTGTCTCGATACAGTGAGTGACTGTGTTTTCTCTATATTGTTCCAGCATCGGATTTGGCGGCAGAACAAGGACAGATTCTCGTAATTGCTACAGCTGCGGTTGGAGGATTTACACTGTTGGTTATACTCACTTTGTTTTTCCTTATCACCGGGAGGTAAATACATCTCTCTTGGACAAACATTACTTATATTATATTTCTTCAAAGTGAAATCTTCACAGCACAATGCATTTAGTTTATTTTATTTTTGTTGTTGATGCATCCAAAAGCTTTATATGCCAGTCACAGTATATGCAGGTAAAACACGGGGGTAGCAATGGCCCGTGGTCTTTAACCCCTTAAGGATGGGCGGGTGTCGCCCATCGGGCAGGGGTTAAAACCAGTGAGGCGTACAAGGTACACCTTGCCACAGGTGCCGCGTGAGCTGCTGAGTTCAGTCCGTCTCTCTGCAGGCAACAGCGCACGGTGCGTGCCGGCTGTGGGGAGGGGCCTAGGCAGCCAATTGGACACAGGGAGGTGTACCTGTACGCCCTGCATTTTCAAGGCCCACCCGCCGCCAGGACGGCATAGAGCGGGAAGGGGTTAAGCAGAAACTATAATTTCTTCATGTACATAAAAAGTGTCTCTCTGCAGAAAGATTTATATGCTGCCACAGAGTGAGCGATGCTTTGTCATGTAGGTATTCCAAAATGATTTCAATGGTTAGTAAAGCGGATTTCCATTCTATTAAGACTGAACCATAAAACCTAAAGGGCAACACTTTTTTAAATTTTCATGTACTGCCCAACATCACGAAGAAGTGCCATGTGTCTAGGAAAATATAGGGGATCTGGCAAACGAGAGAAAAACAGAGACCGCCAGTTGAAGCTTATTCATAGGATTTATGGGACAAATAACTACTATAAAAGTAAAAATCACTTATTACTGATAAAGGCTAAAAGCACATTTTTGATAGGAGGAAATTTCATTACAAACAAATTTACAAATATATCTAACTGCCTAAAAAAAATGTGGTGTAGCTGTTTCTTATTAATTACAATCATTAAATGTCTTCGCCTTTCTGATTGATTGCTGCCTGGTGAAGATTTTATAAGCATGTAAAGATCTTGGGGCTTTTATGAAAATCGTCCTGGCTGAGGGCATTTCAGGCATGCTCAGTTTGCTCCCAGAAGAGATTTATTATATCACACATTTACTTTGTCTTTTGCTTTAGACCTGTCCGAATGCAGTATTTACATAGATAAGCATGGACCCAAATTCCAGTGTCCCACCATCTTTCACCAGCCACCAGTGCCAGCCACTTAACAACCTACCTTCATCCCAAAATGGCAGCAGTTGGAATTTTCTTTGGTAATTGGGACGATCAACTTTTGATCAAAAATAGCCATATTAGGGGTTGAAACCACCTCAATACCTCAAAATCAACTCTGGTAAGAATATTCAGGTCAGGCACCCCTTATGAGGAACTCTAAAATACGGAAGACTTTATGGAGACTTCTGGTAGAGCTGCAACAAATCTTTTGGTTTACTTCTAGTTATGGGAAGTTGTTTAATTCATTATAAATAGTAACAGCAGGATGTGTCAGTTGGTTTGTAATACAGACTATCCAAAAAAGAGAGTAACAGTAAGCAGTGTAACCAAGGGCACAATTTCTTATCTAATGGTACATTCTAGGAAAATAACATTATTTGTCCCCTCCTGTCACTCCCATCCCTTTAAAGTTGCTACTTACCTTCATCTTGAAAGTTATCAATCGGTGTATACCAATAGTATGTCCAGGGTGTTGCTTTTCCTAATCTAAAAACTGCATCAATGACTATCAGGGTTATTCAAAGAGAGCCGATCTGACCCCGAAAGGTAACCGAACAGTGAAACTCAGCGTACGGTTACCTTTCCTGGCCATTCGGCTATTCAGAGAGCAGGCAGTTCGCCAAATGTTGGCAAATTGCCGGCACATAAGGTGCCTGTTCGGTGCCTGTTCGAGGGCAGTGAAATCCCCATAGAGAAGCAATGCTTCGTCTATTCAGAGAACACAAAAGCGCAGGGAAAAGTTGCCGAATTGCCCTGCTGTTCGGTGGTCTCAGATTTATTCAGGCGATTCCCATAGGCTTGAATGTTAAAAATATTCCCGTTTTAATTCAATATCTAATAAACCATTTATTACAATATTCTGCAGTAAAAAGTCTCTTTATTTATAGATTTTTTTTAGGATCCCTTAGGCATATTTTGGGATTTTTTTGGCAAACTTTTTTCTCGTTTTTGTTTTTTAAAATCATTTTTTCTTTTTTCTTTAACAGCCCTTTTTATTATCATTCATAGCATCTAACATGTAAATTCCAGAATTTTCGATCAGTAGTTTTTTTTCAAACAGTGTTTCAAATTTCAAACTTTCAAGCGTACTGCTTGTTCTTTTTTTCACCTCGTTTGTCTGCGTGTCGGCTTTTTCCGGCTGCTGCTCTGCGCTGTGATCGGCAGCTAGTCGGGTTTCTCCGGCGTGTTCGGCATGGTTAATCCAACTGTTTCTGTGGGTTTTGGTGAATGTTCGGCGGGTTTGCGGCGAGTGTTCGGTGGGTTTGCGGCAGGTTTTCTCTGCACTACGGGGTCCCTGCGGTGCTTGCTGAATACACAGCAGGGTCGGCAAAATAGGGTCGCTGAATTGCCCCGAAGTGCAGGGAACGAAAAGTCACCGAACGTGTGGTGAGTTTTCGATTCTCTTTGAATAACCTTGATAGTGTCAGGTACAGCACCGCTGGGTGACATGGATGGCACCGCAGGGGTACTAGTGTGTTTGTATGAGCCCAGTATGCAGATGGATATACTGAATGGGATAGACTGATGGCACCTTTGGTAAACAGACAGACACAGGGAGAAATCCAGAGCGTGGTACAATGGGTTATCCAGAGAGCATAGTCACGACAGTCCGTAGGTCAGAGGTTGATAGAAGGTGGTAACTGGTGGGTAAAGCAGGGGGTCTGGTACACTGGTAGCCAGGAGTAAAGCAGTTATAGGTCTGAACACTAAGGGGAGTGAAGGCGACAATGCTTTAGCCTTGTAGGAAGGGAAGAGTGGATCTGGTCTGGAAAGCCAGTACTGAGGCTGAGCAGCACTCATCATGTGTTGCCCACTGGTAAGTGACAGGTATTACACAGTTAGCAGCGGGGAGCCTGACAGATATTTTGAAACAATTTTACACAAGTTCCGAGCGATGTGCAATTTGCAAACGGAGTAAAAAGCTGCAGGGACTTCCAGATTTTGGAAGCCCTGAGCTGAAGGGGGATGAGCAGACAGCAGCGAGGGAGAAAAGGAGAGTATTCAAAAAAGGAGGGTTGTTGTACATTTTTCATATAGTGTCCATAAAATAGTGATGCATAAAACCTCAATTTTTTTGTTTGTTTTATTATTGCTTAGGGTTCCGCATTAGACTCAAAGAAAACCAGAACAGAATTTGGCCACTTGTTGATGGTATGATCTTTGCTGTTTGGCTCTGTATGATCCAAGTGAATTTAACAATTTACATGGTTAAAACACATGATTCCTTAAGCCATTTGGGACAGAATGACATTCTGCCCTCAAACGAGATAATTATTTCACAATCTCTTTTGATACAACCAGTCTCCAGATGTAAACAGTATTCAACTTTCCACAGTGATGATGAACATTGTCAGAAGATAAAACTCCTCTTTTTTTGTTTATGTTTTGTTACTTTGTTGTCTTCAGTGCTTATCCATTACCCATGTTCACCATTAAATATGTCTGCCTTCTCATATTGTGCAGCAGAAGCATGTTTATTATCGTTTCTCTCCTGACTTGTGTTGACTTCACAGCCATTTATATTACTCTGTTCCTTTCTCTTGTCAAAGGTGAAGTGCCTTCATGATGATTTAATTAGGAGACAGTTATTTCTTGCTCGGCATACTAATTACCAGAAATAAGTGCCTGTGATGATTAGCATGGAACTCGTTTACAAGAAGTAGTATTTCTCTTTCATGGAGTGTCATATATTAATCTTCGGTGAAAACCACATTCTCCCTGAAAATGGACTAAAAATGATTAATACTCGCACGCATGTTCTTTTTTGCCAGCAAAAGGCCAGTCAATAAGTTTTAAACTCGAAAAAGAAGAGATTTTAGTTTTAAGCTTCTTAATTGACTCGTATTTGATGCTTTCTGTATTCCAATTGCTCTTAATAATTTAGAGGATTTTTTATCTTGTTACAATGTATGCTACATACAGAGGACTCATTAAAAGTTGAAAAGTAATAGTTACATTCATCTGGTACATTCTGGTCAGTGCAATTAAAAATTGATTTGCCGCTTATATTATGTAGAAGAGAATAGGAAAACATTCAATGGGAGGGAGGACGGACACTTTTGACTCCGACATTCTGGAGGAATCGTTTTTCAAAGTAAATGCAGGTCCTGATTTTCATGTAAATATTCAATATATCCTCTGACATTTACATAGATGTACCCCCAGAGAAAGGGTTCAGTCAAAGTAAACCTTTTCTTGTTCTTCAACAGCAATATGATTTTTACAAGGTCAGCCCTGCCAGATAAATCATGTTAAGGAGAGGGAAAAAAGGAAATCAGATGTCACCCACCCTGTTAAATTCTCTCTTTAATTTAACCGGCTATTGGAAATGAAACTGGAGAACATTTAGAACATCTTTATTAAAGGGACACTACCATAAACAAATGAAATGTCCTTATCGTGTATATTTTATGTTGCTGATATCTTACATGTGTTTGCTTTTCTCTTGTATGTTTAGTTACGAAAATATTTTACTCTATATGTATCACTGGGTGCATCCATTGTGTGATCTTTCGTGTTGTAAACTGCCCCCCCCCCTTCAGTATATTTACAGCACTTGCTCTTTACTTGTGGCATTGGCCTTAGAATGGAGTTTATACGTCAGATCTCCAAGAAAATGACCCATAAGGACTGCATTGTGTGGGATGTATGCAAAGGACATTAGCTATAGCTAAGGGTAAATAAGTGTTTGAGCCCACTATCAGATCTCCTGCAACTGCCATGTCTTATCTCGGGTAGCCTAGACAACACAATAGATTCTCTGCAGTCCTGTCTCAACATTCAGTCTTCCACAGGAGATTTACACCTAACTTTCTTTTTTCTTTTTTACACGCAATTAATTGAAACCAATAAACAACATCAAAAAAACACAGCAGTGTGTTTTTTTATAAAGCTGTATTTTTTTTGTAATGCACAATAAATCTAGTTACAGCTTGTGGTAGTGTTCCTTTAAGAAGAATAGTGAGTACCATTCTACTATAACCATATACAGGTTGTGTGTGTATATATATATATATAATTATTATTATTATTATTACAGAAGCCATTTACACATCCCAGCAATTCATTGAACTGCTTCACAGAGCTCATGTGCTACATTCCCCACATACAGCACAGAACTCTGGGTAACAAATGCAAATGACGTCTGAAATTTCCCATTTTTTTTTGCATCCTGGGTCTGCTTTCACACAGAACCCTCTTACCAGTGGCATGCCATACTAGATGGCTTTTTTAAGCAGAGATCAGGTTTATGCAATTGGTTTATATATACAGTATATTTACCAAATACCAGCACTCCTTCTATAAGAATAAATAGCTGCAAAAATACCTTGGTGCCAATATCCCAAAAAAAAACATATAAACAATCCACACGGATGCACTCTGGGACTTAATAAAAATACAATAATACATTTTAATCACAGCTGCATTAAAAATATACCAATGTTTTGACCCAGCATCGGGTCTTTATCAAGGTAGCTTTAAACAGGAGTGAAATACATATAAATATATAAAAGGAAACTGTTGTCGCTATATAAATGATGACGATAATAATAATAAAAGATGTAGTGCACTCACCAATCCTGTTGCCGCTGCGCACCTGATGCCGTCCATCCAACTGAAATCTAGAAATAACGTGTCGACGGTTGCATGGCACGGGATGTGACAGCGGTTGTATATTCTACATTTAAGGCTCCTGTCAGACGAGCGCAGCGTTCACGTCCGTGATGGCGCACAAAAGTACGTCCGTGATAGCATGACATAGAGGCCAATGGAGCCCCCCACACAAAGTACGTCCGCACTGAACTGCGGACCCACAACGGCCGCGGCAAACGGACGCAAGTTAGCTAAGAACGTCCACCCCCTAGAACGGCCGCACAGAGTGCGCTGCATCCGCAACGTCCGCATAGCTTTGTGTGTGAGTGATGGAACGTGGTCAGACAGACTGCATTTATACGTCCAGCATTTTTGACGGACAAAATGGTTTTGCGTTTTAATTTATTTTCCCTCCTACATCCGTCAAAAATAACGTCAGTGAAAAAGCGGACTGTATGGCCACTACTGCGTCTTCCGTACTGACGTACATCCGTACTGCACGGACGCACAGTCCGTAGAAATCACGTTCATCTGACCCTAGCCTTAATGCAAAGTTCCAGAAGGTCTTATTTCGTTCCTTGTGTGTTCACTGAACAAGCCCCAAGCATTGATGTTTGAAAATCCATTTCAAAGCCACTAGTTTGTGCAGTGACCTGCACGGCGATGAATGTGTATTTTATGTATTTTTTATTTACTAAAAAAAAGGAAATATTTGCCAAACAGTTCCAAACCTTGAATGGGCCCCATTGCTTTAACTGTATATTAAATTCTATGTAAAGATGTTCTTTCCAAGAGGATTCTTAAAACCGACATCACAGTGTGGAGTGTGCAAAGATACCCATCCCATCTATCTGTGACAAACGGCATGCTTCGTTCAGAATCATTAATAGATATCCTCGCGCTTTGAAGATGTTAATGACAATATGGAATGATGTTCAGGCCACGTTTTGCAGTTTTAAATATGGCACGTGGAGGAAATGAGCCTAGAACAGAAGATTGAGTAATTATCAACGAGGAGAGGAATTTAGCAGATGTTTGCAGGAGTGAATGCACCTTTAATGGCGCAGATAACATCCAGTGTTTCATTACCATTTCTTCGGAATCCAATTAGCTATAATTCCTTCAATATTTATAGTAAGCCAGGAACAATCTCAGGACTTCATTTCCCTCACCACGCTGATTGAAGGATCTGTAGCATGTCTTAGCTAATTACATGTGATGAGTCCGTGTTAAGCACTTATTAACTTCCGATTCCTGATTGACTTTTATTGTGAGACGTGGCTTTGGTTTACCTGTTGTGTGCCGGAAAGTCCAAGGGCCCGATTCCAACTGAGCCGTCTGGCTAATGCCTTGAACCGTTCCCTTGTACATGGGGTATTGAACCATTAGTTTAACACCTCTTGCTGCTGTCACATTTGAGCTTTGTTTGTGGCTTGAACAATGCAGCATTTTACAGGGGGTGTGACGTGTGTCACTTTGGACTTGAAGTACATGGGCCTAGAAACGTATTTGAGACGTGCGGGCCTGATGTTTCATATTGTTTTCCTGCTCTTTCCTGTGTTAAAGTCACCCTGTATCCAGAATTATAGATGCAGGGTGTTTGTGTTTTCTGTGCCCTATTCCCTGATGTCTGTGTTATATTAATATTCCCTTATGTATGTATTTATTGTAGAGTCTCCTGTGGTATAACTGTATATGCTGCGCTGTTCTTTTCCTTTGTTTTTACATGCTTCCATCACCCCTTTCCCCTGGAAACAGCTGTAACCAGATCCCTACACCCTGTGCTACTCCTTAAGCCATTGTTTCAATTCTGGGCATGTTTCTGTACATTCCCCTGTGTGTATGTTTTTTCAAATTGAAAAGTGAAAATAAAGCCAGTCTCTGTGTGGTTTTCAACCTGCAATGATCTCCTGTGTTTCACTGGGTTTTGGGGGAGCAAAGGGTGCCAAATGTGCCACGCTGCCGAATGTGGTAAAAAACCCCAAAAAGCAATATGCTTGAACAAGTCAAATTTTAAACGCTGTTTGCAAAAAAACTACTGAACGAAAATGCCTGAAATTTACATATAAGATCCAATGAATGATAATAAAAAGGTCTGTTAGAGACAAAAGAAAAAACGCTTTAAAAAAACGGAAAGAAAATTGCCAAAAAAATCCTGCAAAATGCCTAAAGATTCTAAAAAATCACAAACTAAAGAGACTTTTTACTGCAGAATAAAATAATAGACGGTTTATTAGATATTGAATTAAAACGGCAATATTTCTATCATTGAAGTCTATGGGGTTCGCCTGAATAAACCTGACGAATTTTTAAAGTTTCAGTCGTTTTGTTTTTACTTATTTTACCCGTCCGGCAGCTTGTCGGTTTTTGTTTTCTGCTGCTGGTCAGCGCTGTGTTCGGCTGCTCGTCAGCTGCGTTTGGTGGCTTTCCAGTGGGTTTGCAGTCGCTGTCCGGCAGGTTTGCAGTGGCTGTCCGGTGAGTTGGTGGTGGCGTTCAGCGGCCAATTCGCCGCACTTCACTGCAGGGTCAGCGAATCGGACTCTCCGAATGACAGTGACATTTCGGTGCTCTCTGAATAACCCAGATAGTCTTGTTTCCTGATTATTACATTAGTGTTATATTTTGTTACACAGGTACTCAAGTCTAAAAAAAAATCAATCTAGTTTTCTAAAATGCCATTACAGCATGTATAAATATTATCTATGCATGGACATGAAGCCTGCATTATGGTAGTTACATATGTTTCTATACTGAACACTGCATTGCAGGCTGGAAGGAATCCCTATAGTGTACTTACTGGTCTAAGAGATGATGAGGGACAGAATGAAGCAGGGACGAACAGTGCCGGATTTCTTTTCAAAGAACAATCCTTTTGCAGATATTCTTATCATATATAATATCTGCAAAAGGATTGTTCTTTGAAAATAAATAATTAGAGTTGAGCTTCAAGCTGTGTTACTATGTGGCATTCAGTGTTTGTATGGTGATACACACAGGCTATAAGAGATAATCATTTATCTACGAGAAGGTTTCAGAAACTAAATAAATGCAAATAATTTTCTGGGGGTTATGTACAGGTAGGGCCCTATTACATTCTTTGCGCAAAAATGCACGTTAAACGCGTGAATTTTTACGCGAAGCATCAAACGTCAACGCACGTAAATCAACGCTGGTATTCCAATCCTCGCACATTTTTTCATCTGTCAAAACATAACACACATAAACCGGACGCGCAAAAACGTTGCGCGCAGAAATCAGTGTGCAGAATGTTTTTTTCACAGGATTCAACCAATCAGAATTAAGAACCTTAATTGTCTCCCGTTAAGTTTTTGCACCTGTCAAAGTCAATCTGCGCATATATGATGCATCAATAAAAAAAAATACACTCAACTTCTCCATTTTATTGGTTTGTTATGTGTAGAATGTGTAGCTATACTTTGCTGCGTAATTTTTTTTCAGGCTGGCGTATTTGGTTTCGGCCAGGTTGATAGAATTTGCCATTAACACCAGCTTTTAGGAGTTGCTAAAATTATGCGCGCAAAGGCTGTGTGTTACAAACTGCGCATAGATTGTAATACCATCCGCGTACCAGCGCACAAACGCATTTGCGCTCACAATGTTAAGTATAGGACGCGCAAAGTACAGTAAGGTCGCGCAGCGTTCGCCCGCGGTAGACGTATACGCGCGATTGTTGCGCTGAGATTGTAATACGACGTTCTGCGCAAAGGGTTTTGCCCCTCGCGTTAATGCGTTTTTGAGCGCGCGCTAACGTTTGCATGAAGATTGTAATAGGGCCCATAGTTTGTTGTGTTTCCACAAACAGAAGAATAGCTTCTAAATCAGAGGATGTAATTGCTGGTGTCACAAGCCCGAGGCAAAATGGTCTGATATATTCCGAATTTAAGTTTTGTCACATAGTTTCATCATCTCTAACTATTGGCAAATGCAACAGAGCTTTCTCCTTATGTAACAGGGCCAAAGCGTGAATGAGATTGTCAACAGACAGAGACCAAATCGTATCCTGACAAAACCCGCCACCTTGTGGATGCAGATAAATGATGCATTAAAACCCTAACCCTATAAGTAACCCTAACCCTAACACAAGAGTCTTTTTTGCACTGTACTAGCATCAAGTAAATTATGCCATCATGGTGTTATATTGAACCGAAAGGCATACCAAGTGCATCAATTTTACAATTTTTTTTCCTTGGGTCTAAATGTAAGACATTTTTTAGATCTGTGACTTTTTTGACACATTGTTTCTATCTACATCCAGAACACAATGTGGCGTCTTCGTGATAGCAAACCTAAAAGAAATAGCGGACAAGAAAAGGTTAGATGGTTTTCATCTGAGTTATCCACAAGACCCATCATCAGGCCCAGGAGGTTTTATTATGCTGTCAATCACCAGCCTGGTCCTTCATCTGTATTTCTCTGCTGAACTTTAATATCCCCCTAATTCTCTAGATTTAATATTCCTTCAGTATATGAATCTACGCGGTGCACTGATGTCCATTTTCTTTGTCCTTCTCCAATTTACAAATGATGGAATATGAGTTTACTGTTTCCTATTTATCATCCTAATTGATGTGTTATGCCATAATCTATGCAAAGGGACTTGGATTAAGTTTCATAAAATAAATGTAATAAAAAATAATATAAATCACTTATGTGTTAACAATTGATTATCATACTCCCATGCCTTTCCCTCCTGTCTTCTCCATCATTTTTGGGACACTCTGCTGTCACTGTTGTCTTGTAAGATAGAAATCCATTCTGAGGGATCATTTTATACGCATTAATAAGGGTCATTCTTTGGAAATTATCCCGCGAATACCAGGAGAAGGAATTTTGAATGTATGCTCAATTTACTTGGAGAAATTTAAAACAAATTTCACTTTGAAGGATTCAATTGGTCCCTTACAAATGTGTTCAGCTGCACTACTTAGAATTAGCAATTTGATGAACTGCCGAGTCGTACGTTTTCTGATGAGTCTATTCGTACTTGAGAGGCAGAAGGAGATAAGCACCTGCTGGTTTATCCGAGGCAATGATTATCCTCCATGAGCAAACAGAATTCATTTCAGAACCATTGCAAATAACGCAGCGAAAGGTGTCATGCCAAAGTTATGCCAAATAGGTTGTAGTAATTCCCAGGAAATCGTGCCCCGTTGTGTAAGTTTATGCCTTCAAATTGCTATAAAAGTGCAGAAGAACGGCTTAATTGTCGACTCGGAATGTAATAGGGTCAGACCCATCTTAAGTAATCATAAGGATTTACAAGCCTAGATACCTCAGTATCCGTTCCTTTTTTATATCACAAAGATTGCACTCGTAACTGGAACGGTGTGCTGGGAGCAATTTCTAACACTTGCCTTGAAGGTGATGGCTATAAATTAGGGCCTTGGAAGCAACTGATTGCCAGAAATCTATATGGCACTTGTAACTCTTCGGTGCCAGTGGACGGCCAGCCTTAGTCGGGCAACCGACTACGGATAACACCATCTGCCGATCAGGGTCATCCACTGGAAGAATAATAGGGATCTGCATGGCTGAAATTTGCTTCATTTAGTTTCGTTTCGTTACGTTTTTAAATAATTTCATTTTTGGAATTTCGTAACTAATTTTGTTTTGTATTTCGTTTCGGATTGATTTGAAATTTCGAATCGATTCGATAGTTGTTGATATCCATTTGATAGTTCATTTCAAATTCTATAGTTGTTGATATCCATTTGATAGTTCATTTCGAATTCGATAGTTGTTGATATCCATTTGATAGTTCATTTCGAATTCGATAGTTGTTGATATCCATTTGATAGTTCATTTCGAATTCGATAGTTGTTGATATCCATTTGATAGTTCATTTCGAATTCGATAGTTGTTGATATCCATTTGATAGTTCATTTCGAATTCGATAGTTGTTGATATCCATTTGATAGTTCATTTCGAATTCGATAGTTGTTGATATCCATTTGATAGTTCATTTCGAATTCGATAGTTGTTGATATCGATTTTTCATATTCATCTTTTATGATGATGACCCAGTGTAAAACGAAATAAATTTGTGTTATACGGTTTCGTTTCGAATTCGTATCGTATCAATTCGCTATTCGGAAGTACTTCCGAAATACGAATTATCGAATTTCGTTCCAAATTCCGAATTTTTCCGAAACGAATGCACGTCTCTAGTGGACAACCCAGATCGTACGATGGACAGGCCGCCGGTTGAAAAAAAAAGGAAAAATCCTGCTGAGGGAGTGCTACTGGGCTGCTACAGGGAGAAAAATCTGTCTTTGATGCTGAACTGGAGTTTCAGCATCAAGGATTGCAGCCGTCCAGCGCGGCTAGCTCATTGTGAAAAATAAATAAAACCTCACCAGGCTGCATGGTGGGATTAACTCCCCTCTCCCTGGTAATGAAAATGTTTCAGCACCAGGGAGAGCAACGCTGAAGCCAGCTTGCAGAGAAAAAAAAAGTCTTGTCTTTTTAAATAAAAAAAAAATGGAACCAAAAAGTTTGCTTAAATCCAGAAAAACACCTAAAAAATCCTAAAATACAATAAATAAAAAGGCTTTTTGCTGCGGATTAAAAAAATAAACGGTTGAATAAAAAATAAATAAAACCATGAATATTTTTTCCATTGAATCCTATGGGCGTCGGGCACGGAGGTTTTTCTTGTACAATCTATCTTTTCACATTTCCCCTGCACACGGCAGTTATACTATACAATGCATCTTTTACACGTTCCCTGCCCTGCTCAGCGGTTCAACTATACAATGCATCTTTTTCACGTAAACTTGTACCAGATCGTCCCAGCATCGTCCGATAAAATCTATTGAAATTGAAAGGTTATTTTTATTATTGCAGAAGCCATCTGCACATCACAGCAATTCGCACATCTGTTGTAAACACATAAAATCGTCTGAAATCGTCCGTTGGTGGTCAGATGCAGTGGAAGAGGGCTGATTCACCTGCATTTTGTAGGATTGGTCGGATGACTTCAGACGATATTGGATGATCGCACCATCACACATATACAGACCTAGTGGGCGGCCAACCTTACACTACCAAGTGATTTTCAACGCAAGAACGCATCGTAAGGAAACAGTGGTGTTTTGGAAAATAATTTTTATTTATTCTACAGATACAGGGTTATTCAGAGAGAGGTGAAAACCTGGAGAATTGCCAGGGGAATGCACAATCTAGACCAAATAGCCGATTTGAAAAGTGAGATAAATGGGAGAATTTTCTTGGTTTGGCTATTTTGACCTAGAATTTTAACTTCTCCAGTCATTCTCCTGGGTTTCACATCACTCTGAATAACCATGTAAGAAATAGTTGGGAATATCTCCAATGTATTCCCTATTTGGAAGGCAGATGTTGCCATCTACTGGCCAAAAAGCTTTGCTGTAGTTCAGGGCTCCATGCAAGTTCAGCTGGGGAAAAGAGACATCCCCCAGCTGATTTTAAAAGGTTTGAGCACCTCGGACATCATATCCACCATGCAGAAACTTTGGGGGCATGTTCTGGAGCCCAAATGCAAACAAAATTAGTTTGCAACAGATGTATTTCACTTGCAATGATACACCACAGCCCCAGATCGGGTAAATATTATCTCTGGCTGCTGTTCCCGCTACTGCTGATCTTGTATACGCGATCACAGAACTGATTGTGTTAAAGAACTTCATTTCCCTTATCACTTCTTTGGCCAACTAGCTTGCTTTAAACATACAGGGTAATTCAAAGAGATCTGAATTGCTTGAGAAAGATAACCGAACGCTGAAAATCAGCGTTCGGTTACCTTTCTTGGCCATTCGGCTATCCGGAGAGCAGGCAATTCACAAAATCCTGGCGAATTGCCTGCACATACGGTGCCTGTTCGGTGCCTGTTCGAGGGCAGTGAAATCCCCAAGAAAAAGCACTGCTTCGGCTATTCAGAGAACACAAACCAGCAGTGAAAGGTTCCTGAAATGCCCGGCCATTCGGTGGTTTAATTCGGCAAGTTAATTCAGGAGAATCCCATAGGCTTCAATGTTAAAATTATTCCCGTTTTAATCCAATATCTAATAAACCGTTCATTATAAAATTCTGCAGTAAAGAGTCTCTTTATTTATAGGATATTTTAAGCATTTTTCTGTTTTTTTTTTTTTTATGTTTTCTTATTTTTTCTGTAACAGCCCTTTTTATTATTATTCATTGGATCTCATATATAAATTTCAGACATTTTCGCTCAGTAGTTTCTTTGCAAACAGCGTTTCACTTTTCAAACATTCATGCAAACTGTTTTTCTAATTTATTCACTGCCTCTTCTGCAGGGTAGGTTTTTTCCGGAGGCTGCGATTGGCTCCTGCTCGGGTTTTTCCGTGGTTTTCGGCAGGTTTATCCAGATGTTTTTGAGGGTTTTCGGCGTGCATTCGCTGGGTTTTGCGGTTCATTTTCGTCAGGTTTGCAGTAACTTTTCCCTGCAATTCGGGGACCCTGTGGTGTTTGCTGAATACACCGCAGGGTCACCGAAATGGGATCGGGCCGGCAAAAGGAACCGAATTGAAGAGAACGAAAAGTCACCGAACGTGCGGTGACTTTTCGAATCTCTTTGAATTACCTTGATGTCTTAGTGATTATTTAAAAGCTAATGTTCAGCTATTTAAATTAAGGTGGAGAGCAAATACTAAGGGGGTTATTCAGAGAGATCCGAAATGTGGCCGAAATGTAACCGGACACTGAAATTCAGCGAATGGGGACATTTCGGGGCCATTCGGCTATTCAGAGAGCAGGCAATTCGCCAAATGTTGGCGAATTACCTGCACGTACGGTGCCTGTTCGAGGGCAGTGAAATCCCCATAGAGAAGCAATGGTTCGTCTATTCAGAGACACCAAACAGCAGAGAAAAGTTGCCAAAATTCCCTGCTGTTCGGTGGTTTCATTCAGCAGGTTTATTCAGGCGAATCCCATAGGCTTCAATGTTAAAAATATTCCCGTTTTAATTCAATATCTAATAAACCATTTATTATTTTATACTGCAGTAAAAAGTCTCTTTATTTATTGTTTTTTTTAGGATCTTTTAGGCATATTTGGGGATTCTGCAAAAAAAGTTTTTTTTTAAATCGTGTATTCTTTTTTCTGTAACAGACCTTTTTATTATCATTCATTGGATCTTATATGTAAGAGAGAGATTTTAAGTTCTGTTATGATGTTAGTATTAAATGCTTAAGATGTTTTGACTCAATCAAAATCCCAAATATACCGTAACCAGAAACAAACAAGAGTCTGAAAGATAGAAAGTGATACTTGGCAGAGTTGAGGAAGAGTTTTTTTTTTTCTGTTTTCTGTTTTGTTTTATTTTGTTTGTTTGTTTCATTTTAACTTGAAGAACCTCTGTCTTTGTAATTTTGGGAGACATAATATGAGGCAATTTCCATTGAATGGCAAGTTACAACTTAGGCTAGGGTCAAACAAACGCATTATTCGCAGCGACCATCAAAAAGTGCGTCCGAATGCATTGACGTATTTTTTCATGGAATGCGCGAAAACGGTCAGACGACGCGCATTTTCGTGCATGATTTTTTACGAATCATCAATAAAACACTTTTTGCGTCTGGGCGTTATGTAGGCTGGACATTAGCAGCGTCTGACATCTCCTAATCACGCAAACACGGCGTTATGCAGACGCAGCGCACTCTGTACGTCAGTACTAGCAGTTCTGCGTTCTCGAAAAAATTTGTTTGTTTGCCGCTTGCGTTGCGCGGCCGCACAAAAGTGCGGCCGTACTTCATATATTGGCCGTCATTGCCCGACATTTGCTGCTACTGTGGCCGTGATTAAGTGCGCCTAAACGCACGTTAAAAATGCGTCAGTCTGACCTCAGCCATATTGCTTCAGTCCAGGGCACTGGTAACCCCATCATACAAATGCAATACCAGTGAAGCTTTGTAAATCTGTCGGCTCACTTTAAAAAATCTGCGTATGGATTATTCTGCTGCTCTTTTATTTATTTTATTTATGCAGTAATTTAGAAAATGAGACATGTCGCAATTTGTGCATATTGGAATATTCCATATCGACATGATGAGAAAGTTTTACAACGTTCACATTACCATTAGAAGCATAATGTCGCTGTTTGCTAGGTTATGAATTCAGTTATTCAGCCTTCAGATATATTGACTCAATCATAATTCCAAATATAATGTAACCAGGAACAAACCAGAGCTGACTGCTTGCTGCTACTTAACTAGAAAGTGAAATTTAGCAGAGCCGAGCGGATTATATTTTATTTATAGTAGTAATGATGATTGTTATGCAGGGAATCTCTTTCTTTTTGTAATTCTGGGAAGATCTAACATAAGGCAAATGAAAATTGTAATGTATAAACGCTTTATGGGTATATTTGTGAAAACTATCTTCACGATCTCAGACTCCTCGAGCCCTCGGAGAGTCCGCTGACCTTTTAGCAATCACTTTATTATAAGGCAAAGATTTGGGGAATATTATTTTACAGTTTTACTTTAGTTAAAGCTTCACTGTAATTAAGAGAGAATGAAGCTAATAACAAGGCATAATTACACAGAAAGTGAACTTCAACATCATTAGTCTCCCTGTTTCCTGGCACCCAGTGAGTTCCTCAAACTGCCTTTGTCCACGTGGACCTTAAGGGTCTAAAACTCCTCATTATTACTTCTAAACTTCACTATTTCCCTCCATTATTTATTTTATTTATTTCCCCTCTCCTTTTTTATTTAGCAACAAATCTGTATTTGCAGTTGCTTGTCATTTTTGTGTAATATCCTTTCTGTAAATATAGCGATACTTTGTAGTCCCTTTTTCACGTATCTGTTATCCTCATTATTAGGGATGAGCCGAACACCCCCGAGCTCGGTTCGCATTCGAACTCGAACTTTTCAAAAGTTCGAACTCGAACTCAATACAAGTCAATGGGACTCAAAATTCGTTTTTTAGAGTGCCCTCCAAGAGGGCATATATGCTAGATATTTGCCATAAAAGGTGTATGGGGGTCTGGGTAATGCCCTGGGGGACAGGAAACAAGGACAAGAAGTTTTAAAAAAAAGTTTTTAAAGGAACAGTGAGTTTTCCATGAAATAAGGGTTAAAAATAAAAACGAAAAATTCCTTCAAATATCGTGCCTAGGAGGTCCCCATAACCTGCCCGTGAAGTGGCGGATTTCTAGGATGTATAGAAACATTTAAAAACAATGTCCGGGTCCAGGTAGTGCCCTGGGGGAGAGGAAACAAGGACAAAAAGTTTTAAAAAAAGACATTTTTAACCCTTCACTGCTGACGACGTGTGGGACACGTCCTCAGTTACTCCCGCTGTATACTGAGGAGGACGTGTCCCACACGTCATCAGCTTTGCGGGACCCCCGGCAGAGATACTCACCTCTCTGTCTGGGGTCCCGCGGCATTCTGACTTCAGCGTCCTCAGACGCTGAAGTCAAGCTCCTCCCGACGTAAATGACGTCATCGCGCCGGGAGATCGCTTGGAAGGGGGGGGGGGATCCGTTCGGATCCCTCTCCCTCCAGATTGGAGGTCCCACAAAAAAAAAACAGGCACCGCTTAAAAGGGGAGAGTCTGCCCTTTTAAGCGGTGCCTGGCTTTAACCCCTTAGGCACCGGGTCGCACTTCGGCCCCCGAAGTGCGGCCTAGCTCCGGTGGGGGCCGCCATCTTGGATCGCAGCTCCACCCCCGGGTCCCCCCTCACTGCCTGACGTCCTCACGCATAGCGTGATGATGTCAGATAGCCAGGGAACCAATAGCTGCCCGGAATCCCCTGGTGGAGATACGGGGCTCATTTGAGGGTTCACAGAGATGCTGTGAGGTTGTGTATAGAGATGCTGTGAGGCTGTGTTTAGAGATGCTGATGGGGTTGTGTATAGAGATGCTGTGAGGCTGTGTATAGAGATGCTGATGGGGTTGTGTATAGAGATGCAGTGAGGCTGTGTTTAGAGATGCTGATGGGGTTGTGTATAGAGATGCTGTGTATAGAGATGCTGATGGGGCTGTGTATAGATATGCCTTACGGCGCCGAAGTGCGGCCTAGCTCCGGTGGGGGCCACCATCTTGAGTGGGGGCCGCCATCTTGAATGGCGGCTCCACCCCCGGGTGCCCCCTCACTGCCTGACGTCCTCACGCATAGCGTGATGACGTCAGATAGTCGGGAAACCCCTAGCTGCCCGGAATCCCCTAGTGGAGATAGGGGGTTCATTTGAACCCAGATATCTCCAGAACCGTGGCAGCTAGGGGGTGATGGAGGGTGTCAATTGAAAGGCCTGAGCATGGCCTTTCGAATGATACCCAACATGAGCAGGTATAAAGTGAAAAAAAACAAAACATGTATTTTTTTTGTGTGTTATTTTTATTAATGCAACAATATTGTTCACATTTCAATTATAATGTGAACAATGATGCTGCACGAATGATTTTTTTCTATGGGGTGTGTTTGCTAAAAATCACGTAATTTCCCCAACAAAATGTAACAAGTCCCCATTTCTAATTTTTGTACAAGCGCACCCCATAGAACATATAACCACAAACGCTCATGTGCTAAAATGTTAAAAAAAAACACTTTACACACTGCAGATGATTAAAAATTTAATTTTTATTGCATTTTTTGTCATAATATAAAGGCAGGACATGACGTATACATATAAAAATTATATATTATGAATCTGCGGAGTCTGCCGGAAAGAACAATATCTAATATGTCTGGGTCATTTAATAAAATGTGGCTTCAAATCGCGTTTAAACATGATGAGCGAAAGTGGCAAAAATTAGCTGAGCACACAGCAGTGAAATGCAGGGTTAAGGGGTTAAACAGCATATCAGAGGAACATTTAGTAGAGAAATGAACACTTCTCAGAAGCACAGGTGTTGTTTGATACATGGTCAGGAGACACCTCCAGACACCCTCAGTCTACAATGTATCAAATTCATTAGACCAGACTAATTAAAAGCACATGTTATTTCCAAACACTAATTAAACACCTGTTGTTTACGCCGTTTGAGAGCACAGGTCATTTAGAGGTGAGAATCTTTGCACGTAGACATTATTTTTTAATTCAATATCTAATAAACCGTTGCTTATAATATTCTGCAGTAAAGAGTCTCTTTATTTCTAGATTTTTTTAGTATTTTTTAAGCCTTTTTTTTATACTTTTTTCAAAAATATAAAATTCGAACTTGAACCGAACACGCCGAAAAGTTCGAAGTTCGCAAACTGCCGATGTGCGAGTCGAACTCCGAACTGATCGAACCGAACAGCTCATCCCTACTCATTATACACGGCCTGGCCAAAAGAAGTCACACACTAATATTTTGTTAGACTGCCTTTTGCATTACACTTGACTCTGCTCTTTCCTTCATCTCCCATCAGTCTCTATCCTCCTCCTGCCGCTGCCAATTACATATTTCCAGAATTCGGTCATTTCTTGCTGCTGACACCACAAAGCAGCTCATCCACGCCCTTGTAATCTCCCTACTTGACTATTGTAATCATCTTGTAGCTTGCCTCCCTCTCTGCCGCTCCTCTCTGCGAGTCCCTTCACTGGCTCCCCCTCCACTGTAGAATTAAATTCAAAATCCTTACCCTGACCTACAAAGCTCTCACTAACTCAGCTTCCCACTACCTGTCCTCACTAATCACCAAATACACCCCAGCCCGCTCCCTAAGGTCAAACAGTGACCTGCACCTAGCTACTCCCCACATCACCTCTTCCCATGATAGACTGCAGGATTTCTCACGTGCAGCCCCCATCCTCTGGAACGCTCTCCCATGTACTTTTAGACTTTCTACTAGTTTCCCTTCCTTCAAACGCTCCCTTAAATTGCATTAATTTAATCCAGAGTTGCATTAATTTGTGGTCAATAACCCTGTTAGTGCTGGGAAGAAGAATGTTCTTTAATTTGAAATGGAAAAGGTTGCAGTAGCCGTGCCCATGGTACAGCATAGTTGCAGGAAGAATTGTCCATTGAAAATAAAAAAAGTTTGTGGTTAGAATGAATTCCAACAGCTCAATAAAAAATGGTAGGTACAATGGTGGAAGACTACTTTTTTTTTTTAAGGAAGTATTTGACGTGTGCTACACCCTTGTGGTGCGGATGGAGCTGTATACGCTTTCCACGTCCAAACTTCATAACAGAGAACTGAATGGAATCTGAATTTCAGAAACCATCCTCAGCGTATCATTCGTGTCTTTAAGATGGGACAGGACATCATGGACCATAGGTTTTAGAATGCTGTCCAGGTATTGACTAATCTTTTCCGTGAAGCAATTGTTCCCCGATACAATGGATCTCCCTGGAGGGTTTGTAAGGTTTTATGTGCAGCTTGGTTGGATCTGACTGTTGTTGGAGATGATGGTAATAAAGTGTCACTTTCTTTGTCAGTGAGGACGCCTTGTTGTACTGCTGCCTGCTCTAGGAGGTTGGAGAGTTGCTTTGGGACAGTTTGATGACAATGTCTTGTTTTTTAGTTATTTCTTTAAGTGCTTCGTGTTCACCGTGTGTAAGGTTGTTCTGATTCGCATAGCGTAATTCGCCTGGTTGTATCTTTTCTATCGCCTCTGAGACTACATTCACAAAACTCTGAATATTACTGTACTCTTTTATAGTTGGTGCGAAAGTACTCTTGAGTCTGCGGCAGGGGACTATATCAGTGGTGGAGATATCATTCTCTTCTAGGAGTGAAACCATGTCCTCTAGACATTTTTATTTGGGGTTACCCCCTACAGCAATATTTGCCATAAGATTGATTTTAGGCTAGCAAATCATCTGTAGATTGCATCTCTTGCTGTCAATACCTGAATCTCTCTCATGTACCTGCCACAGTTTGTTTTTAGTACAGACAAAAGGTCTACATTAGATTACTTACACAAGCTAAACTCCTAAATTTATTGGTAAACTGATTGTATTTTAATACTTTAACCCTTAGGTGCCCACTTGAGAGTTGGCTTTGACACATTAGTCCATGGTCCCTTGGTAGGAGGCCAGCATCCACACTTCTCCAACAAGCACAGAGGCCATGTACAGTGTAGGAAAGGGTGCCATGGAGGGGGAGGGCACAAAGATGGAGGAAGCTTTGGTTACATACAACAAAGTACATATGGGCAGTGCTTGTGTATGGGTGTGGATTGTTGTGGGCTGGCACCACGAGGAGTCTCATGATCTAATATTGCCCGAGGGCCCCAGGAGTTGTCAGTCCGCCCCTGTTCATGAACACATATTACAAATGTTTCTGGTGTATATGCTTTTTCAAGGTAATGCCCATTCAGAATAGTGTGATGTAACTTTCCTGGTTAAATGAAAATCGAAGTACCCACAAGCCTGCCCACCTTATCCCATGTGGGCTATGGTAGTCCAGAGGGGCCCAGAATCATCATGGGGGAAAATGTGTATAAATGTATATGTACCTAGTAATGTTCTCTAGATTTCAGTTTTTGGACCAGGGATCAACCTGAGCTGAGATACTACTTTCTGTAAACATCCACACCATATATAATCAAAATTTGTCACGCGCCGTGACACCAAGATGGCTGCCATGACTAAATGAAGTATAAGAAAGATACAAAACAGTGGTACTAGTGCTGCTGTGGTACTAGTGGTGGTGCAAGTTAGGGATGGGCTGCCTGTTCGAATCGGTTCGAAGTTCAATTCGTACATCGGCTGTTCGAAAATTCGCGAACTTCGAACTTTTTGGGATGTTCACGGAAAGTTAAGAAAAAAAGAATTTTTCAAAAAAATTTCAAAAAATACTTAAAAGATCCTAAAAATAAAGAGACTCTTTACTGCAGAACATAATAATAAACAGATTATTAGATATTGAATTAAAACGGGAATATTTCCCACTCATTGTTGGTCAAACATTTCCCACTCGTTGGTGATAAAACATTTCCCATGGCTTCAAATCTCGTTTAAACATGAGCAAAAGCGGTATAAATGAGCTCAGCACTCAGCAGTGAAAGGGTTAAAAAATTGGTGGTTTTTTACCTTTTTTTTTTTAAATTTAGAATTTTTATTTTGTAAATAAGTCAGTTAACAATCAGACATAGAAGAAACAATAAACATCACCAGATAGGGGGGGGTCTCATAAATAAATAGCAAACGAGAGGAGGGGTAGCGCAAAAATCGAGATGATTCCCACCCGGAGATCATCTGCAACAAAGTCATCAGGGTCCTTCATAAAAAATTAAAAAAAGGGGGGGAAGGGTCACATAAAAATAGATAATAGGCATCAAAACATCAAAAAGCTGGGGGGTCTCAAAGTCTTGAAAAATAACGAAAAGTCTCACAGGAGCAACCACGTTTAGACAACAAAAAGGTCCCAAGGTGAAATCTCACCATAGGGTGGAGGGGGGGGGAACAAAAATTAAAAAGTTGAAGAAACTATAGCGGATAGTCATCAAAATAAGAAAAATAAAGGACTGCTCTCATCCAGTGTCCCGGATCAGCAACCGCCGTGGGGCAGGCAGGGTGAGGCATAGCAGGCGAGGCCCGTCAGTGAGAAAAAATACCTGTAGGTCAAATAGGCCTGCACCCGCACCACCACACCGATTTTCATCCACACAGGATAAGGCCTCATGTGGTGCCAGAACAAAAAACGGTAGGAGGGGACCATTCAGCTTCTCGTTCCCTGATGTGAGGGGATAGTCGGCCTCTTTCAGACCCCTTTTGGTGCCAGCGGGTGCCGCCAGTGCACCCGTCGGCTCCATCTAGGTAGATTCTCGACATGCAGGCACCACAAGAGCACACCGCAAGAACAGCTCTCCCCTCGGGTAAACGGACCGCAGGGTCTTATGAACCGGTACCTCCTCTATGTCCTCCAGCCTTCCAGCCTCCACACTCTCAGGCAGCTCATCACTGCGCGGCATCACTGTGGACTGTCCGCCCCCGGAACTGCCGCCGTCCAAAACTTCAGCTTTCTGGCCGGAGTGCAGCACGTCCATGATGCAGCGCATTTCACATCGTGTCATGGGCCCCTCATTGTCCCCCAGCAGTTGCAGCAAGGCGTCTAGTACAGCCGGGAGACATGGGCCCTCCATCCCCTTGGCTATCGACATGGTCCCTCGTAGAGTCAAGACAGCGAGGCTTAACTCTGGGAGTCAGTGGGGCCAAGAAGTAGGCCGCAAAATGGCCACCATTGGGACACCAGCCAGAGATAGCGTCCAGCAGGTAAGACTCTGGACCGGAGTGGGGGCACGGGCTCCGTCGGTGCACTCCCATTGGCCGACCGCTCAGGATACTCGGGTGAGGATACTCAGCGGTTAAAAGTCCAAAATATGCCCGGGGAAAAGAAAACGCTGTGGAGCTCCAGCAGCATGTGACCTCTCCCTCCAGAAGCTGGCCACGCCCTTTTTTAAAAACTTTTTTTCATTGTTTCCTGTCCCCCATGGCAGTACCCGGACCCCCCCATACACCTTTTATGGCCAATATCTAGCATATATGCCCTCTTGTAGGGGACCTTAATTTTCGAACGTTCGAGCCCCATTGATTTGCATTGTGTTCGCATTGTGTTCGAGTTCGCGGTCAAACTTTTTTTGGTGTCCGAGTTCGAATTCGAACTGAACACGGGGATGTTCGGCCTATCACTAGTGCTAGTCACTCAGAAAAATTGTCAAAATTGATCAGTATCAACTGGACTAATTAATTTGGAATATATATATATACACTCACACACATCACTGAAAGAACAACATGAAAGTAGTTTTTCTCCCAAAATGTTGTTATAAATGCCAGAAATAATTTTTGTCATTTACATCAAGTCAGCTGCTTTCTTTTACACTCAATGAGTCTCTCTAAGCCACAGTTAATCTAGCTTTAAATATCAATATACATTAGTACTTGAGTGACACATTGACAGCTCTGAACTAAGCTTTTAGAAGTATTTTTCTTTGCGAAGAACCACATGAAATATTGTGAATTTATAGTGGGAGAGTGCCTCTCAATGATTCCAGTAGATAAGAAGATGCAAAAAAAAGAAAATTGCGTCTGTTATCATTCACATCACTTATCATCACCTTTCTTATGTTAATAATTTTACATGCAATTCCTTAAAAACCTCAGGTCGGTATAATGTTATCATCAATGATCAGAAAGTTGCATGTTTTGTTGAAACTTGGTAGAATATACGGCGAGCCAGGACAATCCTGAGCCAAGAGATTATATACAATTAGCTTTTACAACGGAAACTGCCATGACGATAAAATAGGGGATAAATGTAAAAGATGCCGTTAATTTTGTAATATTACTATATATTTTTTTTTATTATTGCCTTGTTTAATCATATATGATCGAGCATTTTCTTAGCCTTAGCAGTGAGCAAAGGGCTTTGTCTCTCTACCCATACTTTTTGCAAACGCCTTAAAAATTGTCTATAACTTAATTTCCTCTAATTTATTTCTAAAACAGTTTATATGTCTCCTCTTCTAAACTATTTTCATGAACCTAGAAAAAAAATATTTACAATCAGTTTTGTAATTAATAAATGTGCCTTGTTAAAATGTGCTAAGGGCCACAGATATCCTTTAATTCTGTCCTGTAACACCAAGGGTCCAAATGGGGTTAATATTTATCTTTATTAATCCTCCTCCAGATTATTTTAATAATTGCTTATCTTTATTTTTTTAAGGTGCCAGTGGTACATCAAAGCTAAGATGAAATCGGAGGAGAAAAGAAGGGCAAATCTGCAGAATGGAAACCGTAAGTTGTTAATGGCAGAGATGTACTGTACGTTGGTTTTCATTGCATTTTGTTGCGGAGCTGAATATACTGTATTTTCCTCCAGATTTGGTTTGCATGAAAGTTGGTAGGTCAAGGCAGACCCATGGTGCCAACATTCTGATCTGGTTGAGGTTTCTGGCTCCACCACAGCCAGAAGGTACAGCAGTAATGCCTAGAACAGGGTTTCCCAAACCTATCATCAGCACCTGCTGACAGGCCAGGTTTGCAGATATCTGAAGCACAGCACAGGTGATTATAATTTTCTGCTCAGTGACTGCAGGATTCAGTCTGCCTTTCCCCAAGGTAATTCTCAAATTCTGGCCTGTTATGGTACCTGAAGACAGGGGTTGGGAAGCACTAGCCTAGGATATTCCTGATTTGTGCTAAGTTTCAGAGATGTGCATTTGTTTCGGAAAAATTCGGAATTTGGAACGAAATTTGATTATTCGTAGTTCGGAAGTACTTCTGAATAACGAATCGATATGATACGAATTCGAAATGAAATGGTATATAACGAATTTATTTCGTTTTACACTGTGTCATCATCATAAAAGAAAAATTTGAATAACTGATATCAACTATCGAATTTGAAATGAACTATCAAATTGATATCAACTATCGAATTGATCTTAACTTACAATACAAGTAATAATCAGCAAAGGACTTTCTGAAACTAATTAATTTTGTTTCACTGTTTAAATTGACTCAAATACTAAATCTGTGACACAGCTTAAAATTTAACCCTAGCTTTTCTTTAAACAGCAAAATTTGATTAATTGGGATTTTATCTAGTGATCCAAAATTCGAATTGATATCATCTATCGAATTGATATATGAAATTCGAATCGATTTGAAATTTCAAATCGATCCGATATGAAACGAAATTAGTTACGAAATTCCAAAAACGAAATGATTTAAAAACGAAACGATACTAAAGAAAACTAATTTTTCAGTCATGCACATCCCTATTAAGTTTGAACAAGAAGTAAGCAGGTAATGTCAGACAGAGCATGTGTGAAGTGACCTCAGACAGGGCAGGCTTTTACAAATGTCCATATGGATCGTGTCGATTTTGGAATACTTATTTTCAGTGAAGGGAGGAAACTAATATTTGTATTTGTGTCCTAACTTAACCCTTCTTCCTTCCTGAAAAAGAAATTCGTAACTGTACAATATCATTTTTAGAATTCTCTTATTTGTGCAAATAATGGAGGTGGGGCTGCCATTTCTGTAGATCGCTACGGATGAGCTGCCACTGCATCTGTGGTTTAAGTTTTAAAAGTGGAACACAGTATGGAAATGAGTGGAATGGTAACGCTGATTGCTGCAACTTTAGACCTGAATTTGCTGAGTTTTTGTTCATAGTCTCCAATGCATGGCTACACACAGTCATGTTTATACATTAATCAAAGAGATATCAAGAGATGAAAGTCAATTTGCAAAACTTAGATTAAAGCAGAAATCGTAGGACTGAAATAAAATACTTTAGTTTATCAAGTATTACATTATGGGTATCATAAACACATTTAAGTGCATATTCATATACTATGTACTCATGTAGATTTGTGATATATATATATATATATCTACAACTATTTAAATTAAGGCTGAGAATAAAAGGTGAGATTAAATGTATATATATATATATATTTATTTTATTGAGGGAGTGAGAGAATCCACTAGTAGCTGTTTCTTTCATTTCTGCAGAAAAACTGGAAATACTAGCATTATAAGAAATGTCTCTTTAAATTATTCATATATTCACTGCTGAGTCCAGACAACACTTGACCCCCACTGGCGCACACATTAGAATAAATGCACACCTAATCCCTCAGTACCTGATGGCCCCCTATTATACCTCTAGGGTGCATGTGCCTTGGGGCACTTCACCGTGTCATTATCTACTCATGCCTCTGGTTCCTTTCTAGTTTATTGGATATACCTGAATGCTAAATATGTTTATTTCTATTTAAATCGCATTGGGTATGAAAGATAAGTACATTATAGGCAGATCTTAGCTTTCTAGACAGCGTCCACCTGCCCTTAACCTGTTCCCGGTGCTCAGCGCGGTTCTAATGAATTATGTTCTCAGTGGTGTCATGTTAACTAGAGACAGAAGGATAGGAATTGATTTTTAAACAGCGAATAAAAGCCAGAAAGTCCATCCACTCTGTACAGCGTGTATGCTTCGGGCTTGCCTTGCTCAGGCCGACAGTATGTTTATCCCAAACCCAGATGAACACGTCCTCTATATCACAGCTTACCTGACACATTTAACCACAGGATGTCACCATCCTGGTAATAGTATCGGCACCGCAATCTGATGTCCGATCAGATCTGTAATAGTTTACCTGTCATGTCATAGCAAAAGAGCAGCCCAATAACAGACAGGCAATGGAGGTGCCCAGCATGGTATCCTACGATTTAATTGCAGAGTAAAAAAAAAGATGCTGGCATTCCTATGCTAGAAAAAAAGTGATGTTTGATGTGAAAATTCAAATGCATTTGAACTGAACATTTTGTGCTTATTATAGGATTAGGGTTAGCGCTTGTAATTAGGGTTAGGTTACTGTCTGTGCTTGTGTTAGGGTTAGGATTACTGTTAGGGTTGAGGTGAGTATTAGGATTAGTATTGGGTCAGTGCTTGTAATTAGGGTTTTGGTTACTATGTGTGCTTGTATTAGGGTTAGGATTACTGTTAGGGTTGAGGTTCCTATCAGGGTTATTCAGAGCGTGGTGAAAAGCAGGAGAATGACTGGAGAATGGAAAACTCTAGGTCAAAATAGCCAATTTGGAAAGTGTGATAAATGGGAGACTTTTCCTGGTTTGGCTATTTTGACCTAGAATTTTCACTTCTCCAGTCATTCCCCTGATTTTCACCGCTCTATGAATAACCCTGTATGTGTGCTTGTTTTAGGGTTAGGATTGCTGTTAGGGTTGAAGGGAGTATTAGGGTCAGTGCTTGTAATTAGAGTTTTGGTTACTATGTGTGCTTTTTTTAGGGTTAGGATTGCTGTTAGGTTTAAGTGGCAGTATTAGGATTAGTATTAGGGTTAGTGTTTGTAACTAGGTTTAGGTTACTGTGTGTGCTTTTTTTAGGGTTAGGATTGCTGTTAGGTTTAAATGGAGTATTAGGATTAGTTTTAGGGTTAGTGTTTGTAATTAGGTTTAGGTTACTGTGTGTGCTTGTTTTAGGGTTAGGATTGCTGTTAGGTTTAAATGGGAGTATTAGGATTAGTATTAGGGTTAGTGTTTGTAATTAGGTTTAGGTTACTGTGTGTGCTTGTTTTAGGGTTAGGATTGCTGTTAGGGTTGATGGGAATATTAGGGTAAGTATTAGGGTTAGTGCTTGTAATTAGGGTTAGGTTACTGCTTGTGCTTGTTTTAGGGTTAGGATTGCTGCTAGGGTTGATGGGAGTATTAGGATTAGTATTAGGGTTGGTGCTTGTAATTAGGGTTAGGATTGCTGTTAGGGTTGATGGGAGTATTAGGATTAGTATTAGGGTTGGTGCTTGTAATTAGGGTTAGGATTGCTGTTAGGGTTGATGGGAATATTAGGGTTAGTATTAGGGTTAGTGCTTGTAATTAGGGTTAGGATTGCTGTTAGGGTTGATGGGAGTATTTGGATTAGTATTAGAGTTAGTGCTTGTAATTAGGGTTAGGTTACTGCTTGTGCTTGTTTTAGGGTTAGGATTGCTGCTAGGGTTGATGGGAATATTAGGATTAGTATTTGTGTTAGGTTACTATTTGTGCTTGCTTTAGGGCTACTTTTAGGGTTAGGGTTACCTTTAGGGTTGGGTTACCTTTGGGATTTGTAATTAGGATTAAGTTACTGTTTGTGCTTGTTTACCTAACCTTGACTAGAAGCTTTAACCATAAAATAGCAGACATGCATTTGAATTTGCGTGTCAAACACAACATTATTATTTTTTAAATATTTTTATCCACATCCACAATGTGGAGTCATAATGATAGTAAACCCCCCTCAGTGAACATGACGAGTGCATTTGAGACCTTTGTATATGCTAATATACGTAGTTATCTACATACACCAACAATTAACTACTATTTTACATTTCATTCTTTTTTTTTAATCCACCTAGTTCGACTCCCAGGTGTCAAAACCTATGTTGATCCAGACACTTATGAAGATCCTTCCTTGGCTGTCCATGAGTTTGCAAAGGAGATAGATCCATCCAGGATCCGCATTGAGAGAGTAATTGGAGCAGGTAGATTTTTTTTTTTGTTTTCTTTTTTAGTAATGCTTTGATAAAATTCCATTTCAAATAAAAAGAAAAAACCAGAAGGTACATGATATTTTTGGACGACAGTACTAGAAGCAGAGAGGTATTCCCATATTCATGTCTAGTCTTCTCATTTTCAAACTGACCTAGAACTGCAAAAAACAAACTGTTGAGTCAGGATTGTGCAATGAAAACTTAACATTATACATTTATTGTTGGGTCAGAATAACTAACAGTTACTGGTCTTTATTACTCATTTCAGGCTCTTGTGCCCTTGGAATTAGTTTGATACACACACGTTTTCTTAATGTATGCTGTTGATACAAATGGTATGATATGAATATGTTTTATAATGTATAATAAAATGCTTGCAGCTTCTTATCTATTGTACAATAAGAGAAAACTAACCGTAAAAAGGCCTAAAATCATAAATCTGCCCACACAATGGTTGCTTTGGTAACAAACAAAACACGCTGGTAACTTCAAGGCTTAACCCCTTCATTACCAAGTGATTTTCCCAAACAAATTGTCAGAAACCAGTGTGTTTTTGAAAATCATTTTTAATTATACATTAATAAATAGTTACTACTGTTAATCACCTATTTGGCCAGTAGATGGTGCCATCTACTGCCAAACGGAGTTACAGAGGTTTTGAGCCACAGGTCTATTTTTTTCCCCTCTGCATCGGCTGCTGAAAGCCTGATATTTCAGAGCATTCAGCAGCTGATTTTACACTTTTAGCTCTTTGGGCATTATGCCCACAGGGCTAAAACTTTGGGGGCACCTTCTGCAGCCCAAAAGCAAACAAAATTTCATTTTCTTTTGGGCTGCAGATCAGCATATCGAGATATCTCGATATCGGGGCACCAGATGGTGCCTTTGAAGCCCGAGACATCTCGATCTTGGTAGTGTAGGGGTTGACCTTTTTTGTTCGCAATCCTAAATTGGAACTCTGGTAACCTAACTTTTTGAAGTAAGCTGTTTAAAGTCAATCTATGCAGCTGGCCACCACAGTGTGAGCTATGTTTTTGTGAAAAGTCAGGCGTTAACAGTCATAATGTCACCATAAATAGTGCTTTATTATATTTTAAAAAGGTAAATTTTGTCTTTCCAGGGAACATAATAACCATATGAAAATAAGATTACGATTCCATCAATAGGTTTTTCTTTTCTGATGGCATGGCGGGCATATTCCAAGATGGCAATGCCAGGATTCATCAGGCTCAAATTGTGTGAGAGTGGTTCAGGGAGCATGAGACATCATTTTCACACATGGTTTGGCCACCACACAGTCCAGACCTTAACCCCATTGAGAATCTTTGGGATAGTGTGTTGGAGAAGACTTTATGCAGTGTCCGACTCTCTCGTCATCAATACAAGATCTTGGCCACAAATTAATGCAGCTCTGGACAGAAATAAATGTTTCTGGAGAAAAGGAGGGCTCTATTCCTGTGGGAACTCACAATCTAGACGGGTTGGGGGTGGAAACAGGAGGAGAGGACTGCAAGGTGAGAGTGATGGGCTGGAAGGTGAGCGTGATGGACTGGTTGGGGCAGGGATGTGTATCAGTGAGTCGGGTGGTAGGCTTCCCTAATTAGGAATGTCTTAATGGAGCGTTTGAAGGAAGGGAAACTAGGGGAAAGTCTGACCGTACAAGGGAGAGCGTTTCAGAGGATGGAATCAAAGCAAAAGGCAGCCAATGAAATATTACAGCGTGTGACTGTGTTTTGTCCAGTCACCGTATATCTAAAAGACTTAAATAAGTTTTGGCACAAAAAATCTGAATTATGAATTTAATGCTCCTCGCCATATACCACATGGATGCTCTCCCTATCACCCTCTCAACAAAATACATACAAAGTAAAATGTATCGGCGCAAATATAAACTACGTCCTTTTTACACGGCGTAACATGCAACAATATTAACAAAGAATTGTTTTTATAATATTTCTTTGCTAATATTGTTGCATGTTACGCTGTGTAAAATCCTCTTTCTTTTTCATGTCATCTGGAAAAATCAATCAATACCCTTCCTATCTGTATGTATACACCTCTGTTTCTTAGTGCAAGTCAGTCGTATTGTGTACTAAGAGCACGTACTTTATATTCGCGCCAATCTGTTTTCCACTGTATGTACACCGTAGATCTAAGCATGAAGGGTTTTTTCCTGAATATTGACACTACCATCTTCAGATATGATTTAAATCCGCGCCTTCTGTTATGAGATTTTATTTAAAGGGGCATTTAATTAAAAAATTCACGCTTTATTTTTAGGATAAAACCCAAACCTTACTTATATCTTCCATTTTAAGCTGTGTTTTTTCATTTCACTTTTTTATCCCCTCTTCGGAATAAATATACGCAAAATAGCGATCTTCGTATTGTGACATATAGTGCCTGTCTACAGCCTCGCTTAACTCCTTTCCCATTCATACAGATAGAGTATAGACGAGTTACACCTTCACCATCTGGATGGACGTCTTTAAATCAATCTTCCAGACACCAATAGTTTGTTTCAAATCATTATGTCAAAGTGATGAATTATGCCTGGGAACCAAATATCTTTCCATATTAGTTAATCCGCAGTCACTGGTAACATACACAGTGATGTGGAGCGTGCCGCCATCTTTGGAAATCACATTCACATAACCTACAGATCTCTCAGTCACTGCAAACTCCCCTCATAACACATTTCTTTATAATTGTAAAAGCTGCATAGAGGGCCCATTCCTCGGTTCTATTTTCTTCTCAGTTCTTGCAACCATTTTCCCCATCGCTTCTCCTTCAGGGGGCCACCGCGCGAAAAGCAATGAGTTATTAGGAATTATTCGCTAAGCTCCTTTGTGGCTGCAAAGTTCACTTTAATTGCAAACTGAGCACAGTTGTTGCACTATGGTGAACTTCGGCGAGCTCTTGCCTGAGGTGCCTAGAGAGGGATCAGCTGTACCCCCCTGACGAAGCCTACAAGGGGATGTTGTAGCCCTCATGCACAGTTTGTTGGCACTTTAGTCCTGGCTGCCCCTTTTGGATTATAGCAGTCTGATTCGCATATGAGGGTCTATTCACTAAAGTCTGGAGAACTGGCAGGAGGCGTGAACAATCTAGACAAATTAGCCGATTTGGAAAGTTCGGTAAATGGAAGAATTTTTCTGGCTTGGCTATTTTGACCTAGACTTTTCACTTCTCCTGATGTAATCCTTTAGTGAATAGACTTGGAGGTGTAGCTTTCTCCCTAGTGGCATCATGGAAGTAAAACCTTAAGAGACCTGAGCAGGGACCCACTATAAGGCAGACCACTTATGCCAGGGATGTCTAAACACCGGCCCCCCAGATGTTCCTGAACTACAACTCCCAGAAATCTCTGACTGTATTAGATGGATGGAGAAGCATAGGAGTTGTAGTTCAGGAACATCTGGGGGGGGCGGTGTTTGGACACCCCTAACTTATGCAGTTGCCTGTTCTCCATGCTCTCACAAACCTTGCTTTTACTGACTGCCTAGACAATTTATAGTCCAAGGAAAACAAAACTAACAAGGTTATTCAAAGAGAGCCGATCTGGCCCCGAAAGGTAACTGAACACTGAAATTCAGGGTACGGTTACCTTTCCTGGCCATTCGGCTCTTCAGAGAGCAGGCAGTTCGCCAAATGTTGGTGAATTGCCTGCACATACGATGCCTGAATGCCTATGCATGAACTCCCCATAGAGAAGCAATGCTTCGTCTATTCAAAGAACACAAAACAGCAGGGAAAAGTTGCCGAATTGCCCTGCTGTTCGGTGGTTTCATTCGACAGATTTATTCAGGCGAATCCCATAGGCTTCAATGTTAAAAATATTCCCATTTTAATTCAATATCTAATAAACCATTTATTATTATATTCTGCAGTAAAAAGTCTTTTTATTTATAGATTTTTTAGGATCTTTTAGGCATATTTTGTTTTTTTTGTTGGCAAACATTTTTTTCTGTTTTTTTTTTTTTTAAATCATTTTTTTCTTTTTCCTGTAACAGACCTTTTTATCATAATTCATTGGATCTTATATGTAAATTCCAGACATTTTCGCTCAGTAGTTTTTTTGCAAACAACGTTTCACTTTTCAAACTTTCAAGTGTACTGCTTTTGTTTTTTTCTCAACTCGTTCGTCTGCGTGTTGGCTTTTTCCGCTGGCTGCTCTGCACTGTGATCGGTGGCTAGTCGGGTTTCTCCGGCGTGTTCGGCGGGTTTAATCCAGCTGTTTTATGCGGGTTTCAGTGAGTGTTCGGTTAGTGTTCGTCGGGTTTGCGGCGAGTATTCCCTGCACTACAGGGGCCCTGCGATGCTTACTGAATACACCGCAGGGTCGGTGAACTGGGATTCGCCGAATCCCCCGAAGTGCAGGGAATGAAAAGTCACCGAACGTGCGGTGACTTTTTGGATCTCTTTGAATAACCCTGTAAGAAAAGGCAATTCCTTGGACTTTCTTTTCTAATTTGGGGGTGGGACGCCTCTAAATCTTCCCTATTATATAACCTCAACTTATAGTGAAGCATTATTTTTTCTTTACATGAACAAACAATGGAATTGCTTTATAAGCTGTTGATATAAAGTCTTGCTTGTTTTTCTTCCTGGTCCTTTTTATTTGACATTGTATGTATGTAACGTGTTTAACGGATGTTATGGTTTTATGAAGGTCATAAAATGTACAGAAACCCTCTTGCAGCACATGCATCTCCCCAATGTACTTTCTGTACTACACTGCCTGGCCAAAAAGAGTCACACACTCTATTTCATCACTTTCCAACATGCCACATCATTCTCACATATATATATCCAAATCCATATATATCTATATTCAACCACACACACTCACATGCTCATATGTACACACAGATATACACAGACATAGACATGAATATATTATAGGCATACACACATTCACTTGCATGTATACAGGCCTCCTTAAACAGATATATGCTCCTATGTATACCCACTCTTACATATAGGCAGCATACACACATATATTCTCACATACCCACTCTTACATATAGGCAGCATACACACATATATTCTCACATACACACTCTTACATATAGGCAGCATACACACATATATTCTCACATACACACTCTTACATATAGGCAGCATACACACATATATATTCTCACATACACACTCTTACATATAGGCAGCATACACACATATATTCTCACATACACACTCTTACATATAGGCAGCATACACACATATATTCTCACATACACACTCTTACATATAGGCAGCATACATACATGTATTCTCACATACACACTCTTACATATAGGCAGCATACACACATATATTCTCACATACACACTCTTACATATAGGCAGCATACACACATATATTCTCACATACACACTCTTACATATAGGCAGCATACACACATATAGTCTCACATACACACTCTTACATATAGGCAGCATACACATATATATTCTCACATACACACTCTTACATATAGGCAGCATACACACATATATTCTCACATACACACTCTTATATATAGGCAGCATACATACATATATTCTCACATACACACTCTTACATATAGGCAGCATACACACATATATTCTCACATACACACTCTTACATATAGGCAGCATACACACATATATTCTCACATACACACTCTTACATATAGGCAGCATACACACATATATTCTCACATACACACTCTTACATATAGGCAGCATACACACATATATTCTCACATACACACTCTTACATATAGGCAGCATACACACATATATTCTCACATACACACTCTTACATATAGGCAGCATACACACATATATTCTCACATACACACTCTTACATATAGGCAGCATACACACATATATTCTCACATACACACTCTTACATATAGGCAGCATACACACATATATTCTCACATACACACTCTTACATATAGGCAGCATACACACATATATTCTCACATACACACTCTTACATATAGGCAGCATACACACATATATTCTCACATACACACTCTTACATATAGGCAGCATACACACATATATTCTCACATACACACTCTTACATATAGGCAGCATACACACATATATTCTCACATACACACTCTTACATATAGGCAGCATACACACATATATTCTCACATACACACTCTTACATATAGGCAGCATACACACATATATTCTCACATACACACTCTTACATATAGGCAGCATACACACATATATTCTCACATACACACTCTTACATATAGGCAGCATACACACATATAGTCTCACATACACACTCTTACATATAGGCAGCAAACACATATATTCTCACATACACACTCTTACATATAGGCAGCATACACACATATATTCTCACATACACACTCTTACATATAGGCAGCATACACACATATATTCTCACATACACACTCTTACATATAGGCAGCATGCATACATATATTCTCACATACCCACTCTTACATATAGGCAGCATACATACATATATTCTCACATACACACTCTTACATATAGGCAGCATACAACACATATATTCTCACATACAAACTCTTACATATAGGCAGCATACACACATATATTCTCACATACACACTCTTACATATAGGCAGCATACACACATATATTCTCACATACACACTCTTACATATAGGCAGCATACACACATATATTCTCACATACACACTCTTACATATAGGCAGCATACACACATATATTCTCACATACACACTCTTACATATAGGCAGCATACACACATATAGTCTCACATACACACTCTTACATATAGGCAGCATACACACATATATTCTCACATACACACTCTTACATATAGGCAGCATACACACATATATTCTCACATACACACTCTTACATATAGGCAGCATACACACATATATATTCTCACATACACACTCTTACATACACATTTACTGACATGCATACTGTCACGTTTATGGTGCAGGGGTACAGGCAGAACCCAAGGCTGAGGTCGCAAATCCAGCAAATAGGTTGCGGTGTAAGTAAACCGGTGGACTTATTTACATGGAACAGGTTAAATAATATAGGTCAGGGAAAACAAAATAAATCAGGTGGGGTAGCATAAACATACAAAACAGATGTCTAGCCATGAATGGAGATGTCAAGGTTTTGAGGCTATGGGCGGCTCCCTTAAGTAGGAAGTCCATGGGTTAACCCATTAGTGCTCTGGAAGTTTTCCTCAGGCCAGAAGGAAAAGTCAAACAAACGCAGCATGAAAAGTGCTTCCACAGATCTGGATTTGCGGCGGGTCTTTTTTCGACCTCTGCGACTCACATATACACTGCCTGGCTAAAAAAAAGTCACACACTCTTAATATTTCTCTAATATTTAGTTGGATCACCTTTTGCTTTGGTCAAGGCACGCATTCGCCGTGCCATGGTTTCGATAAACTTATTCAATGTCGCAGCATTTATTTCCATCCAGAGTGGCAATAATTTGTGGTCAAGATCTTGTGTTGATGATGGGAGAGTCGCAGCGCTGCGTAAAGTCTTCTCCAGCACATTATCCCAAAGACTCTCAATGGGATTAAGGTCTGGACTGTGCGGTGGCCAATCCATGTGTGAAAATTATGTCTCGAGCTCCCTCAACCACTCTTGCACAATTTGAGCTTGATGAATCCTGGCATTGCCATCTTGGAATATGCCCGCTGTGCCATCAGGGAAGAATAAATCCATTGATGGAAAAACCTGCTCATTCAGTATATACGGGGAGTCACATGACCTAATTTTTTGCAGCTGAAACCTATTAATCACTGCAGTATTTATCCAATGGAAGGCTCACATATTGGCTTAGTTAAATCCAGACTTTGTTTTTGGCCAGGCAGTATAAACACAGATGAATCCCGTGTCAGATTTATCAATCTATATATCACCTTACCATGCAATGTAAATATAATTTCATTTATTATTATTCTTTATTATTCTTTATTTATAAAGCGCCAGCATATTCCGCAGCGCTGTACAATAAGCACAGTATAGACAGGGTTACAATACATTGAACAACATTTGACAAACAGTACAGGAGGAGATGAGGGCCCTATTCCCGTAGGAACTCACAATCTGGGAGGGTTGGGGTTGGAAACAGGAGGAGAGGACTGTAAGGTGAGAGTGATTGATGGTTGCGTCAGTGAGTTGGGTGGTAGGCTTCCCTAAATAGGAATGTTTTAAGGGAGCGTTTGAAGGAAGAGAAGTTAGGGGAAAGTCTGACAGTACGAGGGAGAGCGTTCCAGAGAGTGGGGGCTGCGCGTGAGAAATCCTGCAGTCTATCATGGGAAGAGGTGATGCGGGGAGAAGCTAGGCGCAGGTCACTGTTTGACCTTAGGGAGCGGGCTGGGGTGTATTTGGTGATTAGTGAGGACAGGTAGTGGGGAGCTGAGTTAGTGAGGCTTTTGTAGGTAAGGATAAGGATTTTGAACTTAATTCTGCAGTGGATGGGGAGCCAGTGAAGGGACTCGCAGAGGGGAGCGGCAGAGACAGAGCGGCGGGTGAGGTGAATTAGCCTGGCGGAGGCGTTCAGGATGGATTGTAGGGGGGAGAGGTGGGACAGAGGGAGGCCAGATAAGAGATTATTGCAATAGTCGAGTCGGGAGATTACCAGGGTGTGTATGAGTTGTTTTGTGGCGACAGCGGTAAGAAATGGCCGAATTCTGTAAATATTACGCAGTTGGTATCGGCAGGAGGAGGAAAGAGACTTGATGTGGGGGATGAAGGAAAGAGCAGAGTCAAGTGTAACTCCAAGACAGCGAACTTGGTTTGATGGGGAGATGGTGATACCCTCCACCGTGATCGAGAAGTCAGGAGGTGGGGCGGCATTAGAGGGAGGAATAAGTAGGAGCTCAGTCTTTGACATGTTGATCTTTAGGTGGTGGGAGGCCATCCAGGAGGAGATGCCAGATAAACAGTCACTGACTTTGGAAAGGACAGGGGGAGAGAGATCAGGGGTAGAGAGGTAGATCTGAGTGTCATCAGCGTAGAGGTGGTAATTAAAGCCAAAGCTGTTGATGATTTTGCCCAGGGAGGAGGTGTAGATGGAAAATAATATAATATAATGTTCCACAGTTGAGTAAAGTATTTTAATCTAATTTCTTTTTTTTCTGTGTGCCTATCCTCAAAGAATTGATGTATGACTTGTCAAAAATACTTACATTTGCTGCTAACGTTGCCCGGTAGATCTCAAGGCACGTCTGTAATATAAATCCGGCTGCAGGCTAGTTCCACCTCTAAATTAGGAAGCCATATAATTATTCTATTCTGTTTCATTTGTCAATGCTCAAATTAGTCATTTGTTCAAATTGGACATAATTAATGTGGTAAAATAGGCAGTGGGCCATGGAATAAGGCAAAATAATGTAACTCAGCTCTGCTAAATTTTCTAGTGACAGCCATCAAAAGTATCACATAAAATGATGTAGAAATATATACTGTATATTAAAATACCAGTGCAGCATAAATCTCACAAACTGAAATGTTAGATTACTATTATAATAGTAATATGGTTATGTAGGCCTCGAAGTTTTCCTGTGGAGAAATAGGATCATGGTAGGAGTGTGGGAAGATTCAGAAGCCCCTGGATCTCACCGGAAAAGGTCACTTGATCTCCTTGCCTTTATCACAGATAAAAACCAATAGCAAAGCCTCTGGCCTTTACTACAAACGAGTTTTAAGCTTATATACAATCGCTCTACATGCTAGCTAAAACCGTGGTCACACAAGCGTGGAGGGAACGTCCGTGAGACCCGGGCGTTCTTTCCACTCGGGCGCCCGTTTGACCACCTCGCCGAGTACACGTTACTGCAATCAGCCCTACAAAGCTTTGTAGGCCTGTCTAGCGCCGTCGTAGCGTTTCGACAGGGAGGGTTTCAACATGCACGTTGTAATTAGCGATACTATTATGCAGGTTACACCGTGTGGCCCACCCAGTCAAGCCGTCATAAAGCTACGACGGACACTGGGAGGAGAGGTCACTGCGGCCGCACTAAGCGCACTCATGTGACCTCGGCTTTAATGGCTTGAGCCGCTATTCCATCCGAGTCGCAAGCTTTGTTTGTGGCCCAGAGGTTGTGTCTGCTTACTGTAAATAAATGGCTCCTGTACTTTGCATGGGAAATGTTAATTTGCGGCTAGCTGAGGAAGAAAGAGCTATTCCAGTATAACACCAGGGTCTGAGAGCCAATATTCATTTCTCAATATCGTCTTTTTATTTATTATTATTATTATTCTTTATTTATAAAGCGCCAGCATATTCCGCAGCGCTGTACAATAGGCACAGTACAGACAGGGTTACAATACATTGAACAACATTTGACAAACAGTACAGGAGGAGATGAGGCCCTATTCCTGTAGGAACTCACAATCTAGGAGGGTTGGGGTTGGAAACAGGAGGAGAGGACTGTAAGGTGAGAGTGATTGATGGTTGTGTCAGTGAGTTGGGTGGTAGGCTTCCCTAAATAGGAACGTTTTAAGGGAGCGTTTGAAGGAAGAGAACTTAGGGGAAAGTCTGACAGTACGAGGGAGAGCGTTCCAGAGAGTGGGGGCTGCGTGTGAGAAATCCTGCAGTCTATCATGGGAAGAGGTAATGCAGGGAGACGCTAGGCGCAGGTCACTATTTGACCTTAGGGAGCGGGTAGAATGATCTAAGTGATATTGCAGAATCACTTAACACTGAAATCAATAAAAGCATAAACTTACCCCTGATCCCATGGTGATGAAGTAGGTGCAATCTGCCTTGTGCTCTGCTGCAAGCAGTGGAGCACTGTGAACAAATAGTTCCCAGTGTCCTTCCATGACCCAAGCACAACCCTGTGCACCGTCAATCATCACTCTGTTCTGTCCTGTGGCCTCCAGGAGCCAATATCAGCATTGGTGTTTTGTGCCGCTGCCAATATCTATTAAAGGCTCTCATATTTTCTGTCTGGAGATGCAAATTCAGCATCTCGAAATATAGAGATCTGCAAACAGATTGGGCCCTATTACAATCTTCGCGCAAAAACGCACGCGCAACACGTGAATTTTTGCGCGAAATGTTAAACGTTAGTGCGTGAAAATTAACGGAGGTATTACGATCCGCGTGCATTTTTTCTTCCGTCAAGAAAAAAACGCACGTTAAAAAGACGTGCAAAAACGCACATTGCGCACAGAAATCGGTGCGCGGACAGTTTTTTTTAACTCGATTCTGCCAATTAAGAACCAATTAAGAACCACTTGTCTCCCGTTAGTTTTTGCGCCTGCCAAAATCAATCTGAGTATATGTGCTGCAGCAATAATAAAAACACATGAAACTTATCAATTTTATTGTTTGGGTATGCGTAGAATGTGTAACTATACTTTCCTTTTTTTTTTCGTGCTGGTGTATTCGGTTTCGGCCGGGACGTTCAGATTTGCCATTACCACCAGCTTTTCAAAGACGTTAAAATTATGCGCGCAAACGCTGTCCGTTAAAATTTGCGCATAGATTGCAATACCGTCTGTGTATCCGCGCACAAACACATTTGTGCTCACAATGTTAAGTATAGGATGCGCGCAGTACATTACGCTCGCAATCGGTTCGCGCAGGTTCACCCGCGTTAGACGTTAACGTGCATTTTTTGCGTGGACTTTGTAATACAACGTTCAACGCAAAGGGTTTTGCCCCTCGCGTTAATGCGTTTTTGCACACGTGTTATTTTTTCCGTGAAGAATGTAATCGGGCCCATAATGTCTTGGACACAGTTTTTCATTATATATGAAATTATGGTTTTGCATTTTTGTTTTTGTGAGATTGTGAGTTCCTACGGGAATAGGGCCCTCATCTCCTCCTGTACTGTTTGTCAAATGTTGTTCATTGTATTGTATTGTAACCCTGTCTATACTGTGCCTATTGTACAGCGCTGCGGAATATGCTGGCGCTTTATAAATAAAGAATAATAATAATAAAATTGGGCAAGACACTTAACGGTACATACTCGCCACCCAGGACATAATTGAAAACGAGAGAAATCTCAATGTATCCTTCCTGGTAAAATCTTTTCTAAAAAAAAAACCAAAAAAAACATATTCCGTGGCAATGTGAATCTATGGAGCCCTATAGTTTATTTCCCACAACCTAGCCATCATCATTATAATATCCGCATGATGCACTTTTCTTAATACCGGCACTGCAGTGAAAGATATATATATATATATATTTGTTTGCCCATCTGAATTCTATTAAACATAATGTATTTTGCATTCTAGATAATTTTCCGAACATTATTTTTCGTTCACGATGCCCTGGTCTGCTTCAGACACTGATTAGCTGCTCAACGCATCCATGCGCTATCCTCCCTTGTTATTCACACAGCTCTCTCGTATTTTTACTATGTTTAAAGAAATTGAATTTTCTCCTCATTAGACTGCATGTTCTGATGACACATTTCGTTACAAGGCATTGCATTCGTAGCGTGAAAATGTTTACCACGCTCTTAGCTTGCTGCACTGATGATAATGCACATTGATCTCTTAGGCAGGCTGAATGTGCTTAAGACACATCTTTTCCCCATTGCTATACAAATAACGCAGGTTTAATGTTCGGGTGCTGGAATAATATGCATGGTGGAGTTGTATTCCCTGTTTTGAAGTCTGATGTTCCTCTTAGGTTGTGTCAAGTCCCTTGAGCAGTTCAAGTTACTTGTATTTCTGCCCAATACCCAACGGGCTCCACACTAAAAAAAAATCAAGGGTCTGACAAATTTTAGTTGATGCCGTACTTCTTCATGGCTATTATTATTATTATTATTATTCTTTATTTATAAAGCGCCAGCATATTCCGCAGCGCTGTACAATAAACACAGTATAGACAGGGTTACAATACATTGAACAACATTTGACAAACAGTACAGGAGGAGATGAGGGCCCTATTCCCGTAGGAACTCACAATAGGTATGATTGTTCTTGGTCTGATCTCTCTGCTTCTACACGAGAAACGCTATGGGCCCTATTACAATCTTCGCGCAAACGTTTGCGCCGGCGCAAAAACGCATTAACGCGAGGGGTAAAACCCTTTGTGCTGAACATCGTATAACAATGTCAGCGCAACAAACGCGCGTATACATCTACCGCGGGTGAACCTGCGCGAAACCTGCACGAGTGTACGTTACTGCGCGTGTCCTATACTTACATTGTGAGCGCAAATGCGTTTGTGCGCTGGTATGCGGATAGTATTACAATCTATTAGCAGTAATGAACGCATAGACGTTGCGCACATAATTTTAGCAACTCCTAAAAGCTGGTGTTAATGGCAATTTCTATCAACCTGGCCTAAACCAAATACACCAGCCCAAAAAAAATACGCAGCAAAGTATAGTTACACATTCTACTCATACCAAACCAATAAAATGGAGAAGTTGTGTGTGCATTTATTATTGCTGCAGCATATATGCTCAGATTGAATTTGACAGGCGCAATTTCTTAACGTGAGACAATTGTGGTTCTTAATTCTGATTGGCTGAATCGCGTGAAAAAAACAGTCCGCACACTGATTTCGCACAAATGCGAGCGTGCAACGTTACTGCGCTCGCATTTGTGCGCGTCCGTTTACCACTCGTTATTGCTCGACGGATGAAAAAATGCACGAGGATTTTAATTCCAGCGTTGATTTCCAAGCGTTAACGTTTAACGCTTGGCGTACAAATTCACGCGTTGTGCAAGCGTTTTAACACGAAGATTGGAATAGGGCCTGATATCTTTAGCAAGAAGATGAAGAATGTTCACATGTTACAATGTGAAGCCAAATCTATGGCAACATTTGACCCCAATCTCAGGCTAGGAAAACGAATGTATCCAGGGTCAATGTATCCAATGTATCTCCCATGAAGATGATGATAAATTCCTGTTGCAAGCCTGTTCCTTTCTGATGGCCACCCATAATTATGGAAACTAGTATTCATGATAAGATTTTCACACTGCAAGTTCGAGAGAGGTACATTACTTATTTTTTCTTCTTCTACTGAAAACGCATTTTGCCAGTCAACAAGAAATGACAGGTTCCTCATTACAAAGAATGATAACGGGACCTTGTCAACCCCACCAAGCCTCTTTCAAATGGGATGAGTAAATTTCTATCAGGGGACATTTGTTTTACATAGAGTTCCCTTTTATTGTTTCTAATTCTGCCCTTAAATAATTGGGCAGATGCTGCTGACAGCCTTCGCTCAATTATTTATTTATTTTTACACTTTTTCTATTTTAGGTGGTTTTACTCACTTTTTTTCTCTTGGCTTTTGCAGTTCTGTCTCCTCAGCCCAGAGGGCTTCCAAATCTAGAAGTCCCTCTAGCTTTACTATGTTTGCATGGTTACACAAGTTGTACATTGCTTGGAACTTGTGCAATTTATGTCTGCAAGTTCTATAGCGTCTCTGTGGAACAATGGATCAGAGCTATGCGCATGTGCAGGAATGGTCCATCGGCTGCCTCTCTGAGAATGCTCAGTATCGCAGGTGGTCTCTCAGAGAGGGTCAGCATTCTGTTGTTAGGACAAAATCAAATGGCACACTGACCACAGTCACTTCTCTCAAATATCTAGGTATGTGGTTAGACCCAAATCTATCCTTTTGGCCCCCACATCGAAAAACTCTCATCTAAACTTTACCCCAAACTAGGTGCCCTGTACAGAAACAAATCCTGCCTGAGCCCAGCGGTAAGAAAGCAGATTGTGCAACAAATGCTTATGCCAGTCATTGAATACGGAGATGTAGTGTATGCAGCTGCCCCGCAAACGCACCTTCATAAACTTACTACATTGTATAACTCTTTCTGTCGCTTTGTGCTACAATGTAACTACATGACCACCATTGTGACATGTTGAAAGAGCTAAACTAGCCGTTTCTGGAACCTAGACAGACCCTTCACCTTTTCAAACTGGCGTTTAAGAGATTTTATGGGAAGCTACCACCCTACCTGAATAGACTGCTTAACCCAGCAGTTCCCTCATCCTATAACCTCCGATCCAGGACCTGCACCTTACTTGCAATACCACAATACAAAAAGAAAGTGGCTCGATCCTCATTTTCCTACAGAGCATTGCAATTATGGAATAACCTCTCAAACGCCATCAAATCTTCCCCCAGTCTAAAGTAACTTAAGGTATCTCTATTAATATACTGTACCTTGATACAGAATGCACCTGTAAACATGCAAATTATTTTCTGTGTAAATCTGTATATTTGTGTTTTGTTTTTAATATTTTGCATATTATTACTTAGTATTTCTGTAACGACTGTAAAAATTCAATGTTCTTGAAACCAGGACACAGGCCCGGACTCCTGTGGAGTTCTGTGACACCCTCATAAACACTGCACATTACTGTGAAGCTCTGCAACACCGATACAACACTGCACATTATGGGGGTGTCACAGAGCTCCTTTTAATGTGCATTGTTTGTGGGTGTCACAGAGCTCCACAGTAATGTGCAGTGTTGTATGGGTGTCACATAGTTCCACAGTAATGTGCAGTGTTTATGAGAGTGCAGCAGAGCTCCACAGTAATGTGTGCAGTATAGAAAAAAAAAGTGGGCTGCTCAGTCCAAAATGCCCGGGCCTATATTTTGCCAAGACATACTTGAAAACGAGAGAAATCTCAATGTATCCTTCCTGGTAAAATCCTTTGTAAATAGACTAGTGACCGACCTGGTGATGACCAGCAGCCGGGAATTTTCATGTCACCCAGCATTTTCACCCAATCACGGCAGCAGGAGGGCGAGAAGGGGAGGCGCACCTCACAACTTGACCACTTTTAAAAGCTAAAGTGGTCAGGATGAGTAGAGTGTCCTTTTAGTGGAGCACAGAGTACACAATGCCTACTTATTTATTGACATCAATGGATAGGGAATGTCATGATTTAGTTTGTCATAAAATAATTTTTCACCTCCAGAAATGATGTCTTCCATCAGAGAGGTGATGCTAGTAATATAGTGCAATGTGCCATTCTCCAACATTTCAACAAAATCTAAATAAACTGCTTGTTAAGAGTGATCGATTAGACATCAGACCAAGTCAGCATTCGTGGTATATACAGTAACTTTGAGGTGTCTAGTGCTGGGGTGTTGTTAGGGACCTCTTTCACTTTTCTTTGCAGACTTTATACATAGTTTAAGACTGGCCATCTATTGGTTCCGCAGTGGGATGACCAACTTGGTCGCCGCCTACTGGCAATGCCGTTTGCCGATCAGGGTCGTCCACTGGAAGCGTCTGTGGATGACCCAGTTCGGCCGATGGACAGGCCGCCAAGCAAAAAAGACCTGCTGCAGGGAGTAAAAAAACCTGTCCTTGGTGCTGAAATGGGGTTTCAGCATCAAGGAAAGTGAGTTGTAGATGCTGGTTTCCTAAGGGTTGTACCAGCACCTACAACTCTGGAGCGTGCATCCCCTTGAGCCAGGTTTGGCTCTCCTAAGGGAACGCATTTGGCAAGAGTATGCTCACTCAGGTACTCAAAACCGGCTGAGCTATCAGTTTGGTGATATTGAGATGGTAAATTGAAAATTGAACCTCACCTTCGAGTTTCAAGTTGGTGGCCGTCCCTGTGGATGAACTTGTTTCTTCCCAATAGGAATTAAGACAACTGTGGACACGTTTGGAAGGTACCCCTGCAGACATGCAGATAAACTAATTACAAATTCACACCTGTTGAATGCTACACACCGGCACTGTGAGAGATACAAATATCTGGCTCTATTCTCACATCCATGCTGGAGTGCGTTGTGCTTATTTTGGGCGCGCTATCCACTATATTTGCTTGTTTTTAAATACCTGAAACCATTTTAGAAAATCAATACCTAAAAAGGCTCGTTGCTGTGGATGAAAAGAATAAGTGGTTGAATAAAAACTAAAATATACAGGTTTATTCAAAGAAAGGTGAAACTCAGGAGAATGACTGGAGAAGTGAAAATTCTAGGTCAAAATAGCCAAACCAGAAAAATTCTCCCATTTATCTCCCTTTCCAAATCAGCTATTTGATCTAGATTGTTCTCTTCTCCTGCCACTTCTCCTGGTTTTCACCTTTCTCTGAATAACCCTGATAATTTTACATTGAATATTAGGGGCTGTCGAACTGAATCACTTCTCTATGGGGTAATTTTCCTGCAGTGGCACGGCTGTTTAACTATACAATTCATCTTTTTCATCAAAATTGTATCATATCGTCCTGGCATTGTCAGATAATTCCCATTGAAATGGGAAAGATCACTAATCTGTTGTAGTCGCAAAAAATAGTTTGAAGACGTCCGATGGAAGTTGGAGGCCGTGGAAGCGGGCTGATTCATCTGCATGTTGTGAGATCAGTCGGACGACAGCAGATGATATCGGATGATTGCACCATTGCAAAAATACAGACCCAGTGGACGTCCAGCCCAAGTCAAGGGTGGCCAAAAGGAAGACCTTTTATCAGCCTAAGTATTGGAAAAACCCATCTTGGAAGTTCAACATCTGGCCACCCATTGAATGGATGGTAGTTGAGCTTTGTGTTTAAACTAAGGGATATTTATTCTCCTGCAACCTCTGTAGAAACACGAATGAAGGTTCACACCAAATACTGCAATGAACCAAGTAAGAGAAAATAGGATTTAGCAGAGTACAAGGGTAAAGACCTCCTGAAGCTCTTTGTAACTGTGGTCTCAGTATCTCCTGCATCCACCTTTACTGTTGCTTGGAGTCCCGATCCATAAATGTCCTTGGCTGTTCTGCTTTTGGTAACACATTAAAAGCTGCACAAACTCTCTTTATTGAGCATATGAATATGACACTTTTGCTGCAAACATGTTGCAGTGCATTATAGGCAATGTCTAAAACGCCATACAAAGAGTTATGGACATCTTTATTTCCGACATCAAAGGAAATATGCCATGCCTGTAACATTTACTGAAATGAGACACCGGCATAGAGCAGCAAAACTATCATTTCACTATATTAAAAATAAACAATCTGACATAAGCATTATACTGCGAGGATTTAGGATGAAAATGTTGTAAAAACTGCTTACACCTGTTTATTCTTCTAACTCAGGATATGACAGCCCTGCCTGCCTGGTTCTACACTTATGGCTAAGGGATTACCTTTAATACAAGGATACATTTCCGCTCAAGGCCTACTGTCAAACAGACAAGCACAGCATGCAATCCTGCAGAGACGGAAAAAAACATTATCTCTGTATCAATGACTGTTTGTAGCTATAGAATATTGGAGACAGTGGTAGCTGCAGTACATACTCACTGCTAAAAATGTTGTATCTGTTTTTGGCTAATTTCAAAATTCAAAAATGCTGAATTCATCAATTCTGCAATTTCTAGATTCTGATTAAACCTAAAATGTACTACAAATCCAAAAATGTTTAGAAATGTCAGAAATTTTGTAAGTACACCTCTTTCTTCCTCCATACCCTTTCTATAGTACCATCTATAACACAGGTTTGGGTGAAATCCTAACAACCAGGTTCCTGAATGCCAACATTCTGATGGCCAACTTCCTGACAGAACAAGTGCCCGACATTCCAAGTTCCCAACACAGACAAATCCCCAACGGCCAACTTCCTGACAGAACAAGTGCCCGACATTACAAGTTCCCAACACAGACAACTCCCCAACGGCCAACTTCCTGGCATCCAATATCCCGACATACCAAGTGTCTGACAGTCATGTTCCTGACATCCAAAATCACGGTGGTTAACCCTAACCCCCTAACCCTAACCCCAACTCCCTAACCCTCTAACCCTCAGCCGGTTAAGGTTAACTGTCAGGATTTTGGAAATCAGGAAGTTGGCCGTTGTGATATTGGATACCAGAAAGTTGGCCATCCCGACTGTGTCGGGAACTTGGTATGTCGGGCACTTGTTCTGTCGAGGTTGGCTGTCAGGGAATTGTCTGATTGCTCTGTTATTTGGCTATTACAAACCTTTTGAAATATGTAAATATAATCATGGTGCACTGGGAGCAGACAGAATATACTGAGGGTACAACTGAACACTACTATACTATCCCATTAACTGAGCTGCTAATTCCAAAGAATTGATTCTGTATCACCTAAACAAATAGTTAAATGTGCTGAATGTAGAATGCGTGAGACAACACAATGAAGTAATGCATTATTTATGCTATCGCACCAATACACAGTGATTTAATATTTATTAAAGCAATTACTTCATCATCCAAACAAACAACACAACAATGTACTGTAGAAGGTTTCAAGGTTAGATTAGTCACAAATTATCAAAGTATCAACCATTGCAATTCTAATGGGTGATAGAGTGATGTCACTAATGACAAAAATGACCACATCCTGGTGGTGCAGGTCTCTCCCTCCTAGCCTCAATATATGAGATTTTCATATGAAAATGAACATACATGAGTGCCCCCAGCAAGAACATTACCGAGCTATGGTTTTATCTTTCCCATGCATTTATACAATGCAAGCTGGTGAAGTTTTCCTTTAAATGCTTCACTGCCAAGTGTTTTTCCATAAAACCATTGTCAGTACCCAGTGGTGTTACTATGGGAAATCACTTTCCATTACCCACATAGTAAAATATCCAGAAACCTCTGTACTGTTTAGGTTCGCTGCAGGTAAACCTTTTTTGACAGGCTAGAGGTTCCCTCTGCTGGCCATAAAGTGCTACTACGTGTACATTATTATTATCTCCAGGGTAATCCAGATGTGGACTCCTTGCTCGAGGTACCTAGAGAGGTGTCAGCTATACCCTCCTGACGAGGCCTAACAAGGCCAAAGCGATCGTCGGGGGTTGCTGCACCTCTCGTGCAAGGGTGACGTCCTTGGCAGTCAGTACTGGCCGCCATTTCTGGGTGAGAACAGGCTGATTTGCATTTGGAGCATTCATTCCTGTAATGGCACAATCGAGCAAAAACCCTGTGAGACCTGAGCGGGCCCCACCGTAGAGCAGGCCACTAGTGCCGCTGCTCTTCCTCAGGACCCTCACAAACCTTTCCTTTTTTCACTACGTGTACATTATAGCATGGGCTTCAAGTTTCCTTGAAGGAACCACAGACCTCCAAGCTATTCAAACAATTTTAAGGCATCGGCTCTCATGTCCAATGCGTTGAAGCTTTAGGAGCACATTCTAAAGCACATTTGCAGTCTAGTTTATTTTTCAATAAACGTAATTCCTTTGCATCGCTCCAGAATCAAACCAGAATGAGTATATTCTCAATGGGCCCGATCACATTGTCAACACTAAAATGGGAAGGCTAACAGGGAAAACCTGTGCCTGCAGGTTTCCACATAGTGTCCCCATTTTAGTATGAGATTCCAGGGCAGGAGCTAATTCTGCAGCCTGTCCCGGAACGCAGCGCTACCCTCGGTGATACTCGCGGTGGCGCTTCTGCGCCACCACAAGTATCACTTCCTGGAGTCCATAGGACTCTGTGAATGATGGTGCTGCCAGGTCCCGAGCCCTGTGCAACCTCACTCTCGCAAGATCACTCATGGTGTCACGGATCCCCCTGATAACCAGAAGTGTGGTCCCTTTACGCAGACCGCTCTCTACCCTTCCGATCCTTGAATGGTCGGTGATACTAAATAGACAAATAACCAGACAATATAGAAACAAGGGGTAGCACCAGACAGGGGTATGGAATAGAGTATCGTCACGAATCTTTCTGACTACTAAGATATAATTCTCTTTATGCAGCTCCCTTTCTACTCTTCCGATCCTTGAATGGTCGGCAAAGCTATTAAGGCAATGAAACAGGTAATAGACAAAGAAAGGAAAATACCAGACAGGGGTACAGACCAGATCACAAGTCCTCCCTAGGACTTTAGTAATAGCAGAGGTAGTCTGATGCGTGCTTAGGGTGCCACACAGACTGACCTCGGTACCAACGTTAAGGGCAGAACCTAGAACAGAGTAATTGCCAATGCCAGGAGTCATACACAGGAGGGTTCGTTTGCCAATGCCAAGGGTCATACACAGGAGGGTTCGTTTGCCAATGCCAAGGGTCATACACAGGAGGGTTCGTTTGCCAATGCCAAGGGTCATACACAGGAGGGTTCGTTTGCCAATGCCAAGGGTTATACACAGGAGGGTTCGTTTGCCAATGCCAAGGGTCATACACAGGAGGGTTCGTTTGCCAATGCCAAGGGTTATACACAAGAGGGTTCGTTTGCCAATGCCAAGGGTCATACACAGGAATAACACAGGAGATAGCCAAAATCACACAAGAGCTCTGCGGGAGGTGAATACCACGTCAGGGCACCGGTGTATGGGAGAGACTGGGTTTTAAACCCGGCGGGTCCGCGTCACAGCGCCAGGCCCCGCCCCTTGGCGTCCCACGTGAGCGGGCCCGGAAGCGCTTACATTCGGCGCCTGGCCAGCGAGCAGCGAGGAAGCTGCTGCCAGGCGCCGCATCCCCTGGGTCCCCGTGACACATGGCCGCGGATTGATCGCAGAAGAGGACTGGGGACTATTTGTCGCCAGTCTCACTCTGCTCCCAGCAGCCAGAAGCAGCAGATTGGGCTGCCGTTCTTGCCGTGGTCATGAGAGGGGAGTATATGATTTATAGGGGGGTTTAGCTGGTGCTAAATGACTGTGCAAATTTGGAATCAGCTTCTAGGTGGTGGAATTCTTTTCGTTACTGCATCGGCGCAGTAATTAGCGTTAGGATCAGTAAGGTATTTTAATAGTCCTATCACTAATTACTGTTTGCACTCCTCATGTTAAGCAAAGGGTGCGCAAAGTACAGTAAGCTCGTGCAAGCTAGCCCAATCACCGATGCGCTAGCTGATTTTTACCGTTCTTAGCCTTAAGAAGGTAATCAGAGAGGCATTAGGCTTGTGCACCGATTTTTTTTTCGGTTCGATTCGGTTCGATTTTTTCGGATTTTTAAACTTTTTGATTCGGCTCGTTTCGACCGATTTCTGTTTCGATTCGGTTCGGCTCGATTCGTTTTTCGTGTACTTTTTTTTCGGAATATCGACCATTTTTCGTATCACTTTGCTCGTTTTTTGTATCGACTTTTCGTGATTAATTGTACATGTTTTCGGAATATCGACCATTTTTCGTATTTTCGTGTCACTTTGCTCATTTTTTGTATCGACTTTTCGTAATTTCGGAAATTTTCGTTTTTTCGGAACGTCTGTTCTCCTCGTTTCAAAGCAATAAATTTCGATTTGACACATTTCAAGTCCATTCGAAAATTCCGAAACTATTTCGTTTCGGCTCGGAAAACTTTTCGGATCTGCCATTTTCGGATCTAAAAATTTTCGGAAATTCGGCCGCATCCGAAAACACGAATCGGGAAATTTCGTGAAAATTCCGAAACCCGAAACGCACATCCCTAAGAGGCATACCATACGTTAAAGTTGCTTTTCCTGACGTTAACGTTTACATATCCCAATACTAACGTTGGTCTTCAGTATGTAATCTAGGCCGATATCGGGGCACCTTCATGAACTTTTGAAGATCGAATATACTCAGGTTAATAGTGAAGGGGTGAAGGAGAGCCACTTACCATCCACAGGTGCAGTTGATTTGGGCACAGGGAGTCCAGAGATTGGATAAAACACCTTCTAACAGCAGGGTCAAAGCATGTAATCTCACACGTATATGTGCTGACCCATAATTACCTTCCTCTTTTGAATTAAACTTTCTCTTGTATGTTTCATCCAGTTCAGACTGGGATTTAAGTCGCAAATATTAAAACGAGTCACAGTCTTACAAGCTTGCAGGGAAGAAACAATACCAGTCCTTTAATAAAAGCAGCTAAAAATCGAATGGATATTAAAGAAGGAATAGACAAATCACTGTGGGTTATCAAATAAGATTAGAGTGAAAACCACAGTAATATTTAATGAATATGAATTTTTTCCCTTGTTATTTTTTATTAGAAAAGGTACATTGTTGCCACCTACCATGAATGTAGATCTGAAGGGAAATCATCAAATCTTTATTCCGGAACTAGAGTATTTTTTCCTTTCTATTAAGACACTATGGCAACAAAAAAAAAAAACACAAAAGAGGATTTCTTTTTATTCACTCGTCTTTGAATTAAAATAAGCTACTTTGACAGACAGGTATTTCAAATTAGTATCCCATGTTTCTGTGTATGTATAAAAAGACATCCTTAACGCTCTGTATGAATGCATAGCTTTGTAAAAGGCCGGGGAAAATGTTTTAAAAAATTGGTTTTGCAGAGTTTTTAAGGTCATTCTTTTCATTTGTACAGAGCAAGAAATTGTTAAGAGAAGAGATACAGTAAAAATGTAGGAATTGAATTTAGAATATCAGAGTCAGCAAGATCCAATTAGTGGAAAAATGTTCATTTACTAAGCATGAGAGCTCCAGTGACACGTGTAATGTTACTAACCTAATGAACATTAAAATGGCTCGTCAAAAAAACACAGCGAGCAATACTATACTTAAACTGGATTTACTATTATGACCCTGTCTCACGGCAGCGGAAAATAAATGGAATACGGAAACGCAATGAAAAAATAAAGCACGTAATTACAAAAAAAACACTTCAATTCTAAAGGGTGAAGCATTCAACCTCACCATTCGAGTGAAACAAACATTTCCGCAACCCTACCATGTGAAAATGCCGGGAGCTAATCGGCTCAAATTTCCACATCTTTAGGATTGTTAGTATTGCGTATTTTCATTTTTCATAAGTTTGTTTTTATAAGAAGTTTGTTTTTATTCACAATATTAAATTGATAGCAACATAACCAAATTTACCAAAAAAAAAAGCTTAAATAAATGTAAAAGACAATATAAAGTGTACATAAATTTTAAAAAATCTATCAACTTTTTCCTCCAGTTTTTTTCTTTCTTTTTTTTTCTTCCTGTAGATGCATCGGGCTACAGGAAGTAGCTGGATGTCCATTGTCCAAAAAAATGTTTCTCATACAGGGTTATTCAGAGAGAGGTGAAAACCAGGAGAATGACTGGAGAAGTGAAAACTCTAGCAGGGTTATTCAAAGAGAGTTGATCTGGCCCCGAAATGTAACCAAACACTGAAATTCAGTGACCGGGGACATTTCTGGCCATTCGGCTATCCAGAGAGCAGGCAGTACACCAAATCCTGGCGAATTGCCTCCACATACAGTGTCTGTTCGGTGCCTGTCCGAGGGCAGTGAAATCCCCATAGAGAAGCAATGCTTCGTCTATTCAGAGAACAAAAACCAGCAGTGAAAAGTTGCCGAAATGCCCTGCCATTCGGTGGTTTCATTCGGCAGATTTATTCAGGCGAATCCCATAGGCTTCAATGTTAAAAATATTCCCGTTTTAATTCAATATCTAATAAACCGTTCATTATAATATTCTGCAGTAAAAAGTCTCTTTATTTATAGATTTTTTTTTGATCTTTTAGGCATTTTTTGGATTTTTTTGTCAAACTTTTTTCCGTTTTTTTCTTTAAATAGTTTTTTATTTTTTCTGTAACAGACCTTTTTATTATCATTCATTGGATCTTATATGTAAATTTCAGACATTTTCGTTCAGTATTTTTTTTTAAGAACAGCGTTTAAATTTCAAACTTTCAAGCGAACTCTTTTTTTTCACCCCATTCGTCTGCTTGTCGGCTTTTTCCAGCAGGTGCTCTGCGCTTTTATCAGTGGCTATTCGGGTTTCTCCGGCGTGTTCAGCGGGGTTAATCCAGCTGTTTCTGCGGGTTTCTGTGAGTGTTCGGTGGGTTTTGCTGTGAGTGTTCGCCGGGTTTGCGGCGAGTATTCCCTGCACTACGGGAGCCCTGTGGTGCTTGCTGAATACACCGCAGGGTTGACAAACTAGGATCGTTGAATCGCCCCGAAGTGCAGGGAACGAAAAGTCACCGAACGTGCGGTGACTTTTCGAATCTCTTTGAATAACCCTGTAGATCAAAATAGCCAAACCAGAAAAATACTCCCATTTATCTCACTTTCCAAATCGGCTGTTTGGTCTAGATTGTTCATTCTCCTGGCAATTCTCCTGGTTTTCACCTCTCTCTGAATAACCCTGATAGTACTGAGGACAGAGAATGCATGCAGCATTGTTTTGTTGCAAGTTAAACAATTGTTGCATTCTCTTATAGCGCCGGGCCCAGCATGTTATATATTCTGGAAAACTGAAGCAATGGCTACTGATGACAGGATTCAAGGCAGATGTGAGACCTCCATGTTGTTAATGCGTAGCCCAAGGATGGTCAACGTTTGCCCTCCAAATACTTTGGAAATACATTTCCCTAAGGGTCTCTTGGCCAAATGAGTGGCAGAGCATCATGGGAGATATAGTTCTGAAACATCTAGAGGGCCAAGGATAAGCACCCCCGGGATAGGGAGAAGGGAATAAGCGAGAAGGTGTTATTTAAGATGAAGTGAGCAAGGTGCCCAGACTGTCCCTTTTATTTACATTTCCTCAAACACCCAACAGAACTTAGGCTAGGGTCAGACTAACGCAGTATTAACATGCGTTTAGCCGCACGAAATCACGGCCGTGCTAGCAGCAAATGACGTCCAATGCCGGGGAACACACGAAGTACGGCCGCACGAACGTTCGTCCGCGCAACGCAAGTGGCAAATGAACGCATTTTTTCTAGAACGTCAAACCGCTAGTACTGACGTACAGAGTGCGCTGCGTCCGCATAGCGGCGTGTTTGCGTGATTGGGAGACGTCAGACGCTGCTAATGTCCGGCTAACATAACGTCCAGACACAAAAAGTGTTTTATTGATGATCCGTACAAAATCACGGACGAAAAGGCGCATCGTATGACCACTATCGCGTATTCCGTGAAAAAATACGACCGTTCGTTCGAACGCACTTTTGCACGGACAACGTGAAAAATGCGTTCATCTGACCCTAGCCTTAATGTCTTGTTTCCTTATTCAGAATTAAAAATAAATAAAGATGAAGTGATGTATAATATGCCCAGTAAGATAATGTGTTTACGACGTGTTACACTCCTAACACACTGTGTAATACAAAACAAGAAAAATAAAGGTCACAATATGACGATCAATTCCCTGGTGTGTGGGGCATCCTAATTGGGTGTACACCTAGCCTATGGTTCAGGTAAGGCTAGGGACAGATGAGCGCATTTTCTGCGGCCACCGTCAAAATGTACGTCGATGCGTGCGCACGCATTTTTTCACGGAATACGCTTAAGTGGTCAGACGACCACAGTCGCACAGTCGCAGGTACTCACCAACGCAATTCTAGGGAAATCCGGCTGTTTGAACGTTATGTAGGCCGCACACTAGCAGCGTCTGACGTCTCCTAATCACGCACACACGCTGCCATGCAGCCGCAGCGCACTCTGTACGTCTGTAGCAGCGGTTTAACGTTCTGAGAAAAATGCGTTCATTTGCCGGTTGCGTGGTGTCGTCGCACTTTTGTACGCACGTACTGCGTATATTGGCCGTCATTGGCCGTTATGTGCTGCTACTGCCGCCGTGATTTAGTGCGCCTGCACGCGCGTTCCGACTGCCCCACTCTGACCCTAGCCTTAGATTGACCATTATGGAGATGGGGCACTGCCCTAGGGCCCTGGTCTATGAGGGGTCTAATGAGGGCCCCTATAAGGCTTGGTCCGGCCTGCCCTTTCAACGGGGACAAACATAGCCGCCAATTAAAATCAGGGAAATCGTATCAGCAGCCATCTTTAAATATACATTTGCTCCATCTTTAAATATATATTTGCTTTAGATCGCTACATCTGTATAACTATATAATATATATGTATATACCCTGCTGTATATAACTATACCAGCCCCACTAGTGAGTGAGTGATGTTTGCTGCAGCTAGATTTTAATTTTGAAAATAGTGTGAAGAAAAAAATGTTGCCATTCAGCAATGTATACATGGGCAATTCTATGTGTGTGAAGCTTGTATGTGGGCCATGACAATGGGGGGCCATGATCTTCTATTACCTGGGGGGCCCCAAGAGTTTTCACTCCACCCTGATTGGGTACCAGTATACATGAACAAACCCAATGCTCCAGTTTTATGAAACAGTGTGAGTGTCTCTGGGAGGAAGCGGATGATTTTATGGATGCTTTCTAGGATCTGTGTACATGGATCATAACTCAGGTAGAAAAGTCAATGTTCTTTTATTGTGCTGATTCATTATATAATGTATTTAGATTTCTGTCAATCTTGATTCAGTGTACTGATAAAGTTAGAATATAATTTCATGAATTATTTACTATTTTCTTAATGCTATATTGTTTTATAGGGGAATTTGGGGAAGTGTGCAGTGGACGACTGAAGACTCCATCAAAGAAAGAGATCCCAGTAGCCATCAAGACTTTAAAAGGAGGTTACATGGAAAGACAAAGGAAGGATTTTCTCAGAGAAGCCAGTATTATGGGGCAGTTTGATCATCCAAACATCATCCGGCTTGAAGGTGTTGTCACAAAAAGTAAGTGGACAAACATCTGTCTTTTTATTACTTCCACTGTATGTGATGATATTGCCCACCTTCATAGTATTATCAGAATACATGGAGAAAAGTCTGGGCTAGTCCCATACTATTATAAGTACAACAATATTTCTGGTCCACATACTATCTCCAAAAACACCTGCAGTTGCCCCAATATCGAGTATACTCGATTCACTTGAATCACACGAATTCACACAAATTTTCTTTATTGTGAATGAAACTCCTATGCAAATGATAACCGAGGTGCTAAAACTGATTGAACACTTAGGACTTTGTGTCTATAACACGGATTCCCCGCTGGTTCAGCAGGGAGGGGCTCTGCAGTAGTGCTTTTTGGCCACAAGATGGCAACATGTGCCTGTCAAACAGCGCTCTTACACTAAAAAGAAATACATTGTGAATATTCGCAATGATTATTAACTGTACAAAAAAATCAAAGGATCAAACAATGAAGGGATGTCCCATTTGTGTCCCTCCAGAAGGGCTCACACAATCAATTTGTTTGCAGATCTAACATCAATATTTCAAAAAGCAGGAATGTCTGTAATCCCCAAATTAGAGGGAATTCTTAACCTGCCTGACGGTATTCCCGAGTGTGTCTCGGGGTTAAATCTCACCGTTGAGAGCGGTAACCCCGAGACACACTCGGGCTGTATACATTACCTCTCCCTGCGCTCCCTCGCTGATCTCTGCAGTCTCCTCCGGAGATCGCGACCTCATACTTCCTGGATTCCTTATCGCGAGGAGAGAACCAGGAAGTATGAGGGTCGCGATTGCCGGAGGAGGCAGCTGGGGACAACGAGGGAACACAGGGAGAGGTGATGTATCCAGCGGCATCCCGAGTGTTGCTCGGTGTTACCGCTTCCAGCATAGGAGTTTAATCCCGAGCAACACTCAGGATGCTGCTACGGGGGGCAAAAAAATAAATAAATAGAGCGCTTTTTGACATGAAAATGTCAAAAAAACAGCCAGGGAGGTTAACTGTAATTATGCCATTTCAAGGACTTTGGTGATTGAGTTTTTTTTTTATGATGGGCTAACGCCCTGCCTTTCCAATAAAGTGCGGTTTTAGATAAAAGGTGTTTTTTGGGGATTACAGACATTCCTGCTTTTTGAAATATTGATGTTAGATCTGCAAACAAATTTTTTTTTTGAATGTAAAAGTTTTTTATTGGAGTTCACACATATAATGATACAACATTGCAGAAATGATGAAACTTCGGAGATCAAAAACATAGATTCCTATCATTGACAATAGGCAATGCAAATGAAGCCTCAGTATTATCTGATATAAGGTCATTAGTGCGGTCTCCATTTTCCACAAACTGAGATAATCCTAAACTAACATAAAACACTAAACACGGCAGCGCTACAGTCGTACACAGTGAAATATCTTATATCAAGGTTCCTGACTCGACAAACACCCTCCACCCCTCCCATGTATCATCAAACTGGCACATTGAGTTATTCGCGCTGTGGAACATTTCTTCATATTTACAAACACTTTCAAGGGTCATCATAACTTCTTTCATAGATGGGCAGAATGAGGAACGCCAATGTCTTGCAATGACCGTTTTTGCTGTCCCCAGTACCATAGAGATAAACCTCCTATGACGGATCTGAATAGTAATGGGTATGATATGTAGGAGATACATTTTCGGGCATAGTGGGAGTCTAAGTAAAGTGCAGTGAGAAATTAGTCTACTGATTTTAACCCAATAACCCCCCAACGCGGGGCATAACCAAAAGGTATGAAGTAGGGAACCAAGGCCGGTAAGGCATCTCCAGCAGAAGCCGGTATTCCCCGAGATATGGGCCAAACGGGTTGGTGTTAGATACCATCTACACAGTAATTTAATATGGGCCTCACGTAGATTGGTGCTTCTAGAATATTTGTATATTGTGTCCATGGCATATGACCAGTCATCTACGGAGAGCGTGAAAGCTAAATCTTTTTCCCATTTAACCATATAGGGTAATTTTTTAGGTGGGTTCGGGGTTAAGAGGCTATCGTAACAGAGAGAGAGCGGTTTCTTTTGACATTTCTTCCCCATACACAGTTTGTGAAAAGCTGAAAGGTTCGTAGGTGTAAAAGAGGTCAGACCCTTCTGGTGTAGAGCGTGCTTCACACGTAGGTAAGAAAAACAGTCACTCAATGGGATGGCAAACTCCTGTACCAAGTCTGGAAAGGGTTTCAGGGAGTGGGGTGTAAAGAGCTGCCACACATGCGTCAAGCCGCGCAAAAACCAAGAATCTAAATTTAAGTCTGGAATATAGCGGCACAGAACTCTGAGCGGGCGAGATATAATAAGTCATAAGGCCGTACCAACGGGCGACCCCACTGACGCCAGGACGTGAGGGAAAGCATCGAGGCTGGTAGTAAACCCATGGTGCTATTCCTAGGAAGGAGTGGAAGCCACAACAGGTCATGAAGTTTGTATGGGAAAATCATGGCGTTCTCCAACTGTAACCATAGAGGTGTTTCTTTGAGATGCATCGACGACAACAATTGGGCTAGTAAGGCTGCTTTATAATACGATTGTAAATCCAAAAAACCCAACCCCCCTGTACGTCGCGGCGCGATGACTGTAGAGGCCGATACTCGAGGGGGCTTCCCTTTCCAAATGTGCGCATGCAGCAGTTTTTGCAGCCGGAGCAATAAATGCGCCGGTATAAAAACTGGAATGTTTCTGAAATAATATAAAATTTGGGGTAAGATACTCATCTTTATGGCCGCCATACGTCCCAGCCAGGAGGATTCGTTTGTGCTCCATGTAGAGATCTGCTTCTCGATGGAGTTCAAAAGTGGCATGAAATTTTCCTTTAGGATGGTGCCTCGTGATTTAGTAAGGGAGATTCCCAGGTATTTTAAAGAGGTGGAGCGCCAATCAAAAGGGTACGTGCTACGCAAGGAGCTAAGGGATGAAGCTGCAATATTTATGGGGAGAGCTTGTGTTTTACTCACATTATTTTTATAGTAAGATAACGCGCCAAATCTGTCGAGGAGGCAAAACAGGGGAGGGAGCGATGTCTCCGGGGTGGTCAAAAAGAGCAGTATGTCATCTGCGAAAAGTGCCAGTTTGTGCTCCCCATGCGGGGTCGGCATACCTTTGATCGTCTGGGAGATTTTAATCTGCAGCGCTAAGGGTTCTAGAGCCAGAATAAATATTAGCGGGGATAACGGACAGCCCTGTCGGGTGCCATTGGTTATGTGGAAATAAGAGGATAGAAATCCCGATGCCAAAACTTTCGCCGATGGGGCGGAGTAGAGGGCCATAATACTGTGTACAAATTGTGCTGGCAGACCAAACTTTAGTAACACCAGCCGCATATACCCCCAGTGTAGGCGATCGAACGCCTTTTCGGCGTCCAATGCCAGCAGGAGTCCGGAGGTATTAGTCCTATGGGCCAAATCAATTATATCATAAAATCGTCGGGTATTGTCACCCGTCTGGCGGCCTGGGACAAAGCCGGTTTGTTCAGTTGCAATCAATGATGGAAGTAGGGGGCCCAGCCTATTAGCTAGTAGTTTAGCATACAATTTGGCATCTACGTTCAACAGGGATATAGGGCGGAAGTTGGCACTAGACATGTGCATTCGTTTTAGTACTAAAACGATTTAGTCAGAATTTTGGGATAATTTAGTTTTAGTATGAGTCAAGAGAAACGAAACTGCTCAGTACAAAAAACGAAAGAAACTAAAATAAAATGCACTACATTTTAGTTTCAGTCCTTTTTGTGATATTACATTGATGAGTGAAAGAGACCAGCAATGAAGAGCGCGACATCGCAACATCTGAAGTTCTGCACCCTCCACATGCCAATGCAGTAGGATGTTCTATACAGAGAGGGGCATTAATTAATGCAGGAGGATGTTCTATACATTATACAGAGAAAGGTATAAATTGAGGAGGATGTTCTATACAGAGAGGGACATTAATTAATTCAGGAGGATGTTCTATATATTATACAGAGAGGGGTATTAATTAATGCAGGTGGATGTTGTATACATTATACAGAGAGGGGTATTAATTAATGCAGGAGGATGTTCTAAACATTATACAGCCCTTTAAAACCAGTGGCTGCGAGCGCTGAGATCGGCTGCTTGTTACATTATCTCTCAGTACAATGTATCAGGCTCAGTTGTTACAGTAACTGACTATAACAGCGCTCAGAGTTTCAGTAAAACAAGGAAATAATATTGTTCTAACCTCTCTGAGCGCTGTGATGAGCAGCAGTCAGTTACTGTAACAGCTTTGCCTGACACGGGGCACTATTACAATGTTGGTGCTAACTTAACCAGAGCTGTTGTAAACTGAAAACCTCCATAGGCTATAATGGCTCTGGTTAAGTTAGCCTCAACTATGTAATATGGCCCACATTGTGCTGAGAGTGAGAGATACTGTAACAAGCAGCGATCTCAGCCCTCTGAGGAGCCACTACAATAGTAATTGTATCCATTGGTTTTCGGATGGATGAAATTAGTTTTCATACTAAAGAACTGAAAACGAATTTCTTTAGTAACTAAATAAATTGCATTTTAGGACTAATCCATTAGTTCAAAACGAAATTTTGTGCTGTGCACATGTCTAGTTGGCACAATGTGTCGGGGCTTTACCAGGCTTGGGCAGGGTTACTACAGTTGCTTGCAACATCTCCGGAGGGATAATGCCAGTGTTCTTAATGTCATTAAAAAACAGGGTAAGAGTCGGAACTAGTGAGGATGCAAATACCTGATAATACAGATTCGTAAAACCGTCGGGGCCAGGAGCTTTATTTTTTGGAAGTGCCTTAATAGCCTTAAGCACCTCCTCCTCTGTAAACGCGGTAAGCAAATCTGTAGCTTGAGAGGGAGAGAGGGAGGGAAGATGCGCCGCTTGGAGAAAGAGATCTATGTCAGCCTGGGTAGGGGACGGTACGGTGTGATCCAGTCCTAGGTTGTACAGGGAGGCATAATAACGTGCAAATTCATCAGTAATGAGGGCCGGATTATAAATTTTGACATTATTAGCATCCAATAGGTACGGTATGTTGGTTTGCATTCTTTTCCCTTTCAGTTTGGACGCCAGCAGTTTCCCCGATTTATTCCCTTGGGTATAATGAGCATAGTTAAGCCGTCTAATTGAGCGTGCCGTGACTTGGAGCATCAGGTGCTCCAACTCGCGGCGCTGCGCAGTCAATTGAGCGGTAATGTGAGGGGTGGGCGAGGCTTTATTCTGGGTTTCTAGGTCAGTGATGCGTCGTGTAAGAGCAGTCATCTGAGCATTTAGGCGTCTTTTACGCTGCGCTCCTTTCTGTATAAAATGTCCTCGCACCACTGCTTTGTGGGCCAGCCAAACCGACGCTGTTGCAACGTCCCCAGTTACATTTGTCATAAAATACTCCTGGAGGAGTTGTAACGCTGTTTGCACGTCCTCTCTGTCTACAATGAGTGAGTCATTAAGTCTCCAATTCCCCATCCCCCTCGGTGGAAAAGCAGCCTCAAAAGTGAGCGTGAGCGGAGCATGGTCAGACCACGTAATGATGCCAATGGTCGCCTCCAGGAGACGAGACAAGGCTGAACTATGTATCAAACACAAGTCAATTCTACTATATGAGGAGTGGACATGAGAAAAGTAGGTGTAGTCACGTGTGTTGGGGTGACATATCCTCCACGTATCATATAGGTCAAATGATTGCATGAATTCCCGTAGTTGTTTACTAGAGGGCGGGGGGGGAGCGGGAGTGGGGGCGGGGTTGGCTCGTCTGAGTGTCAACTTCGGGGTCAGGAGTGCAATTAAAATCCCCACATAGGAACATCGTACCACTAGACATTTTTTTCACTCTACAAAAAGCTTTCCGCAGATAAGAAACCGGGTTATCATTAGGGAGGTATAAATTAGCTATAGTGACCGGTAACTCGTTCAGCGTACCCACAAGAATCACAAGGCGGCCCAACGGATCAACATACTGAGCCGAACACACAAAGGTCCAATCTCTATGAAACATAATCGAGACGCCTTTGGACTTTGTCGGAGTAGTGGAATGGTAGGCCTCAGTGTACATACGCGATTTCAAAAATGGAGGACGCCTCTTACAGAAATGGGTCTCTTGCAAACAAACAATAGCCGGTTGAGATTTATGCAGGTCACGAAATAAAGCATGGCGTTTGTACGGAGTGTTCAAACCCCTAACATTTAAGGAATAAATCTGGAATTGGGGTTTACTCATTTGTGGTTGCGCCCAGCCCTCTAGAACTCACAGCGGACAGTGAAGACAACCTCCTCAGGAGGATGGAGGGATTCCCCTGCACATAATAGCACCTGTAACCGTGTAACATAGTGCATGCCGAACAAACAAACAATACATACAGTACATACACAGGTCGAACCAAAAAGAAACAAAAAGAAGGAGAAAAATAAAGGCAGGAAAAAAAAAATTAAAAAAAAAAAAAACGACCAACTTCAGAGAGAAAAAAACTGCACTCCATGAGCGCAGCTGAATGGAGTCAATCAACACAGCAGATTGGTATAAGTAGAAAACAAACTGTCAAGAAAACTCCAGTAGGGGAAACAACAGTCCCAACTCTACCTGAGAAGGACCGCGCCAATTCACAGGCCATTGGAAGGCCTCGGGGCATTGCCGATTAAGAGACCAGAACAGGCCCCCATGAGCGGCCAGTTGAGGTAGATCAAAAAAAAAAAAAATGGGTCAGTCCAGCATCCGTGGAAGAGTTCTGACGCCCAAGGAGACGGGAAGCAGCATGGCAAAGTGGTAGGAGCACGCCCCAGTGTTGGATCCTACAAGGCCAGAGCCTCATTTCAGTCGAATCCGATGCCACTCCGGAGAGACCTTCAGCGGCGAAGATGATTCCTCCCTGGGGGGAGTAAACTCCGACACAACTTTCCAGTCCGTCAACAGACGCATGCCAGTGAGGGGATCAGGGATAACGTGCAAGATTCCCTCCCGCCATAACAAGATCTTTGTGGGGAATCCCCAGCGATACGCCATGTTGTGATCACGTAAAATTTTCGTGAAAGATGAAAATTCCCTTCTTTTAGACATGGTAGCCGTTGACAGGTCAGCGTAAAAAGAAATTTCAGCATACGGAGAAGGCAGAGGCATAGATTTCCGTGATGCTCTCATTAACGCTTCTTTAACATGGAAGAAATGCACCCGGACTAGAACATCTCTAGAAGCTGAGGGCGGCAGGTTCTTAGCGCGTGGTAATCTGTGTGCCCGATCCATCAGGAAATCCTGGGACGAGTACGTTGGGACTAGGATCTGGAAAAGTTCCAAAATATAGGGCTGAAGGTCAGCAGGATTTACTGCCTCTGGAATACCCCGGATCCTTACATTGTTACGCCGCGAGCGATCCTCCAGATCGGCCAATTTCATCGCCATGGCGTCGTGTGCAGTCTGCAAAGCTATATGACGGTCCACTAAATCGTTATGGGCCAAACATAGGTCATCTGTCTTAGCCTCCAATGAGTCTGTCCTCTCACCCAGATCTTGTACATCGCGCCTCAGCTCCTGCAGCGCCTCTTTAAGATCCGTTTGAATAGTAGCTCTAAGTTCTTGCAGCATGGCATGGAGTCTGCTTTCTGAAGGTGGTAAGCTGTCAGACATGCAGGGTGGGCCTGCTACGGCCGCTTCCATGGTGAAGGAGGAAACAGAGGAAGGAGATCCGCCATCTTGGGCCTCACGAACCCGGTCTTTTTTTGCCGATTTTGCCGGTTCCAACGCTCGTTGCGCCTTAGGGGGCACCATCTGGAGGCTAGGAGATGTCACCCAGCTGTGGGTGAAGTTTCAGCCCCCGGGTTGCTGTAATTTAGCCGCAGGAATTAAAAGTTTAGCGCTGGTCACAGGAGCTCTCCTCACATGCGACCGCGCGCTGCAACGTCCGGCCACGCCCCCCAGATCTGCAAACAAATTGATTGTGTGAGCCCTTCTGGATGGACACGAATGGGACATCCCCTCGTTGTTTGATCTTCTGATTTTTATTTATTTTTTGTATCTATTTTTTTGGGTTACCCCCAAGGGCTCAACCAGCAATGTGTGATTTAATAAATAATTACTACCGTATGTATGCTTTTTAAAAATGTCTTGATTATTAAATGTATAATTAATAAAAAGGGATTTTTTCCACCAAAAAACAAACTGAAGGAGTTAGGCTAGGGTCAGACGAACGCATTTTTCGAGTTGTCCGTGAAAAAGTGCGTTCGAACGAATGGACGTATTTTTTCACGGAATACGCGATAGCGGTCATACGATGCGCCTTTTCGTCCGTGATTTTGTACGGATCATCAATAAAACACTTTTTGTGTCTGGACGTTATGTTAGCCGGACATTAGCAGCGTCTGACGTCTCCCAATCACACAAACACGCCGCTATGCGGCCGCAGCGCACTCTGTACGTCAGTAGAAGCGGTTTGACGTTCTCGAAAAAATGCGTTCGTTGGCCACTTGCGTTGCGCGGACGAACTTTCGTGCGGCCGTTCGTCGTATGTTCCCCGGCATTGGAAGTCATTTGCTGCTAGCACGGCCGTAATTTCGTGCGGCTAAACGCACGTGAAAAATGCGTTAGTCTGACCCTAGCCTTAATCATTTTAAACAGCATTTCAAAAGTAGAATATTTTTTTTTCTAGAATATCTCTGTATTTTTTTTTTTTAATATACTGTAGTTGAATGTAACAAATCAATCAATAAAAAAAATATATATATGGCACTAATCCCCTTAAGGCTCTTAAATTCATCCACTCGGCCGTATCTGTATTATGCGCACGCAAAGAAAATACTTTAAACAAAGCAGCAAATCGCTATATATTTTACTGTAATACATCAATAATTTAGCTCTGCATTTAATCTTCTCCAGATTATGTTTTCGTTCCATTTAGAATTCTGAGTATTGCTTAGGAGGTTGATATAGGAAACCTGCCCCTTTGACTCTGCTTCCATCTCCCCGTAAGCTCTTTTATAACTGCCTCCGCTGCAGGCTCTCACTTGTCTGGCAGCTAATGAGGCCCTAAAACAATTTTACAATGCATTTAACAGCTCTCTTGACCAAACTCATCTCTTAATTACTTGCAATACACAGTCTTTCCCCCTCGCTGGGGCTGATATATGTGCAGGGCCCTTGCCATAATACTTTTTCTTTTAGCTATAATCGCAGAGATTTCCTTTACCGTTATGATAAGTGTCACTAATATATATATGAACGTGCGTCCATGTTAATTCTTTTTAGTCCCCTGGCTAATTGTCAACAACTTAAAAGGTTTCGCTGTAAATTCTTGCTGGTCTTGGCTGCTAAAAAGCTTTATTTTCCTAAACGCCGACTGATCTTCGTCATGAATACTGAGCGTTTCGCTTGAAAATGGTTACATAGTTACATGAAAAAAGACATGCGTCCATTGGGTTCAGCCTTTCACACATCACCTACTGCTGTTGATCCAAAAGAAGGCAAAAAACCCAGTCTGAAGCGCACGTCAATATGGAACATATTGGGAAAAAATTCCTTCTTGACCCCAGAATGGCGTCAGATGTCTCCTTGGATCAAGCAGCTTATATCCATTGTGACGGAATGGCCGCCCCAATGTTTATTTGCGTTTAATTTTCTTACATTTCATTGCCCCTGTATATAGGGTAGAGTGTCGTGTGATGTGCTGTGCTGTTGTCCAAGTGTGTATCTGTATGTTACAGTTACAAGTTTTTAGAAAGGGCTAACAAGTTCCATAGCACTGTACAATGGATAAGACAGGATAACGTGCATGCAAGTTGGACTCACAGAAGAGTAGGAGAGGACCCTGCTCAAAAGCTCACAATCTAACCATTTGTCCTGCTTCCACCCCTCCCCCAGATCTGGCTTGAACCAGAACTCTTCACAAGTTTCCTTTGTTAGGAGACCAGAATGTGTGTGTGTGGGGGGGGGGGGCGTTTGGGAGGATCCGGAGGAGGGAAATGCGGAGGCGTGTTTTTTACATTTGAGTGTCTGTCTAACTGAAAACCTCTGAATAAAGACATTCTTAATGTTTTGTGTTCAAGCAACAAGGATTCCTCTTCACAGTCTATCAGGGTTATTCAGAGAGAGGTTAAAACCAGGAGAATAAATGGAGAAGTGACAATTCTAGGTCAAAATAGCTGATTTGAAAAGTGAGATAAATGGGAGAATTTTTCTGGTTTGGCTATTTTGACCTAGAATTTTCACTTCTCCAACCATTCTCCTGATTTTCATCTCTCTCTGAATAACCCCCTTACAGGGCTTTTCAGAAAGAGGTGAAATCCTTTAGAATGACTGGAGAATTGAAATTTCTAGGTCAAAATAGTCAAACCAGAAAAATTCTCTCACAGGGTTATCCAAAGAGATTCGAAAAGTCACCGCATGTTCGGTGACTTTTCGTTCTCTTCAATTCGGTTCCTTTTGCCAATTGCATTTCGGTGACCCTGCGGTGTATTCAGCAAACAGCACAGGGTCCCCGAATTGCAGGGAAAAGCTGCCGTAAACCCACCGAAAACTAACCGAATGCATGCTGAAAACAAGCAAAAACATCTGGATTAACCTTCGAAGAGGAGCCGAACAGGAGCCGAAAAGGAGCCGAATCACACAGAGCCGAAGCAGCTGTGACGTAGAGGAGGCAGTGAATAAATTAGAAAAACCATTTGTATGAATCTGGGAAAAAGAAACGCTGTTTGCAAAGAAACTACTGAGCGAAAATGTCTGAAATTTTCACAGGAGGTCCAGGGAATGATAATAAAGAGGGCTGTTACAAAAAAAATAAGCAAACTGAAAAAAAAAAAAAAAAAAATCGGACTTTTAATTTTTTTTTAAAAAATTCAGAAAAATGCTTAAAGTATCCTAAAAAATCTATAAATAAAGAGACTTTTTGCTGCAGAATTTTATAATGAACGGTTTATTAGATATTGAATTAAAACGGGAATATTTTTAACATTGAAGTCTATGGGATTCTCCTGAATAAATTTGCCGAATTAAACCACCGAATGGCAGGGCATTAGGGGAACCTTTCACTGCTGGTTTGTGTTCTCTGAATAGCCGAAGCAGTGCTTTTTCATGGGGATTTCACAGCCCTCGAACAGGCACCGAACAGGCACCGTATGTGCAGGCAATTCGCCAGGATTTGGAGAATTGCCTGCTCTCTGGATAGCCGAATGGCCAGGAAAGGTAACCGAACGCTGATTTTCAGCGTTCGGTTACCTTTCTCAAGCAATTCGAATCTCTTTGGATAACCCTGTCACTCTCAAAGTGTATCTCACTTTCCAAATTGGCTATTTGGTCTAGATTGTACATTCTCCTGGCAATTTCTCAAGGTTTTCACCTCTCTCTGAATAGCCCTGTTAGTGTCGTCTATTCTGTGGGGGTATGAATACTTCCAAGAAAGGGGGACCTGGGGTACCAGGATCCGTAACACCCACATATTAAATATTATAACTCCGTAACATTTAGGGTATAAGTTGCTTGTGTGTTCTTCACTCCAAAGTGCATAATTTTGCATTTATCTACATTAAATTTTATCTGCCATTTAAGTGCCTAAAATCTGGACATGAGCAGAGATGAAATAGAAAACCTTGCAACAGGCTGCAAACACAGGAATGCACAGGAAGCTTTAGAAAAACATAAGCAAATATCCTGGTGACATTTACACTCTTTGTCCCCACTGAGCTGCATTTTATTGGCCTTGGAATAAGCTGTAATAAAGCTACTTTAATAAAAGAAATATTTTAGTAACTGAAACGACTTCCTTTCTACCTACAAGGAGTTAATCATATTTATTCAGGACTCTTCAGGACACTGCAGACTGAGCATCCTGCTCCTTATGTTAAAGGGACACTATATGAAAAATGTACCTCCTTTTTCCCCCTTTAAGTAACTGTGCAGTAGATATTGCTGATAACATCTGCACAATTATTTTGTTTAACCCTTTTCCTGCGGAGGACGTGTGGGGAACGTCCACATTGACTCCCGATATATGCGGGGGACGTTCCCCACACATCCTCCGCAAGCGGGAGCCCCCAGAGAGATACTTACCTCTCTGTCCAGGGTCCCGCGGCGTTCTGACTTCCTTGAAGTCAGACGCCAAATTTATACCCCTCCCGACATCAATGACTTCATCCCGCCATGCATGATGATGTCATTTTTAGGTGACCCCCTGGCAATGCCGCGAGATTGCCTGAAAGGGAGGGGCTCGCCCTCCCGATCGGGAGGATCTGCAAAAAAAAAAAAACAGACACCGCTTTGAAGGGCAGTTTCGATGCCTGTTTTTAACCCCTTAAGTGCTGGATCGCAATCCAGCGTCATTCGGCGCCGGATCACGATCCAGCTCTGGTGGGGGCTGCCACCTTGTACAGCAGCTCCGCCTCTGGGTCCCCCCTCGCTACTGGACATCATCGTGCATGGCGTGATGATGCCAGTTAGCCAGGGAACTCCTAGGTGCCCCGGGATTTCCTAAGGAAATCCCCTGGTGGAGATAGGGGGTTCCTTTGAACCCTGATATCTCTCGAACGTTGGCAGCTAGAGGGGTCATGTTTGGTATCATTCAAAAGGCCAGAGCATGAAACATGACCATGTTTAATAAAAATAAAAATAATAAGATATAATTTTAAAAAAACGCGTTTTTTTTGTGTGTGTGTTTTTTATTAATGCAGCAATATTGTTCACATTTCAATTATAATGTGAACAATGATACTGCACTAATGATTTTTTTTCTATGGGTTGCGTTTGCCAAAAATCACGTAATTCCCCCCCAAAAAAATGTGACGAGTCCCCATTTCAAATTTTTTTAACAAGCACACCCCATATAAAATATAAACGCAATGGCTCGTGTGATAAAATGTGAAAAAAAAACACTTTACACTCTGTAGATGATTAGAAATTCTAAATTTTTTTGCATTTTTTGTTATAATATAAGGGCAGGACATGACATATACATATAATAATGATATATTATGAATCTGCCTAGTCTGTCGGAAAGAACGATATATAATATGTCTGGGTCATATAAAAAACGTGGCTTCAAATCGCGTTTAAACATGATGAGCGAAAGCGGTAAAAATGAACTCTACACACAGACGTGAAATGGCTCAACAGCGAAGGGGTTAATATTTGTTTTAGAGTTATATAATAAAAATTTTCTCAATCAGAGCTGAGCTTAAAAATGTGGATTCCCTGGAGCTTCTTTTGCAAACTGTGTAACTTGTGTGGTTTTCCCGTGCAAGGTGCTCGAGCTGCTGCACTTTTCATGAGTGCTCTCTTCTGCAGGTGTTAGCGGAGACAGGATGATGTCAGCTAGCAGACCATGCTGACATCATTGGTCCCCGAGCTGTTCCCTGGGGATAATCAGATACCCTCTGCCGAATGGCAGTTGTGTGGGTGGAGGAAACCCTCTGTTTCACACAGCATTTAAAGCCAAACGGAGCTAGAGGTAGGGGGTAGGGATGTGCGTTTCGGGTTTCGGAATTTCGGAATTTTCACGAAATTTCCCGATTCGTGTTTTCGGATCCGGCCGATTTTCCGAAAATTTTTAGATCCGAAAATGGCAGATCCGAAAAGTTTTCCGAGCCGAAACGAAATATTTTCGGAATTTTCGAATGTACTTGAAATGTGTCAAATCGAAATTTATTGCTTTGAAACGAGGAGAACAGACGTTCCGAAAAAACGAAAATACGAAAAGTCGATACAAAAAACGAGCTAAGTGACACGAAAATACAAAAAATGGTCGATATTCCGAAACCATTTACAATTCCGAAAAACGAAAATTTCCGAAAATACGAAAAGTCGATACAAAAACGAGCTAAGTGACACGAAAATACGAAAAATGGTCGAAATTCCGAGAAAAAAATGTACACGAAAAACGAGTCGAGCCGATCCGAATCAAAACAGAAATCGGTCGAAACGAGTTGAATCGAAAAGTTTAAAAAACCGAAAAATCGAATCGAACCGAAAAAAAAAACGGTGCACAAGCCTAGTAGGGGGAAAGAGAGACCCTCCACTCCTGGGTGCATAGAGGGTCCCTTTATTTTAGCCCCCAGTCCACACCCCTCACTAATGTTACCTATAAATAGTCATTATGCCTTCTATTTTGTGGTTTCTATGCTACAACAGTTATCTAATACTATAAACATATCTTTTTCACCTGGTTATATATTTTGGTGATTTCTGCCAGAAAAAAAACATATTTCAAAGTAATTGCAATTTTTATTTATGTTACATACATCCTTTGAATCCGAGTGACAGGTATGCAGAGAGGAAGAATTAGATCTGTGCTACCAGACTGTTCAGGATCATTACGATTTCACTTTTATCTGGATATGCAAACAATGTACAAATCATCCAAATGTCTTCATAGATTGAAACTTTGATAAATGAAGAAGAAATGTGAAAGTAGCCGGTTCGAGAAAAAAAAAAAAGAGAGCCAAAACGAAAGACGTGGAGATACTGTCTTTGCCTCACATACATAATTAAGTTATTTTAATTAGTCCAGGAACGTCGGAGAAATGTGCTTACCCTAATTAAAATAAACACTGCTTTGAGAAAGGGAATCAACAAAAAGTTCAATCACTTTTCTCACTCATTATAATTTTATGTTGAAATAATTAATATGTTTAAATGTTCCAAAAAATAACAGAGTTTTCTGTCAAAAGCCAAAGGATTCAGGGACATATAAAATATGGCTTGCAAATAGAGTGCTGTTCTAAAAGCTATTTTAATTCTGGGTGTTTTTGCTCGAAATGGAAAACCACCCTGGGTTATATTTAAGAATTTAATTAGTGCTCTTACTATTTAAAGACAAACATTTTTTTTCTGCTCCCTTGAACCAATTGTGAAATTCAGCAGGGGGGATTTCTACTGACTTAAAGTTTGCCGGTTCAAGGCTCCGTTGATAGTTAGTAGAGGAACCGTATTTGTCTTGATTATTTATTATTATATTCGCATTAAGGCTGGGGTCAGATCAGCGCACTTTTAACGTGCGTTCTGGCGCACATAATTACGGCCGCACTAGCAGCAGATGACGGGCAATGACGGACAATATACGATGTACGGCCGCACAAAAGTTCGGCCGTGCAACGCAAGTGGAATTTGAACGCATTTTTCTGAGAACGCTGAACCGCTAGTACTGACGTACTGAGTGCGCAGCTGCGGCATAGCGGCGTGTGTGCATGATTAGGAGATGTCAGACACTGCTAATGTCCAGCCTACATAACTTCCAGACGCAAAAAGTGTTTTATTGACGATCCGTACAAAATCACGCCCGAAAATGCGCGTCGTCTGACCGTTTTTGCGCATTCCGTGAAAAAATACGTCAATGCGTTCGGACGCACTTTTTCACGTTCGCGGGGAAAAATGCTTTCGTCTGACCCTAGCCTTAAAGTGTTAATGCTGGGCAGATGAGACATAATTTACAAGAATCTTTGAGACTAGAAACTATGTCTGGATCAATGTCATTACTGTATGTTAACCCCTTACAGACCAATGACGGAGCTGTTCCATCATTAATGCATTGACTTTAAAGACCCTTGGTCCTTAAGGGGGTTAAACTATAAAATTATCAGCTTGATTTCCAGAATTGAATAAAAACATATTTTCTGCTATAATCGAGCGCATATCGTTTAAGGGATTATTCCAAGAGAGCCAAATTGGCCACCGAATTGCAATTTCCTGGCCATTCAGCTATTCAAAAAGATGGCCATTCGACAAATATTGGCGAATTGCCAGAGAAATACGGTGACCTTCATCTGCAGTGAAATCCTCCATAGAGAAGTTAATCTATTCAGAGAACACAGAACAGCACCGAAATGTCAGTGAAATTACCAGATTTTTGGAGATTTCATTCGACAGGTTTAAGCATCCCATAGCTTTAGATGTAAAAAAAAAAAATCCCTGTGTTTCTTAACTATTTATTGAACATAGTTACATAGTTACATAGTTATATAGGCTGAAAAAAGACATGCGTCCATCGGGTTCAGCCTCTCCCACATAACCTACTGCTGTTGATCCAAAAGAAGGCAAAAAACCCAGTCTGAAGTGCTCGCCAATATGCAACATACTGGGAAAAAATTCCTTCTTGACCCCAGAATGGCGTCAGATTTCTCCTTGGATCAAGAAGCTTTTACCCACATATTAAATATTATAACCCTTAATATTCTGTGTCTGCAGGAAGTCATCCAGTCGTTTTTTAAAAGTCTGTACAGACTCTGACCCAACCACCTCAACAGGCAGAGAATTCCACAGCTTTATTGTTCTCACCGTAAAATAACCCTTCCTATGCTTTAAGCTAAATTTTCTTTCTTCCAGTCTAAATGGATGACCCCTTGTCCTATGTATAGTCCTGTTAATGAATAGGTTATCAGACAATGGTTGATAATGGTCCCGTATATATTTATATAAGGTTATCAGATCCCCTCTAAAGCGCCTTTTCTCTAAACTAAACAGGTTTAAGCTTGTTAGTCTTTCCTCATAACTTAACCCTTCCATCCCCCTTATTAATTTAGTTGCCCGTCTCTGCACTTTTTCTAGCGATATAATATCTTTTTTTAAGACAGGTGCCCAAAATTGCACGGCATATTCAAGGTGCGGTCTTACCATTGATTTATACAGAGGCAGAACCATTTATTTTTTTCATTTGCAGGAAAAACTCTATATTAATTTATTTTTTAGAATTATTTTAGCCATTTTTGGGGATTTTGTTGGCAAAATATATTATTCAGATTTATATTTTTTTCTGCATGCCGTTTTTTTTTACTCTGTAACAGACCTGGCTTGATCCTCATTTTCCTACAGAGCACCACAATTATGGAATAACCTCCCAGACGCCATCAAATCTTCCCCCAGACTAAAGTCCCTTAAGAGATCTCTATTAGCATACCTCGATACAGAATGCACCTGTAAGCATGTAACATAGTGACTATATACAGAATGCACCTGTAAACATGTAACATGACTATATACAGAATGCACCTGTAAACATGTAACATAGTGACTATATACAGAATGCACCTGTAAACATGTAACATAGAGACTATATACAGAATGCACCTGTAAACATGTAACATGACTATATACAGAATGCACCTGTAAACATGTAACATAGTGACTATATACAGAATGCTGTAGGATCTTATGGTGGTTCTCTTGTCTTGTCTCGTTCACATATATGGTAAAAAACAAAGAGAATACAATAGTGCAGACGAAATTACAACGGTAATAACTATGAATACTGTGTTGTTCCCACTCACAAAAGGAGAGCCCCAGCACTGGCTCTGAGTGGGTCAGCGTATGTGGTCAATGGTTCTCCTCTGAAGGGAATGACCTATCGCCTTCAGTGATGACGGTTAGCTTCCGATATGTGTGTGAGAGGAAACATGTGGAAAGAAGAGAAAAACTCCTTTGCGTGGATCTATCAGACACACAATGTAGTATTGGTGAAGGAATTGCACTCACGTGGGTTGGAGCTTAAAGCCAAGCTCTAGGACAGACCGCTTGTGGACTTATTGGAGGAAAAGTCCATAGAAACCTCTTTAGACAGCAAACACACCAGGGACTGATGCAAAGAAAAATTTAATAGAACTTTAAAACATTATATAAAAAAATAAAAAGCAATATCTGGCTCAGCCAGTATACCCAGACGCGTTTCGCCACAACATGTGGCTTCCTCAGTCCGACTGAGGAAGCCACATGTTGTGGCGAAACGCGTCTGGGTATACTGGCTGAGCCAGATATTGCTTTTTATTTTTTTATATAATGTTTTAAAGTTCTATTAAATTTTTCTTTGCATCAGTCCCTGGTGTGTTTGCTGTCTAAAGAGGTTTCTATGGACTTTTCCTCCAATAAGTCCACAAGCGGTCTGTCCTAGAGCTTGGCTTTAAGCTCCAACCCACGTGAGTGCAATTCCTTCACCAATACTACATTGTGTGTCTGATAGATCCACGCAAAGGAGTTTTTCTCTTCTTTCCACATGTTTCCTCTCACACACATATCGGAAGCTAACCGTCATCACTGAAGGCGATAGGTCATCCCCTTCAGAGGAGAACCATTGACCACATACGCTGACCCACTCAGAGCCAGTGCTGGGGCTCTCCTTTTGTGAGTGGGAACAACACAGTATTCATAGTTATTACCGTTGTAATTTCGTCTGCACTATTGTATTCTCTTTGTTTTTTACCATATATGTGAACGAGACAAGACAAGAGAACCACCATAAGATCCTACAGCGATATTTATCGCGCCGCCAGTTACGTATTTGTTGTTCATTGTTCACTGGTTTGGGGGAAACCACTGAGTGCTGGTTGGCTTTGGAATTTTGGTGGCGGCACAGGCGGGGGCGCCTACCACTTTTGTTGTGTTATATACAGAATGCACCTGTAAACATGTAACATAGAGACTATATACAGAATGCACCTGTAAACATGTAACATAGTGACTATATACAGAATGCACCTGTAAACATGTAACATAGTGACTATATACAGAATGCACCTGTAAACATGTAACATAGAGACTATATACAGAATGCACCTGTAAGCATGTAACATAGTGACTATATACAGAATGCACCTGTAAACATGTAACATGACTATATACAGAATGCACCTGTAAACATGTAACATAGTGACTATATACAGAATGCACCTGTAAACATGTAACATAGAGACTATATACAGAATGCACCTGTAAACATGTAACATAGTGACTATATACAGAATGCACCTGTAAACATGTAACACAGTGACTATATACAGAATGCACCTGTAAGCATGTAACATAGTGACTATATACAGAATGCACCTGTAAACATGTAACATAATGACTATATACAGAATGCACCTGTAAACATGTAACATAGTGACTATATTTATTTTCTGTTAATCTGTATGTTTGTGTTTAGGTTTTAATATCTTGCATTTATTACTTTGTATTTCCGTACCTACTGTAACAATTCAATGTTCTTGAACCCAGGACATACTTGAAAACGAGAGAAATCTCAATGTATCCTTCCTGGTAAAATCCTTTATAAATAAATAAATAAATTATTCATGGTTCGTTATATATTATTTACAGGCATTTTCTTGCACTAGTTCTTTTTTTAAAATGCGCTTTAAAAATTGCTGTTTTTTCACTGGGTTTTTTGTTTGTTTTTTTTTACCCCTGTTCGGTGGCTGGTCGTCTTTTTATGGCAGCTGGTCGACGGTCTGTTCGGTGTGTCCTCAGCAGTTTGAGGATCGATTCGGCGGTCTGTTCGGCGAGTCACCTGCATTTTTTGGTCGGTTTGCAGTTGCGTTCGGCGATTTTTTGAATCGATTTGGCATTTTTGCGGGGGTTTTCAAATCGATTCGGAGGTTTTACAGTGGTTTGAGGATGCTTTCAGCGTGTGGATTTTCCCTGCACATCGGAGACTATGTAGAATGCTGAATTCACGCAGGGTCAGCAAATTTAACTTTCCGAAGTGCGGCGAACAAGAGACAACAATGTCCATAACATTTCGGTGCTCTCTGAATAACCCCTTTAGTATTTCACCATCGATGGATAAAAAAAAAATGTGATTATCGTAACATACAGGGTTATTCAGAGAGAGGTGAAACTCGAGAACGTTTGGAGAAGTGAAAATTCTAGGTCAAAATAGCCAAACCAGAAAAATTCTCCCATTTATCTCACTTTCCAAATTGGCTATTTTGACCTAGAATTTTCACTTCTCCAAAAGTTCTCCAGAGTTTCACCTTTCTCTGAATAACCCTGACAGTGTAATGCTACATTTGAAATGTTTTATTACTATATACACTGTGCATGTAATAAGTATTAGTAGAACTGAAAGAATAGCAAATATACGCAAAAGAAACAGCTGCAGTAATATTAGTTCTGTTTTGAGAAGCACCGGCATTTCTCAGCACCGTAACACCGGCAAACACTGGTGCTTAGTGGATAACTCCCTCAGTATTTACAGTTAGTGCAACTGAATATATATTTAGCAACAATACTTGTTTACTTGGGCCCCTTGAATACAGTTTCTAGTCTAGTCACTACTGTTTATGCTGAAGAAATCAATGAATGTGATGCCATTTTTTAAAAATCATTTAAAACAAAACTAATGCGTGGAAATAATATTGACGTTCCTATGAATAACAATAAAAAGGTCTGTTACAGAATAAAAAAAAGTCATCTTTTAAAAAAAGATTGTAATCAAACGTTTCGCCGAAAAAATCCAGAAAATGCCTAAAAATTCTAAAAAATAAATGAATTAAAGACTTCTTGCTGCAAATGAAAAGAATAAATGGTTGAATAAATATTTTTTTTTAAAAGAAAAAAAGGGGAATTTTTTTCACATTGAACCCTATGGGATTCGCCTGTTTAAACCTGTCAAACAAAAGCACTGGAACTCAGGGTATTTTGCCAACTTTTCGCTGCTGCTCGGCATTCTCTTAATAAATGAATGATAAACTTCTCTGTGCCTTATTGCACTGTATTACCCTGGCAATTCGCCAATATTTGGCGAATTGACATCTTTCTGAATAGCTGAATTGCCACACAATTCACCATTCGGTGGCCAATTCGGCTCTCTTCGAATAACCCCTTAATACATTACGCTGGAATTTGTCAGGGCTATTTATTATGACGTGTATTTTCTCATATATATATATATATATATATATATATTATAGTATTATTAATGACAGTGCCTCCAATACCAATGATATAATTTGGTTATTTACCCTTAAAATAAGGATTAATAACCAATCAATGAATTATCAGGAAGCTTGACACATGATATGACAAGAGGTTAAACAAGATACATAACGTGATTGGGGAGAAGAGAAACATGAGCTTGACAAGGGGAGAGGAGAATCATGAGTCACAACATGTAGTGTAGGGAGAGGAGAATCATGAGACATGACATATGTTGTGCAGAGAAGAGAATCATGAGACATAATGTGTGGGTAGGGAGTTGGGGAGTAAGGAGAATAACAAGACAGCATAACGTAACATGCAGGATGGGTAGTGGAAACTCATAAGACCTAATATGTTGTTAGGAGGTGAGGAGAATCATGAGACATTAACATGTGGTTGGGAAGGGATATGAGGAGAATCATGAGACATTAACATGTGGTTGGGAAGGGATATGAGGAGAATCATGAGACATTAACATGTGGTTAACAGGTGGGGAGAATCACGAGACATGACAAGGAGTTAGGAGATGAAAGTCATGAGACGTTAATGTGGTAGGGATATGAAGAGAATCATGAAACATGGCATGTGGTTAGGAGATGAGTAGAATCACAAGACAAGACATGGAGTTAGGAGGTGAGGAAACTCATCAGATGGGATTAGGGGATGAGGAGAATCATGAGACATGGCATGTGGTTAGGTGTTGACAAGAGTCACAAAGCATGACGTTTGGTTAGGGGAAGAAGAGACTCAGAAGACATGACATGTGGTATAGGGAGAGGTGACTCAGAGACATGACATGTTACATAGGGAGAGGAGACTCACAAGACATGACATTTGGATAGGTTGTTGAGAAGTATCATGAGACATGACATGTGGCATAGGGAGAGGAGAAGCCGAGACATGACATGTAACATGGAGAAAGGACCATTCTAGTCATAGAAGAGGGAGAAGCATGCAAACTTCCAACATTGTAGACCAGTGGTTCCCATCCGTGGTCCTCAAGTACCCCTACCAGGTCAGGTTTGCCAGATATCTGAAGCACAGCACAGGTGATATGATTTGCTGCTCAGTGATTGCAGGATTCAGTCTGCATTTTCCCAAGGTAATCCTTAAAACCTGGCCTGTTAGGGGTACTTGAGGACCGCGGTTGGGAACCACTGTTGCAGACAATGAATTGTCTATCTCTTCAGGTCAGGCCATTGAACCCCTTTTTCCCCTGTGTGCTTTTCAAACTATAAAATCCTTAACATTTAAGTTGGTGATCGTACTAATATAAATATATTGAAATCTCCGTAATATCTTCTTGCTGAACATTAATATGCAATCTTTTACCTTCATTTATTTGGTCAGTTTGCAGGCGAAATTCAGTGAGCACGCGGGATCATTTCATTAGGGCACAATTCAGATTTGAAAAGAAGAAACCGGATAGAGAACAAGCTCATTTTATATGCTCTCCCAGGACCACACTGCTGTATTTTTATTCAATCAATAAAGAGTTTACGGACTCCTAATAATGTTATAAACAAGCTAGTAGAACTGACAAATATTTTTCGAGATCAGTGAGATAGCCTACAACATTATGATACATCAATTCTCACTCATCTCTGAGGATTTTCACAACATTAAAGCAACCTCTATAAAAAGCCTACAAGAAAAGCGAAACACAAAAGCGAACACATGTATTGCCAACATTATTAATTCTATTCATTAAGTGAGCACGAAGCTTGATTAATACTGAGTTTTATCATTATATGGCAGCATATTACACCATTAAGCGAACAGAACCTATTTTTCTTATAAATATTGATTGATTCATTTTAGTATTAATTAAATTCCCATAATGTGGATCTTAGCAGAGGCGTATTTTAAGGGAAGAATAAGGATCAGCGCACGAAATCCTCTGAAATCATAAAATGAATTTATTTACTGGTAATTGAGAAATGACCATAAATTGTGTTTTTCTAATGAGTGTTGATTTGAACGTTAAAATAAACGTTACACTTAAATAATAAAATAATACTCGTGATTTCATTTTTTGCTTGAAACCATACTTTTTTTAATAAAAAAAGGGCAAATGTCTAAATTTTCCACATTCAACACAACAACCTGGACAACATTGCATTCTGTCATGCATATTCCATTCTGCTGCCCTTTCCATTTTTCTCCACGAGTTGTGAGTCATACAGGGTTATCCAAAGAGATTCGAAAAGTCACCGCACGTTCGGTGACTTTTCGTTCTCTTCAATTCGGTTCCTTTTGCCGATTGCATTTCGGTGACCCTGCGGTGTATTCAGCAAACACCACAAGGCCCCCGAATTGCAGGGAAAAGCTGCCGTAAACCTGACGAACACTAACCGAATGCACGCTGAAAACAAGCAAAAACATCTGGATTAACCTTCGAAGAGGAGCCGAACAGGAGCCGAAAAGGAGCCGAATCACACAGAGCCGAAGCAGCTGTGACGTAGAGGAGGCAGTGAATAAATTAGAAAAACCATTTGTATGAATCTGGGAAAAAGAAACGCTGTTTGCAAAGAAACTACTGAGCGAAAATGTCTGAAATTTTCACAGGAGGTCCAGGGAATGATAATAAAGAGGGCTGTTACAAAAAAAATAAGCAAACTGAAAAAAAAAAAAAATCGGACTTTTAATTTTTTTTTTAAAAATTCAGAAAAATGCTTAAAGTATCCTAAAAAATCTATAAATAAAGAGACTTTTTGCTGCAGAATTTTATAATGAACGGTTTATTAGATATTGAATTAAAACGGGAATATTTTTAACATTGAAGTCTATGGGATTCTCCTGAATAAATTTGCCGAATTAAACCACCGAATGGCAGGGCATTAGGGGAACCTTTCACTGCTGGTTTGTGTTCTCTGAATAGCCGAAGCAGTGCTTTTTCATGGGGATTTCACTGCCCTCGAACAGGGACCGAACAGGCACCGTATGTGCCGGCAATTCGACAGGATTTGGAGAATTGCCTGCTCTCTGGATAGCCGAATGGCCAGGAAAGGTAACCGAACGCTGATTTTCAGCGTTCGGTTACCTTTCTCAAGCAATTCGAATCTCTTTGGATAACCCTGATAGTAACACAGCATTTCTTATTGATGTTAGTCCTTCATGTACACGGACTTTCCTATTGGAAAATATGGTACTTCACATGTTCCATAGTCATGTTAAAAAGACTCCATAACACCTTATGATAAATTGTATACATAGAAAGAAATTCACAGGTTCGTTTTTTTCCATGTTTTCTTAATTTTAACCCCTTGGCTGCGGAGGATGTGTGGGGAACATCCTCATTGACTCCCTCTATATGCGGAGGACGTTCCCCACATGTTATCCGCTCGGCTGGAGCCTGGGGGGATACTCCCCTCTCTCCTCTGGGGTCCCATGGCGTTCTGACTTCTAGGATATCAGACGCGTCTTTTAAGGGCCGCCTCACGTAAATCGATGACGTCATTTTCGGGCGAACCCCGGGAGATCGCATGAAAGGGAGGGGTGATCATTTTGGATCCCTCTCCCTCCCGATCGGGAGGTCACAGCCGCACAAACCAGGGAGGTCACAGCCGCACAAAGAGTCTCCCCTTTTAAGCGGTGCCTGGTTTTAACCCCTTACGTACCGGGTTGCGATCTGGCGCCGGATCGCGGCCTAGCTCAGTGGGGGCTGCCATCTTGGATGGCGGCTCCACTTCCGGGTCCCCATTTCAATTATAATGTGAACAATGATGCTGCACTAATGATTTTTTTCTATGGGGTGCGTTTGATAAAAATTACGTAATTCCCCCCAAAAAAATGTAACTGTCCCTATTTCAATTTTTTTTAACAAGCGTAGCCCATAGAAAATATAAACGCAAAAACTTGCTTGATAAAATTTGAAAAAAACCACTTTACATGTTGTCGATGATTAACCACTTGAATGCTAAGGACGCGCTCAGCGCGTCCTCAGCATTCCCGCTGGTGTGCTGAGGACGCGCTGAGCGCGTCCTCACATCGGGGTCAGCGTTCGGCCGGGTTCCGGCCGATCGCTGGCCCCTCCGGTGCGGGCTGACATCCTGGATGTCAGCCCGGCATCCGGACCAGCAGCCGCCATTATTAGGTGTCATCGCGGGGGCGCGATGACACCTAATTCAGGCGCCCCCCCCCGCATGTGCGGAGGAGGCGCCTGAAAGGGAGGGGGGGGAGGTCCTTCGGACCTCTCTCCCTCCCGATCGGTGGCTCTGCGGGGCTTAACCCAGGCATCATTTGGAAGGGCACAGCCTGCCCTTCCAAATGATGCCTGGCATTAACCCCTGGGGAGCTGGATCGCGAATCGGCGCTGAAAAGCGCCGGTTCGCGATCCTTTCCCGGAGCTGGCCGACATCTTGGATGTCGGCCAAGCTTCCGGGAACTCCCCCAGAGGACTGGCGTCATCGTGCGTAGCACGATGACGCCAGTCCTAGCGTTAACCCCTAACTGCCACCAAGTGTGGAGATAGGGAGTTCCAATGAACTCCCTATCTCCCGATCCGTGGCAGTTAGGGGTTAAATTTTGATATGGTTGGATCGGCCAGAGCATGGCCGTTCCAACGATACCAAACATGAAAGTTAAAAATTTTGTAAAAAATAAAAAAAAAAAAAAAAAAAAAAAAATTAAAAAAAAAAAATAAACACTTTTTTTTTATTTTTTTTGGTTTGTTAGTGTAGCAATATTGTTCCCATTTCAATTATAATGTGAACAATGATGCTGCACTAACGATTTTTGTATGCGGTGCGTTTGTTAAAAATAGTGTCATTTTCCCCAAAAAAAAATGTAACGAGACCCCATCTCTAATTTTTTTAACAAGCGCACCCCATACAAAATATAACCGCAATTGCTCGCATGTTAAAATGTGGAAAAAAACACTTTACACATTGTAAATTATTGAAAATACATATTTTATTGCATTTTTTGTTATAATATACAGACATGACATAACGTATACATATAATAATGACATATTATGAATCTACCGAGTCTGACGGAAAGAACGATATATAATATGTCGGTGTCATATACTAAAATAAGCCTTAAAAACACGTTTAAACATGATGCGCAAAACAGGTAAAAAATGACCTCAGCACAGGGGCGGGAAAAGCCTCAGCAGCGAAAGGGTTAAAAATTCAAATTTTATTGCATTTTTTGTTATAATATACAGGCAGGGCATAACGTATACCTATAATAATGATATATTATGAATCTGCGGAGTCTGCCGGAAAGAACGATATATAATATGTCTGGGTTGTATAATAAAACGAGGCTTCAAATCGCGTTTAAACATGATGACCAAAAGCAGTAAAAATTCAGCACACAGCGGTGAAATGGCTCAGCAGTGAAAGGGTTAAGGAATATTTGGAATGAGCTCATTTGTTTGGGAAGCAGGGTTCTGCTATTTATTTAGTTGAATACTTGAATTCTACTTTCTGCTGGGCCAGAACAAAAGACTTAAACCCATTAGAACGTCATCTGTAGGAATCTCCAGAAAGCTTAATCATTGCTTGAGAAAACGTCCTTACTTTGCAATCAAGTCACTTCTTGGAGGCTGTGAAGCATCATCGTGATAGAGACATAGAAACATAGAAAAATGTCGGCAGATAAGAACCTTTCGGCCCATCTAGTCTGCCCAATTACATGGATACTTAACCTGCATTTATCTTTTGTTTAGGATAGCCTTATGCCTATCCCATGCTTGCTTAAATTCAATTACTGTCTTGGCCTCTACCACTTCAACTGGAAGACTGTTCCATGTATCCACCCCCCTCTCAGTAAAATAATGCTTCCTGATGTTACTTTTAAACCTTTGCTCCTCTAATCTAAGACTATGTCCTCTTGTTTTGCTACTTTGTTTCCGTTTAAATATACTCCCTTCCTCTACCTTGTGGATTCCCTTTACGTATTTAAATGTTTCTATCATATCTCCTCTGTCTCGTCTTTTCTCCAAGCTGTACATGTTAAGATCATTAAGCCTTTCCTGGTAACTTTTCTCCTTCAAGCCGTACACCATTTTTCAAGCCGTACACCATTTTAATGCTCCTCATCTTAATCAGGGAGTTGGAGGCAATTTAACCTTAGCAGTCATCCAACACCCCATTAATATGATCAGTTCGATCTGTTCGGAGTTCGCATCGAACATTGGCCATTTGGCTGTTCGCCGAACTCCGAACATTTCTGCATTTTCGGTTTGAGTTCGCCCACAATGCACCACAATGGACCACAATGCACTTTTCCACTGGCCTGAAGCTTGTAATTGGCTACAGCCTTGCACCTGACCACAGGCAGGTGCAAGACAGGTGCAAGACTATGCCAATCACGGCTCAGAGTCCTGATTGGGCAAATTTTGCCCAATCATGGGCTCACAGAGCTAAATCCCGCAGCACACTATATAAGGCTTCACACAGCCCCAGCACGTGGTTTTTGAGAGGAGATTGTTCTGTTAATGTGTCTTCTCAGTGCCAGCAGCTATTGGGGGGGTCTCACTTCTACAAGATATCTGGGAATTGTTGTAATCGGTGTCTTGTCACTGCTAGCAGCTATTGGGGGGTCTCACTTCTACAAGATATCTGGGAATTGTAATCTGTGTCTTGTCACTGCCACCCATCAGGGGGTCTCACTGATTTATAGGAGGTTCCTGGGAATTATAACCTGTGTCTTGTCACTGCCACCCATCAGGGGGTCTCACTGATTTATAGGTGGTTTCTGGGAATTTTAATCTGTGTCTTGTCACTGGCTGCCAGCTATCAGGGTGTCTCACTCAGTTATACCAAAGTTCTGGAAATATTTAATCTAGATAACACGGACGGTTGAATTAGAGTTCTGCATATCTCCAATTTTTATAACAGAATTGAATCAGAGTTCTGTATATCTTTAATCTATATATCACTCACAATGTCAGAAAGACCAAAAAAGACAGGCAGACGCTCCCAGACACAGATAAGCGGGCAAGCAGCCTCTGTGTCAGGAGGCTGTGCCTCTGGTCGTCGTGGACGTGGTACATCCTCTGCAGGGGCACGCTTGTCCTTTCTAACTGCTGCTGGCCGTCTTAAGCAGCAGCAACATACAGAGGATTTGGTGGATTGGCTAACCAGGCCATCCTCATCCTTTGAGTCCTCTGCCAGCTAGGCTTGTAGTGGTTTACAGTCCACCTTAGCTGCCAAAACATCTAATTCAGCCTCCATGTCAACAGCTACTCCTGCCGTAGCCTCACTATCACACACGGAGGAGTCAGCTGAATTGTTTGACTACAATGACAGTGACATGCTGCTTGAGGATGCGCAGCAATTATAGTGCTCTGATTCAAACTCTGAGGTTGAGGAAGAGAGTATAATCAACCTAGAGGAAGGATGTGCCAGTGACACACAAATAACTGGCACTCATGTTGCCCCAGCAGCCGCAGCATACTGCCAAGTTGGCTCCAGTGACGAGGAGATAGGGGGTAATGATGATGATGAGGTCACTGACTCCACCTGGGTGCCTGATCGAACAGAGGAGTCAAGGGAGGAGGAGGAGGCACAACAAAAATGAGGCAGAACGTCCTCTATGACCAATCGTAGCCAGTCCAAGGAATCAGAAGTCACAGCTGCTCAAGTGCAGAGTGCTGTTGTCTCAATGCACATATACAGGAAGTCTGCTGTCTAGGAGTTCTTTAAGAAATGTGCAGCAGACCGCTGTAATCTATGTCAGATGAGGATCAAGCGTGGGAAAGACATCCCACGCTTGGGTACCACGTGCTTGAGGCGACATATGACCACCTGCCACGCATCCTGTTGGCACAACACTTTGCGTAGGTCCTCCTCCTCATCTGTCTCTACCCCCACTATATGTCCTGCCATGTCATTGCCTACAACCTCCACTGACAGGGATGATGCTATAGTAATGGGTGTACCAGGTCCTTCCTCAGAATGTGACAGCATCCATCAGCTGAACATTTGCGCAGTCAGATTACGTTGCCCCCAGCTGATGCAGCGTAAGAAAAAATATAGTCCCAACCATCCCCAAGCACAGCGTCTAAATGCCAGCTTAGCAAAATTACTCGCATTACAGCTGCTGCCTTTCCAGCTGGTGGACTCTGCTTCCTTCCGTGAATTTGCTGAATGTGCTGTACCACAGTGGCAGGTTCCAAAACGCCATTTCTTTTCACGGAAGGCCATTCCAGCACTATACCAGCACGTGGAAGACAATGTTATGGAGTCATTGGGAAAGGCAGTTAGCAGCAAGGTGCACATGACTTTAGACACGTGGTCCAGCAAGCATGGACAGGGCCATTGCATTTCCTTCACGACACACTGGGTAACTCTGATTGCAGCTGGGAGGGATCCAGGACGGGGCTCTGTGCTGGAGCTTGTTCATCCACCACGCCTCCAGAAAGCTGCTTGTATGAGGTCTATCTGCTCCACCACCTCTTCTTCTTCCTCCTCCTCCTCCTCCTACTCCTCCTTCTCTGTCTCTAGCGAAGTGGCAGTTAAACCCACGTGTGGCAGGGGCTACGCAATGGCTCAACCAAAAAGATGCCATACTGTGCTTCAGCTGGTTTGTTTAGGGGACAGAAGCCACACCGGGCCAGAAATTCTGTCAGCTCTGCAGGGGCAGGTGCAGAGATGGTTAACACCACGCCAGCTTCAGATGGGAATGGTCGTCTGTGATAATGGCAGCATCCTTCTCTCCGCCCTACGCCAGGGTAAGTTGACGCATGTACCATGCCTAGCACACGTCCTAAATCTGGTGGTACAGCGTTTCCTAACCAGGTACCCAGGGCTGGCACAGCTTCTCAGCCAGGCCAGAAAAGTCTGCAGCCACTTCAGACGGTCAGTCCCAGCAAGTGTTCGCCTGGCAGAAATTCAAAGAGAATTCCACCTTCCCACAAACCGTCTGATCTGTGACATGCCCACCAGGTGGAACTTGACATTAGCAATGCTGCAGCGTCTGCACAAGTAGCAGAGGGCCATCAATGAGTACCTGTGTGAGTATGGCACAAGGACAGGTTCAGGTCAACTTGGTTCCCCCCACCCCTGCAGTGGCTGATGATCAAGGATGCATGCACTGTACTGTCACCATTTGAGTAGGCAATGAGGATGGTGAGCAGGGACAGTGCATGCATCAGTGACACAATTCCTTTAGTGTTCCTGCTGGAGCGCACTCTGCGGGGAATTATAGATTTGGCATTAGAGGCAGAGCAGCAGGAGGAAGAGGAGGCCTTCCCTAGATCTCAAGGCCCCAGTCTTTACGCAGACAGCATTCCTGTGGGTCCTCAGATCAGACAGGAGTAGGATGAGGAGGAGGAGGAATATTTAAGTAGTGGGGGCATTGAAGGTGGGGATTCCTCAAGGGAGGGTTTTGTGTGCCCAGAAACCCAAGTACTAGTACGTGGCTGGGAGGAGGAAGTGCACGATGGGGTCATCCTCATTGACCAGGAAGACTCGGAAGCTAATGCCACCTCCAACCTACGCTGCATGGGCTCCCTTATCCTGCAAAGCCTGCTAAAGAACCCCAGGATTCGTGCTATCAAGGAGAGGGATCATTACTGGTTGGCAAGCCTTCTTGATCCATGATATAAGGGTAAAGTTGCGCTCATCCTGCCCGCACAGAGGGAGGACCGGATGAAACAACTTGAGTACGCTCTAAAGTAGACATGTGCACAGCACAAAATTTCGTTTTGAACTAATGAATTAGTCCTAAAATGCAATTTATTTAGTTGCTAAAGAAATTAGTTTTCAGTTCTATAGTATGAAAACTAATTTCATTCATCTGAAAACTAGTGGATACAATTACTATTGTAGTGGCTCCTCAGAGGGCTGATATCACTGCTTGTTACAGTATCTCTCACTCTCAGCACAATGTGGGCCATATTACATAGTTGGTGCTAACTTAACCAGAGCTGTTGTAAACTTCCCAGAGCCATTATAGCCTATGGAGGTTTTCAGTTTATAACAGCTCTAGTTAAGTTAGTACCAACATTGTAATACTGCCCCGTATCAGGCAAAGCTGTTACAGTAACTGACTGCTGCTCATCACAGCGCTCAGAGTTTCAGTAAAACTAGTAAATAATATTTTTATATATAAGAGGTTAGAACAATATTATTTCCTTGTTTTACTGAAACTCTGAGTGCTGTTACATTGTACTGTACAGCTGAGCCTGATACATTGTACTGAGAGATAATGTAACAAGCAGCTGATCTCCGCGCTCACTGCCACTGGATTTAAAGGGCTAAAAAAAAAAGGCTCCACTCTGTATAATGTTTAGAACATCCTCCTGCATTAATTAATACCCCTCTCTGTATAATGTATACAACATCCACCTGCATTAATTAATACCCCTCTCTGTATAATATATAGAACATCCTCCTGAATTAATTAATGTCCCTCTCTGTATAGAACATCCTCCTCAATTTATACCTTTCTCTGTATAATGTATAGAACATCCTCCTGCATTAATTAATGCCCCTCTCTGTATAGAACATCCTACTGCATTGGCATGTGGAGGGTGCAGAACTTCAGATGTTGCGATCTTCATTGTTGGTCTCCTTCACTCATCAATGTAATACCACAAAAAGGACTGAAACTAAAATGTAGTGCATTTTATTTTAGTTTCTTTCGTTTTTTGTACTGAGCAGTTTCGTTTCTCTTGAGTCACACGAAAACTAAATTATCCCAAAATTCGTACTAAATCGTTTTAGTACTAAAACGAATGCACATGTCTCCTCTAAATCGACACTTGTGTAACACCTTTCCAGGCACTGGTAGATTAGCAAGTGATGACACAGGTGCTTCTGAGGCTGCAGATGATCAGAGGAAGTGCGGTGAAGGCCCGGGCCGCTTGACTGATGCCTTTTTAAATTTTTTTAGTCCACGATGCCCAGGGACGTCAAATGTAGGCACCCATTGCCAGCGTCTTCACCATATGATGCAGGACTACCTAGGATTAAGGGCAGACCTGGATACCTTTCCAGCAGATGATCCACTGGCTTACTGGGTGTTGAGATTGGATCACTGGCCAGAATTTAGCCAATATGCTATGCAGCTGCTAGGTTGCCCTTCATCCAGCGTGCTGTCTGAAAGGACGTTCAGAGGTTTTGTCACACACAAAAGAGTGCGTCTGTCCACCGACTCTGTAGACCGGCTGACATTTATAAAAATGAATCAGTCCTGAATCAGCAGCTTTCAATCCCCTGATGCTGACGTAACTGAATAGATCGGGGATCTCTTCTGCTTTACCAAAACCTCCACCCCTGCACTCTTCCACAATACCTCAGAGGGGTTATGTTGTGAAGGCACTAGTTGGCACCAAAGGCCTAATATTTGGGTGCACTGCCACTGACGCCTATATCAGATTCATATCATTTTAATATTGGACCGCAGGGTCCAACCCTGCACTCTTCCACAATACCACAGAGGGGTTACAGTGTGACGGCACTGTTGCCGACACTAAAGGCCCAATTTTAAAGCACCTATTGTTACTTTCATCCAAAACCTGCATAAGTTTCACCATAATTTAGCCAAAAAATCACTAAACTTGTTCTGCGTGTCCTAAAATGTCTCCTCTTTCATACAGGCTGCCGCCCCAAGCAGTTGTTTATGAATAGATTAAAGGAAAAACATTTACCATCATTTGAAATGTCATTTTTTTTTGTTTTTAAATGTTTCTATACATCCTACAACTCCGCCACTTCACGGGCAGCTTATGGGAACCTCCTAGGCACGATATTTGAAGGAATTTTTCATTTTTATTCTTAACCTTTATTTCATGGAAAACTCACTGTTCCTTTAAAAACTTTTTTTTTTTACTTTTTGTCCTTGTTTCCTGTCCCCCAGGGCACCCCCATACACCATTTATGGCAAATATCTTGCATATATGCCCTCTTGGAGGGCAGTCTAAAAATCGAACTTTCGAGTCCCATTGACTTGCATTGAGTTCGGTTCGTGTTCGACTTCGAACTCGAAATTTTTGAAATTGTTCAAATGTGAACCGAACACGGGGGTGTTCGGCTCATCACTAGTCAGAACCTATTAATGAGATTTTCCATTTCATCGGGCTCAAATTTTGCAAGAGTGGTTCAGGGAGCATGAGACATTCTTTTCACCCATGGATTGGCCACCACATAGTCCATAACTTAACCCCATTGAGAATCTTTGGACTGTGCTGGTGAAGACTTTACGTAGCTCTTGACTCAATCAATGCAAGATCTTGGCAAAAAATTAATGCAACTCTGGACGTAAATAAATGTTATGACTTGCATAAGCTTATCGAAGTGATGCCACGGCGAATGCAGCGGTATTGCAAAAGATAGTCCAGCAAAATATTAGAGCATGTGACTTTTTGGCTAGGCAGTTGTGATATAGCCACTGGCCACAGGGATCAGTATTTCACGCTTTTCTTTATTAAGCAGCCACAGAACTTGCAGGGTACACCATAAACAAGAAAATAAAACAAATGTAAATCAAACGCATGACCTGCTCAGCCCTATATATAGGGCCAGCAGTACACTTGCTCCTTGGGTCAGGATAGGTCTTCACCTATTGAGAACCTGCACCTAGGATTGTTATTCTGTTTCTGTTATCTGTGTATGACCCCCTGGCTTTGGTTCCTGGTTTATTCTCTGGTCTGTTCCCTGAAGTTGTATTTCTGTAATATATCGTGTATGACCTGGCTTGGCTTCTTGGATTATTCTCCTGTCTGTACCCTGTACCGTGCTTTTGGATATATCGTGTATGACCTGGCTTGGCTTCCTGGATTATTCTTCTTGTCTGTGCCCTGAGTCTGTATTTCTACAATTCCCTGTGTATGATTTGTTTCTGTTTCAGGTTATTATTTTATCTGTCCCCTGTATCTGTATTTCTGCAATCACCCGTGTGTGACTTTAGCTTCGCTCTAGATATTCTCCTGTCTGTTCCCTGGAATCTGTATCTGTGTATGTTTTATGTTATGGTTTATGTTGTACTTACACAGTAGTAAAGTATTGTGGGTGTAGAGGCCAACTAGAAAGGACCTCATTTCAGGGCTTAGGGATTCTGGTTGATTGCTGTGCATTTATTCTGTACCTTCTGTGTGTTTACATATTCATGTCAGTTCTTATGTTTACCCTCAGCCCTGTAACCAGCTTTAGTTCAGAAATCATACCCAGTACAGTGCTCCCCGTGTGTCTGACCTACTGCACTCTCTTGTTTCTGAGTATAGCTCTATGTGGGCTGCATCTGGCATAATGCAACAAACCACAAACCTGCCTCAAGGGCTAAATATGAACCTTATAAAGGGCCTTCACGGGCATCTGCCATAGTCCAGCGTGACAATTCGCCTGCTAATAAACCTGTGATCTATTACCCTGCCCCTAATCACACGGTCACAGCAGTGTATAAAACCAAACAAGGCAACAAATAATTTAATCTCCTTTTGCAATAGTCCAAAAACATGTATTCAGTGAATATTGACAGACTCAAGACTTTAGGGGTTATTCACTTTACTCCAAATTGGTCCCGAAGTTGCACCGAATGGTGAATTTCACTGTATGTGCCATTTCGGTCCATTTTGTCTCTTCACCAGTATTTGGCGAGTTTAGACCAAAATACACACACAGTTTGCCACAGTTCACTGCAGTTCGGCATTCAGTGGTACTGAAATTGTCCCATAGAAGACTATTGTGTCTTTTATTCACAAAATGCCGAATTGCACCAAAATTGCAACAAAATGCTTTCAATTTGACAGGTTTAAACAGGAGAATCCTGGGTTTTAATGTAAAAAAATTAATATCTTATTCTTTTTGCATTTTTTACATAAAGCTTTCGTTTTTTAAAACTTTTTGTTTTCAATTTGTAAATGATGTTTAATTATTTTTTTAGCAATTTTATTATTTTTCAGACACGTCTTTAATCGTTTATCATTTAGACACGTTTAGACACGTCTTTAATCGTTTTTATTTAAACTCCTATTAGGAATTTTATTTTTTTTCAGTTTGGGGGAATTCACCGAGGCAATTTTGCTGCAATTCAGCAGTTATCGGCACAATTTGTCAGTTTTCACTGCTTCAGCGACTCCAATTTCGGCAAAAACCGTTGACCATTGGCTAAAGAGTGAATTCTCAGCATTTTCGGAAAAATGGAATCTCTGAAGTGCGCCAAAATTTTGCAAAAAGTACCGGAATTGCACACAATTTGGTGCTTTGTGAATACCATTTAATAATCAGTTTTTTTAAAAACTATGATGGATGACTTTTCAGCTCATGCTATGACCGATATCCAAAATATCCGTCACCTTGTTATTTTAAAAATTATTCTTAAAGAATATGCTTTTAACCTAGCTCATGAGTGCCTTTATATATGCAGGAGGTCATGGTTAAACAATTTACTGTTCCTCTTCACCCAGATGTACTAAAACAAAAAAATTATCAATGGGAATATTCAAACATATATTCTCATATGAATTCATAAGGGTACCAATAAATGTGCCACACATATTTAACTAATATTTTTTTGGCTAATCCTGCATTTTTTTTGTATCCCTAAGAACAGAGTATATTTTAGTAAATTTTGAACTAACAATCAAACGGGCAAACAATAATGACAAATTTTCGCAGCCTTCGTTGCTGACCTCTACCAAGGGAGATATATACTATATGAGAGAGAGAGAGAAAAACTGTATGCCTGCTAAAGCCACCAACAAAAAATGATGCGCAGGTGCACAGTCTGGTGAGTATGTATAGAACAAGATAGAGATATGGACACACTCAGGGACTTAAATAGAGAAGTAAAATATGATGCTTTATTGATTCATAAAAAAGTTGCTGTGCCAAAAAAAACACGTTTTGGACCCTTCAGAGCCTTTCTCACCTGCTGAAGGGGCCGAAACATCGGTTTTTGGGCACAGCAATTTTTTAATGGATCAATAAAGCATAATTTTTTACTTCACTATTTAAGTCCCTGAGTGTGTCCATATCTCTCTCTTGTTATATTTATATATTCTTGAGAAAAGTCCCGGAGAGGGACTGAACGTTGATTTGTGCAATAAAACTTTATTCTTTATTTGCCAAGTCTTCGTGTGCGTCTGGATTTCCTTGGATCTATGTTTACTGCAGCCGGATGTGAGCACCGAAGCAAGTATATATAAGTTCTCTTATGATATGCTGGTGTGCGGGGTTTCTTGGACCTTCTATATATATATATATATATATTAGAATTTTCAGTTCATAAAGTACATGATTATTTAACACCCATAATGTTAGAATTAAAGTGTAATTTCTGAGTCAATGTGGGAGCTCTTTTGTCAGTCAATGAATCTTTCATATCGGTGTGTTTGTGGTGTGATGGTTACGTCCTTTGGTCAGCAATAAAAACTAGGGGAAATTAAATATTGAGCGTGACGGCCTTAAGTCCTTTTTTATTCCAGCCCAAATGACTTTATTCTATGCCGTTTGCCTGCGACGTGCTGCCCTTTAGCATTGTATAACTGCACATCTAAAGCAGCTGGAGATCTTCATGTCAGATACTCCCGTTCTAATGAGACTTGACGATAATGAATTGTCGATCTGATTTCTTTGATTGCTACATGTAATATTCACGCATGCCGGCATATTTGTTTAGATCCCGAAGATTTGACAGCATAATGATTAGAGGATGGGCTGCATCTCGGTCAGGGCAGATAAGGGCTAATGCTATTTATTTGATAGATATCACAATTGCGAGGACCTGTGAATGCAAACTGTAGCAAGGAGGAGAAAAAAAAATAGAACCTTTGATTAATAGATCTGTAACACTAGGCTCATCGCATTCCTACCCAATAGAAGTCATTACTTATCAGCTCCAGGCTGTTACAAGTGCTGGCTAGAGTCATTTACAGGCATTTCTATTCATAACATTGTCACTGCATATTGAGCTTAAATATTTTACTGCTATCCAAAATTTTACAGGAATCTTATTTCAGGAGCGAAAAGAGAGCTAATCTGGTGATTACAAATAGGCTCTGCTATTTTGTCACTGTATCTTTGCGCGTGCTATTGTTGCTGAATTATTATAGCTGCATATATATATAGCTGTATCTAATATACAGATATAAAATTAGCACTTTTGAAATCATTGGTAAACTCAGCTCACACACATCACCCACTAAAAATAACTGTGATAAAAACATTTCAGCTGGTTTTGTAAGGTATGTTCCATTAACTAAAGCTATTCCCTCAGTAGCTGTTTTGTTTTCCAACAGCCTATGTAACTGTAGGTGTCATAGGTGACGTCATTGATGATTTCATGGAGGATGTCATATATAATGTCATTGATGGTTTCACGGAAGATGATTTCACATGTGATGTAATTGAGGATGTCATGGAAGAGGCATAGGTGATGTCATTGATGGTTTCACAGAAGATGATGTCACGTGTGATGTAATTGAGGATTTCATGGAAGGAGATGTCATAGATGGTTTCACGGAAGATGTCACAGGTTTTATTGATGTTATATTATATACAACTATGATACTTTGTATCTAAAAAAACGTGGCCACAATGACCAAACACACACAACTAACACAGACATGATAAAACCAATGCTCAAAACCCACCTAGGGAACCGTTCCGTTTTTTGTGTGGATGCTCATTGTGGCCACGTTTTTTAGACACCAAGGGTCATACTTGTATATAACTTCAATAAAAGTTAAGTTTTAACGCCACCTGGTGGAGACTGGAGCTATCAGCTGTTAGCTCTGTTGTTTTCAATTCTATGTACAGGGTTGATTCTCTGATCCCATTTACCCCAAAGTGAGCTATGACTACTAGTAAATAGGGATGAGCTGTTCAGTTCGGACGGTTCGAAGTTCGACCCGAACTTTGGTTGTTCGAAAGTTCGCGAACTTCGAACTTTTGGGTGTGTTCGGTTCGAGGTCGAAAAAAAAAAGAAATTTTGAAAAAAGTATAGAAAATGCATAAAAAAATACTAAAAAATCTAGAAATAAAGAGACTCTTTACTGCAGAATATTATAAGCAGCGGTTTATTAGATATTGAATTAAAAACTAATGTGTACGTGGAAAGATTCTCAACTCTAAATGACCTCTGTTCACAAACGTGCATAACACTCAGGTGTTTTTAGTCTGATCTAATCAATTTGATACATTGTACATTATACTGAGGTACTGAGGGGGTGGGGTAGTGTCTGCTTCTGATTGAGATTTGAGTGTTAATTTCCCTCCTTAGGCTAGGGTCAGACGAAAGCATTTTTCCCCGCGAACGTGAAAAAGTGCGTCCGAATGCATTGACGTATTTTTTCACGGAATGCGCAAAAACGGTCAGACGATGCGCATTTTCGAGCGTGATTTTGTACGGATCGTCAATAAAACTCTTTTTGCGTCTGGAAGTTATGTAGGCTGGACATTAGCAGTGTCTGACATCTCCTAATCTCGCACACACGCGCACTCAGTACGTCAGTACTAGCGGTTCAGCGTTCTCAGAAAAATGCGTTCAAATTCTACTTGCGTTGCACGCCGGACTTTTGTGCGGCCGTACATCGTATATTGTCCGTCATTGCCCGTCATCTGCTGCTAGTGCGGCCGTAATTGTGTGCGCCAGAACGCACGTTAAAAGTGCGCTGGTCTGACCCCAGCCTAAAACGTCCTAATATGCTGCATTTAACTGGTGTTTGAAAAAAATACAAAATTTCCTCATTGCCCGCTTTTAACATCTAAAGCACCTCGGGATTAAACAGTCACAGGGTTATTCAGAGAGCGGTGAAAAGCAGGAGAATAACTGGAGAAGTGAAAATTCGAGATCAAAATAGCCAAACCAGAAAAATTCTTCCATTTATCTCACTTTCCAAATTGGCTATTTGGTCTAGATTGTTCTCTTCTCTTGCCAGTTCTCCTGGCTTTCACCTCTCTCTCAGGGTTGTTCAGAGAAAGGTGAAAACCAGGAGAATGGCAGGAAAAGAGAACAATCTGGACCAAATAGCTGATTTGGAATGTGAGATAAGGCTGGGATCAGACTAACGCATTTTTCACAACGACCGTCAAAGAGTGCGTCCGAACGCATTGCAGTATTTTTTCACGGAATGCGCGAAAACGGTCATACGATGCGCATTTTTGTGCGTGATTTTTTACGGATCCAAACCAGGAAACTTTGGGTGTCTGGACATTATGTTGGCCGGACATGAGCAGGGTCTGACGTCTCCAAATCACGCACACACGCCGCTAGTGGACGCAGCGCACTCTGTACGTCCGTACTAGCGGTTCTGCGTTCTCGACAAAATGCGTTCATTTTCCACTTGCGTTGCGCAGCCAGACTTTCGTGCGACTGTACTTCGTATATTGGCCGTCATTGCCCGTCATTTGCTGCTACTGCAGCCGTGATTAAGTGCGCCTAAACGCATGTTAAAAATTCGCTAGTCTGACCCTAGCCTAAATGGGAGAATTTTTCTGGTTTGGCTATTTTGACCTAGAATTTTCCATTCTCCAGTCATTCTCCTGCTCTTCACTGCTGAAAGGTGAAACTCAGGAGAATGACTGAAGAGAAAATTCTAGGTCAAAATAGCCAAACCATAAAATTTCGCCCATTTATCTCACTTTCCAAATAGGCTATTTGGTCTAGAATTTTCCATTCTCCAGTCATTCTCCTGCTTTTCACCGCCAAAAAATCAGTAAGCTTTTTCTGTGTGTCCGAAAATGTCTCCTCTTTTCATACAGACTGCCGCCCCAAGCAGTTGTTTATGGATAGATTAAAGGAAAAGCATTTACCGTCATTTGAAATGTCATTTTTTGGTTTTTACATATTTCTATACATCCTAGGCACGGGCATCCTCACGGGCAGGTTATGGGCACCTCCTAGGCACGATAATTGAAGGAATTTTGCGTTTTTATTTTTAACCCTTATTTCATGGAAAACTCACTGTCCCTTTAAAAACGTGTTTTTTTTTACTTTTTGTCCTTGTTTCCTGTCCTCCAGGGCACTACCCGGACCCCCCATACACCTTTTATGGCAAATATCTAGCATATATGCCCTCTTGGAGGGCACTCTAAAAACCGAATTTTCAGCCCCATTGACTTGTATTGAGTTCGAGTTCGGGTTCGGGTTCGGATCCGAACATTTGGAAAGTTCGGGTTCGGGCCCGAACCGAACTCGGGGGGTGTTCGGCTCATCCCTACTAGTAAACTGGATGAGCACCCTCACAACCATCAGCCAGAACTTGAGGGAGTGCTGTATAATGCTATGTATCTCTCCCCAAACACCAGACACACAGCTTAATGCAGGGAAGTAGAAGAATGATCTTTAATTTGAAATGGGGACCAGTTATATGGGAAACATGGAGGAGGAGGTAAAAATGACATAATCCACAGAATATATTGTCTACATGAGGGGGGTGTGAATTCCTTAAGGAGACAGAGAAACCTGATCAGTACATACTAGACAAAATTAGCAAACAAAAACCATCAAATCAAACAGTTATACAGATAGTAAGAACAATAAGTCTACGGATTGACCCATCGGGCACTCGGGCGCCGCCCGAGGGCCCGCGGGTCAGTAGGGGCCCGGTCTTGGGATGTGCTGGCTGGCTCTGCGGGCCTCACATCCGCTGGTTTCTTGCACCTCTCAGCTCCGGTGAGAGCTGTTTGACCTGTGCAGCCAGACAACAGGGCCAGGCTGAGCCGGCTCAGCCCAGCGCCGGCGCACTGCGCGAATGGCACGCAGTATCTCTCCACATGCCTCCAGCTCCCACCCACATGCCGAATGCAGCGTGCCTCCCACACGGCATGCTGCAATGGCGCCGCCTCTCTGTGTCACGTGATGCGTAGATCACGTAGATGCAGTGGCAGGAGAGGAGAGCAAAGGCAAAGGGCGCAAATCTATGATCGGAGTCTGCAGAGGTCCAGCCGTGCCAGCCAGCCAGCATCTGGAGTCGGAGGACAGAGAAGCGTGAGTTTTTTGGGGGGGTGGAATAAAGTGAAGAGGGGGAAATAAAGTGAGAGGGGGCTGCAGTGGGAGAAATAAAGCGATGGGGAGGCTGTGGAGCTCTGTGATACGCTCATACACACCGCACATTACTTTGAGTTTTACTGTTGTGGAGCTCTGTGATATGCTCATACACACTGCACGTTACTGTGAGTTTTATTGCTGTCCAGCTCTGTGATACACTCATACACACCGCATATAACTGATGTTTTTTGCTGTGGAGCTCTGTGATATGCTCATACACACCGCACATAACTGAGTTTTATTGCTGTGGAGCTCTATGATATGTTCATACACACCGCACATTATTGTGAGTTTTATTACTGTGGGGCTCTGTGATACGCTCATACACACTGCACATTACTGTGAGTTTTATTACTGTAGGGCTCTGTGTTACGCTCATACACACCGCACATTACTGTGAGTTTTATTGCTGTGGAGCTCTGTAATACGCTCATACACACTGCACATTACTATGAATTTTATTGCTGTGGAGCTCTGTGATACACTCATACACACCACACATTACTGTGAGTTTTATTGCTGTGGAGCTCTGTGATACGTTCATACACACCGCACATTACTGTGAGTTTTATTGCTGAGGAGCTCTGTAATGTGTATTGTATCATAAATGTACAGTGTCTTTTAAAGTGGTAGGTAGTTTCCCACAGGGACTTTCTGTGCTGCGGCGCAGCCTTAGCTGCAATGAGTGGGTGGTGGCTGCTGCAGCAGAGCGTTGGCCATCTGTAAGTCTGTAAGAAGGGGGCACAGTGAATTCCCCAATTCGCTGCTGGGCCCAAGTGGATTTTCTTCTCACAATTTTCAAAACAAATATTTTTTTAGCACAACATGTACATGGGGGTGTTGCGTTGTAGGGGGTGGGGTTTTGTATGGGTTTTGCCTCCTGTGGCTGCGGCACAAGGGGGCCCCATGGCCTCCTATTGCCAGGGGGCCCCATTATTTGTCAGTCTGCCCCTGTTTGCCACATTGGTCTGCGGTCCCTTGGCTGGAGGCCAGCATCCACACTTCTCCAACAGGCACAGAGGCTATGTGTAGTGTGGGCAAGGGTGCCAAGGAGGGTCAGGGCACAAAGATGGAGGGAGGTTTGGTTACAATGGCATTGATGGTTTCACAGATGTGGTGTAATTGATGGTTTCATGGAAGAAGATGTCATAGATGATGTCAATGTACAATCTGACAATGTACCTAGCTGAGCATAGTAGGAATGGTAGTTTTAAACTGAAGGGACATGCTCATCTACCATTGCTCTATGGATTTCATATGTAATTAAAAATAAACTCTGTTTCTCAAAACCTAGAAAGACATATAAAGTGAAAAAAGACTAGCTTTTATAACTCCTGTCAAAGTAATGCGCTATTTGGGAGTACTGGATAATTTATCCTCACATTTAGGGATCACTGTCCTTGGAAGATTGAAACCACCTACTGTAAAATAAAAGATAGAAAAGGATCTGGACGAAAAGCAAATACATCTTGCAAGAAGAAAAAGTGGATTAAGTTATGTAAAGTCTGGTTTTAGCACATGCATCATGAATCACGAATGATTAATCCATCTATCCCTGTGACGCTCAATTTTCATTCCGAGATCACGCTCCCAATGCAAAGATGTAGACCTCTGCAATAGCAAGATCTTAATACCTTGTTTGCTGCAGAGGAATTACATCAAGATATTAAATTATGCAAAGTTAATAAGTCATCGTCGAGGACTTAACAGATTCTCCGGTGCATGTCATACAAAAAAAATGGTTCTACGTGAAATCTCCCGTTTCTAGAATATTTCCTTTCCCTATCGGGACTCTACGAGATAAAAATCAATCGGGTAAACAGTAAGCATGCAATTGTGCATTACAGTTAAAGAGCATCATTATTGATCATAGTTTCGATCATACTTCTGGCATTTATGACATTCAACATATGTCCTGCTTGAGAATGCTAGTGACGAGGCTGTCAAATAAAAGGGAAAAACAGTCCACGGAAAAGCACACGTATGTTGGGGTTTACATAAGAAATGTACAATTTCAATAGGGGTGTAGGGGTAACTATAAGCTCACAACATCTGTTGTACAATGGTTCAGCAAGGCACAGGAAAGCCAGCCAATCTTATCCACATTCCCCCTCTTCACTCCACTGCTCTCCCTTTCCTTTATGCCCATTGGAATACCCGCTCTGCCTGGAGTGCCACTAAATCCTCCATTTATTTCATGCATAACATCTTCAATTTTCATTCTCTACATTTCTTGGTTCTCTCTGAAACGTACGTCTCCCCATCTAACACCGCTACCCTGGTGCTATGGAGGCCTCCATGTCAGTGTCCCTCCATGCCTCCTCTGCAGCTCCTGCACACAAAGCTTGCAGTGGCGATTCACTCTGCTCCATTGAGTCCAATGGCTTCCAGGAACCAGTACCTGCCGTGGTAAGCAGGGCTCCTGCCAGTATCACTCTGCACCTCCATTTTATTGTGTGGCCAATTGCTAATAACGCGTCTGTATAGGACCAGGTGCAGATAAAGGGAGTTGGTGAGGAAGATTGGTAACACATCTAAACCCAGCCACTACAAGGATTACTAACAGCGCTTGGAATAGGCAATAGGGGTTCCCATCTAGCACCATGACCACTTGTCTAATTTAACTGCTCATGGCTCAAGTAGTATGCCCAACTTGAACCCCCACCCATCTGTCTATTACTGCTAAGGTTTCAAGGTATAGGACTTACCTCCAGCCTGAAGCCTGTCCGTCATTAGTCACTGGATAATCTTCCAAGGTTTGGGTTCTCTGTTGAGTTCAACCAGCCAACTTGCAATGCAGAAGCATTGAGCGGCATCTAATTGGCTGTTTGCATGTCCATGCTGTTGATCGATAAGTGATGGGGAGGGGGGACTTCAACGCTGGATGCTCCGTAAGTTATAATTATTTTTCTGAAGAGTTTATATCTATTTTATTTGAGTGGCGTGCCAATTAAGGAAGCTTAAAGAACATTGCTGTTTCTGACTAATTTACCCTCTTGACAAGAATCAAGAAATGTGTCATTGTGTTGAAGACTGTTTTAATCAGTCTTGGTAATTAAAGACCATGCAATTTACCCGAAACAAAGTATCTCATTTCAATCTCTTGTTATAAATCCAGCTTTAAGTTATAAATATCGTACCATCCCATGTGTGCTTTGTACAGGTTGGGTGGTATTTGAATGGGGAATATTTAGCTCAGGGTAAAGAATAAAAATGACAGTGTTATGTATAAGTGACAGAGAGCAATGAATGGGTTTTGTGCTTTTCCTGTAAATCCTTTTATGTATCATTTCATGATAACATGGTTTGGGTACCAGAAATAAATCAGCGTTGATGCAGTGATTGATTTCTCTGGCTTTTCAAGGCATTGAAAAACCTGCACCTGTGCCTTGACTTATTTCCTCCACGTGCCGTAAATCACATGAGTTTCTGCATGTCAAACATAGGTTTTAGTAAAAGATTGCAAGGAAGAAAAAATAATATCTTGTCATCACTATTAAACGATTTTCCAACACCAAGCAGTGACCACTAGCTATGGGCAGTATTACATTACTGCCGCTAAAATGGGGACACTAAGGACGAAAACCTGCGCCTGCAGGTTTCTCTTTATCGTCCCCGTTTTAGTTCCAAATTAAGGGACAGGCGCTAATCCAGCAGCCTGCCCCGTAACGCAGAGCTAAGCGCTGATTTTGCAGAAGCGGAATCCGTTAGCACAAGGTCCTAGCTGTGGGTAACTTTTGAGTTAACCGCAGTGGGACGTAATTAGCATTATGACTTTGTAATCATAACGCTAATTAACACTTTGCGCTGCCCACGTTAATCATAGGGAGCGCAAAGTACATTAAGCTTGCACTTAGAAGGGTTATCTCCAATTCGCTAGCAGGTTTTTTTTAACCTGTAATAGTTCAAAATGTAATATGGTCAGCCCGCGCTAGGGCCACTTAACCCCACGTTAACACTCACACAGCTGAGCCCTATGAGTGTATTCACTGACTAAACACTGAATGCTACAGTTGTGTTCAAAATTATTCAACCCCCACTGAAATTGAGTGTTTTGGCCAGTTTGACATTGATTTTGATCATTCAGTCATCTTGCTTACAATTAAATCAAAGAGGCACGTGTAGGTCAGACAAATATAACATAACATTTATAATGAAATAACCACAATTGTCTTTTCTGTGCTCACATCATTATCAGTTTTATTCAACCCCCAAGTGACATTCAATCTTAGTACTTAGTACAACATCCTTTTACAGTTATAACAGCTTTTAAACGTGAAGCATAGCTTGACACAAGTGTCTTGCAGCGATCTACGGGTATCTTCGCCCATTCGTCATGGGCAAAAGCCTCCAGTTCAGTCACATTCTTAGGCTTGCGCACTGCAACTGCTTTCTTTAAGTCCCACCAGAGGTTCTCAATCGGATTTAAGTCAGGTGACTGCGATGGCCACTCCAAAATGTTCCAGCCTTTAATCTGCAACCATGCTCTAGTGGACTTGGAGGTATGCTTGGGATCATTGTCCTGTTGAAAGGTCCAACGTCTCCCAAGCCTCAGGTTTGTGACGGACTGCATCACATTGTCATCCAATATCTCCTGGTACTGAAGAGAATTCATGGTACCTTGCACACGCTGAAGCTCCCCTGTACCTGCAGAAGCAAAACAGCCCCAAAGCATGATTGACCCCCCGCCATGCTTCACAGTAGGCAAGGTGTTCTTTTCTTCATAGCGTTGATCCATGGGCCCAAACAGTTCTAATTTTGTTTCATCAGTCCACAGAACACTATCCCAAAATTTCTGTGGTTTGTCCACATGACTTTTGGCATACTGCAGTCGACTCTTCTTATTCTTTGGAGACAGCAAGGGGGTGCGCCTAGGAGTTCTGGCATGGAGGCCTTCATTACGCAGTGTGCGCCATATTGTCTGAGCTGAAACTTAGTACCCACATCTGACAAATCTTTTCTCAGTTCCTCATCAGTCACACGGGGACTTTTCTCCACTCTACGCTTCAGGTAGCGCACAGCAGTCGAAGTCAGCATCTTCTTTCTGCCACGACCAGGTAGCATTTCAACAGTGCCCTTTGCCTTGAATTTGCGAATGATGCTTCCTATGGTCTCTCTTGGTATGTTTAACATCTTTGCAATCTTCTTATAGCCATTGCCCTTCCTGTGAAGAGTAATCACCTCTTCTCTTGTCTTCCTTGACCATTCTCTTGGCTTCACCATGTTTGTAACCACACCAGTAAATGTCTAGAAGGAGCTTAGTATCACAGTCATTTTAAAGCTGCCTAATTGGTGCTTATTATGCTTTATTGCTGCTCCGTGACATCCACAGGTGTTTTCAATACCTGATTGAAAACACTTGAATGAACCTCTGTTCTTCAGAGTGGTAGTCTTTAAGGGGTTGAATAATTGTGTCAATGAAGAATTCACAAAAGAAACATTTACTACTGTATTACAAAACCAATTGATGTTATTTTAGTTGCATATGGTCCTTTAAAAAGTCCTTGTAGGATTTCATTCTGAATACAATTACAAATGTACACTAAATTCCCTAAAACCCTTTACAGCATTGGGGGTTGAATAATTTTGAACACAACTGTATATGTTTCTTTTTTTCCCAGTAGATAAATCAAGGATAACTAAAATTATGTAAATTAAATCAATGTAATTTAAATGGTCATGTGACCTGAGTGCCCCCTCCACCATCACCATGGAAACATTCCATTTACAAAGTGGCCAACTCCATCAAATCAGCTCAACTTTTCCACTTAAGGCTGGTGTGCTGGGGAGGTGGAGCTAATTGAATTTCCTCCAATCACCTCGCTCATATGATCGGCGTGCATTTTGTGCCATAACCCGCCAATTTATACATGTGCGCTGATTGACTGAAGTGCAATTTTCATCTCCCAATGAGACCTGATGCCAGCTGAGCGCGGGAGAAGAAAAATGCAAGACATAGTAAGAACACAAACGCCACCTAATGCCGCTTCCCCACATTGCATCGAGCTCAGTGTGTCAAGACTTTTACTATAAGCTTTTATTCCTTGACCTTGTGATGGGAGATCCCAACTGTGCGATGTAAACAGAGCAGATCGAGTTGTTCTAACACTGCGCCGATTTCCCGCGCGTGTCGTTAATGTTTTCTGAAGTTGTAATGGTTGTGGTTTTCTCTTGGAATTTATCAGATTTGTACATATGACCTGGATGTGCACAAGTGAATTTAAACATTTTTTATTTCTCCACAATTCTTGATTAATTAAATGAGTCAGATAATAAATGAGGAACAATATGTTAATAGATTTAAGAATATTGCAAATCTATTAAGATACTGTATATCTGATCTATTAAAGACTGCGCAATGTATATTTGTAATATGACAATAACGGATAAAAGAAAGGCCCTTGCTCTAACGGAGCTCTTAATAGCTGCTTGCTAATGGATAAATAGTGCGTGAGCCATTATCAATTAGTACTCGCTATTAATGGCTCTATTCTCTCAGAATCGATACTAGCAGCTCGCGTCGTAATAATCTCCAATTGATACCAGCAACTGGTATAATCTCCTGGACTCCATAAAACTCCAATGGAAGCGGGCATGACCTTGCACAAGTTCATGCATGTGGAGTCGCAAGGAAACCACTTGTCAGGGAATTACCAGGAATTGGATCCCAGGATTCAGGAGATGGTGCACACCCTTGCAGAACCTCACCACACAGAGTGACCATGAGGGTGCTTGCCTCTGCATAGGGTTAGTAGAAACGGTGGCAAATCCTGGTAAGCGGTACAGAGCAGGGTAATACAGAGTCGTAGTCTAGACAGACGGAGCAGAGTTCGGGCCAGAAGAACAAGATCATACACAGTTAAACAGGCAAGTCCAAAAGAACAAGGCCAAAAGCAGGCAGGTAAATCCTAACACAACTCGTGGTCATAGACAACAGAGTACTGAGACCTGAGGGAGGCTGCATTAAACAGCCAGAGAAGAACCAATGGGTGCAGCAGTTGATTAGTCCTTAGATCGCAGGAGGAAGCCAGGAGAGATGGTCTCTGCAGAGTCTATGAAAGGACCAGGGCCTAGTAGAACAGCAAAAGCAAGAACAATTTCTCTGGCTGACTGGATAGAGAAGCTGGTTATAATGCTGGAGACCAGGGTTCAATTCCAGGAAAGGTCCCTGAAGGGTTGCCCTTGTCTGGCTGTCCGCGTGGGCTCTTCGTGAACCCTGAAGCACACTGGGAACTGCTGTTCCCATTGTTTGGCTGCATACAGCAAGACGATGGTAGATCACGCCATCCCCTGCACCCTGATTTCACAGGTAAGTTTTTTTCTTTTAAGCTATTCATGTTATGTGACTTTGCAGGAGAAAAATCACTTAACACCCAGGTCTGAAAGCCTTTTTGCAGAATATGGACTCAAGATTAGATGAACAAGCTACATTGGAATAACTTGTTCCTCTTTGTATAACAGCCTTTAATTTACAGTTAGCCAAAGTATACGATATTTAGGTGTCCTTGCTAACCTCTGGGAAAAGCAGGAATATGTCTTGTTCACACAATGGCCTGTTTGTACTGGAACTACCTGATGGACAAGTAATATCTTAACTTCCCTGACCAGCAATGGTTTCTGTATTTCTGCCAGCTGCTACAGAGCCCATATTAACTCTACTTGGACATACCCAGGTGGATGACTAAGGAATCTAGTGCTGCTGTTCCTGTGATTAAGGGATGGAAAAAAGGATTCATGTAATTTAGAGTGAACTCACAGAGGCTGCTAAAGTTGGACAGAAACGCCATTTAAGGCAGGGGTCAGGCGAGCACACTATGTGCGCCCGTACTGACGTGCCTCCTGGCATCCATTGCAGCATGTGATACTTTGACCGGGCCAGCCATACACTGTAGCACGTGCACGAATTGCGCGTGCTACAGCGGGCACGCTACGGAGGTTTTGAATCCCACTCTGTCGAAGTGCTACGACAAACGGTTGACAGGGCTGCAACCGAGATTCTCAATAGGAGGATCGAGCCTTGTAGCGCTGAGCACACTAAGTACGCTCAGCGAGGCGGCCAGACGGGTGTCAGACTGGAAGGAGCGTCCACTCTCACGGACGTTCCTTCCACTCTGAAAACGTTTGTCTGACCCCGGCGTAACACTTTTTTTCATGATGTAAAAAAAACCAAAAGCCTAAGGCAGCCATTCAATACTATACATACAGTTAATTGTGGTCTTGATTGTGACGAATACTCCTAATCTGAGAGTATGTACTATATAACCTCATCAACAGCGCTCATGCATGTAAGAGGCCTGGAGCAACATTGTAACACACCGATGGATACCAAAGCCTACCTTTGCTTGTGTTGTTTCCTTGGCTCTTTCTCATACTCTATTTCTGTTACTTTTCCCTTCCCGGTTATCTTTTCCTTCTTTGATCATCTTGCACTATTGCGTTTTTTTTTTTTATCATGTGCCTTTTTTATTTTTACCTGCCATCCTAGTCATGTTAACTTTCTCACGTCCTCTCTCTATCAAATTGTTTTCACCAATTTCCCAGCGGACGTGGTTTCACCATCTAACCTAGATCATCATTTTATGTATGTATCATTGGCTTTTATGGCATTCCAGATATGATTGACTGGAGTGTCTTGCCAGCAGTCATGATGAAAGAGAGAGCAGAAGCAATGACAACAGCCTCAGCGGATCAAATCTTCACAACTAAAAAATATATGCTTTAAAAAATTATAAACCTATACAGTATATATATATTTATATATATATATAAGCAGAGACTAACTAAAACACTAAAATTAATATATATATATATATATAATGGAACAAACCTGCATTGTATGTAATGCAGTTATGATATTGTATTTTATAGCATTTATCATTTTATCGCCGCATACACACAGTGCGGTAATGTGCCGGTTTCTACATAACAAGCCAACCTGAGACTCATATATATGACAAATAACTCCCGCGAGACTTTCTTTAACCATGAATCATTGGATCACCGGGCAGTATGTTGTGTCCTTTCAACGCTGCCCATCTTATAAATTATTTTTCATTTTCTTTATTTTACAAATAAGAAAAATAAAATCGTAATAGAGACAAAGGAAGGAAAGAAAAGGTCATCTCTAAATAAAACCTCTGAGTTGGGAATGTGTTCCTAAGATAGTGAACGACAGTGATAATGAGTATATTAAACACACAAAATAATTAGTCGTTTATTTCTATGTACAGTATATCCATACAGCTGCCGACAGACGTCATGTCTAGTGATTTGCATCTGGCTCGGGAATTACAGAACAAGTAATAAACCAAAAGCTAAATTTAAGGAACTAGAAGCCAAATAGACTAGTTTATACAGTATACTGCTTCATCCTGGAAAACTACTGACTTGGAAAGCTCCCAGAGTAAGCTTTATTAACAGATTATTCAATTAAGTGTACGTTTTGCTGTACATCATAGGAAAAACACATTTTTACTTGAAATCACACCCATTGTGCAGCCGCAGGATAACGCGAACTATTGCTCTGCTTCATTGGAATGTCATCTGAGATCTTAGTTAAATTTTAGCTTTTCAGCTTATTTTTTTAGCCTGAAAACGTACGCGTAGAGAATTGTTCTACTTTAATCCAAAGCATAGTCTCAAAAGGATGACCTTTAATATGAGAGGAACAGTACGGTAAAAATAAACAGTTATTTTCTGCGGGGCTCAGATAAATTTACCCTTATTCTATGCCAGCTTATACTTTTTTACTTTTAGAACGTTCTACACAGAAACGCTACGGAATATGCTGGCGCTTTATAAATAAAGAATAATAATAATAAATAATAAAAAACAATATTAAAAGAAAAATGATAATTAGTAACACTATATATGGAACAATGGCCCTTGTTACATATTTTATTTATCACAATCATGCTATATGTTTTATTTAGGGTCTGATAGATCTTTCTGCAAACTGTATTTTCAGACCGATTAGCAGAAAGCTCACCTTTCCAATTCCATTTCAGGCTTGGAGGATTCTCTGAATCCAACTAAAAGGGAGCATTCTGTTTCTTTCCTTTTTTTTTATTTTATTTTATTTTATTTAGTGAATTTATACAATACAGAAAAATCACGAAATCAAACATATAGAAATGCAGCCACTTAAGGCGGCCAAGGTAACTATGGTCAGCTGGTCAGAAAACATGCGAAGCAAAGAAGGACAGGGCGGTAAAAAGTAATAAAAAGGCAGAAAGTACCATGTGCAGGCAAAAAAAGCAAACGAACTATAAAATGCAGGCCGGGACTTATCAAAACAAATTACGAACCGTCCTAAGAGTCCAGACACTAGGCCAAGCTAGAGACCAGAGACACGTCGGCATATAAGAAAAATGCAGGGGGAGGGGGGGTAATTCAGTGAAGCTCAGTCCTGGAGAGGTAGAGGGCAAAGAAACCAGCATTCAATCCGGCCGAGGGTCCGGAGGATCCGGTGAGAGGCCCGCAGCCGCAAGGTCAATCCAGGCCGCCGCGGGATCCGTGATGGTACAGGGGACGTTGGCGTGGGTCACCACCAAAGCTCCTGCCAGACCCCAGCGATATCGGACACCCTGTCGACGAAGAACTGATGTCACTTCACGGAAACGCCTGCGAGCCATCAGGGTCTGGAATGGGAGATCGTGATACAGGGCCAGGGTGGAGCCCTCAAAGCGTACGGGATCCCTCGCGCCCGGGGCAGACATAACCTTGACCTTGAAAGCCACGTCACGGAAGACCACCACGACGTCTCGAGGAGCCCCAGGTGGGTTTGTCGCAGGTCTCCTAACCCGGAACACCGACCCAAGCATGTCAGGTGTGTCAGGGGGAAGCCCCGCGACCTGAAGCGCAAGACGGGTCACGTAGGACGGTAGAGCGTCGGAGGTAACAGAGTCCGGGACACCCCTGACCCTGATGTTTCGGCGTCTGTGTCTCGTTTCAAGCATCTCCACAGAGCGTGTCAGAAGCTCGACTTGGGATCGCAAACCGGCGACCTGACCAGACAGGTGAGTTTGTTCCGTTGTCACAGCAGAGGTCGTCTCCTGCACCACCTTCACCTGAGCACGCAGCGCCGCCACCTCTGTGCGGACCGCCGCCACCTCAGGCTGCCACACCTCACGCATCACCCGGAGCTCCTCCAAGATCCTGCAGAGATCCCCCTTCGTGGAGGGGAGATGGTCGTCCTCCTCCTGCACCTGCTGCTGTCGAGGTCCCGTCTCCACTGCAGACTGATGATCCAAGGTCACACTGTTACTGGCGGAGGTAAGGGGAATCTCAGCCGGGTCCCCATCAAAAATGTCCTCTGTGTCCGGCGATGCCCCGGACGATGTCCGCAGTGCTGCTTTTCTCTTCTTCTGTGCCCGTTTCCTAGCAGCCGCCGAGAGGGGTCGGGAGTCAGACGTCGGTGACTGCGGGGCAAGCCAGGGCATCCCAGTAATACCCCCCTGAGGTTCATAATCACTGTCAGCCTCCGAGGAGCCATAGCCCGGGGGAGGGAGGGAGAAGCAGTCAGTCCCGTAAAAGCAGACCCACCTCGCAGAACATCCCGAATGTCCCTCTGTCGGGGGGCCCATCACTGGGAACGTCCGGTAGGCATGATTCCGGAGATGCTGGCACGTGGTCGCAGGGCGGTGAGGGGATTCCAATACGCCTCGAGTAGGCTTCCAAGATGGCCGCGGTGATTAGGCCCAAGTCGCGCTGCCGGCAGTAATCCGTCCCCGGGCGCGAAACTCAGGGCTAAATCAGGTACCTCAACTCTCCAGAATCCCTCGAGCCAACCGGGAAGCTCACAGGTCAGCGCAAACGGTGAAAAAGGCAGTAAAAATCTGTGGTAAACACAGAGCTCCTTCAAAGTGCTGCCGCTCGCTTCCACAGCTAGCTCCGCCCCCCCAGCATTCTGTTTCTAGTGGGTTATTCAAAAAGTGTTGGTGTTTGCAGTAGATGCCAACTGTAGTAAATGTTAGAGATGTGCGTTTTGTTTCGTACCGAATCAAAATTCAGATGAAATTGTCCCAATTCGTATATCAGAAGCACTTCTAAAATATGTATCGGCTCCATCCGAATTTACAAGTGAGTCTGAAAATACCAATCGCCGTAACAACGAAAAAAAAAAAAAAAAAATGAACTGAAATGAAATAAAGAAAAGAAAACCAATGCAATGCAAAACAAAGCAATGGGTTAATGGCATCTCACAGGGCACAGTATATCCAAGACAGGGGTTAATGGGAAACTCATAGGACACAGTATAACCCAGTCAGGGGTTAATGGGTGTCACACCCTCGGTGCCTGGGGGGTCTCAGGAGGGGGTCAGGCACCCGGTGGCATCGCTGGCTGGCCGGGTGCCCAGTGTCCATGCTGATCCTGGCGTTTGTGCGCCTAATGAAGGGGCAAGGCGTGGCATGATGACACGGAGCCGACGGCCTTTATAGACAGGGTGCGCAAATTAACTCGTCGCGTTGACGTGGCGTTTTTTTCTCGCATCGCTAGTGTACTGTTCATTCGAGTCACTGATACATTGTTTCATTTGCTACGTTGCTGACCTGGACTGTATGAGGAACCTGATTGTTGCTGACTCGGACTGCCTTCTTGACCATTCTCTCTCTGACCAAGCCTGTATGTATGCTATACCCAGAACAGAGTCAGACTGTATGCTGACTCTGCATAACGCTGACTCAAAGAGTACACTGACCCTGCATAACATAGACCCTGATTGTATGAGGACCCTGTCTGTCGGATTGTTTACCTGGCCACGCCATTTCTGAACCCTTGTGTAATGTGTATGAACGACTTGCATAAGCCTGACCTAGGTTACTCCTTACAAAACAGAGGGGTAGTGTAGCGATGACAATGTCCTTCTTGAGATATGATGGGTTTCGGAACTTTTCGTGGTCCTCTTCAGAATATCCCTCAAATGAGAACACAAAGAAGAGAATACATCATAGTGCGACCCATATATCACCTATACAGCGAGGGTAAATAGATCTCACTCACATGAGGTGGAACCCTCCTGGTTCTGGGTCAATCGTAGTTAGCGTCGTTCACTGGCCACCCAAATGCCCCTTCTGAAATGGATCAGGTCTCCCAGCGAGGATAGGCTATTTCAGATGCCCGGGAGGTTGCTGAATCCAAAAAACTGCTCAAAGGAGCCATTAATAACTCCAAACAATATAAAAAGGGTAAATGAAAACAATTAAAAATTGCTTTTAAATGAATAAAAATATATAATGACAAATAAAAACAAACAAATAGCCAGGACGCGTTTCGCCAAGATAGATAATGTATCAAAAGGCTTCCTCAGCTGGCTGCTGCTTAAAACTAATCAAGTACTGGTTTAAAGAGCCATATTCATTTACCCTTAACCAATCCCCATACACTTTTTGGCGGGAAAATTGGTATATCCAATGAGAATGGGACTTTCTTGTTCCTCTAACCAATCTGAATTTAGTATTCAAAACATAAAGAAAGATAATGAATATTGCCTCCATTGAGGGTGTTGTTAATATTAAGTATTCTAATCAACATGAATGTGTCCCTCTATGAATGGTATACTACCATACATTTGGATATTTATACCCCAAAAGGCGAAATAGAGTAAACATATTAAACTCCCTTCTTCATAATCCTTCCCCGCTGCAAATCGAAAGTGCGCGCATGCGCAGTAGACTTGAGGCGGAGAATGGATCCTATCCAGAGGGACACAGATCAAGAATAGGGAAAACACCGCAGAATTGGGGGCCGCACACAGGCCACAAACAGAGGACCCACATGCGCACGCCCCCAATACCCCAGCGCCCACAAACGAGTTCTATAGAACGGATCCGAGAGGGTAACTGAACCGCACCCCTGCAAAAGCGATTTCCTCGCATATTGATCAGCGCTACATTCTCTTCGTTTTGTATTAGGTTACTCCTTAGCTGCTGTTAAGATTAACCCTTGCTGACTGAGTGCATGTTCTGAGACCTGCTGCTTATATAGCAAAGTTGTACTCTGGGTTTCTGGTGTGTCTGTTCTCCCTGGCTGGGAGCTATAGGAATAGCGCTCCCGGCCACTCAAGGATCGGAGGGTTTAGAGGTTTGTCCAAAAGTATCCACACCATGGTTATCGAGGGTGAGTGATACAGCGAACGTGACAATGGGCAACTCACTGGGCACAGTATAACCCAGTCATGGGTTAATGGCAACCGACAGGGCACAGTATAATCCAGTCAGGGTTTAATGTTCAACTCACAGGGCACAGTATAACCCAGTCATGGGTTAACGGCAACTCAGAGGGCACAGTATAATCCAGTCAGGGTTTAACGTTCAACTCACAGGGCACAGTATAACCCAGTCAGTGGTTAATGGGCAACTCACAGGGCACAGTAATATGTAGAAAAAATATGGGGGACCCTTTCCTTTAGCTGAAACCTGTTCAGCGCCATGGAGAGCAACTGCTCTCCATGGTGCTGAATAGGTTTCAACTGCAAGGAAAGGGACTGCTTTATCTTATTTTTTTAATTTTCTTTGTTTTTAATTATTATAAAATTGAAACAAAATAGGTAATAAAAACAAAAAACGAATTGGTCTGAAATACGAATCGTGGTAATATAACGAACAAACCGAAATGAGAAAAAAATGTACCGAAGTGATCCAAAATGAAAAAAAGAGCCGAAAAGATCTGAAATGAAACTAAAAATCTGGCCGCGCACATGTCTAGTAAATATTACTGTTGTTGCCAGCGTGACAAACTATGGTGTTTCAAAAAGTGACATTCAAATGACGGCAGGAGAAGCTTCATCATGGAAACTTATCTTGGTGCTTTTTGAATTTCCCTTTTGTGAAATGTGAAATTCGCTGTTTAAAACTACAGGAAACATCGGAACATACTGATAACACCATATGTATTTTTTTTTTTTAATCAATTATCAAAACTGTCTATAAGAGGAAAATAAACAACATTTAGCGCTCTACTGCCAAGTGATTTTCCAGAAAAGCATTGCCAGGACCCAAATGACTTTTCATTACCCACGCTGTAAATCTTTACAGAGGTATCTCCCTTTATATGTTCACTGTAGGTAAACCCAATGCGACAGGCAAAGGGTTCCCTCTGCTGACCAAAAAGTGCTACTACATTTCAATTATAACTTGAATTTTGTGGTTCTATGAAGAAAACCCGATATCAAAGCTTTTTCCTATAATTCCAATGCATTGATTGTCATGGCCGATGTGTTGAAATTTTAGGAGCACATTTTGGACCCCATTTACAATAAATGAAATCCCTTTGGATTGCTCCAGAATGAGACCAGATTGAGTATCCTCCATTTTAGGGCACCTGCAGGTTTTTTTAAGATTGAGTATATTTGATAATGATAGAGAAGGGTTAATGGCATACCAAGCCATTGTTCTCTGCACAGGCAGCAAACCCATTTTCTTCAGTGTAACATTAAATTATGCTTAATTTCTACCAATCTGTAGATCAGTTTGCACTAGTGTGATTCTATCTGAATGTAGTTTGTGCTTTAACCCCTTCACACCCAAAAGTAGCGTTATCTTGATTTTGCATTGTAATCCATTGAAAAGCATTCGGTAGCCGATCAAAACCCAATTTTCACACCTTTTTAAAGACAGATTAGTGTGCCCCCTGTGGAGAAACAAATTCCACTGTTTTATCTCTCTCCAGGCATCCTGCAGGGAGATAAAAGAAGCTGCATATAGTAGCCCCAAACCTCACTGTAACAAAAAGTTCAAACACATTAGTGTTGCATTACAGCAGCCAGGAAGAGGCCAGCATACAGGGAGAGCTCTGGGGTCACTCGCTGTTGTACAGGGATGCGATTCAGGGGGTTATAATGATTGAAAATCACTGTACAGTACAGATTCAAGGTGCTACTGTAATTCAAGGGATTATTGTAATTCTCATGTACAGGCATTATGCCACATACAGATAATATTTTTAGATTGTTTAAATTCTATTTTATTGGTATTTTTTTATTTATTATTGCTAATAATCTCATTATGATCACTACAAATCACAATAAGTAGGAGATCTGACCATTTTTATTATTTTTACTAATCACATTTATTGTGACACAAAGGCCATATATGCCTGTATGCTGATAATGCAGATCCCGTGTGACATTGTGAAAGATAAGGGACACCATCTAGAGCAGTGGCTGTGGTCCCCAACCCTGGTCATCAGCATCCACTAACAGGCCAGGTTTTAAGGATTACCTTGGGGAAATGCAGACAGAATCCTGCAATCACTGAGCAGCAAATCATATCACCTGTGCTGAGCTTCACATATACTGCAAACTAGGGATGTGCGTTTTGTTTCGTACCGATTCGTTTTTCTCAAACGGGCCGATTCGGTGCTTTGGTCCAATGTTCTGAACCGGACTGGCAAAGAAATACACACCATCCAAAATATTTCCCGATACGAAACGAAAAAATGTCTTTATTTCATGTGGACATGAAATATGTAAAATTGCAAGTCATTTTCGTTCTATTCGCGATTTCGGTTCCATTTAATTTCGGGCAACGTATTTTCGTATCGTTTCGAGTCCGTTTTGGTTGCGTTGCTGATTTCGGAATTTCGTATCGTCCGTCACTTTTTTCACTTGTTCCAGGGCAAAGTTCCCTTTTTTATTAAATATATATTAAAGCATTTATTTTTTTCATTTACAGCAAGAAGTGTATGCATTTATTTATTTGTTAGGAGTATTTTTGCATTTTTCGAGAATTTTTGGGTTAATATTTAGGGTTTCTCCTAACTTATTTTAAATGTATAACGAGTAGGGATGAGCTGTTCGGTTCGATCTGTTCGGTGTTCGATTCGAACATTGCCCGTTCGGCTGTTCATCGAACTCCGAACATTTCCGCAGGTTCGCCGCATGTTCGCCCACAATGCACCACAATGGACCACAATGCACTTTTCCACTGAACTGAAGCTTGTAATTGGCTACAGCCTTGCACCTGACCACAGATCAGGTGCAAGACAGGTGCAAGACTATGCCAATCACGGCTCAGAGTCCTGATTGGGCAAATTTTGCCCAATCATGGGCTCACAGAGCTAAGTCCTGCAGCACACTATATAAAGCGTCCCTCGCAGCCCCAGCACGTGTTTTTTGAGAGGAGATTGTTCTGTTAGTGTGTCTTCTCTGTGCCAGCAGCTATTGAGGAGGTCTCGCTTCTAGCAGATATCTGGGAATTGTTGTAACCTGTGTCTTGTCAGTGCCAGCAGCTATTGGGGGGGTCTCACTTCTAGCAGATATCTGGGAATTATAATCTGTGTCTTGTCACTGTTGCCAGCTATCAGGGGGTCCTATCAGGGGGTCTCACAGACTTGTATCAGATATCTGGGAATTATAATCTGTGTCTTGTCACTGCCACCCATCAGGGGGACTCACTGATTTATAGGTGGTTTCTGGGAATTTTAATCTGTGTTTTGTCACTGCCACCCATCAGGGGGTCTCACTGATTTATATGACTTTCCTGGGAATTGTAATTTGTGTCTTGTCACTGCCACCTATCAGGGAGTCTCACAGACTTGTAGCCGATTTCCTGCAAATTTTAACCCTTTCGCTGCTGAGGCTTTTCCCGCCCCTGTGCTGAGGTCATTTTTACCTGTTTTGCGCATCATGTTTAAACGTGTTTTGAAGGCTTATTTTAGTATATGACCCAGACATATTATATATCGTTCTTTCCGTCAGACTCGGTAGATTCATAATATGTCATTATTATATGTATACGTTATGTCATGTCTGTATATTATAACAAAAAATGCAATAAAATATGTATTTTCAATAATTTACAATGTGTAAAGTGTTTTTTTTCACATTTTAACATGCGAGCAATTGCGGTTATATTTTGTATGGGGTGCGCTTGTTAAAAAAATTAGAGATGTGGTCTCGTTACATTTTTTTTTGGGGAAAATTACACTATTTTTAACAAACGCACCGCATACAAAAATCGTTAGTGCAGCATCATTGTTCACATTATAATTGAAATGGGAACAATATTGCTGCATTAACAAACCAAAAAAAAAAAAAAAAGTGTTTATTTTTTTTATTATAATTTTTTTTTTTAAATTTTTTTTATTTTTATTTTTCATTTATTTTTTTTTTACAACTTTTTTCACTGTAGTGTTTGGTATCGTTGGAACGGCCATGCTCTGGCCGATCCAACCATACCAAAATTTAACCCTTAACTGCCACGGATCGGGAGATAGGGAGTTCATTGGAACTCCCTATCTCCACCGTTGGTGGCAGTTAAGGGTTAACTCTAGGACTGGCGTCATCGTGCTACGCACGATGACGCCAGTCCTCAGGGGGAGTTTCCAGAGGCTTGGCTGACATCCAAGATGTCGGCCAGCTCCGGGAAAGGATCGCGAACCGGCGCTTTTCAGCGCCGATTCGCGATCCAGCTCCCCAGGGGTTAATGCCAGGCATCATTTGGAAGGGCAGGCTGTGCCCTTCCAAATGATGCCTGGGTTAACCCCCGCAGAGTCGCCGATCGGGAGGGAGAGAGGTCCGAAGGACCTCCCCCCCTCCCTTTCAGGCGCCTCCTCCGCACATGCGGGGGGGCGCCTGAATTTGGTGTCATCGCGCTGCCGCGATGACACCAAATTCCGGCGGCTGCTGTTCCGGATGCCGGGCTGACATCCAGGATGTCAGCCCGCACCGGAGGGGCCAGCGATCGGCCGGAACCCGGCCGAACGCTGACCCCAATGGGAGAACGCGCTGAGCGCGTCCTCCGCACAGCAGCGGGAATGCTGAGGACGCGCTGAGCGCGTCCTCAGCATCCAAGTGGTTAATCTGTGTCTTGTCACTGCCACCCATCAGGGGGTCTCACAGACTTGTATCAGATATCTGGGAATTATAATCTGTGTTTTGTCACTGCCACCCATCAGGGGGTTTTACTGATTTATAGGTGGTTTCTGGGAATTGTAATTTGTGTCTTGTCACTGCCACACATCAGTGGGTCTCCCAGATTTGTAGCAGACATCTGGGAATTATAATCTGTGTCTTGTCAATGCCACCCATCAGGGGGTCTCACTGATTTATAGGAGGTTTCTGGGAATTGTAATTTGTGTCTTGTCACTGTTGCCAGCTATCAGGGGGTCCTATCAGGGGGTCTCACAGATTTGTAGCAGAATTCTGTGAATTTTAATCTGTGTCTTGTCACTGGCTGCCAACTATCAGGGTGTCTCACTGAGTTATACCAGAGTTCTGGAAATCTTTAATCTAGATAACACAGTTGAATCAGAGTTCTGCATATCTCCAATTTTTATAACAGAGTTGAATCAGAGTCCTGTATATCTTTAACCCCTTCGCTGCGGAGGACGCACTCAGCGCGTCCACCCGCAGGTAGCGTTCCTTGCGGAGGACGCGCTGAGCGCGTCCTCCCTTTGGGGCCAGCGATTGGCCGGGTTCCGGCTGATCGCTGTGCCCCCCGGTGCGGGCTGACATCCTCGATGTCAGCCCAGCACCCGGAACCGCCGCCGGCACAATTAGATGTCATCGCGGTGGCGCGATGACATCTAATTCAGGCCCCCGCATGTGCGGAGGAGGCGCCTGAAAGGGAGGGGGGGAGGTCCTTCGGACCTCTCTCCCTCCCGATCTCCAGGGTGCAGGGGGTTAATCCAGGCACTGTTTGGAAGGGCACAGCCTGCCCTTCCTAACGGTACCTGGAATTAACCCCATGGGGGCCGGATCACAAATCGGCGCCGAAAAGCACCGGTTCGTGATCTTTTCCCGGAGCTGGCCGACATCTTGGATGTCGGCCAAGCTTCCGGGAATGCCCCCTGAGGACTGGCGTCATTGTGTTAACCCCTAGCTGCCACCAATGGTGGAGATAGGGGGTTCCAATGAACCCCCTATCTCCCGATCCGTGGCAGTTAGGGGTTAATGTTTGATATTGTTGGATCGGCCAGAGCATGGCCATTCCAACAATACCAAACATGACTATGAAAAAAGTTTTTAAAAAAAAATAAAAAATAAAAATAGAAAAACCAAAATTCCCGAAACGAAACAAAAAAAACGCGTTCACATCCCTCCTGCAAACCTGGCCTGTCAGTGGGCCCTGAGGACCAGGGTTGGGGTCCACTGATTTAGAGTTCAGAATCTTTCATTCCAACAATATTTCTGTAATGGATAAACAAATACATGAAAGATTAAAAATGAGTACATTTACATTTTTTAACTATCTCGGAACAACAATGTTGTTCAATCATGAAACAGATCATGTCAGAGTTAAAATGGTGTGGACATTTGCCACGTCTGAGATTACATTTAACCACATATGGTTTACAATTTAACTTTTGGAGTAACAGAAACATTCCTAAACCGCCCAAAATCACATGTCTTACAAAGAAGTGGGACGGGAGAATTTATACCTTAGCCTGTCTGTATGCATTCCAAATGAAATGGTTCATGTTAAGTAAGGTATTTATTTGAATCACCATATTTATATATTCATACCGAAAATTAAAAGATATTATTTTTCAAATGTCTGTGCAAAATTTATTTTTGCTGTATGCTGAGTCAGGGGCTCTGTAAAACTGGACCGGCAGACGCGTTGGTCCAGCAGATGCCGCTGCACTGCTGCCAGTTGTTGCCTCACTCCTACGCCCTGCATGACACAGACGCAAGTCTGACCGCCACTGCTCATCCCGGTGGGAACTTGCGTCCTGCTCCAGAGACTGTGGTGGCCCTCGCCTGAATGTGGCAGGCCGTTCCGGTGTCAATAGGGGCCATCAGCAGGCTGACATCAGCAGGACCCTCTGACACCATGAAGGGTCCACGAACTGGCCTGGAAGGCCCATCGGGTGAACGCAGGCCACTGGGCATGCTCCCTGGCCCTTCTGTGGCAGGCCGCACTTGTGACCGTTGGTCGCTGGGTCCTGGCTCCTCTTCCCGACTGCTGGGCCCATTTAAAGTGAGGGGGCGGAGTCTGCTGCTCGCGTCATCGACCTCCCACGCATCACTTCCTCTCCAGCCAGAATAGAAGGACAACTGCGATGGCTCCTCGAGCGACGGCTCAAACAGCTATCTTGATCCGCCATTACACCGCCAGCAGGTAACTCACCCTGGTCCTCGCCCCACCCACCGCGAGCACACCACTCGATCCCATTGCAGCCGATCTCCCGGGTAACAGGCCTCTCCCACGCACCAGACTCGGACTCGGTCTTCACGGAGGCCTGGAAGGCCTCTCCCAATGCCACAAGCGCCTGTCCTCCGCTGGAGACGAATCACGAATCCAAAATTGTCATGCAATAATTCCTGGATGGATGTGCCCCGCGCCTCAGCGTGAGCACAGAGCCGTCCCAGCAGGTTACCTAAATCAGGGCCCGAAGAAGCAGGGCCCTCCCCTCCTCAGCCTTAACTACCCCTGCTGCCACAATGTTGCAGCTCCCCGCACTCTGCCAATCACCATTCCTTACTGTCTGGACCATGCCTGCTGTCATGTTTCCCCTCCCGAATTGGTCCGTGGGATACCTGAACTACAGCTCCCAGAAATCTCTCACTGCATTAGATGAATGGAGAAGCATGGGAGTTTTAGTTCATGGATATCTGGGGGGACATCCCTGCAATGGACCGGCTGGGGTAATGCTTGTTTTTAGCATACTTAGGTAGAAGTTTCTTTTGTTTGTTATTTCTTTTATTGTTCAAAAACAAATAGCAACAATAATATAAACAAAGAATAACAAAACAAACAGCAGATCTAGTCAGGCAGACGAATAAGAGGGATAGTCTCAGATCTTAAGCTTTGTTGACTTTCCCTTTGGTCTCACTAGGAAAGGGTTAAACATCTAACATACTGCATATGGATGATTTTTATTCTCTGCTCTGCTTATGGCTGGATTGTAATATATTATACCCACCGGCAGACCTTGCACAGTTTAGGGAGCTCTTTCATTATATGACATACAGCGTTTTTGTAGCTCTCTGACAGGGATCCTCTACGGGATCGTATTTTTGTATTGAAAGCATTAGTCAGTATAAATAGTAAGTAGATAAAGATTTCTATGCTTTCAAATAATTTCATTAATAAGAGCATAAAAATACCGAACCAGCGTCGCCGTCCCTGAAGAAAAACAGCTTTAAATTAAATGTTTTGCATCCTATATTTTTCTGCATCTTGTCTTTTTTTTCTCCGTCATAATCCATTTATTGTAGCAGCCAGGAATGACTTCTTTGATCATATATTCTACAGATATAAGCATGATCAATGTGCCAAGCCTTGCAAATCTGAAAACCATAAAAAAACCGTAGAAGGGTATTAGTATATTACTATTACAGCTTTCAGAAGTGAAACCACGGCCACAATAAATAAAAGCGGTATGTATGTCACTGGTCTTACCACTGCAAAATAAATGCACGGTTAAAATTAAATCTCAGTAGACTTGTTTACCCTGGGGACAAATAACACATGCACTGAAATGGGTAGGTCACAAGAGAGGACGTCTTCTAAGAAATATCCATCTTCCAGCTTTGACAAGGCTGAAATAAAGAGGTGAATAGATTTCTTATTTAAATCACATGTATTGCGCATAACAACGTAGAGAATAGGACATATAAAGCTGTAGCTACATGCGATTAAATTCATTTACTGGGTAGAGCTGGATAATATCAAAAGACCAGGTCTAATCATGTGGTTTAATCTAAAAAGAACTTTATACAAATGTAAACCCGCCAAGGAAACAATGTCCCCTACTATTACAAACGTTCTATCTTCATAGATCTTTACACTAAAAGTATGGCACAGGCTAAACATGCGCACAGTGAAAAAGATTGATTTGGATCATTTTAGGAAATGTCGTAATCCAAACAATTTGGATTAAAAATTTCCATTTCAGATCAATACGGAAAATTCAGGAATGCCTAGTCATAGTAGGGTTACCTTTAGGGTTAGGTTTATGGTTACTATTTCTGTTTGTTTTTAGGATTAGCGTTACTTTTAGGGTTATGGTAATGTTTGTGGCAAGGATTACTATTTCTGCTTGTTTTAGGGTTAGCGTTACTTTTAGGGTTATGGTAATGTTTGTGGCAAGGATTACTATTTCTGCTTGTTTTAGGGTTATGGTTACTTTTAGGGTTATGGTAATGTTTGGGGCAAGGCTTGCTATTTCTGCTTGTTTTAGGGTTATGGTTACTTTTAGGGTTATGGTAATGTTTGGGGCAAGGCTTACTATTTCTGCTTGTTTTAGGGTTATGGTTACTTTTAGGGTTATGGTAATGTTTGGGGCAAGGCTTACTATTTCTGCTTGTTTTAGGGTAAAGGGTTACTATGTCTGTTTTTAGGTTAAAATTACTTTCCGGGTCAGGGTTACTATTTCTGTTTGTTTTATGGTTAAGGTTAAATTATGTTTAGAGTTACTATTTCCGCTTGTTTAAGGGTTACGGTAATGTTTGCGCCAAGGATTTCCATTTCTGCTTGTTTTATAGTAAAGGGTTACTGTGTCTGTTTTACGGTTAGGATTACTTTTAGGGGTTACTATTACTGCTTGTTTTAGAGTTAGGGCTACTTTTAGGGTTAAAGTTGCTATTTCTTCTTGTTTAAAATAACTTTTAAGGATAGATTTACCTTTTGGGGTTAGAATTGCTATTTCTGCTTGTTTTATGGTTACTTTTAGGTTTATTGTAACTATATCTGCTTGTTTATAGGTTAGGGTTACGTTTATGTTTACTACTTCTGCTTCTTTAAGGGTTACTTTTAGGGTTAGGATTACTTTTGGTGTTAGAGTTACTATTTCTTTTTGTTTTAGGGTTACTTTAAGGATTACTATATCTGCTTGTTTTAGGGTCAGGGTTACTTTTAGGGTTAGGTTGCGGTATACTATTTCTGTTTGTTCTACATTCAGCGTTAAGGTTAGTGAATTTGCATTGAACTGTGAGCCCTGAACATATGTAATGGATAGGACACCTTTTATCAGCAAAGACATTAAGTGATGCAAATTAGTCTCCCACACTGAGATTAATGTAGAGCCAACAACGTTCAGGTGCTTTTGAAGTAGTGATGAGATATAGGCCACCACAACTGTACAGTTTGCACTTAATGCTCAGCTTCAGAATTTTCCGTGAGTTAAGTTAAGGTCATTTTGGAAGCACCATGTCTAGTCAAGGCACACTGCTTACAAAATTATATATTTATGTACATATGTAGATCTCTAAATGGATCACTGACCAGAATCCTTTGGATTAAGCTCCTCCCCCTCAACACTTAGATTCTCCATTAAGAGTAACTTCCAACTCTTGTGTTTAGAGTATATTAGAACCCATCAGTACTGGGGAACATTGACATAGATGTATGGCCACATGGTACAACCAAACCCCCATGTTGTGCTTTATAGTTTACAACTTTGAGAGTTTATACTATGAGCCTCATTCCAAATGAGTGGCTAGCTTTAACAAGGGAGTCGTTCAGTATTCTGGTCCCGATCGCTAAGGCACAGGGCTCCCCTGCTGTTCCAGCTGAGCTGCAAATCCTCTTATGGCTCAGCTGCTGGAGCTGTGTGCTGTACATCAAGATTCCTATATTTTGTAAAGAAACTGGTGTTAAATAATTTTGCTTTAGCAAAAACAGTTAACCCTTTCACTGCCAAATGATTTGTTTTTCCCCAAAACACTCAGGGTTATCCAAAGAGATCCGAATGGCTGGAGAAAGGTAACCGAACGCTGGAAATCAGCGTTCAGTTACCTTTCTTGGCCATTCGGCTATCCAGAGAGCAAATAATTTGCCAAATCCTGGCGAATTGCCTGCACATACGGTGCCTGTTCGAGAGCAGTGAATCCCCATAAAAAAGCAATGCTTTGGCTATTCAGAGAACACAAACCAGCAGTCAAAGGTTCCCGAAATGCCCTGCCATTCGGTGGTTTAATTTGGCAGGTTTATTCAGGCGAATCCCATAGGCTTCAATGTTAAAAATATTCCCGTTTTAATTCAATATCTAATAAACCGTTCATTATAAAATTTTGCTGTAAAAAGTCTCTTTATTTATAGATTTTTTAGGATATTTTAAGCATTTTTCTGGATTTTTTTTTTTTAAAAAAAAAGTCAGATTTTGTTTTAATTTTTTTTCTCACTTTACCTATTTTTTCTGTAACAGCCCTTTTTATTTTCATTCCCTGGACCTCATATGTAAATTTCAGACATTTTTGCTCAGTAGTTTCTTTGCAAACAGCGTTTCACTTTTCAAACATTCAAGCATACTGTTTTGCTAATTTATTCACTCCATTCGTCTGCGGTGTCGACTTTTTCCGGCGGCTTCGCTGCGTGTGATCGGCTCCTGCTCGGGTTTTTCTGGCCTTTTCGGCGGGTTAATCCAGATGTTTTTGCGGGTTTTTGGCATGCATTGGCAGGGTTTTGCGGTTAGTTTTCGGCGGGTTTGCTGCGACCTTTCCCTGCAATTCGGGGACCCTGTGGTGCTTGCTGAATACACCGCAGGGTCGCCGAAATGGGATTGGCAAAACTAACCGAATTGAAGAGAATGAAAAGTCACCGAACGTGCGGTGACTTTTCGATTCTCTTTGAATTACCCTGACTGTCAGGAACCAGTGTATTTTTTCAAATCATTTTTAATTAATTACACAGTAAGAAATAGTTGGGAATATTCCCAATGTACTTCTTACATTGATAACCTATTTGGCAGACAGATGTCACCATCTACTGGCCAAATGGAGTCACTGCAGTTCTGCACTCCATGTAGGATCAGCGGGGGAGCTGTCAGTCAGAGACATTCCCAGCTGGTTCTAAAAAGCGTTAGCACCTCAGGCATCTTGCCCATGGTGTTAAAACTTTCCCAAAATTCCATATATTAACTGTTTAATGACTCCATTTCTATTCAAAGCAAGTTCAGGATTGTACTTCACAAATCTTAATTTTCTCAGGTAGTTTATTTAACACAAACAATATATGCAGGATACGTATTATTGCTATTTTCAGCCGTGTCCAGTTTCTGGAAGGCTTGTAGGAGTCAAGATTTTCGTGCTGGCATGCATAGCCCTTGCCCTGGAGATGAAAGGATATAGGACGTGGTCTTAATTCTGTATAACGGAGACAATAAAATCTAGAACGCAACATGATTAAACAGAAACCCTTATTGCCTTCTTAGTTGCTGGACGAGTTGGTGAATCATAACTAGAAGAGATGATGCTTTATTGGCTAAATTCATTTTTTTTTCTAATTTATTATATAATGTATTCAGTTTGAAAGAAAGGTATTAAATGTAACACATGAACTATGTTATAGCAAGTACTGAAAAGACAATTTAGAAATAGATACATTCTGAAAAAAAATATTTATGTGTACTTACGAAAATGTGCTAGATGAATGATTTAAAAGAATATATAATTTACCAATCAGTGTTATCAGCTATTGGATAACAGTCAAAACGTATTGGTCTGAGGGTTATTTAAGTCATGCATCGATCCAAGAGGCCCACTTCAAAAATGGTGATTAGAAACAATTTCTCTCGACTCCAGAGCATCTAAATTACTTAAATTACCTAATGGTAGCAATCAGCAGGAATTGGCTCGACCCGTGCAGAAGGTGTTACATTAATTGCCTGTTTGCTGAGAGGCTGGATTCAGGGTTTAAACATTTATTTGTGAAAGTTTATATGAAACGTTTCCAGGCATTTTGTCAAGATAAGTTGTTAACCCGATGGTCAGGTTTAAAGATTCTCATCAAACCTACAGGGCTGTTGTCGGCATCTATCTACATTCAGATAAGAAAAGCCCCTGAGCTATGAGATATAGATAGATAGATCGCTAGATAGAGAGATAAAAGGTTAGATACATAGATAAGGACAGATAAATGGAAAGATAGATAAATAGATATAGGATAGATAAAAGGAAATATTGATTGATAGACAAAGGGATATATATCTGCAATAATATATATATAATATATATATATATATTAGGCCGTGTTAGTCCAGATGCCAAAATCGCGAGTATAGCAGTACGTAGTGATACCTTTTTTATTGGACTAACGTTACAGTTAGACGACAAGCTTTACAGACTGTACACTCTCGAAAGCTTGTCTTCTAACTGTAACGTTAGTCCAATAAAAAAGGTATCACTACGTACTGCTATACTCGCGATTTTTGTGTATTTCAAAACATTTATAAAAATCTTGGTTTTTAGGGCTAAAAATCTATATAATCTCTATTATTTCATCAGAAGTCGCATAGTCAACATTTCAGCTCCAGACCAGAGCTTTCTTCAGGACCGCAATAATGGGATTAACCCATTTACCAAGGACTGATTCCTTTCTGGAGCTCCCTGCGATTCAAGGTTAAAGTCCTCCGTAAGTGAGTTAATCCCATAATAGTGGTCATTAGGTGATGTACAGTAGGACCTGTCAAAGGTGGGATACATTGTCGGTGTTGACAGGCTTAAGCAATTTATGGCCATATATTATGAACTAAATTCCCATCATTTTCTAACAGAGTTTAGGGTTAAAAACCTTGTAAAAAATCTTGAATGGGTTAAAACTGTTGACAGCCTGAAAGGGTTAAGCGTTGTTAGAAGTATCTTTAAAGGTTTAAAATTTGGTTACATCATTAAATGTTTAAATGTATAAGCTACTGCTTACGTCTTTAAATGTGTTGGTGTGTGTTGATGGTTTCTCCTCTTGGTTTGTTGTATTTTTTTTGTCTTGAGAAACACCCATCCTCTTTGATTAGTAAAGGTTGGGTGCTGCCCTCCTGGTGTGTTTTTATATACATATATATATATATATATATATCATCAAGACCTGAGGAAGGGAGGATCACGCTCAAAAGCTTGTCTTTTAAGGCTAGGGTCAGACTGAGGGCAGTGCGAACGCGCGTGCAGGCGCACTTAATCACGGCCGTGCTAGCAGCAGATGCCGGCAATGACGCCCAATATACGAAGTCGGTCGCACAAAAGTCCGGCTGCGCAACGCAAGTGGAAAATGAACGCATTTTTTTCGAGAACGTTAAACCACTAGTACTGACGTACAGAGTGTGCTGCGTCGCTAGTGGCATGTGTGTGTGAATTGGAGACATCAGACGCTGCTAATGTCCGGCCAACATAACGTCCAGATGCAAGAAGTGTTTTATTGATGATCCGTACAAAATCACGGATGAACTGCGCATAGTATGACCGCTATTGCGTATTCCGTGAAAAAATACGTCCATTCTTCGAACGCACATTTTCACGGACAACGTGAAAAATGCGTTAGTCTGACCCTAGCCTAAATGTAACGTTAGTCCAATAAAAAAGGTATCACTACGTACTGATATCTTTCTACATATACACATACATACATATATAAATATATATATGTAAGATAGATACATATATAGAAAGATAAAGAGATAAAGGGTTAGGTAGATAGATCGCTAGACAAATAAAGGGATAGGTACATAGAGGCAGACAAAGGAATAGATAGACAAAATGATAAAGGGAAAAATAGATTGATAAATATATAAAAACATAGATATATTAAGCTAAATGGTAAGATACATAGAGGGATAGATAAATAGAGACAGATAAAGAGATAGATGATAGAGGGATAGATGAAAGGATACATAGAGGGATGGAGAGTGCAGGAAAAAAAACGTGATGTACAGTAAATAAATAAAACAAAATACATAACTTGAAAGAATAGTGAATTAAAGAGGTAATGCTGATTTCGTTTTATAGAAACTGCAGAATTGGGCAGTGATCTACGAGAAATAACACCTATATGGAATAGCAGAGAATGACAAGAAATTACATTGCGGTATAGCTCAAGCACAATGATGGGGTTGCAGATTCCCTTTATGAGTGAAAAATCATAGCGATCACCACCACCCTAAGGGAACTTTCCTGATAGATGGATCCACTCGAATGGCCAGGTAACAGTAAAGATAACCAACAGCTGCACCTGAGGTCCCATTCATCATTAAACACCCTCCACTGCATCCTTCCAGATGAAGCCTAGCTTCCAATGGACACTAAAGAGGAAAATAATATAGACAACAAAGAAAAAAGAGTTTCTGCAATTTTTTTTATTGGCTAATAAAGTGTGCAAGTGCAAAATCCCTTAACGTCCACTTTATTTATGTATTCATTTACTGTAAATAGTACTGGCAGGTGAGAAAGACAGATGACCTTGTAATCGCTTGTTATTCTCCGCTGCCTCCACATTAGTGCCTCCTGTACAAAGTATAGGAAGTGTTAATGTGCAGTCGGCAACCACAACAGGCAGGCAGTGGCCCAGCCAGAATAGGATGGGAGCCATTAATATTAAGGAGTGGAGTCATTCTAGGTCACAGCTGACTCTTTAGTGGTAACATCTCTTGTGGAATGGAACCCCAACTCATTAAAGTGTTCCCTGGTACTCCAGATATCAATCCTATGGAACTGGCAACTCCAGAACAAAACTTACCGGATGAAGCAATACATTTTAAACCAGGATTCTAATGTGGTCCCTTATTATTTTATTTATCTCCTGTTTTTTGTTTTTTTTACTATTTAAGTGAAAAAACAACAATTGTGCCACTTGCACGCTGCATTTATGATTATGACATTGTATTTAAATTTCCTCCATACATAATTTGTAATTATCATATAGTTTACATTTTCTCCACTGCGACATGACCACAGTTCACGGGCCATATGTTAATGGCTTGTTCTCTACTATGTTATTTACATATGTTTACTGTGATGTGTATTTAGAATTCTCCATCAAAATGCTTGCTGCATGTTTTACATATACTGTAACATTCATTTATAAACTGTCATGAGAAAAAAAAGTATTTTTTTTTCTCATAGGTCATGACCAGATAACTCCAAGGAGTTGGGTAGTCATAGTCCAGGTTTGTTCATATATTAATATAGAAGTGCTCAAAGTCAGTAATTTCAGTGAAATAATTTAATATAGTATTCAGCCACTATTATAGTAATATTGTGTAGAATCAAAAAATAGCTGCAAAATCACAACTCTAAATACTACCCCAATGCCTGCCCACTACTCCTAGCCCTAAATACTACCCCAATGCCCACTACTCCTAGCCCTAAATACTACCCCAATGCCTGCCCACTACTCCTAGCCCTAAATACTACCCCAATGCCCACTACTCCTAGCCCTAAATACTACCCCAATGCCTGCCCACTACTCCTAGCCCTAAATACTACCCCAATGCCTACTACCCCTAACCCTAAATACTACCCCAATACCTACTACTCCTAAGCCTAAACACTTCCCAATGCCTTCTACCCCAACCCTAAATACCACCCCAATGCCTACTACTCCTAACCCTAAATACCACCCCAATGCCTACTACTCCTAACCCTAAATACCACCCCAATGCCTACTACTCCTAACCCTAAATACCACCCCAATACCTACTACTCCTAACCCTAAATACCACCCCAATGCCTACTACTCCTAACCCTAAATACCACCCCAATGCCTTCTACTCCTAACCCTAAATACTACCCCAATGCCTGCTACCCCAACCCTAAGAGTATAAAGCTTTGGGTGGCATTTACCACCCAAAGCTTTATACTCCTAACCCTAAATACCACCCCTAAGCCTTATACTGCTAAGCCTAAATACTACCCCAATGCCTGCTACCCCAACCCTAAATGCCACCCCAAAGCTTTATACTCCTTACCCTAAATACAACCACAAAACCTACTATTTTTAAGCCTACATACTTCCCAATGCCTTCTACCCTAACCCTAAATACCAGCCCAAAGCCTAGTACTCCTAATCCTAAGAGATTTTAATTTTAACACAAAGGCTGGCAAAATGAGACATAAAGGCTAATGTCAGATGAACGCAGTTTGAGCGCACTCTCCGTGCGTGCACAACGGACGGACGTATTGACGGAAGATACTGTAGACACCACTCGGTCCGTTTTTGTTGAGTGACATAGAAAAAAAAGGGAATTATGGGAAACAAAATTAATATGAGAAATGATAAAAATTTGAAAATGATATGAAAAGCCACTTTGTGCGTCAAGGTGCTAGACATCGCAAATGCGCTGCTTCTGACATCTCATCACTCACACAGAATGCTAAGCAGACGTGGCACACTCTGTGGCCCTCCTGTCTAGCGGTTTTACGTTCTTGCCTAACTTGCGTCCGTTTGCCACGTGCGCAGTTCGGTGCGGACGCACTTAGTGTGTGGGTATCTATTGCTCATGATTCTATGCTGCGACGGACGTTAAACTGTGCAGCGGCACGGATGTGATCACTGCATTCGTCTGACTCCGGCCGAAGTCTTCCTGGTGGGTTCAACAAATGCAAAAATGTTGTAAACCCTGCAGTCTGAGCTTCTAGCTTCTGAGAGAAGCAGCTAAGAAGATAAGTAGACAGAAAGACAAAAGGACACATAAAAGGCCTCTTACTTGTCCTGGTTTTGGAAGGACAGGCCACATTGTCTCCACTGATGTACTGGGGTTAATGGGTATGCCAGCAAAGAAACTGCCATTGACAGCAGTGTGACCATGTTTTTAAACACCGTCTCCCTACATAAAATAAACTCAGGACACAATATGGCTGCCTGTCAGCTTAATATTCAAGCATGATAAGTTGAGAGGCCATCACTGATAAAGCGACAGGGTGTGGGGTGCCATCCTGTATGACACTATCAGCATTGTAGGCATTGAATTCTTTTCTGTGACATCACATACAAAGAGGTTATACTGATCAATTTTGCAAGAAAATGTCGCAAGATGGACAAAGAACAAAAGAGCTCATTATTTTATGCCAAAAGCTATTGAATTCATTAAAATATTTCCTGGCACGTGAGAATATGCCTTTAATAATCTGAGAATTATGGGTATTGTAGTCAGAGAATAGGTGGAGAACTTGGGCTGAACGGTCTCTCCATAGACTGCATTGTGTCCAACTGAGAAACGTTCGTAAAGGAAAAAGCATAGCTCGTCTGTGTCTGAATTCAGCAACATCTACGGGGATAATTCGCTTTGAGTTTCTATTTTTTTCTTGTCATTCCCCTGTGGCATAAGACATATGAACTTCATTAAAGTAATACAGATAATCTTTGCAGAACAGCTGGAAATGTATAACCATCCCATAATACACCTTTAATCTTCTTAATGAATTTCTTTGCTGTATTTGCAGGTAGGCCCGTAATGATCGTGGTTGAATACATGGAGAATGGATCTTTAGACTCATTCCTGCGGGTGAGTAGCCGTTTCCTGGTGACATTTGAATAAGAAACAATCCTGGCGTAGGGTTTTAAATCATTCATCATAAATTAATTTCTACATAATGTTATTCATGGATTTTTTTTATTTTTTTTTACTGAAGAATAGCGTTTTTTTCCCCTGGGCGGCATTACCTTAGTACTGTGATACATTAAAGTACGGCTAGGAAATGAAGAGAACATGAACTTCAGAATAGAACTGGTGGTTTCCCCTACGAGCATGGTTACCATTTAATAACGTGGATTTAAATAAAAGCATTAAGGCTAAGAACACAATTATTTTTAGATGTACATAATTATCTAATTCTCTTTTTGCCATGTGTGATTTATGCACTAAACATATATCTTACCATAGTTTTATGTATGATAAATCGAATCAATATAATTATGATAATGTATGTATAGATATGCATGTTTAAATTTAATCGGCGTGTGTGTTTGTATGTTTGTATATGTATAGAGAGACGGACAGACAGACAGAGATTGAGATTAGTCCTTACATACACTGATGAGCCACAACATTAAAATCACCGGCAGGTGAAGTGAATAGCATTGATTATATGGTTACAATGGCGCCTGTCAAGGGGTGGAATATATTAGGAGCAAGTGAACAGCCATCTGTTGAACTTCATGTGTTGGAAGCACGAAGAATGCGCAAGAGAAAAGATCTGAGTGACTTTGACAAGGGCCAAATCGTGAGGGTTAGACAACTGTGTGAGAGCAACTAAAAAAACGACAAGTCTTGTGGGGTTTTGCTGGTATGCAGTAGTTAGTACCTACCAAAAATGGTGCAAGGAAGGACAGGCGGTGAATCGGCAACAAGGTCCTGGGCGCCCAAGATTCATTGATGCCTTTTTGAGCATATACTAGTCTGTATGGACTGACCACACAGAAGATTTAATTTAGCTCAAAATGCTGAAAAACCTAATGCTCACCATGATAGAAAGGTGTCAGAACACACTTGACATGGACCACCTACCTAGATATTGACGGAGACCATGTACACCCAATCATGGTAATTGTGTTCAATGATGGCAGTGGTCTCTTTCAGCAGCATAATGCTCCCTGCCGCACTGCAAAAAGCTATTCAGGAATGGTTTGAGGAACGTGATAAATATTTCAAGGTGTAGCCTTGGCCTCCAATTTCTCAATCTGACTGAGTATCTGTGAGATGTGCTGGAACAACAAATCTGACCCAAGGAGGCCCTACCTCACAACTTGCAGGACTTAAAGGCTCTGCTGTTAATGTCTTGGTGCCAGATACCACAGGACACAGAGATTTCATGGAGTCCATGCCACGATGCACCAGAGCTGTTTTGAGAGCACGAAGAGAACCTACATGATATTCGGCAGTGTTTTTAATGTTCTGGGTGACTAGTGTATGTATTTGCAAGTCCACAAATTTCTGCACATTAACACAAACCAACTATTATTGACCAGCTAATGTGCCTAAAATATGCTACAAAAAATAACAAACTGACAGACCTTTTCATTCCTCATATGAATCAACACCCTTCTCTCGGGTAATCACAGCAGTCTTTTTGTTTACCTGTTTTATATTGCCCCTCAAAATGCCGATTATAAAATGAAATTAGTCTAAATATGATGCCTGCAGTTTTCATTGTCGTGTCCCCATTTTACCATGAGATTCTGGGGCAGGCGCTACTTTATCACCTTGCCCCAGAACCAAGTGCTACCCTCGATGATACTCGCGGTACCGTTTCCGCGCCGCTAAGTATCACCTCCTGGAGTCCATAGGACTTCACGGAGGGTTGTGCCACCGGGCCGCAAGCCCTTCACGTCCTCCCTCTTGCGAGATCACGCAGCATCGAAGATTGATCACGGAGGGAGACTGGGGACTATTTGTCCCCAGTCTCACTTTGCTCTCAGACGTGGCAAGAAGCAGTGGATCTGGCCAGCCTCCTCACCGCATTTTGCACCAGATTTTAGGTGACTGTAAAAATTAGTTTAGCCTATTGTTGCGGTAATTAGTGCTAGGACTTTGTAATACCTTGCTTATCCTAACACTAATTACTAATTGTGCTCCCCATGTTAAGTATAGGATGCAAAAGTAGAGTAAGCTCACGCAAGCTAGCGCAATCACCGAAATGCTAGCAAATTTTTACCATGATTAGCGTTAGGAAGGTAATCAAGTAGGCATGCGTTAAAGTCACTTATCCTAACGTTAACGCTCACATAGCCGAACGCTACTGTTAATCTTAAGTATGTAATATAGCCCTAGGTCGCTTATTTAATAATGTTAAAAATGACTTGAGCTTTGCCAAAAAAAAAGGATGTGCATAATAAATTCAAAACTCCCCTAAAACTATTTTTAACCCTCATCCTTAACGCTATCAGGGTTATTCAAAGAGCTCCGAATTGCTTGAGAAAGGTAACCGAACACTGAAAATTAGCATTCGGTTACCTTTCCTGGCCATTCGGCTATCCAGAGAGCAGGCAATTCGTCAAATCATAGCGAATTGCCTGAACATACGTGCCTGTTCGGTGCCTGTTCGAGGGCAGTGAAAACCCCATGAAAAGCACTGCTTCGGCTATTCAGAGAACACAAACCAGCAGTGAAAGGTTCCCGAAATGCCCTGCCATTCGGTGGTTTAATTCGGCAAATTTATTCAGGAGAATCCCATAGGCTTCAATGTTAAAAATATTCCCGTTTTAATTCAATATCTAATAAACCGTTCATTATAAAATTCTGCAGTAAAGAGTCTCTTTATTTATGGCTATGGCTATGACTGTTACAAAGCCACTGCCACAGAGGCCTCCTAGGAGCGTCAGATGGACTACTGTAGGATCTGGTAGACTTAGAGTTGTGGATAGAAAACATGTCCCACAGTCTGTGGCTCTTCTTAATTCTTTTGAGGCACTTTCAGAGTGTAGTGGTGAGATGAGAGTAGGCTCAGACAACATAGTTGAGGAACCACCATCCCCTATGCCTAAGGTATGCAGGACTGCAACCAAGAACAAAAAGGAAAAGGTGGGACATGATAGAAGGCAATTGTTGCTGGGTGATTCTACCATAAGAGGTGTTGAGCTGGAGAGTAGTGGTTTGGTGAGATGTCTTCCTGGGGCTACTGCTTGTAGAGACAAGAGACGTATTCTCAATATTGTCAAACAAGCAAAGCAGCAAGGGGAAGTGGACGTTCTAGTCCATCTAGGGACAAATGACTTGGCTAGCAATGAGGTTTCTGAGATTAAGGAAGATTTTTGTGTTCTTGGAGGTGAAATACAGCAGATTGCATCCACTGTGTCATTCTCTGAAGTTTTACCTGTGCATAACATTCAGGATAGGCAGATGCGCAATAGGGAATTTAATTTGTGGCTTCGGGAATGGTGTCGGGAGCAAGGATTTGGCTTTGTGTCCCATGATAGCTCTAATTGGAGCAGAAAGGAACTGTATAAAAAAGATGGTTTGCATCTTACTCATAGGGGAACATATGTTCTCAGTGAGAAGTTCAAAGGTTTCACAAAGAAATATTTAAACTAGGAGGGGGGGACAAAAGGGTAAAAAACAATCTGCCTGATTGTCCCCCAAAACTTAATCGGAGGGTGCAAGCAACATGCGGGGAAAAAAATGACAAGCTCAGAGTCGTGTCTATAAATGCTCACAGTTTAGTCAATAAAATCAATGAACTGGAGGCAATGATGGCAGCTGAAAAAGTAGATTTAGTGGCGGTTACTGAGACATGGTTCAGTGAGAAAACTAACTGGGACATAACAATACCGGGGTACTCTTTATATAGAAAAGACAGAGAAGGTAGGAAAGGAGGAGGAGTGGCCCTGTATGTGAAAAACAACATAAAAACGAACCAAATAAAAGTGAGCGAGGTGAACATAGAGTCAGTTTGGGTTACGCTAACATTTGGCAATCATACAGTAGCTCGTGTAGGTGTGATCTATAGTTCCCCTGGACAAGTAGAAGAGCTAGATAATATGCTGTTTGAGGAAATAGCCAAAATGGCACTGAAGGGGGAAGTTATTATCATGGGAGACTTTAATCTTCCTGATGTGAACTGGAAAACCAAAACAGCTGGGTGCACCAGGAGTACAAATATTCTAAACTCCCTACTGGGATTATCTCTAACACAAGTAGTTGAGGAGCCGACCCGTAAAGAGGCCATATTGGATTTAATACTCACAAATGGAAGTTTGGTATCGGACGTTGTTGTAGGTGAAAATTTGGGATCTAGTGATCACCAGTCAGTATGGTTTAATATAAGAACAGGGATGGAGCCGCACCACACAAAAACAAAAGTTTTAGACTTTAAAAAAACAGATTTTTCTAAAATGATATTTTGTGTGAAGGAGTCATTATCAGACTGGAGGAGTTTAAAGGGAGTCCAGGAGAAATGGGATTATTTAAAGGAAGCATTATTGAAGGCCACAGGCAATTGCATTCGGCTTGTTAGCAAAAACAAAAAAGGGAAGAAACCACTGTGGTACTCTGCAGAAGTGGCCAAAATAGTGAAGAACAAAAAGACAGCATTCAATAATTATAAAAAAATCTCAGAGTGAAGAAGATAGGCAAACCTATAAGATTAGGCAGAAAGAGGCAAAGCAATTTATAAGAGCTTCCAAAGCACACGCAGAAGAGAAAATAGCTCAGTCAGTAAAAAAGGGAGACAAAACATTTTTTAGATACATAAACGAGAAAAGAAAAGTAAAACAAGGATTAGTTAGATTAAAAACAAAGGAAGGAAGGTATGTAGAAGAGGATAAAAGTCTCGCTGACTGCCTCAATGAATATTATTGTTCAGTCTTTGCAGAAGAAAAGGAAGGAAAGGGACCTCGGTTAGGAGGAAACACTAACGAGACATTTACATATCAGTTTACAGAGGAGGAGGTTCGACAGCAGCTGTCTAAAGTAAAGACAAATAAGTCAATGGGGCCTGATGGGATCCACCCTAAATTATTAAAAGAGCTCAGTGATGTAATAGCAAAACCGTTAACAGACTTATTTAACCAATCCTTGTTAACGGGAGTCGTCCCAGAAGACTGGAAATTAGTAAATGTTGTGCCCATTTACAAGAAGGGTAGTAGGGAGGAATCGGGGAACTATAGGCCAGTTAGTCTTACGTCAGTAGTGGGGAAATTAATGGAAACCATGTTAAAGGAAAGGATTGTTGAACATCTAAAAACACATAGATTACAGGATCAGAAACAACATGGGTTTACCTCAGGGAGATCATGCCAAACTAATCTTATTGATTTTTTTGATTGGGTAACAAAAATAATAGACACAGGTGGTGCAGTAGACATTGCTTATTTAGATTTCAGTAAGGCTTCGGATACTGTTCCGCATAGAAGGCTTATCAATAAATTGCAATCTTTGAGCTTGGATTCCAATATTGTTGAATGGATTAGACAGTGGCTGAGTGACAGGCAACAGAGGGTTGTGGTAAATGGAGTTTATTCGGCGCAAGGTCTTGGTACCTCAGGGGTCAGTACTTGGACCCATTCTCTTTAATATTTTTATTAGTGATATTGCAGAAGGTATTAATGGAAAAGTATGTCTTTTTGCTGATGACACAAAGATTTGCAACAGGGTTGACGTTCCTGGAGGGATCAGCCAAATGACAAATGATTTAGGTAAACTAAAAAAATGGTCGGAGCTGTGGCAATTGAGTTTTAATGTGGATAAGTGCAAGATAATGCACCTGGGATGTAAAAACCCAAGGGCTGAATATAGAATATTTGATACAGTCCTAACCTCAACATCTGAGGGTTGGGATTTAGGGGTTATTATTTCAGAGGATCTAAGGGTAAGTAGTCAATGTAATAGAGCAGCAGGAAATGCTAGCAGAATGCTTGGTTGTGTAGGGAGAGGTATTAGCAGTAGGAAAAGGGAAGTGCTCATGCCACTGTACAGAGCACTGGTGAGACCTCACTTGGAGTACTGTGTGCAGTACTGGAGACCGTATCTCCAGAAGGATATAGACATCTTAGAGAGATTTCAGAGAAGGGCTACAAAAATGGTGTACAGCTTGAAGGAGAAAAGTTGCTAGGAAAGGCTTAATGATCTTAACACGTACAGCTTGGAAAAAAGACGAGACAGAGGAGATATGATAGAAACATTTAAATACGTAAAGGGAATCCACAAGGTAGAGGAAGGGAGTATATTTAAAAGGAAACAAAGTAGCAAAACAAGAGGACATAGTCTTAGATTAGAGGGGCAAAGGTTTAAAAGTAACATCAGGAAGCATTATTTTACTGAGAGGGTGGTGGATACATGGAACAGCCTTCCAGTTGAAGTGGTAGAGGCCAAAACAGTAATTGAATTTAAGCAAGCATGGGATAGGCATAAGGCTATCCTAAACAAAAGATAAATCCAGGTTAAGTATCCATGTAATTGGGCAGACTAGATGGGCCGAAAGGTTCTTATCTGCCGACATTTTTCTATGTTTCTATGTTTATTTATAGATTTTTTAGGATATTTTAAGCATTTTTCGGAATTTTTTCTTTTCTTTTAAAGTTTTCTTCTTTTTTCTGTAACAGCCCTCTTTATTATCATTCCCTGGACCTCATATGTAAATTTCAGACATTTTCGCTCAGTAGTTTCTTTGCAAACAGCGTTTCACTTTCACACATTCAAGCAAACTGGTTTCCTAATTTATTCACTGCCTCTACTGCTGTGTCGAAGGCTGGGATCGGCTCCTGTTCGGGTTTTTCTGTGGTTTTCGGCAGGTTAATCCAGATGTTTTTGAGGGTTTTCGGCGTGCATTCGCTGGGTTTTGTGGTTAGTTTTCGTCAGGTTTGCGGCAGCTTTTCCCTGCAATTCGGGGACCCTGTGGTGTTTGCTGAATACACCGCAGGGTCACCGAAATGGGATCGGCAAAACAAACCGAATTGAAGAGAACGAAAAGTCACCGAACGTGCGGTGACTTTTCGAATCTCTTTGAATAACCCTGTTAGTCTTCCTTGTGCAGATAACTGTACATCAACCAAGCACATGCAACTCAAATTTAATACCTGAACTTATCTTAAGCAATTTTCCCCTTTGGGAAGGCGAGAGTACACTCTCTGGAAAATCAATCCCCTAAGAAGTGCACGGATTGCATGGTTATTCTTTGAAGCGCGTAAGGAATACCGAGTTACTTAGAATACCGAGAGCACGCTCCACTCACAAGTAGTATACATACCAGAGATATATTCTATACCACCTTCACCACTAGACAATGAGGGGAAATGGTTAGTTGGGACTGGCCCTGCACACATTGCTGACGGCCCCTACAAGAGCTTGGGGTGGCCATGACCTGTAGCTGTGCTGCGTATGGAATCAAGTAACACGCAGGATAATCTATTTCCTGGATACTATAGATTTAAAATGTTGAATTCATGACATGTTTTCAGGTTCCACACCATTCTGGTAACCTGGAATGGCCTTAACATTACCACACATTACCAATCACTATATGACACACCTTTCTGTTTATGACCGTGATGGGGGGAAAAAGTATCATGATATGAAAAGCAGCATAGAGCATGAAACACTAAAGCGATAGAATGCTTTTTAAATGTATAGTATAAGAAAGACGACGCTTTAAAAAAAATAGCAATAAACTCAGTTATGCGCAAATGATGCTGGGTAAACATGGGTTATTAGTTTTTTTTATTTCAATTTGCTGCAGCAATTTCTGTAAATTTCCTTCATTCGTTCTTAGATTACACAACCAAGGTTTAAACCGTGCGCCACTGACTGTTGTTTATGGGATGTCTACTAGGGGCGCCTTGCATGGAAACACAACAATCAGCGTAAATGTATGCATTGACACGTCTTTTCCATTGCAATATCTTGGGCATAAAACACCTTAATTAAAAAAAAACACCGCAAAAAACAAACAAATATGGTAATTTAATCATCTCTGACAGGGAACTAGTGAAACAAAAGTATTAAACGGTAACCTCTCACTGAGAAGAAAATGAATCCGTCCCTTGTGTTGGTACGTTCCACACAAAACCGGCATGTCTAATTAAACCCAGAATGTTTCCAGTCCCTTGTTGTTCAGTGTTAGTTTTTAATTCCGTAAGAATAATATAATTGTTAGGCACACGGCTTCCATTGTTAAATATGTCTGCTTTAGAATAAGCAAAAAGAACATTAAACCTTGTTTTGCGCCAGACGCTTCCTAAAGGCGATAGACAACAACTCATTTACATGCCCATGCCTAAAATCATTTACGTCTGAAGTCTTCTTGCGCCTGGGACTGAGTAGGGATAAAGTCTGTGTTTGTCATGTAAATGAAAGCTGCAGATACATAAGAATTATAGTTTTTTTATATAGTGACTCGCATTCCGTGTGCAGGTGCTAATTATTATCGACGGAGTTTGTCCCAAAAAACATGTGACACTTATGGTTTTTTTTGTTATAACTGAAGCCTCAATTTAATTTGTTCCCTTCACCAACATTTAGTGCATCTTCCTATGCAATTCAGGCATTTTTCGATTCGGGAGAATTAAGGGCATACCGGCATTTTGTTTCCCGTCACAATTCAGCTCAATAATTGGTACTTGCGTCCATACTTGCTAATGGAAATTTCAGCTTTACAGTTTCAATTCTAATTTATCGGTAAAAAAAGAAAAAACAAGTTCGTAAAGGGGTTTATAAATGGCTCTTTGGCCACGGAATCAGGGAAAATTACTCTGAAATCACAGTGAATACCCTCAATTTTAATAGTGTCGCTGTAGCAATGAATACCTAACCCTAACCATAAAGGCAGCCCTAACGCTAAAAATAACCCTAACTCCACCAGGGTTATTCAAAGAGATCCGAATTGGGGCCGAAAGGTAACCGAACGCTGAAATTCAGCGTACGGTTACCTTTCCTGGCCATTTGGCTATTCAGAGAGCAGGCAGTTCGCCAAATCCTGGCGAATTGCCTGCACATACGGTGCCTGTTCGGTGCCTGTTCGAGGGCAGTGAAATCCCATAGAGAAGCACTGCTTCGGGTATTCAGAGAACAAAAAGCAGCAGTGAAAGGTTCCCTAAATGCCCTGCCATTCGGTGGTTTAATTCGGCAGATTTATTCAGACGAATCCCATAGGCTTCAATGTTAAAAATATTCCCGTTTTAATTCAATATCTAATAAACCGTTCATTATCGTATTCTGCAGTAAAGAGTCTCTTTATCTTTAGATTTTTTTAGGATCTTTTAGGCATTTTTGGGGATTTTTTTGCAAACATTCTTTTCCTGTTTTTTTTTTTTAAATCGATTTTTCTTTTTTCTGTAACAGCCCTTTTTATTATCATTCATTGGATCTTATATGTAAATATCAGACATTTTTGCTCAGCAGATTCTTTGCAAACAGCGTTTCACTTTTCAAACATTCAAGCGTACTGTTTTTTTTTCACTCCATTCGTCTGCGGTGTCGGCTTTTTCCGGCGGCTGCTCTGCGCTGTGATCGGCTCCTGCTTGGGTTTCTCCGGCGTCTTTGGCGGGTTAATCCAGATGTTTTTGCAGGTTTCGGTGTGTGTTCGCCCTTGTTTTGCAGTGAGTTTTCGGCGGGTTTTCAGCGACTTTTCACTGCATTACGGCAGCCCTGTGATGCTTGCTGAATACACCACAGGGTGGCCGAAATGGGTTCACCAAATCACACCGAATTGAAGAGAACGAAAAGTCACCGAACGTGCGGTGACTTTTCGATTCTCTTTGAATAACCCTGTATATGTCTTGGACACCAAGGATTAATTTAAGGTTTATGGTTACAAACAGGGGTTAATTCGAGACAATATTGTGCATCATATGTTCTTTCAAGCTTTTTCTCAGCCCAATTTTTATTCTAAACTCTGATATTTTTCAGAATTCGGCTGAGGCCGAAACGGTTTGATTGAAACAGCCGTGAGTTTGAAAAAAGATGTGTAGAATTTTTTTTTCCGGAACATTGGCCCATCTAATTAAATCGAGTCCCGAGTAAGAATAAAAAATTTTTAAAGAAAGTCTGAACATTTTTCAGCCAAGTATCACTTCAGTAGTTTTTCATAGATGATTAAGAGTGCAACGCCAGAAATGCCGACTCTCATCTCACCATTAAGTGACTTAAATGATAGATTACATTCTTTCCCTTGGTAATACTTATCGAAGCATTTTGCACAATTTCTAACATGGATATCAAAGTGCCCGAGTTTGCTGTGGCTCATTTATTAGGTGATCAAACTGTATATGTATATAATATATATATATAAAACACACGAACCAAATGGCTAGCAGTTGTCCACGTTTTATTTAAATCCCTAGGTTTAAAATTTTAGGTTAGATGTGCAGCTTCCACCTCCTGTCAATCAACATGTTGGCTCAGCGGTCTTTGTGCCAATGACTAGTCACTAGGAGAGCGTTTTTATACATTTAATGGGTAATTCCTCATGCATGTATTGAGCGGACTCACCGCTCTGTCGATTTTTCAGATATCTTGGATCAAGATATTCATAAAATATTGCATAAGGCAATTTTAGCGAAAATTTGCTGTAGTGAATCCCACCCCAAGTGTTGATGCACATTCCATGGCTTTGGAGTACAACATGTAATGGACCTCAGTACCCCGACTGTGATATATCCCATAATGTTGCTTCCTTGCAAGACATCTGAGTCTCCCGCCAGTGATTTTTCATGCCTTTGTCTGTCTTTAGTCGAAGCTTAGCGTGGATACAGCATAATCCAGACATGAGGCAGTACTCAGTACTAGGTATAACAGACCGACTTTAATGAAACATATGAAGCAAATATACACAATGCAAGAAGGGACTGGGGGAACCATGGAAGATGATACCCTGGCGTCCTCCTCTTCCTCCTCCAGCTTTCCCCTTCTGGTGATCCTGTGCACCTTGCCCGATCCAAATTACAAACCAGAAACACTAGGGCAGATCCCAATCACAAGGTGGGCATGAATAAGGTAACAGATATCACAAACACACAAGAGTTTGATAGCGGCAATGGTTGGCTAACAAGGCAAACAATAACTACTCAAACCTGTCACATCTATAAACTGCACTTTCTTTCAGAGGTTGGGGGTTGGAAATGACTTTGAGTGACACATACAATAACAATATTAACACATCAACTCAGACCCCCTGACCTGCACCTATGAGTACAGGGTGACTTGGACATAGAAGAGTGCTGGGGAATAATATGATGAGTCAGACTCCACTGAACCCGCAGTCTCACACCTCCCAAAAGAAATCACTCAAAACCCATCTCTTCAGATTAACATGCCACATTACTGATGCAACACATCCCTCCACACATCTCGATTGAAGCCACTTCCATGACCCCCACCATTCCTGAACCACTGGCACTAGTGATCCTCACAACCAGTAAAACTCCTCTTGTCTTCCTCCGCCCCAATCCCTCTTGATTCTAAACTCCTATGAGCAGGACCCTTTACACCTCTTATCTTTATCCTATGTTTGTTTGTGTCTTGTTCCATTTGGTTAATGCATAGCACTGCAGAAACTGTTGGGGCTATATAAATGATAATTCCAAGTCCAGGTACCCCCAGTTCAGAGAGATTACAGTTACACAGTATATCTTTGAAGATATTCGATCTCTTGAGATTATGAAAAAATAATCTGAATGTGAAAGCAGTCGGGGTTTGAGTATTTTACGTTACCCATGGTTGACTTGTTAGTATCGAGCTATAAATTTCCAGAAATGGTGTTCTTTCTTGCAGCAACAGCCTCTGTGCGTAGGGTATCACTATATTGCAAAATTGTTTCTGGGAACTAGGAAGTTGTGTTTTCTTCTTGCTAAAACAAGATGAATAAAAGCCATTGTTTTTTGTTTTTTTTAATTATCGAGCAATACTTCATAAAGTAAATGTCAGCATTGTACACATCCACCATGACCGTTCTATGGAATTGCCTTTTGTGCCCTCTCGGATTTGTCTGAAGTTTCCTACAGCAATTATCTTTAAACAGCACCGCATATAAAACCTTTACGCATCTTTCCTGAGTGTTTCTCCGGCTGATGTTCCGGCAAAACACTTCAAGGAGTGTAATTTAATTGGGGCTTTTTATGCAGTTGTCTTTAGGCAGTCAAAATCTCTCTCGCATTTGAAGTTTTTCTTTCGCTTTAGATTTTCCTTATAAGTCTCACATGTGTAGTTTTCAGCTGTCAGTAACTGACTTTCTACAACTTCGATAAAATCCCTGATAAAATAAAAGGAATTAAATGATCCTCTTTTATCACTTATGCAGACTAAAGTTATGAATAAAAGTTTTTCTAAGTGAACAAACATCTGCCATAAACAGGTTGCTATTAACAATGATCACAGAGGGGAATACACAGAGCGTGGCATGGAATCTAAGGTGATGTGATAATACCCAGTGCGTTCCATGGAATGATAGTGGTGAAAAGGTTACGCGCAAACTAACAGTGCTTTCATCTTTTGCAGAAACATGATGGACATTTTACTGTCATCCAGCTGGTTGGTATGCTTCGAGGCATTGCTTCTGGTATGATGTACCTCTCCGATATGGGTTATGTGCATCGTGACCTTGCTGCCAGGAACATTTTGGTCAACGGTAACCTGGTGTGTAAGGTGTCTGATTTTGGACTTTCCCGAGTCTTAGAAGATGATCCAGAAGCTGCTTATACAACCACTGTAAGTATGCTTAAGTAAATGGGAATACATCAATATTTTATACCTTTCTATCTGTTGCAAAAATCATTATTGGGGCACAAATAGGCAAACAAATCTTCTTTACCACGTACCAAATTGGAGATATGCAGTACTGTTTATGTACATTTAAAATATACTATATACCAGTGGCAGTTGGTGACTTTTCAAGTTGGTGGATACCAGACTGGAACCATGAATGCTTTTACTCATAAATAGAAATATGTCTATATGGTACTACTACATGTATAGACTAAACCATATAGACATATTCCTAGTAATGAGTCAAATAAATTGGCCATTTTAAGGGGAAATGTAAATTACAAATTTGATCCAGAATTTAGCAACAAAATGTAGATGTAACACATTATTCAATATAAAAAAGTCTAAAAATGGAAAAAGTGATTTATTATTATTTACTAAAAAAAACTAAATACCAATCCTACCCAATTTCCCCTAATTAGCTCTCTAAGAATACAACATTTCATGATATGAAAGAAAATTTTTTTTACTATTCTATTGGAGGCAAAATATACCACAATGTACATGTGCATTCTCTGTCATTAAGGGGTTAGAAGTCTAGGCTCGATTATCTGTTTCACACCTACTGTGTCAGCAGATAACATCTACATTGACGCCTCAACTTCTAGCTAGGCCAGTTTTGTTTAGGATGTAGCAGGGGGCTGCCAGATACTTGTGGACTGGAGTTATAAGAACCCCCATAGAGTCCTTATCAGATTTCTGGTAGTATCCAAGACGCGATCAGGTTATTTTGTTTTACTCTGCCTAGCAACATTTAAGGAAACAGCAAAGGAAAGTGTTGTGCTAATAATTCAAAAGATATAACATATTTCTTCAATCGGACACATGTTAAATGATACAAAAATAACAGAAAAAATAATTTTTGTTCAGTAGTTTTTTTGAAAACAACGTTTCAATTAAGAAACTTTCAAGCATACTGTTTTTTTGGGTTTTTTCACCCCGTTCATCTGCTTGTCAGTTTTTTCCGGCTGTTGCTCTGTGCTGTGATCGGCGGCTCCTCGGATTTTTCCGGCGTGTTCAGTGTAATTTTTGTGACAGTTTCTGTGGATTTTTGGTGAGTGTTCGGCGGGTTTGCGGCGGGTTTTCCCTGCACTCCGGGGACCCTGCAGTGATTACTGAATACACCGCAGGGTCCGCGAACTAGAATAGCTGGATCGCCCTGAAGTGCGGGGAACGAAAGGGCACCAAAATGTCGGTGGCCTTTCGGTGCTCTCTGAATAACCCCTTAGGTCTCAGGGAACTCAAACTCTGTCCACCAAGATGTTTCTGAACTACAAGTCCCATGACTGTGGCCATCTATTGCATTCAAAGAATTTTGGGAAATGAAGGCAGGAACATTGGGGAAGGGCAGCATTTGAGATCCTTGAGATATTTATATAACTATTTTAGTATAAAAGACTGGGCTTGACTAGAACTAATCCAGTTTTGCATTTGCTTAAATATTTCTAAATTTGAATACTGTATTTTTGAATAAATCCCTTGATCTACACATAGCCAAAAAATAAATAATCATAAAATAAATACCCATGATCAAGAAGACAATAAAAAGGCAAAAGCAATAAGCACAATAGAGTCTATAACAAGTGAAAATAAGTTGTTAGAACATTGTGTGGGAGTTAAAGCCACACATAACCTATTATTACAGAAGTAACAATTTCTCTGTGCAGTCTGCGTATCTGTCTGCAAATTGCACATGAGACAAGTAAGATGTTCCTCTATGCTCCAGTCGACAACTTTTTTTACCACTACATATTTTTTTTCTTTTAAAACTGCGCTGTTTGTTGGAGGAAAAAAAAAACGAGAGTCTGGTGAGAAAAAAAAAACAAATTACATTAATAAGACATTTATCAAAGCTACACAACGGCTTCCAACTCATTGTAGGACTCCTGTTTGGATGATTTTAAATACTGAAAATACTTGTATCTGAAAAATTAACATTAGATTCTAAATGACTAAATCACTGTTTTGACTAAAATTTCTAAATGAATTGATTCAATTTTCTTCTTTAAACCTTTATGTAAATTTCTTTCTTTCTGTTACTATCCTTTAAATCATCAGCACTATAATAAATCTAAGTATAGCATCTTATCGATGTTGCTTTGATGCAGAATGATAGAGAATTACAGTATTTTTGGTGAAACAAGACATTTTTGGTACTCGACTAGTAAAATCATTGAGTAACAGGACTTCGTGCGCACGTTTTCCCTCTTGCCGTTAAGATGTGAGTAGAGCCATTATACATATTAGGGATGTGCAATTCGTTTCGTTCCGAATTGAATTTCGTACAAAATCTACCATTTTCGTTCTTTCGGAAGCATTTCCGAAACCCCGAATTGTGTTTCAGCACAAATGAAATCATTTCGTTATGAGATCTAAACGAAATAAAACGGAAAAAAAAAACTGAACCAAAAGGTCTAAAACGGAAAAAAAAACGGAACAGGTCACTTTTTAATTAATGCAGATGCTAGGTTTTTTCAATTTCTAAAAAAATCCCCGTTTAATCATTTTCAATTGCAACAAACAGCCATTTTTTTTAAAATAAATTTCGGAGTTTTTTTGGCATTTTTCGGGATTTTTTTAGGTGAAAGTTTAGGTTTCCTAACGTTATTTTAAATGTAATAATGAGGTCTGTTTTTCTTTGTTGAACGCACACAGACTGTAAGAAAATAATTCAGCTGTATGTTTTCAGCAAAGAAAAACAGACCTTATTATTACATTTAAAATAAATGTAAAATAAGCAATAAAAAAAATGGCTTTTTGGTTTGCTGCAATTGAAAGTTATAAATGGTTTAAGAATTATTTAATAAAAACGGGGATTTTTTTAGCATTGAAAACTATGGTTGAAAATTCGAATTGATATCAACTATCAAACTGATCTTAACTTACAATACAAGTAATAGTCAGCAAACGACTTTATGAAGCAAATTAATTTTGTTTCACTGTTTAATTTGACTCAAATACTAAATCTGTGACACAGCTTAAAATGTAACCCTAGCTTTTATTTTAACAGCATAATTTGATTAATTGGTGTTTTATTTAGTGTTCTGAAGCTTGAATTGATATCAGCTATCAAATTGATATATTAACTATCAAATTTATAATTTGATTTATAATTCGAATCAATATGAAATTTCAAATCGATCCAAAATGAAATAAAATTAGCAACGAAATTCCAAAAAAAGAAATTATTTTAAAACGAAAAGAAACAAAATGAAACAAATTTTTCAGCCATGCACATCTCTAACAGCTGGAGTGTCATGCCATGGTTTTGATTGCAAAGGTATGTGTTGACAATGAGCATCATTCCAATAGGTTGGATTGTCTGGGGCGCCATTCCAGTGACGTGTCAGCCTGCTTACCACATTGACAAGAAACACTGATTTAAAGCACACATTCACCTTTTGGCTGCCACATTTCATGCATACCTATAGGAGTCTTTCATTGCCCATATAACCTTGACCTGAGCAGATGTTCCTCACCCTGTTGTGGTTTCTCAACCCCTCAGCGTGTTATATTGTATAATTGACTATTTTGTGTAGCAACACTTGGCTTTTCCTCTGACTACCCGTTGTTCTCGACCCAGCTTTGGTTTACCGATTCTGTGTATTTCTGGTTCCCAGATCTCAGCTTGTATATTGACTACTCTTGGGCTCCACTTATACCAAGCCATTTTAAGGACCGACTCTATTCTTAGGAGACTTGTTCTATTATATTAGATCCTCAGTATCTTTCTACTTTATCCACCCATTGCTATTGCTGTGTTTGATTTGTTATCTGCCTGTTATATATATACATCTTGACATGGAGTTCCAATTTCGACCTTGTCGCAAGCAGAACCCAAGGTTTACGGCTATTTTATTTTACCATTCATAATAGTGTATCAAAATTTGCATATCCTTAATAAAGTACCTCTGAAGGTGCACAAAGTCCGATCCTTAGACCACTGATTATTTTAGAGTACTAAGAATGGCTACGGATTCGAACCAAGAAAAGGGCAGTTCTTTCTGAACCTCTTCTAGCATAAAGTCAATGTGTTCTAAGTTGAGTGCTATAAATGTAAGTAGGGAGAAGCCACGTGGTAAATGTTATCATTCTACATTTGAGCTTGACTTTGCAATTAAATTAAAGATCAGTTGAAGTTTAGGTACTCAAGAAAAACATTACTTTCCTGTTTTGAAAGGGGTCATTGACACGGTATAAAAGCGATTAGATGGGATAGACTTTTGTACGCCATTAATGTAAATTATTAATGCGTTTGGCAGGCGCAGTAATTATTTTAAGGGGTCCAACAACTTGACCTCTCGAAAAGATTTCTGATAAAAGTCTTCTTTGTTTCAAAGTTGAGGACCACCACTTAACCTGCTAATCTGTGCATTATCAGAGGTCTGGGAACATGGAGGAAATTGCTATAATTGGTCTGTTAAGAAACGCCAATAAAAATGCAGATCTGCAAGTGATGGCGAGCAAATGACAGCTACAGCACTAAAGATCTGGAAAACATCGACCCAATGATGCCATTTGCATCAAATGGCAATTTACACTTGATGTTTCTTTCAGAGCGTTTTTTTTTTACCTCATGATTTAGAAGAAAGTGCTTTTCTTTTTCAGTTTAACCTTTTGTGGGTTTTTTTTACTTCATCGGGGTATTTTAATATAAAAACTGATGAGAATGAAAATCATCATATTTTGCAGAGTTTCAGATTTTATAATGGACATAAAACAATATAAAAATATATATATATCAAATACAACAAGAGGGCAGCACCTCAACCTTTACTAAGCATAGAGGGCAGATGCTTCTCAAGACAAAAAATACAGCAAGCTACGAGGAGAGCACACAAACTAACACATTAAAAAGGGTTGACAACCCTCGGTAAGCACCCTTCCCTGTCACAGGTGTTTCACCTTCAGGCTCTATTTAACCTTGAATCGCAGGGAGCTCCAGAAAGGATCCAGTCCTCAGTAAGTGAGCTAGTCTCATAATGTCGGTCATTAGGTGATGTACAGTAGGACCTGTCAAAGGTGGGATACATTGGTGTTGTTGACTGGCTTAAGCAATTTATGGCCATATATTGTGAACTTAATTCCCATAATTTTTTTAACAGGGCTTAGGGTTAAAAACCTTGTAAACTCTTCTGCCATTATGGAGGAATATGCAATTCCAACCAGGAATGACTCCCCAACAATTCACAAAGCTGGCTGCGTGCGGGTGACTAGGATCAAAGACATGTACAGGGGGCAGGCTATCCTTAATTTCGATAATTTGTGTGACAAGGGAGACCTTAAGCAGCATGAGCAAGATATGATTCGCTATACAGCAGCCTGTGGCTTCATTTTTGGATAGGACTCATCCTCACTAGAGGTGCCGTGACGTTGGCGGGTGAGCTTACTCTTTTAATGGCCATTAATAGAAACCAAAGCCTCTAATTTTGTTTCACGCGGTATAATGGGAATAAGCGCAGATGACATTTTTCTCTTTGTTATGTTTTATACATGTTGCTGGGCTGGATGCATTTGGTGGTTGCAGCCGCCCCATCGTGGAATAGGCACGACCCCACCCCTCATGTACTATGTAGGAGAGACCTTAAGCCACGTGATTTTTTTTCGATTCCTCCAACTTCGTCATTATGGGATTTTACCAGAGATTAGAGAGGCCGCAACTGCCATCGTAACCCTTTTCGAATCAGTGTGTTATAAGGGTTCCTTGCCCAGTGGGATGATATTGACTCTATATGCACAGTTTTCAACCAGGTCTTCTTTGCCATCGTTTGGATATGTGGCAGTGTGGGAAAGGGAATTGGGTGCCTCACTGGACAATGAGGATTGGCAGGATATATAGGAGGCCCAACGTACGGTATCTATTTGTACCACATTACAAGAACAATCAATTAAGATGCTCATGAGGTGGTACATTACCCCAGTGCTTCTTCATAGGATGAATCCCTCTATTCCAGACACTTGTTGGAGGAACTGTGGATTGAGAGGCAACCAGTCTCATATGTGGTGGTCTTGTCCATTGGTTAAAGCAGGGCTTGACAAATTTGCTTTGAATCTAGGAGCCAGCTAAAAATGTTAGGAGCCTTTTTTTTTATGGTAATACGTAAATGATAGTCTCCAGTCTCTGCCTCCCTCACTGCTATTGCAGCTTATATGTAATATTTTCTTAAGGATCCTAAGAGGGTTATTAGGAAAAAGCTGAGAGGCATAACGGTGTGTAAACCTGTGTCGTGTATCTGTAAAGCTACACAACAGGGCTACATAAGAGAAGGGTTGCTGTGCATTAAAATAATTTTTTTTATATATATATATATATACATATATATATATATATATATATGTACAAACACCGTTATGCCTCTCAGTTTTTTCCTAATAACTCCCTCGCACACAAATTGCCAGCAGCTCCCCTTCCCCATACACAGTTTCTGACTCCGTCTCTCCCTGCCGAGCATCTGATCATCAGTATCAGACACCCAAGTACAGAAGGAGGGTCAGTCTGCTTACAGTGCAGCCAGATGATTGGCTGTGAAGGCGGCCACACAAAGCAGAGCCCCTGCCCCGACTCCCGCACAGATTGGCTGATGCTGAAGGAAAGGGGCGTGTAGGAAAAGCTTTCCTCTCACAGCAACAGCGGAGCTATAGAGAAAGGTGGCGGAGGATACACAGAGGTGCCACTGTCTGTGTAAAGAGAAAAAAAATTAGCTTTGCCGTTTACTGCAGCAGCGCTAATCAGCTGCCTGGCCAATTATCCTCACCTGGTGCCGACAGTGAATGGATTGACAAAATCCCAGGCGCTAGGACGCAATTTATGGTCGCCATGGCGACCTAGCACCTGGGGTTTGTCGACCCTTGAGATAAAGTGTACTGGGATGCGGTTCAGGCTTTGGTGGAAAGTATCTTTGGGCTCATTGTCCCATGGGACCCATGGACTTATCTATTTGCAAAACCAGTCCCGTATCTGACACGTTATCAAAACCGTTTATTGGCAAAGATATTTCTAGCCTCGTGGAAATGCTATTGCAGAAAAATGGAGGTCTCCCTGTCTACCATCACAGAGACGTTTGTACCGAATAATGGAACATATTCAGTTAATGGACGAATTGTCGACTAAAGTTCATCACACTATGCCCACGTTCTATAAAATATGGGATGAATGGGACATTCAGGTCCTCGATATCTGAGTAATTGGTTGTACCTAGGCGAAACAATAGGCCTAAACCCCAGGACATCCCAGATGTATGGTTTATTCCTCTTATGATTGCTTCTTAGGAGCTTAGAGAAACTTAAAGGTGAATTAAGATATGGCTCTAAATGCAAGTTTTCTGTTCTGTGCATCCTCCTCTCCTCTTCCTTTTCTTCTCTTTTCTCCCCTTTCCTTTTTTTTTCTCTTTTCTCTATCTTTCTCTTTATTTTTATTTTCTCTCTGGCCCCTTTTGGCTTTTTATCCTGCTGAAAATATAAAATGAACGAACGGAATGTTTATTTTTGTATGTTAATGGGAGTGTATTATAACGTAAATGTTCCACTGTGCTGAAATAAAGTACTTAAAAAACCTTGTAAAAAGTCTTGAATGGCTTTATGTACTGGCTGGATGGAGTAGAGGTAACATCACTGCTCTATGACTGTGGAGACACAGGTTCAAATCACAGCAAGAGCACCTCCCCAGTAAGTGTCCTTGGACAACACACCTAACGGTACATACTCACCACCCAGGACATAATTTTAAACAAAAAAATCTCAGTGTATCCATCCTGGTAAAATACATTCTCAAAAAAAAAGCTGTTGAAATCCTGCAAGGGTTAAGGGTTTGTTAGAATCTTTAAAGGGTAAAAATGTGGTAAAATGTTTATATGTATGAGCTACTGTTGAGGTTTTTGAATGTGCTAGTTTGTGTGCTCTCCTCCTGGCTTGAGCTATACATATCAAACAAAAAAAATGTCATCTGCCCTTTAAATCCCAAATACCACCCTAAACAAGAAGACATGCCAAGTGAACCATTAAGAGTCATGAGTGAACTGTTAAGTATAATGTCCTCACTCTTGAATCATATTGGTTCCCATGTAACTTCCAGCTGAGCTGCAAACTGTCCACATGGCTGTGCTGTTGCAGCTGCTTACTGTACCTTGACACTCCTTATATTTCAGAATTGCTTATTTGCAGCCACATGGAAAATATTGAGTGACTCCAAGGGCTCTTTGGTTTATTTTTTAATAGCTAATCTAACGGCCCTCGCATAATAGAGTCGGCAATAGGAAGCCGCTAATGCATAGTAGCTCTTGACATATTTGTCCATCAGTGGCTTCCTATTACCGGCTCAACCGGGATATTAACTCCTTCATTGCCACGTGGTTTTCCACAATAACACTCAGGTCTATGTGGTTTTATGGAAAATGGCTTTCCATTACCCACAAAGTAAATATATATAGTGTTGTCCCACTGTGTCCATGTGACAGGTAGAGGGCTCCTTCTGCTGGCCAAAATGCATTACTACAATTTCATTACAAGTTCCGTATCACTGTACAATGGGGGAGACACAATAACAAATACTCATACAAGTTAAACACATAGAACAGAAGGTAATAGGACCCTGCTCGAGAGCTTACAATCTAAGAGGAGATGGGTGACCCACTAGGTGAGAGTAAGTGGCAGAGTATGTGAAGTAGTGGGGTGCAAGTAGGGGCAAGAAATGTACAATGGGTTGATGGAGCGAGTCGAAAGGCTTCTCTAAATAATGTGTCTTCAAAGCTTTTCAAATAATTTCAACACATCGGCTGTCCAATGCATTGAAATTTCAGGGGCATGTTCTAGAGCCCATTTGCAATTCCTTAGCATTGCTCCAGAGTTAAACCATATTGAGTATACTCAAAATTGGGGCACCAGCAGCTGCTTTTGAAGATTGAGTATCATGGATTTGGAATTGAAGGGGTTAAAGTGTAAAAACACCTGCCAATGTAAAGGAAAATCTCTTTTAGGTAAGGACCTAACACTAATGCATTGATTCTAGCTGCTTTGTGCGCTTAGACAACTATAGGGTCATTCCATGTCAAATCAGCCAATGGAAAATTCATTTTGGAACTGGATGTCATGGATTTGGTTAATTTTTGGTACCATTGTACCTTACCATGAGATATTTTAAAAAAAATTCAAATTTTTTTTGTCCACCTGGTTTTGAGATATTGAACTCTCAAAATTGCCTTAAAACGCCAAAATTCAGTAGCCACAATATCTGTATTTCAAATTATGAGGTAATTATGATAGCTACAGACATGGGACATGTATCATTTTAAAGCTTATAAATCAGGCTTACATTTGATATAAAATATGACACAATAGTAAAATTTAAAAAATTAACAAATTTAAAAAATAATTTTGGGACAAATTACATTGCTAGCGGTAAAACGGGGGCGCTAAGGAGGAAAAACTGCACTCGCAGTTTTCCCCCTAGTGCGCCCGTTTTACCGCTAGATTATAATGCAGGCACTAAAAAAGCTGCCTGCATTGTTACTGCGCGCTACGCCCCAGGATGCGCGCGGCAGTGCTGAGCGCTGCCGCGAGCATCCTCTCAATGTAGTCCGTAGGACTCCATTGAAGCAGCCGCCGGCGGTCACATGACCTGCCAGATCTCACCTCGCGAGATCTGGCCGGTCAGCGTAGTGATACGCAGGGAGAGACTGGGGGGACTTTTTTCCCCCAGTCTCTCCCTGCTCCTGCAGGACTGATGAGGCGGACGGAGCCACCGTCCTCTCCGCGGGACAGGAGGTGAGTATATGATTCATTTTTTTTGTTTTTTGGCCGGTGTTAACTGATTCTGCAGAAGCGGAATCCGTTAGCACCAAGTCCTGGCTTTGGTTAACTTTTTGTTAACCGTGGCCGGACGTTAATCAGCGCTGGGACTTTGTAATCCTAACACTGATTAACACTTTGCGCTCCCCATGTTAAGTATAAGGAGAGCAAAGTACAGTAACCTCACGCAGAAAAGCGCAAGGTACCAAACGCAAACGGGTTACTTAACCCGTTAGCGTTTGGATTGTAATTTGCAGTAACTACTTGAGCTAACGTTAATGCTCACGCAGCTGAGCTGTAACGTTAGCACCACGTATGTAATTTGGCCCTTTGAGTTTTTGGAAAAACTGAATTTTTAAAAAAATTAAAAATATTCACACTTAAAGGTATTTGTCTTGTAGTCAGTCAGTCCAAATTCCAAGGTGGTATCTCAACAGTTTCATACAAAAATTAAATTATCTTGTTGGCAGTGTCAAGGAATTCAATAGACTTAGCCCCAAAAATAGACAAAAACTTCTATACCTAATGATAAAGAACCTCTTTTATCTTGGCTACATCCAGCTGGAAGTAAGAATGGTAGCTTGACTTCACGTTCTACCGCATCCATTGAGAGAACACATCCCATCCACCATGAGTTGTCATAGGCACATGCCACAAAACCGTTCATATGATCAAAATCTACAACTTGAAGTTCAGTAGTGTCTTTAATACAAACAGGAATCTCATAATACTTAGGAGGAATTTCATTTTCAAGTATATTGTTTTCCATCTGACACGGCTTCCCTCTTCCTTACTGCAATCTGCATGAAGTGCATACTTTCATGTGTGGTTTGATTTCACTATTTAGTGAAACCAACCAATCAGTAACTTTCCTCAAGTCTTTACTAACACAGTGTTCCCTTTTTTTTAATAAAAAGGTTTCAACTGTTTTTTGACCACTTATTCTTCTCCATAATTCAAATTAGAATGTAAATTTATCAAACAGTTAATGAATTAAACTAATAAAGCAACTTCACAAAAAGTCCTAGCTTCACCAAAAAAACACCACCAAATGAACTGAAGTGCACACACAGAGAGCCAGACCACAACTAAGTTGTCTGAAAGGTAAAATGAGGGGGAAGGATGCATGAAGAAACAGGCGCAAATGTGTTGGTGCTTTTTTTGCATGTTTTGCACAGTTCCTTTACCAAGATAACCTGCCCTATCTACACACTTCTCCCACTCTCTGTAAAATTATATTTTTATTATTATATATTTTTTGGATTCCTTTCAGTTTTCCAGATATTTTTATCAACGCAAATTGTAGAAAAATGTACTTGAGGGGTTTAATTCTTTTTCACTACCAACAAGATAATTTAATTTGTGTATGATATAATTTAGATACCACCTTGAAATTTGCACTGGCTGGCTATAAGACATGTACCACTAAGTGTGAATTCTTTTGAAAAAATTAAAAAATTCTGGTTTTCCAAAAACTCTTGGAATTTTTGAAATTTTACAATTGTGTCATGTTTTATATCAAATAAAACCCATATTCATCAGCTTTAAAATGATACTTGTCCCATGTCTGTAGCTATCATAGGTATCTCGTAAATGGCATTTGAATTTATGGTGGCTACTGAAATGTGGTGTTTTTAGGCAATTTTGAAAGTTCAATATCTCAAAAACGGGGGTGCCAAAAAAGTTTGAAAAAAATTATTTTTAAACAACTCCTGGTAAGGTACAAAAGTACCAAAAATTATTATTATTGACATTAAAGTTTTTTGCATTGGTTGATTTGCATTGGTTGACCCTACGGGGGGGAAAGGTGGCCATCCACTGTATTCGTGCGACTAACAAGTCATCCAACTAATCCCACAACACAGAGGAGATTCAACCCTTTTTCTACTGCCTCTGACTTCCATCTGATGGCATCAGACGACTACGTGCGACTACATCAGACTAGCGATCTTTCCAGTTTGAATGGGATTTTTCAGACAAAGTCAAAAGACCTGGTACAGCAAACATGAAAAAATGCCCTGATTTTCGGTGGTTCAGTTCGACAGGTAAAACAAGCGAATCTCATAGGGTTCAATGTCAAATAATATTTTTTTTTTATTATTTTTTTTATTAAACAGCTTATTCTTTTATTTTCAGCAAAAAAGTATTTTTATTTTATTTTTCTGAACATCTCTTTATAGTTTTGGTACTTTTCTGGCAGAAATTTTGATTCTCAATGTTTTAAAAAGGCGTTTTTTCTAAAATAATTCTGTAACAGACCTTTTTTTATTCTTTTTTTAAAGGACCTTATTTATTATTTAGACACATTTTAAATGCATTTTTGTTGGTTAAACACCTATTAGAAAAGTAGCAGAGTTCCATTTTTTTATTTTTTTTCTGCAGTCTGGCAGCGGGGGGGTTTTTTCTGCGGTCTCTGGCAGTGTTCAGCAAGATTTTATATTTTTGTCCTGCATTCCAGGGGCGTTTGGTGGTCTGTCCATTGGTCAACCTGGGTTGTCCATAATCGCTTCCAGTGGGTGACCCAGATTGTACAAAAAAGTTGTCCGTAGCCGGATGACCAAGTCAGTTGACCATAGTCAGACCACCAAGTCAGTCGTCCAACTATGGACCCAATAGACGGTTAGCCGTAAGGTTAGTGATATGGCTAACATTGTGCATAGATTAGATATACAGGGTTATTCAGAGAGCGTGAAAAGCAGGAGAATGACTGGAGAATGAAAAATTCTAGGTCAAAATAGCCAAACCAGAAAAATTCTCCCTTTCATCTCACTTTCCAAATTGTCTATTTTGACCTAGAATCTTTCATTCTCCAGTCATTCTCCTGCTTTTCACGCTCTCTGAATAACCCTGTAAGTGTCCAGGTTTGAGTGTCAGTGCTGAACGAATCGGAGCTGTGATTCATGCAGCCACAGCCATTTATTAACCGTGGCAGCTCAAGTTTAGGGGTTCTTTCCATCTACCTGCAGAATGCCTGCAGAGCTAGTCATGCATGGATGTGGTCTGCCAATTGGCCCATGTCACACAACCATTGCACACTCCCTGGCATTTCTATGCCTAATAACCCAATTGACCAGGCTGGGCCAGTTTTCATGTTAGCTATGATGTTTACTCCATCAATTTACAGATAGATAGATAAATCCAACATACACCAACATCTTTTTTTTTTTTGCAAAAGTATTTTACGAAGAAGGATACATTGAGATTTCTCTCGTTTTCAAGTATGTTCTGGGTGGCGAGTATATACCGTTAGGTGTCTTGCCCAAGGACACTTACTGGAGAGGTGCTCTTGCTGGGATTCAAACCTGTGTCTCCACGGTTATAGAGCATTGATGTTACCTCTACTCCACCCAGCCGGTACTATTAAAGGTCATGTAACTCTAAAGATACTATCCTTGTGTTAGCAATACAAGTAGTATATACCATAGATTCCAAAACCAACAGTATGAATACCAGGCGTATTATTCCACGCTAGCATTTTACACTGTAGAAGAAGTAAAGCAAAGGCTTTGGTAAAATGAAGAATCTACAAACCAAGGAGATCAATTAATGAGAATCTGTTCAAAAGAAACTCACAATAGGCACATAAATGAGCGCACGCTGGCATAGACACAGAACAAAGTCCGTATGATAACATCATTCTGTGCGTTAGACAAAGCTCATTTTCTTTTTATCCTTATTGAATTTTTCTCTGCATGGGACAGGCTGATTTCTAGGTTAACTTGCTAATGTTTCCCCTAAGTGCTCCACATCATTTCCTTTTCAGTAGGATTAATTGCTCCTCAGAGGTTAAGTTATTCATCCATAATTCTGGGGCACGGTGTCTCGGTAAGTTTTTCTCTTAACACAGGCAAGTAGAAATGCCATGCATCATCATTTTGCTGGGAGCTCAGTGCTAGGTGCCGGTATGAGATGCGAGTATTAATCAGACATGGGATGCCGAGGGATGCGTAACACAAGCCATCAGCAACGAAATCGGGGTATAGTAGGATATATTGAAGAATGCTGCCGTTTCACACAATATATATAGTTAAACATCATTCCTGGAAACGCACGGCCATGTGACTTACGCCTACGTTCCTGGCTAAAAACAAGACTTTAAGAAACAACAAAGAAAATAATAAAAAGTCAAGTCTGGACGGCTGCTTCAGCGACATTACTGCTGCATTGTACAGTGTATAAAGAAATTCATTTAATGCTGCTCCAGCGGCGAGAGGAATCAATACTCATTTCCATCTCCTTGACAAAGAGAGTAAAGTAAAACATAAAACATGTGAAAAGCCCAGAAAAAAAAACTTAAACTACACTGAACACAAGTGACATTTTGATAAATAGTGGAACAGCGCTTCCTTTCTCAACGTGCCGTAATGGATTACTTGTCTCTTTCCTGCAGAACAGTAAGATACGTACTGTAGCTTGTGTTTTATTTATCTTGGTCACCTGAGGACCTGAGCGCTTTCTTTTTTTGTCCAGGATAGAACTCGTATTTCCTCCACTGGAAGAGAGAAGGATCACAGGTCCAACAGTTTCCTCCAGATTTGCGCTTCAAATACATGTGGATTAAATTAATGTTTGTGAGCAGGAAAATATGGTCAAGCTGTGTTATCCAAAAAATCTGCCTAAAAAGAACAATGAGCAACCCAGTCCAGTTCTTCTTTTGACCTTCAGGGGTAAAGTTCCTACGAAAATAAGTGGCCCTATTCCATAGCTGTCAATAGTATAACTGCAGGAGACGTTACACATAACATTACATATCCTGTAGTTATCTTACCGTCGGGAATCATTATTCCATTGTTGCCGCAAACTGGGTTTACAGCTCGAGTACTGCGTTTCCCTGCGCGAGGTTACTTAAAAGTTAACGTCTACTATACTTGAGTGGTTATTCAGAAACTCTCTTGTTTGCCGCACTTTGGCGAGACAAATTCGCCAACTCTGCGGTGAATTCAGCATTCACCACAAGGTCCCCAAAGTGCGGTGAATCAAACCGCCAAACTCATCCTAAAACCCCCCTTGATCGATTCGAAAAACCAAAGCAAACCGCCGAATGGATTCGAAAAACCGTGGAGCGCAGCCGCAAACCCGCCAAAAAATGCCGACGACCCATCGAACAGATCGCTGAATCAATCCACAGACCGCTGACCAGCCGGCGGAAAAAACGGCAAGCTGCCGAACAGGGGTAGAAAAACCCCCAGAAAAAACACAACTTTTAAACAGTGTTTTTAAAAATACTGTTGCATGAAAATGCCTGGAAATAATATATAAGGGCCTATAAATAATAATAAAAAGGTCTGTTACAAAAAAAAGCCAAAAAACACCAAGAATCGGAATAAAAAACTTTGCCGAAAAAATTATGAAAAATGCAAACAAATCCTAAAAAAAATCGAATAAAGAGACTTTTTGCTGCGAATGAGAAGACTAAATGGTTGAATAAATATTTAATAAAAACAGGTAATTTTTTTAAAATTTAAACTTATGTGATTCACCTAATTAAATGAAACCGAATGAAACCACTGAAAATCAGGGCATTTCGACAACTTTCCACTGCTGTTCAGTGTTCTCTGAATAGATTAACTCTATGGGGAGTTCACTGCCACTGAATATCATCGTATTTACACTGGCAATTCGCCAATATTTGGCGAACTGACAGCTTTTTGAATAGCCAAATTGTACCATACTGGGAAATTCATTGTTTGGTGCAATTCGGTGGCCAATTTGGCTGTCTTTGAATATCCTCTTATATACAGTATAGGAGACATTATTTTGCACCTATGAAAAGATGGTCAAGCACCACTGCATCATCTCCTCAAAGCTGCTGTTAAGTGATTTTGCATTTGCACAATTTCACATAATATTGTGGTTGAAGACCAGGGGTCAAGTTGAGCAGAAAAGCTTGGGAACATAGTTCCACCACTATTTTTGCAAGGGAAACTGCGTTCCCATTGGTCCCACATACTATAGATCATATATTCTGATGTGCAATCGTGTTTCCCATATGTTAAGTCACAGTAAATACATAATTTGTTCTATAGTGTTTCCTAAAACCCAGTCTATGCAAAAACAAATATAATAGATATATATACTGTATATACACTATATTGCCAAAAGTATTCACTCACCCATCCAAATAATCAGAATCAGGTGTTCCAATCACTTCCATGGCCACAGATATATAAAATCAAGCACCTAGGCATGCAGACTGTTTTTACAAACATCTGTGAAAGAATCAGTCGCTCTCAGGAGCTCAGTGAATTCCAGCGTGGAACTGTGATAGGATGCCACCTGTGCAACAAATCCAGTCGTGAAATTTCCTCGCTCCTAAATATTCCACAGTCAACTGTCAGCTGTATTATAAGAACGTGGAAGTGTTTGGGAACAACAGCAACTCAGCCACGAAGTGTTAGGCCACGTAAACTGTCTGAGCGGGGTCAGCGGATGCTGAGGCACATAGTGCGAAGAGGTCGCCAACTTTCTGCAGAGTCAATCGCTACGGACCTCCAAACTTCATGTGGCTTTCAGATTAGCTCAAGAACAGTGCGCAGAGAGCTTCATGGAATGGGTTTCCATGGCCGAGCAGCTGCATCCAAGCCATACATCACCAAGTGCAATGCAAAGCGTCGGATGCAGTTGTGTAAAGCACGCCACCACTGGACTCTAGAGCAGTGGAGATGCGTTCTCTGGAGTAACGAATCGTGCTTCTCCATCTGGCAATCTGATGGACAAGTCTGGGTTTGGCGGTTTCCAGGAGAAAGGTACTTGTCTGACTGCATTGTGCCAAGTGTAAAGTTTGTTGGAGGAGAGATTATGGTGTGGGGTTGATTTTCAGGAGTTGGGCTTGGCCCCTTAGTTCCAGTGAAAGGAACTCTGAGTGCTTCAGCATACCAAGACATCTTGTACAATTCCATGCTCCAAACTTTGTGGGAACAGTTTGGAGCTGGCCCCTTCCTCTTCCAACATGACTGTGCACCAGTGCACAAAGCAAGGTCCATAAAGACATGGATGACAGAGTCTGGTGTGGATGATCTTGACTGGCCTGCACAGAGTCCTGACCTCAACCCGATAGAACACCTTTGGGATGAATTAGAGCAGAGAGCCAGGCCTTCTCGTCCAACATCAGTGTGTGACCACACAAATGCGCTTCTGGAAGAATGGTCAAAAATTCCCATAAACACACTCCTAACCCTGTTAAAGACCGAAAGCTTCGCAGATTTTTTTTTTTTCATTTCTTTTCACAGTAGATTTTACTACAAAATGTGCTCGTCAGAAAATAATCTGATTTTGGGATTAGGTGAAAATTTTAGTCCACTTTTCCCATGTACTAAAACTGTATGTCAATTTGCTTGATTAAAATGATATGATGATATTAATAATTGGGTGTACAACAGATTTATATTTTTTCAATGAAGGGTGAGTTTGAAGAATCTGCCCAGATGAAGTCGCCATGGAATTCACTTGTTTCTGTTTGTAACGAGTCTCTTCTCAGACATTTTGCTTTAAAGGACAGTTGTCAGTCTGGAGGCCGTTGTTTTGCAATGAAACCATTGATCCCTGTGAGATCAATTTAATTACATTGTCAATTACACTGCTTCCCTGAGATGAGTTGAAGGTGAATTAGTAGGTCACCTTTTCCCCTTCCACTAACAATACACGATCCTTGGGTTTTACAAAAGTCAATTAGCCTCTTCTTGTTCGAGTTAGACGTGGTCATAATTACTAAAGTTTGGTCGGAGATTCATGTTTGTGGAGTCATGTCTCGCTGGGTTAAAATATAGATCCGTGGACTCTTCCTTTTGAGTTTTCTCCAAACTGTGGTCTTTGCTGCTTAATAAAGGGATGAAAAATGCCCTGGATGTTGCATGGGTCAAAGAGCAGATACTCGTCTTGGGTAATACTGAAATTTTTGAGATCTATAGCAGATCCTAAATGGATTAGGGATACAGATGACATAAATTAAAGGCTATTATTTTGCTGAAAAAATCCTAAAAAAAAAAAAAACTTCTTGCTGCAGATTAAAAGAATAAATGGTTTATTAGATATTGAATAAAAACGGGAATATTTTTTAACATTAAAACCTATGGGATTCGCCTGAATAATCCTGCTGAATGAAACCACCGAACATCAGGGCATTTAACTGATATTTCACTGGTGTTCTCTGAATAGGTTAACCGTTGCTTCTCTATGGGGAATTTCACTGGCAATTTGCCAAAATTTTGCAAACTGTCCGCTTTCTGAGTAGCCGAATGGCTATGTAATTGCACTGTACAGGCCAGTTCGGCTGTCTCTGAATAATCTCGTTTGTCTTCAGAAAGAACTGTACATTGTTCTCAGCTCCATGATGAGTTCCAGGAAGTCAGTTTAGTGATGAATGTTTCTTACAAAATATATACGTTGTGACCCATCACACTTTGTAGAAAGTCTGCACAGGTTTTCCCTCATTATACATGGAAGGTTAAGCCAGACAGCGAATGACTGCCTTTTCCCTAAGATTTAAGGGTCTATTCACTAAAAGGTGAAACTCTGGAGAACTTTTGCAGCAGTGAAAATTCTAGGTCAAAGTAGCCAAACCAGAAAAATTCTCCCATTTATCTCAGTTTCCAAATCAGCTATTATGACTTAGAATTTTCACTTCTCCAAAAGTTCTCCAGAGTTTCACCTTTTAGTGAATAGACCTGTATGTACAGTAAATCAACAAGATGGAAATAAAACCCATATAACTGCTAGATATGTCAAAGCGCAGTGGTACTCAAACAGAGATAGGATTTGATACATATGATGATGTATTTTCCAACAAGCATTTCAGGAAACATTGCATCCCATCCACCTTATGTTCTCTGTCTTCTAGAACCATTGCAAATGTTGTTGTGCATCTAAAGATTGTATACGTTTTTACCTTTACCTAAACTTTTGTTCTGTGTGTCATGTTATCTGTGCCTCAGTATCATCTGAGTGTTCGAGTGCCTTGCTCTCTAGCTGTCTCCACCATGTCCACTAGCCAGTCCACCAGTGATTTTGATGCAGACCGCTCGGATGCAGCATTTCCTTATTCTCTTATTATTATCACCCAAATATGTTGGTATCGTTACGCCCGAGTCACTCTTAGACGTTCTACTGCTCTGAATTGACGCCAATCAGTGGGAGGAAAGGTTACACTTTATAACCTCCTTTCATAAAATGGACTGTGCCCTGTCGTGATTCTTTGTTCTCAAGAATGTGTGTTATATTTTCTTTGTTACTCCTGTTATTTTTCTCATATCTGCTATTCTGATCTCTATTATCTAGGGATGTGCATGGCTGAAACATTTGTTTCGTTTAGTTTCCTTTCGTTACATTTTTAAATCATTATGTTTTCGGAATTTCGTAACTAATTTCGTTTCGTGTTTCGTTTAGTTTCGGATCAATTTCAAATTTCGAATCGATTCGAATTTCATATATCAATTCGATAGTTGATATCAATTCGAATTTTGGATTACTAGATAAAACCCCAATTAAGCAAATTTTGCTGTTAAAAGAAAAGCTTGGGTTAAATTTTAAGCTGTGTCACAGATTTACAGGGTTATTCAAAGAGATTCGAAAAGTCACCGCACGTTCGGTGACTTTTCGTTCTCTTCTATTCGGTTTGTTTTGCCGATCCCATTTCGACGACCCTGCGGTGTATTCAGCAAGGACCACAGGGTCCCCGAATTGCAGGGAAAAGCTGCCGCAAACCTGACGAAAACTAACCCCAAAACCCAGCGAATGCACGCCGAAAACCCTCAAAAACATCTGGATTAACCTGCCGAAAACCACAGAAAAATCCGAACAGGAGCCGATCCCAGCCTTCGACACAGCAGAAGAGGCAGTGAATAAATTAGGAAAACAGTTTGTATGAATGTGTGAAAGTGAAACGCTGTTTGCAAAGAAACTACTGAGCGAAAATGTCTGAAATTTACACAGGAGGTCCAGGGAATGATAATAAAAAGGGCTGTTACAGAAAAAATAAGTAAATTTAAAAAAGAAAATCGGACTTTTAAAAAAAAAATCAGAAAAATGATTAAAATATCCTAAAAAATCTATAAATAAAGAGACTCTTTACTGCAGAATTTTATAATGAACGGTTTATTAGATATTGAATTAAAACGAGAATATTTTTAACATTGAAGCCTATGAGATTCTCCTGAATAAATTTGCCGAATTAAACCACCGAATGGCAGGGCATTTCGGGAACCTTTCACTGCTGGTTTGTGTTCTCTGAATAGCCGAAGCAGTGCTTTATTATGGGGATTTCACTGTCCTCGAACAGGCACCGAACAGACACCGTATGTTCAGGCAATTCGCCAGTATTTGGCGAATTGCCTGCTCTCTGGATAGCCGAATGGCCAAGAAAGGTAACCGAATGCTGATTTTCACTGTTCGGTTACCTTTCTCAAGCAATTCGGATCTCTTTGGATAACCCTGAGTGTATTTTAGTCAAATTAAACAGTGAAACACAATTAATTTGTTTCATAAAGTCCTTTGCTGACTATTACTTGTATTGTAAGTAAAGATCAATTCGATAGATGATATCAATTTGATAGTTCATTTCAAATTCGATAGTTGATATCAATTTGATAGTTGATATCAGTTATTCAAATTTTTCTTTTATGATGATGACACAGTGTAAAACAAAATAAATTCGTTATATACCGTTTTGTTTTGTTTCAAATTCGTATCGTAGTGATTCGTTATTCGGAAGTAATTCTGAATACGAATTATCAAATTTCGTTCCAATTTCCAAATTTTTACGAAACGAATGCACATCTCTGCTATTATCTAACTTGTATGACTCCTTAATTATGTTGCTGACTTGGCTTATATGATTATCCCGCTTGTTGCTGACCATGGCCTATATGACTATCCCTGTGCTGCTGGCCTTGGCTTGTTTATTGACTTGGCCATTACGAGGACCGGTAGTTTAGGTTGTGGCTTGTTTGTGGCTTGTTTTTCATGTTAGGATCAGGAATTGTTACACTATCAGGGTTATTCAAAGAGAACCGAAAAGTCCCTACACGTTCGGTGACTTTTCGTTCCCTGCACTTCAGCGCGATTCGGCGATCCTAGTTCGCCGACCCTGCAGTGTATTCAACAAGCACCGCAGGGCCCCCGTAGTGCAGGGAAAACCCGCTGCACGCACGCCGAATACTCACCGCAAAACCTGCCGAACACTCACCAAAACCCGCAGTAAAAGCTGGATTAACCCCGCCCGAAAAATCTGAGTAGCTGCCGATCACAGCGCAGAGCAGCCACCGGAGAAAACGGACACGCAGACGAATGAGGTGAAAAAATACAAACCGTTTGCTTGAAAGTTTGAAAAGTGAAACGCTGTTTGCAATAAAATACAGAACGAAAATGTCTGGAATTTACATATAAGATCTAATGAATGATAATGAAAAGGCCTGTTACAGAAAAAAGAAAAAAACGATTTTAAAAAAAACGGGAAAAAAAAGGTTTGCCAAAAAAATCCTCAAAAATGCCTAAGAGATCCTAAAAAATCTATAAATAAAGAGACTTTTTACGGCAGAATATTATAATCAACAGTTTATTAGATATTGAATTAAAACAGGAATATTTTTAACATTGACGCCTATGGGATTCACCTGAATAAACCTGTCGAATGAGACCACCGAACAGCAGGGCATTTCGGCAACTTTTCACTGCTGTTTTGTGTTCTCTGAATAGACGAAGCATTGCTTCTCTATGGGGATTTCACTGCCCTCGAACAGGCACCGAACAGACACCGTATGTGCAGGCAATTCGGCAGGATTTGGCGAATTGCCTGCTCTCTGGATAGCCGAATGGCCAAGAAAGGTAACCGAACGCTGATTTTCACTGTTCAGTTACCTTTCTCAAGCAATTCGGATCTCTTTGAATAACCCTGAGTGTATTTTAGTCAAATTAAACAGTGAAACACAATTAATTTGTTTCATAAAGTCCTTTGCTGACTATTACTTGTATTGTAAGTAAAGATCAATTCGATAGATGATATCAATTTGATAGTTCATTTCAAATTCGATAGTTGATATCAATTTGATAGTTGATATCAGTTATTCAAATTTTTTCTTTTATGATGATGACACAGTGTAAAACAAAATAAATTCGTTATATACCGTTTTGTTTTGTTTCAAATTCGTATCGTAGTGATTCGTTATTCGGAAGTAATTCCGAATACGAATTATCAAATTTCGTTCCAATTTCCAAATTTTTAGGAAATGAATGCACATCTCTGCTATTATCTAACTTGTATGACTCCTTAATTATGTTGCTGACTTGGCTTATATGATTATCCCGCTTGTTGCTGACCTTGGCTTATATGATTATCCCGCTTGTTGCTGACCTTGGCTTATATGACTATCCCGTGTTGCTGACCATGGCCTATATGACTATCCCTGTGCTGCTGGCCTTGGCTTGTTTATTGACTTGGCCATTACGAGGACCGGTAGTTTAGGTTGTGGCTTGTTTGTGGCTTGTTTTTCATGTTAGGATCAGGAATTGTTACACTATCAGGGTTATTCAAAGAGAACCGAAAAGTCCCTACACGTTCGGTGACTTTTCGTTCCCTGCACTTCAGCGCGATTCGGCGATCCTAGTTCGCCGACCCTGCAGTGTATTCAACAAGCACCGCAGGGCCCCCGTAGTGCAGGGAAAACCCGCTGCACGTACGCCGAACACTCACCGCAAAACCTGCCGAACACTCACCAAAACCCGCAGTAAAAGATGGATTAACCCCGCCCGAAAAATCTGAGTAGCTGCCGATCACAGCGCAGAGCAGCCACCGGAAAAAACGGACACGCAGACGAATGAGGTGAAAAAATACAAACCGTTTGCTTGAAAGTTTGAAAAGTGAAACGCTGTTTGCAATAAAATACAGAACGAAAATGTCTGGAATTTACATATAAGATCTAATGAATGATAATGAAAAGGCCTGTTACAGAAAGAAGAAAAAAACGATTTTAAAAAAAACAGGAAAAAAAAGGTTTGCCAAAAAAATCCTCAAAAATGCCTAAGAGATCCTAAAAAATCTATAAATAAAGAGACTTTTTACAGCAGAATATTATAATCAACAGTTTATCAGATATTGAATTAAAACAGGAATATTTTTAACATTGACGCCTATGGGATTCACCTGAATAAACCTGTCGAATGAGACCACCGAACGGCAGGGCATTTCGGCAACTTTTCACTGCTGTTTTGTGTTCTCTGAATAGACGAAGCATTGCTTCTCTATGGGGATTTCACTGCCCTCGAACAGGCACCGAACAGGCACCGTATGTGCAGGCAATTCACCAACATTTGGCGAACTGCCTGCTCTCTGAATAGCCGAATGGCCAGGAAAGGTAACCGTACGCTGAATTTCAGTGTTCAGTTACCTTTCGGGGTCAGATCGTCTCTCAATGAATAACCCTGTATGAGAGCATTATTCTGTAGGACATGCTTCCAAGCTTCTTTTTATTATTATACTCAATCTCATGAGATTGTGCGATGAATGAAATTCCTTTGCATTGCTCCAGAATCAGACTAGATTTAGTACCTGCAGGTGCTTTTGAGGGTTGAATATACCCGAAAATGTTATTGAAGGTGTTACATAAAAATTTACAGGCAGTCTTGTATAATAGTAGGTATCGGACAATTCACTTTGAGATTCACACGAATGAACATGTTATTGGACACCATTAAATACTCCAAAAGACAAAGAATTGACTCTCAGTACAACTGTACAAGAATTTACAGGCACAATGTAACATGTTGAAAGTTTGTTGCAAACCTGATTATCTACACGCAGAGATCATTAATCAGTAATTGGAAAAGATATACCTAAGAGAATACATCTGTTTCATGAGAAAAGTTCACTGTGAGTAGATGGAGGGATTTCTGGAGATGACTTGTCTTTTTGATGACTTTACATTATTTGAACTTGTTATTCCCTCTCCGAGTATAGGCATACAACATTTAAAGTGAAACTGCTGCCAAAAATGACACTTTTAATGGATTATCCCATTATGCAATAAATACTTACAGGTCTATTCACTAAGGGGTGAAGTCAGGCGAAGTGGCAGGAGAAGTGAAAATTCTAGGTCAAAATAGCAAAATCAGAAAAATTCTCCATTTATCTCATTTTCCAAATCGGCTATTTGGTCCAGATTGTTCTCTTCTCCTGCCATTTCTCTGGAGTTTCACCTTTTAGTGAATAGACCTGATAGTTGTCATAGCGGTTAGTGATACGTGTCATGGCCTAACGTGATGGTTTTTCTTAATCATGTTTTATTAGAATTTGTAATTTGTAAACTTATAAAAAATATAACATTTTTATTTCAAAAATACAAAATAACAGGAAATACAAAAAAAAGCATAATCAAGATTAGGGGACACAATGACAAATCCCAGTTTACAGAAATATTTCATCAGGACGTACATCAGCTTCCAAAATGAAGGTTGCGTTCTGACTGCCAAACTGCTCCTGTCTCACACATCCCTCTTTTAACTGACTGGCTTTGCTTGTGAAACGCATCTCCAAGGATTCTGTAAATTGGTATGTTGGCTTCATTGCCAGCACATCAGTCCTGTTCTGGTTGGCCAACCTGATTTTCCTCACCTTTTCACCAACGCCATGCACAGCTCTTCCTCTTCAGCTGAGGATCTCCTGAACTCAGAAGTCCTGAAACTTTACTACTGTAGATACTCAAATATATCACTAGATTTTGGTGACAAAAATTTACCTCAAAATTGGAGGGGTCGTGTTATATTCGAGACATCTGCATCGCGTGTAAAAAAAAAAAGCACAAGAAAAACTTGACTTGCTCATGGATCCCAAGTCCCCGTGACTAGTGGTGGATGAGCCTGCCTGTTAGAGCTGGAGGTCAGAAAATGACACCTCCTAGCATGCTGGCTATTGGTGAATGATTCACAGTTTTGGTCATCTCGCTTTGCCAGCCATCTTATCGCAAGTAAGAAGACGGGTGGCCAGCGGCTTCATACTTAGTAACAACTACAATCATTCTAGAGCAGAGCACCCTGGCATGAGGGGGAGCCTGACTGTGTTAAGAAAACCTGGAAGGATTTTAATGGTTTCCAAGTATAGTGTACTTTTATAATTTTGCTCCTCGCGTTATATTTGAGTCTTGAGTATTTTCTCATTTCCATAATAAATCTCTATCCAACGCATTATATTCGGGTCGCGCTATACTCGAGTATCTACAAATGCATTTTGCGCTCCTACGCAACTTGCGTAGAGTAGGAACTTCATATTGTGCACCACTTTGGAACTTGCACTCTTTCCATGTGCATGTTCCGTACCTCCTGTGAAGAACAGTGGATCAGAACTGTGTGCACATGTGCAGAACTGATCCATTGGCTGCCTCTCTGAGAATGCTTGCTATCATGGGTGGTCTCAGAGGGTGACGACTGCAAACACTCCTCTACCTCACTCAGCCATTTCTCCATATCGCTGGTGGAGGGCACTCCTCACATCTTGACCAACTTAAAACACTTTAAAGTGGTCATTATGAGTAGAGTGTTTCTTTAAGTCTATAAGGTTATCCAGACATAGACCCTTTGTTTGAGGTTCCTAGAGGGATATGACCTAATACGGTCCCAATGATACCTTTCAAGGTCAAAATCGTCATCGGGGATTGCTGTATCCCTCGTGCAGAGGAGACTTGGCATTTCAGTTCTGGCTGCCTTTTTGCGTGATGGACAAATGATTTGCATATGGTATTTGTCTTCTCAATAATGGCACCATCAAGCTAAAACCTGGTAGGACCTGAGTGGCAACCTATTGTAGGGCAGGCCATATTTCTGCCCATTCTTAGTGCTATCATAAACATTGTTTTTGATAATTTTGCCTTATTCAACCCAATATTCTGGGTCAAACCTCTACAATTTCCCAAGAGGGACTTATTACAACATTAAGTATCACTGATTAGTCAATCGATCATGACTCGTTTGACTCATTTTGCTTCCACTCGGAACACTGGAAATATTTCCACGTAATATGCAGCTACGATAAGCAATCATATAGATATTATTTATGTCATCAGTATAGCTAAAAATGCAAGCAAGCCTAAAAAGCTTTCCTAGCAACAAAAACAGAAAGTAAAAGTAAAATACAAATTCAATTAAAATTAAGAACATCTCTTACAAAAGACTAAACCCTCATTTCAATTAAGATAATTATTCTCCTGCATGATGGAAGAATTTAAGTCTATAAATGTAGACTTCTCAAAATAAGGAACTTTTCTTCGTTTCCAAATAATCACAGAGAGCAGCCTGTGACGGCTTCCTCGATTTACATTTATTTTAATTACCGCGCTGAGTAAACAGTCTCACTAATAACAATTCGAAGGTATTTACTTTTTCATAAGGATCCAGATCAAGTGACGGAGCTGTCATTAATCTTCAATCTGTGTGAGTTTAAAGTATTCTTCCATTTCTGTTTACTTTTGTTATTTAGTCTTATCACAAGTCATTCACAGTCAGCCCATGTAGAAGAATTCTACGGATGCATGATATAAAGAATTGCTACCATTCACAAGAGCAATTTTAAGGCAGCTCTCTCCTCTGAAATGTTCTTTCCAGAAGTAGGTTTTTACAGGGAGAATGGCAGTTTTAACAAGTTTTTTCGGGAGGTGAAATACCTTGCAAATGCATTACATGCTTTTTTATTTATTTACTTATTTATTTTTATCGTTTTGAAAAACGTCTTGTAACCAGAGCCTACAATTTCTAAAATGTTTAATTCTGAGTGATTAATTGGCCAGGAAAGAGACGATTCATCACTTTCAGGCCTTTTTAATTTGAGCAATATTAACTGCACATTAACCCCGTCACTATCTAGTGATTTTCCAAAAATCCACTGTCAGGAACCAGTGGTTTTTTGGAAAATCACTTGTATGTAATAATATAGCAAGAAATATTTGTGAATATCCTATTTGTCAGGCAAATGTCACCATCTGCTGGCCTAATGTAGTTACTGCAGTGAGAACTGCAGCTCATCGTTCTGTGCATCGGCTGGGAAAAGCCTGATATATCAGGACATTCCTTAGCTGATTTTAAATAATTTTAGCACCTTGGGCATTATGCACACATTACTAAAACTTTAGGGCCACCTTCTGGAGTCCAAAAGCAAATGATATTCATTTGCAACAAACAAATTTAATTTGCAATCATATATCATAGCTCCAGTTCATGTTATCATGATCTGGGACTGCTGTTTCAGATACCGCTGATTGTGTGTACATGATCATGGTAGAGAAGGGGCTTTTTTGTTTTTTATTCTTTATTTATAGAATTATAACAGAGTCTCAAGTACTCAAACAAAGTGGCGGCCACACTGGGCCTGCAAATAAGCATCTAAATATAGAGCAAAATTGCGTTCAATAACAAGGCATATCAGGGTGGTGGAGGGGTCAGGGCCGCTCCAAATAAACAAAAGAACTCAACGCTAGAGAATGAACAACCAGAAGGGAGGGTAAGGGATGGATGGGAAGGGGGGGGTGAAAAAGAGGACAGGGGATGGACGTGAGGGGGGGTGGGAAGGCAGTAAATAAAAACAGAAGAAAGGGGGGTGAAAAAGTTGAGGTGGGAGGACCTCCTCGCAGCCACATTACCAACACGTAAACATGAAGGCATAGATACGGAAAAAAACTGTAAGTCCAACGGCACGGGAATTTAACAGCTAAGACGAGCAAATTGTCTGTACCGATTGCAAAGCAGGGAGTAAATCAAAAAGTGGGGAAGCTGTCCAAAGGCCTGGACGGAACAAACCGTAATAATAATAATACAGGTGGTGGTGTGTCTCAGCCCGGCCATGTGTCCGACGATCCTGGCGAAATGCCCGCAGCTGCGAGGTCGGCCCAAGCCATCTCGGGATCAGTAACCGTGTGCAGTTCGTTATCGTGGGTCACCACTAAAGAGCCCGCCAGGTCCCAGTGGTAACGAATCCCCTTAACCCGGAGAACAGTCGTCACGTCACGGAACTTTCGATGGGCCATCAGGGTCAAAAAGGGTAGGTCATGGTACAACGCTAAAGTTGCCCCCTCAAACAGAATGGGATCCCGGGCTCCGGGTGAAGACATAATCCTCGTTTTCATTGCAACGTCGTGGAATACAACCACCACATCTCTAGGAGCTCCTCTAGGTGCCAACGCCGCCTTCCGGACCCTAAACGCGGCTCCAACCAACTCGGGCGTAGTAGGGGGCAATCCAGATACCTGGAGTGCAAGCCATGTTGCGAAAGGCAGTAGAACATCTGCTTGAACTGAGTCCGGGACACCTCTGATCCGGACATTTCGGCGACGGTGTCGAGACTCCAGAGTTTCCTCCGATCAAGTCAGGGTCTCCACCTGAGAGCGGAGGGCAACCAATTGGTCGGAAAGCCGGGACTGCTCCAGGGCCACCCCGTCTGTCTTCCCTCGCACCTCCGACACCTGCTCTCGAATCACCTCCACCTCCGCCCAAACTGCCGCCACCTCCGGTCTCCACATTCCCCAGATTTCCTCCAGAATCCTACAAAGGTCTCCCTTCATAGAGGGGAGGCCATCATCATCCTACGCAATCTGGGCAGCAGTGCCTGGTCCAAAGCTCCTGGTTCTCAGAGCTCTGGGGAAGAGCCGCTGTGTGCCGAAGCTTCACTATGAGCAGCAGAGTGTAGATGTTCCTCATCCGAGCCTCCCTCCGAGAGGTCACGCGTGGCCGCCAAGGCCTTTGAGGATGCCGCCAATGCAGCCTTCCGTTTCTTTTGTGCCCGTTTTTTAGCAGCTGCCATAAGGGGCAGCGACCCCAGTGACTGGGGTGATGGGGTAAGCCAGGACACACCAGCCTCAGCTCCCCGAGGCCAGGAGGAATCCTCATCCTCCATGGACTCGTAACCGGGAAGGTAAGTAAGGACGTCGCCTTCCGGGAGACAGGGCCTCCGGCCATCGAGTCCCATATGTCCCTCTGTCCAGGGCCACTATTCTGGCTAGAGCGCCGGGGCAGTTTCTTACCCATGGTGGCAGCAAGAGATCACAAATAAACGCTGCCGATGCACACCAATACTCCCAAGGAGGCCAGGTATAGTAGGCCCGAAGCATAGGCCCCAACCTTCCGGGACTAAAAAATCACCACCGGGCGCGCAGAGTGAAAGGAAGCAGATCCACCAGGTCTCGTCAGCTAGTCCAGGATCAGCGGGGATCAGTCTTGGAGCAAAACGAGCGGTAGAAAACAGCCAAAGTTAATTAATTAAGCAGGAGCTGTGGTAGCGAGCGGACGTGTCTTGCAGAGCTCCTGCTTAATTAATTAACTTTGGCTGTTTTCTACCGCTCGTTTTGCTCCAAGACTGATCCCCGCTGATCCTGGACTAGCTGACGAGACCTGGTGGATCTGCTTCCTTTCACTCTGCGCGCCCGGTGGTGATTTTTTAGTCCCGGAAGGTTAGTAGAGCGATTCTCTTGGAAACCAATGGCATGTTTGTGCTGACCCCCTCCACTTTGAAAACAAATCCCCAGGACCGCAAACACAAACCTCAACACGATGTATAAAAAAATATACAACAGCACATTTTCTCTTTTTTTTAGCATCGTCTGTGTCTATTGCAGTTTTAATTCATTTTTAATCTAAAGACTTCAGCAAGTCATTCATTTCAAGCAATCATGCAGAGTATCAAGAGTATCATGCAGACTATTTTATTTTTTTAAACAAACAATATAAAATACTAAAAAAGACTAAAAAAGCAATATCTAAAAGTAAAAGGAAGAAAGCGATTCCAAACTATGAAGGCATATTACTGGGAAAAAATAAAAACACGTCTTAAGAAAAAACAATAATATTCGAATGGCTTCTTATGCAAGGAGGAATTCACAGGATTTATTTCAATGTTTAGCTTAATGTAATGCATCCGTCTTTAAAGAATACAAAGCGGCAGTGCCAGAAGTGTGACATTCATGTAGAAAGCCGTGCTCGGTGACCATCCTCTAGAAACCTTGGTGCGCTCCATTCAATTCATATGACACTTGTATCCTCATTAGCCGAGCTCCTTGGCGGCCCTCTGGAATTTGTCATTTAATTACATTCAGGACTAATTCGGCATTGTCATGACTCGGAGAGGCAGCAAGCAGCCTAATGCATAAACGCTGGAATCGCTCAGCTAATACTGCACGTTCCACCCGTATCAAATTAGCATTTCTCTCAGCTCATTAGACTTTTACAGTTTGGGCAGGAGTGGCGGCGGCGGGAACCCATACGGAAAAATTCCTTGTTACCGCTAAAGGGTTTTCTTGAGTAGAGAAATGACAGATTTGATGAATCCTCCTCAGCGCTCAGATCATTTAGAAATATCTGGAAATGGCAAGTGAGCACTTAGCATATTTTGGACATGTTTTTCAGTCAGCCTAAAACATACTAAAGAAGTCTGGGGAATTCAGGGCTGCTCGCAATTTACATAATAACTTTAGTGGAGCATTGTGAGGCTCTGAAACGCCTTCATTCCAATTCAGAACTTGTTTTTATCTCTAGAGTCACACGCCATGCAAAATATCGGTCGCTTGGTAAAGGCTGGGGTCAGACGAACGCGCGTGCAGCCGCACTTTATCACGGCCGTAGTAGTAGCAGCAAATGACGGGCAATGTACAAAGTACGGCCGCGCGAAAGTTCGGCCGAGCAACGCAAGTGGCAAACAAACGCATTTTTTCGAAACCGCTAGTATTGACGTACAGAGTGCGCTGCGTCCGCTAGCGGCGTGTGTGCGTGATTAGGAGACGTCAGACGCTGCTAATGTCCAGCCAACATAACGTCCAGACGCAAAAAGGGATATATTGATGATCCGTACAAAATCACAGACGGAAATGCGCATCGTATGACCGTTTTTGCGTACTCCGTGAAAAAATACGTCCATTCGTTCGAACGCACTTTTTCACGGACAACGCGAAAAATGCGTTCGTCTGACCCTAGCCTCAAGGCGAGCCATAATCTAAATACTGTACATATTTTTATTTTTGGCGTAATGAAACACATTGGTAACAGAGTAGATGTGATTGTAGTAAATTGATGAAGGTTTTAAAAAGTGGTTAAATAAAATAAATTTAAAAAAAACAAGTAACGTGGCTTTTTTTTTGAGAAAGTATTTTACGAAGAAGGATACTTTGAGATTTCTCTCGTTTTCAAGTATGTCCTGCGCGGCAAGTATGTACCATTGGGTGTCTTGCCCAAGGACACTTACTGGAGAGGTGCTCTTGCCGGGATTCAAACCTGTGTCTCCACCACCTCCACGGTTATAGAGCAGTGATGTTACCTCTACTCCAACCAGCCGGCTTATCATTAAACAGATACAGAGTTATTCAGAGAGCGGTGAAAATCAGGAGAATGACTGGAGAATGGAAAATTCTAGGTCTAAGGCTGGGGTCAGACCAGCGCATTTTTAACGTGCGTTCTGGCGCACTTAATTACGGCCGCACTAGCAGCAAATGATGGGCAATGACGGCCAATATACGAAGTACGGTCGCACGAAAGTCCGGCCGCGCAACGCAAGTGGAAAATGAACGCATTTTTTCGAGAACGCAGAACTGCTAGTACGGACGTACAGAGTGCGCTGCGCCCGCTAGCGGTGTGTGTGTGTGATTTGGAGGCGTCAGACCCTGCTCATGTCCGGCCAACATAACGTCCAGACGCAAAAAGTTTCCTGGTTTGGATCCGTAAAAAATCACGCACGAACATGCGCATCGTATGACCGTTTTCGCGTATTCCGTGAAAAAATATGTCAGTGCGTTCGGACGCACTTTTTTACGTTCGCGTGTAAAAATGCTTTCGTTTGAACCTAGCCTAAATAGCCGATTTGGAAAGTGAGATGAATGGGAGAATTTTTCTGGTTTGGATATTTTGACCTAGAATTTTCCATTCTCCAGTCATTCTCCTGCTTTTCACCGCTCTCTGAATAATCCTGATACTCTATTGATAAATAATAGAGTTCCCTTCTTTACTCTTAAATAAATTGGCAGCCTCTGCCCAATTGTTTTGTTTAATTTCTTTTTCCTTTTGGGTGATTTTACTCACTTTTTGTCCCTCGCCGCACGCAACTCCTCCTCTTCTACTAATGGACTCCCGAACCAGGAAGTCCCTGAAGCTTTTCTGCACAATTTGCGCTCCTACACAACTTGTGTAACGTAGGACCTGTAAATTGCACACCGCTATGGACTTGTGCACTTAACTTACACAAGTTCTGTAGTAGATTCAGTCCACCAGCTTCCTCCCTTTTGACCACTTTAAAACAATAATATGGACTGTGAGTAGAGTGTCCTTTTAATACTGTATTCACGTTTATTTTGGTATCTCTTATATAAATAACAACATATAAAAAAATTTTAATGAACATATTCTGCATTATTGCATTAGTTTCCACGTTAAAGACAAATTTCTTACCATTCTTACTACTGATATATATGCCTATGCTCAAAAGTAGTGTGGTGTTGTTTGAATTTTTATTTTCTTTGTATTATTTATTTATATATATATATATATTGGAAAATAAACCCACAGTTCATTGTAGAAGTATTGTATACACCAGGAAATAAAAAAGCCAAATTATTATTATTATTGTGTGTGTGTGCCTCAAATTGGTTGGATATACATTTACAGGGCTCAAAATTTCAAGTCCCAAGCTACTAGCCAGGCCTTAAGAGTTACTCGCCACTAGTTGCCCCACCTAACCCCCTATCCTGCCCTGCCTCTGCATTTCTACTCGCCCTCATGTAATTTCCACTCGCCAAATGCGAGCAGGCGAGTGGAAATTTTGAGGCCTGTACATTTATATCCATCAAAACCCATCTCTACGGACACTGACTAATTCCTCTCCTCAACTATTCCCATATCATGAAAGGTTTCACTTCTACCAATAAAGAGTAAAGAAACTTGCTTCAGAGTACGGTTCTCCAATCTATTAGCTTGCTGTTTTTACATACATATTGTATGGTTCAGTCCCATATATATTGTGTCAGGATCCCCATTGCTGACCGTGCCTGCATCCTGAATCCAGGCAGCACACAAAAGGTGCTGCCCATACTCAGCATCAGAGTTCCATACCTACAACAGTTAAAGCACGGCACACACACCACACCCCGGTCAGAAATAAAAGTTCACTCCTCCCTCTCTGCCTGGGCTCAGCACTAGAGTCTATACCTGATAGTGTGCAGACCTGTTCTTTGCTTCATATGCTGTACCAGAACGTCTGTTTGCCCACCAACAACCATACTTCGCCAGCCCCTTGTCCACGGATCGCCCCTTGACCATTCTACCTCGGATTACCCCTTTGTACCTTCGCCTGGATCTCCCCTATATGTTTGTCCTCCTCCATTTATTCAGTGAGAGTATTCCTGCATCTTGGGCTCAGATACCCCTATACCTGCGGTGCCATCCCAGTGCCATTCCTGGCATATTGGTGGTTAATGCCTCCAATCCTATTAGTATTACAACTGTGCACATTCTTGCAATATCTTTTGTAAAGTTATGTGTTCAAATATACTTATTTTCTATTGCTTTATCCACCATCTATTTATCTTCCACATCATTCTTGGTTGCATAACCGCACATCTACTGCTTGTTCTTACTGGTTCCTCTTTTCCTCTATCATTCTGTAACCTGAACCCAAGCACCCTAGTTCTTCTCTTCAACACAGAACAAAATTCCTGGAGGTTCTGAATCCTAAAGCTTAGTTTCACCAGTCAACGGGGTCTACGGAGACCCCGTCCTCTCTGACAATGCTGCTCTTTCCATTGAAGTAGCATTGTAAGTAGGCTGAACGCTGGGTGGAAATGCATTGAGAGGCAGCAGTGTGCATCACTTGCTCAGAAAGTTGTCCACCGTGGGCCTGTTGACATCTTTAAGGTGGAGGAAAGTCCTCCAGTTCAAAAAGTTGACTCTGCCAGCAAGAGCACCCAATGCCCAATCTGCTTTAAATAATCATGGTTACTAGAGTGTCCTTTTTATATTTCTGTTTTTAATAAACACTCTTTAACATTTTTTTCTAATCCTGTATTTCAACTATGCAACTATGTATTTTTATAGGGTGGAAAGATACCCATCAGGTGGACAGCCCCAGAAGCAATCGCGTATCGAAAGTTTTCATCTGCCAGTGATGCCTGGAGCTATGGAATTGTCATGTGGGAGGTGATGTCTTATGGAGAGAGACCATACTGGGAGATGTCCAATCAAGACGTAAGATTTCCTTTTCCAGTTCCATATTTACTACCGCATTACTTATTTTTGTTTGCCATTTTGTATCTTTCTATCAATATCACCAAATGCTGCATTCATATGCTTTAATCTTCTATGTGCATTCGTCTCTCGGTAATTCCTTCTAGATTGATAATTAAATATATTATACTTTTTTCTTCTCAGAAGAATATATATAACTTTTATATAGCAAGCAGGGGCAGCACTTTGTCCTTTACTAATCACAATGGGTGTGTGCTTTACAGAAAAAACACAACCATGGGGAGAGAACACAAACCACCCCATCTCAAAGCTCACACAATTTAAAGATTCTTAACAAACGTTAAACACTTTACTTCAAAAATATATGATGGGAGTTTAGTTCACAAAATATGATCATATCTTGCTTAAGCCTGTCACAGCATCAATGTGTCCCATCAACGACTGGTTCTAGTCTTAAACACCAAATGACTATATTTATGGGCTCCCAGGGACTAACAGTTAAATAGAACCTATGATGAAACACCAGTGGCATGGAAGGGTGTTTGCCTGGAGGGTTGTCAGCCCTCTTCATACACAACTGTGTGAGCTTTGAGATGGGGTGTTTTGTGCATTGGAGTGCTCTACCCTTGGGTTGTTGTATGTATTTACTTTTTTTCCATGTGTTACCCAAAAATGCAAAAATACATCTGACTTCAGTTCAGTTTCTTTGTAAAAGTAATGTATGTTTATTACTACAACAACAAATAGCAATCAAATTAATTTTTGAGACTTGATACAAAATATCCAAAGCAAAAAGGAGGAACAGACTCCAAGTGCTACCAAAGGGTCTAACAGGGTTATTCAGAGAGCGTGAAAAGCACTAGCAGGAGAATGACTGGAGAATGAAAAATTCTAGGCCAAAATAGCCAGACCAGAAAAATTCTCCCTTTCATCTCACTTTTCAAATTGGCTATTTTGACCTAGAATTTTCCATTCTCCAGTCATTCTCCAGTCATTCTCCTGCTTTTCACGCTCTCTGAATAACCCTGTAAGTCTTGAAATAGGCTTGTACCTGCGCCGAAACATTCAGGGTTATCCAAAGAGATTCGAATTGCTTGAGAAAGGTAACCGAACGCTGAAAATCAGCGTTCGGTTACCTTTCCTGGCCATTCGGCTATCCAGAGAGCAGGCAATTCTCCAAATCCTGGCGAATTGCCTGCACATACGGTGCCTGTTCGGTCCCTGTTCGAGGGCAGTGAAATCCCCATCAAAAAGCACTGCTTCGGCTATTCGGAGAACACAAACCAGCAGTGAAAGGTTCCCCTAATGTCCTGCCATTCGGTGGTTTAATTCGGCAAATTTATTCAGGAGAATCCCATAGACTTCAATGTTAAAAATATTCCCGTTTTAATTCAATATCTAATAAACCGTTCATTATAAAATTCTGCAGCAAAAAGTCTCTTTATTTATAGATTTTTTAGGATACTTTAAGCATTTTTCTGAATTTTTTAAAAAAAAATTAAAAGTCCGATTTTTTTTTTTTTTTTTTTCAGTTTGCTTATTTTTTTGTAACAGCCCTCTTTATTATCATTCCCTGGACCTCCTGTGAAAATTTCAGACATTTTCGCTCAGTAGTTTCTTTGCAAACAGCGTTTCTTTTTCCCAGATTCATACAAATGGTTTTTCTAATTTATTCACTGCCTCCTCTACGTCACAGCTGCTTCGATTCGGCTCCTTTTCGGCTCCTGTTCGGCTCCTCTTCGAAGGTTAATCCAGATGTTTTTGCTTGTTTTCAGCGTGCATTCGGTTAGTTTTCGGTGAGTTTACGGCAGCTTTTCCCTGCAATTCGGGGACCCTGTGGTGCTTGCTGAATACACCGCAGGGTCACCGAAATGCAATCGGCAAAAGGAACCGAATTGAAGAGAACGAAAAGTCACCGAACGTGCGGTGACTTTTCGAATCTCTTTGGATAACCCTGTATGTGTTGGCATCCATGCAATAATGTTCCTCCATGTTCCATCCTGGGTACCCTGTCCTCTTTGCTTTTGTCTATTTGATGTTATACAGAGGGAGGAAGGTCAGTACAGGACAAACGATCTAAATAAGAGAGTGCGAGAAAGAAGCAAAGATTGTGCGACTGTGCGCCATTATATATTTCAACGAGTCATTTAACACATTTCAAAAGTCTCAGCCAGACAGGGCCTTGTTTCGTATCAAGAGCATCTATTACTTATGCACAATTCAGACATCCTCCTTTTTGCTTTGGATATTTTGTATCAAGTCTCAAAAATTAAATATATTATACTTTTTTAATGTGGATATGTGAATAGAATATGTAACAGTCAACACATTGCTTCTTTGAAACGGAATCTACAGTGTATATAAAAACGCGAAAGTCCTGACTGACTGACTCATCAACGCCCAGCTGAAACCGTTTAACCTAGGAACATGAAATTTTGAAGGTGCACTGTTTTTATGATGTGGGCACCCACTAAGGAAGGATTTTTGGAAACTCCGCCCCTAAGGGGGTGAAAAAGGGGGTTGAATATTTTAAACAGGATACCTGTAGCTCAAAAACAGAAGATGTTACAGATGTGAAAATCGGTATTTAGATTCGTCTTGAAAAATAAAAAAACACGTATTTTACAGTTTTTCAAAAATTTGCCGGGGGGGCGAAAAAAGGGGGTTGAATATTTTAAATATTTTAAACGGGATACCTGTATCTCCAAAACAGACGATGTTACAGTCCTGAAAATTGGTATTTAGATTAGTCTTGAAAAATAAAACAACACGTATTTTACCATGTTCTGAAAATTCCTTGGGGGGGCAAAAAGGGGGGTTGAATACTTTTATCAGTATACCTATATTTCAAAAACCGAAGATGTTCCGGGTGTGAAATTTGGTATTTACAATCTTCGTGAAAAAAACAAACATGTTTTTTGCCATTTTCCACAAATCCAATTGGGGAGGTCGGGGGAAAGGGGTCTGAATATTTTTATCATTATACCTATATTTCAAAAACCAAAGATGTTACATACGTGAAATTTGGTATTTACAATCTTCGTGAAAAAAAACCAAACATGTGTTTTGCCATTTTCCACAAATCCAAATAAGGGGGGGGGGGGGTCGAGGGAAAAGGGTCTGAATACTTTTATCAGTATATCTATAGTTCAAAAACCAAGATGTTACAGGTGTGAAGTTTGGTAATTACAATCTTTTGAAAATAAAGAAACATGTGTTTTACCATTTTCCCAAAATCCAAGTGGGGGGGTAAAAAAAAGGGGGGTGTATATTTTTAAACAGGATACCTACATCTCAAAAACCAGAAGATGTTACAGACGTGAAAATTGGTATTTAGATTTGTCTTGAGAAACAAAAAACCACCTATTTTACCATTTTCAAAAAATCCAGGCACTTACACTCTTCTTGAAAAATAAAAAAACACATGTTTTACCATTTTCCAAGAATCCCACGTGATGGGTGAAAAAAGGGGGGTGAATACTTTTCAACAGGATACCTATATCTCAAAAACAGAAGATGTTAGAGACGTGAAACTTGGTATTTAGATTCGTCTTGAAAATAAAACAACACTTATTTTACCATTTTCCAAAAATCCAGTGGGGGGGCAAAAAGGGGGATGAATAACTTTTATCACTATACCTATATTTCAAAAACCAATGATGTTACAGGTGTGAAATTCGATATTTACAATCTTCGTCCAAAAAAACCCATGTTTTACCATTTTCCAAAAATCCAGTTAAGGGGGGTGGGGGAAAGGGATGTGAATACTTTTATCAGTATACCTATATTTCAAAAACCAAAGATGTTACAGGTGTGAAATTTGGCACTTACATTCTTCTTGAAAAATAAAAAAACATGTGTTTTACAATTTTCCAAAAATCCCAAGTGGGGGGGAAAGGGGGGTTCTACCAAAAAAACCTCTAGTGTCTTTTAATTTTTTTTTTAACAAATCCTAAAATCCACGCGAGCGAAGCCGCGGGCAAAAGCTAGTTCTTAATATTTCGCAAAGTAAGGCAATGTGGAAAACTTCCCCAATGCAGCTGAACATCCCAGATATCCTGCTCTAGCTTGTTTTTAAATCCATTGTCATTTCACTGTGTTATTGTTTCTTCCATTCTTATCCAGCTTAGGCTAGGGTCAGACTAACGCAGTATTAACGTGCGTTTAGCAGCACTAAATCACGGCCGTGCTAGCAACAAATGACGTCCAATGCATGGCAGCATACGAAGAACGGCCGCACAAAAGTGCGGCTGCGCAACGCAAGTGGCAAACGAACGCATTTTTGCAAGAACGTGATACCGCTAGTACTGACGTACAGAGTGCGCTGCGTCCGCTAGCGGCGTGTGTGCGTGATTAGGAGACGTCAGATGCTGCTAATGTCCGGCCAACATAACGTCCAGACACAAAAAGTGTTTTATTGATGATCCGTACAAAATCACGGACGAAAATGCGCATCGTATGACCGCTATCGCGTATTCCGTGAAAAAATACGTCCATTCGTTCGAACGCACTTTTTCACGGACAACGCGAAAAATGCGTTAGTCTGACCCTAGCCTTAAGCCAATGTTATCTTTTCCTCTACCATTCATATCAATAAAACAAATAACAGTGTAATTATCTTCCTTTCTACAGTCACATTTTCTTAAGTAAGTGATTTTTTTTGGGGGGGGGTTTGTTGGCTTTTAGTATTGATATCAATTTGTAGTCTGGTTTTGATATGTCTACGATCAGGGATAGTTACTGAATGTTTACACTGGATACACTCTTCAACAGTAACTCACTCCTAGGTAATGAAAAAATCATTAGCGTAGTCTACTATAGAAAGGACATCACCTACTGTCACGTTGTAATATGAAACAATAAAAACACCAATTTAAAAAAATGCTTCAATTCTAGCGCTTCCAAGTTCACCACCTCACATCGTTTTCGGGACACCTCTTGTCTCCTTCCTAGGTTTGTTTGAGTCTTGTTCCCTTTGGTTATTGTAAAGCGCTGCAGAAACTGTTGGCGCTATATAAATGATGATAATGATGGTAATAAGTGTTTTTCAGCGACATTTGAAAAATCCCTAACCCTAACATTCTGCTCCATTTATTTTGCCTCATTTTTAGGCCACAGATTCTGCTTCTTTTTCTGAAGAACAAGCACAAATAGTAGCCTAACTCTAATTGCAAATCCTATCCCAACAATAACTCTAAAACTAACCCTAACCCTAAAGATATCTCTAAGACGAACTATAACCCTAATACTAACTGTAACCCTAAAAATCCATAGCTTGGAAAAAAAGGTCCAATTTTGTAGCAATTAAACAGCTTTGAATGGTCATGAAATCTTTCAATTGCTCTCTGAAACCCTCTTCCAAAACAGACAAATGTCCACTCATACCATGCCTAAAAAGTGGGATAAAACCATGCAAAAGTTTCATTTGTGTCTCGTTAATGGGTTACTAATGTTATTTTTGATCTGTAGTTCTGAAGTTCTGTAAGTATAAATTTAACCCCTTAGCTTCAAGGTGGGTATCCATAAAACCACTGTCAAGAACCAGTGGTTTTATGGAAAACCACTTTACACGAGCCATGCGGTATAAATCTGTAGAGTCCCTGCAGCACATTCCCATAGTGTATGCTCTATTTGACAAGCAGATGGTTCGATCTGCTGGCCAAAAAGTGTGACTGCTACTACAGTGCAGCTGGGTCTGTCTGCAATAGGAAACACAGACATGCCCCATCTGTTCATCCTGTTCTAGCACACCGGCTGTAATGTCCAATCCAGAGTCAAAAGCAAACACATTTTATTTGCAATGAATAAAATGAATGAATAAGATCTCAGGGCGCCAGTAGCTGCTTTTGAAGATCAAGTAAAGTCAATCTTGGTATTGAAGGTGTTAAAGTAGAAAGAAGTGTGAAGCAATTACATGCACTTCCCGATTCACAGTTCTGCCAATGATTGCGTACAACACCTTCTATAGCAGCGTTTCCCAAACCTGTCCTCACGTCCCCCTAACAGGCCAAGTTTTAAGGATCACCTTGGGGGAAACGCAGACTGAATTCTGCAATCTCTGAGCAGCAAATCATATCACCCGCACTGTGCTTCACATATCCTGCAAACCTGGCCTGTCAGCGGAGGACAGGTTTGGGAAACACTGTTCTGTAGTAATAGGTGCAACAGACGCAGGATACTTGTCTCACAGACAACTGATGTGTACAGCATCACAAAAACACCTGACTTTTGTCCTCGTTCACCAACAAACGTCTCCAAAAATGTTTGAAAGGAGACAAGTGCAATTTTCCAGCAAGCGTTTCTATGTATCTGTGCATTTGCTGTCAGCTCTCAAAGTTGAGATTAAATTTGCTTTCCCACCTGAAACTGACCCGCGGTACCGATGCAAGAATGATTTAAATTGGAAACTCTCTCTGAATGGACGGATAATGCTTGAGTACATCGAAAGCGGATTTTCAGTGTGATTGTGCAGGACGTGCGATGTGAATTTAAAGGCCGCTACACTCTAAGATGCTGTGGATTACAAATAATCATAAACAACGGACACGTTAGATTAGATTCCACTGCGGTGTTTAACACTACACGCATTACATTGTGCGCCTGGAGGAGGAGGGAAAAAAAAGAAACTCGACCGTTCTCTCTCCCACAGTGACTACACACTACACGCTAGATAAATCTGTTACAGTAAAAATGTTTGAGAACTACAGGGTTTGGATAAAGAGGATGCCAGCTGTGTTTTTAGCGAGGCACAAAAAGCTTTACTACTGTCCTGCAGAGTTTACATTATCACAAGTGCTGCATGAGATTGAGTCACATTGTCTAACATCATGCTTCAGGAAAGCTACAAATATTGCTGCCTGACACTTGACGCCTTAGGATCAAAACAGACATTTTAAAACAAAGGCCATGTTTATAGATTTGTATATATATAGATTCACCACATTTTATATATATATAAAAACTCGGTCAGCCGGGCACTCGGTTCCCCGGGTGGCTAACTCCTAGGAGGCCCCCAGTAAAAGTAAATGCTGAATGGTAGACATGTGCACAGCACAAAATTTCGTTTTGAACTAATGGATTAGTCCTAAAATGCAATTTATTTAGTTGCTAAAGAAATTCGTTTTCAGTTCTTTAGTATGAAAACTAATTTCGTTCATCCGAAAACCAGTGGATACAATTACTATTGTAGTGGTGGCTCCTCAGAGGGCTGAGATCGCTGCTTGTTACACAATGTGGGCCATATTACATAGTTGGTGCTAACATAACCAGAGCTGTTGTAACCTTCCCAGAGCCATTATAGCCTATGGAGGTTTTCAGTTTACAACAGCTCTGGTAAGTTAGCACCAACATTGTAATACTGCCCCGTGTCAGGCAAAGCTGTTACAGTAACTGACTGCTGCTCATCACAGCGCTCAGAGTTTCTGTAAAACTAGTAAATAATATTTTTATATATAAGAGGTTAGAACAATATTATTTCCTTGTTTTACTGAAACTCTGAGCGCTGTTACAGTCAGTTACTGTAACAACTGAGCCTGATACATTGTACTGAGAGATAATCTAACAAGCAGCCGATCTCAGCGCTCACAGCCACTGGATTTAAAGGCTAAAAAAAAAAAAAAAGGTTCATCTCTGTATAATGTTTAGAACATCCTCCTGCATTAATTAATACCCCTCTTTGTATAATGCAGATAACATCCTCCTGCATTAATGTCCCTCTCTGTATAAAACATTCTCCTCAATTTATACCTTTCTCTGTATAATGTATATAACATCCTCCTGCATTAATACCCCTCTCTGTATAATGTATAGAACATACTCCTGCATTAATTAATGCCACTCTCTGTATAGAACATCCTACTGCATTGGCATGTGGAGGGTGCAGAACTTCGGATGTTGCGATGTTGCGATCTTCATTGCTGGTCTCCTTCACTCAATGTAATATCACAAAAAGGACTGAAACTAAAATGTAGTGCATTTTGTTTTAGTTTCTTTCGTTTTTTGTACTGAGCAGTTTCGTTTCTCTTGAGTCATACTAAAACTAAATTATCCCAAAATTCGGACTAAATCGTTTTAGTACTAAAACGAATGCACATGTCTACTGAATGGCCTCAGTGCTTAACTCCCATAGACAGGATATATAAACGAAATATGGATGGGGAGGCACTTGAGGACTTAATAAAAAAAACAAAAATTTATTGAAAAATCATAAAAACCAACGTTTCGGCCCCTAGAGGCCTTTTTCAAGGTACAAATAACATACAGTGACATACTTATATACAGAGACAAATAACTCACCCAATCCCGCTCGTACCAATGCCTCGCCGCGCGAAAAAAAAGCAGCCCGGAAGTATCGGGTGCGTGTGCGTGGTGACGTGTTGGGGGGCGTAGCTGACGCGTTTGTTGCCATAACAACCCCAACAGAAAACAATGGAGAGGGTATCAGGAGAGCGAGATGGAGAGCCAGGCCAATACATTTAATAATGTATCAATAATAATAATCAATCTAAACTCATGGGGGATTCCTCCTGTTTTTATTATTAAATGTATTGGCCTGGCTCTCCATCTCGCTCTCCCGATACCCTCTCCATTGTTTTCTGTTGGGGTTGTTATGGCAACAAACGCGTCAGCTACGCCCCCCAACACGTCACCACGCACACGCACCCGATACTTCCGGGCTGCTTTTTTTTCGCGCGGCGAGGCATTGGTACGAGCGGGATTGGGTGAGTTATTTGTCTCTAGCTGTATATAAGTATGTCACTGTATGTTATTTGTACCTTGAAAAAGGCCTCTAGGGGCCGAAACGTTGGTTTTTATGATTTTTCAATAAATTTTTGTTTTTTTATTAAGTCCTCAAGTGCCTCCCCATCCATATTTCGTTTATATATATATATATATATATATAGACTGACTCGGCCTCCGCACACCCAACTTCCAAAATAATTGCTTCAGTGCGGGAACCAGGCAAATTAATATAGAAAATTTGATGTTCCACAACTCAAAGACTTCCATATAAATCTTTTCCAGATCTCTTTATTGGGGTCAACGTTTCAGTCCTACTGGACTTTTCTCAAGACATACAACAAATGAATAAAATACATCTCTTTATTATCATCACATTACATTTAAAATTACACACAGGCGAAGACGGCTTGATTACCAGGAAGCAAACCCAGTTACCAAGCACGCTAATTCATGCCCTTTAATCACAGTCTCAGCAACCCCCCCCCCTATTACTTCTTACGAAATCACTAAATACACCGCAATTCGTTGCATATTCTGAAAGTGTCTTGCCACAGGTTGTAAAAAAGTCCGGTAGGACTGAAACGTTGACCCCAATAAAGAGATCTTGAAAAGATTTATATGGAAGTCTTTAAGTTGCGGAACATCGAATTTTCTATATATATATATATATATATACAATATTTATTGTCAATTTATTTACAATCAATAAACATGTGTTATTTTTTGAGAAAGTCTCCGTATGCAACTGTGTATATTAGGGATGTGCGTTTCGGGTTTCGGAATTTTAACGAAATTTCCCGATTCGTGCATTCGAATTCGGCCGATTTTCCGAAAATGTTCAGATCCGAAAACGGCAGATCTGAATTTTTTTTCGAGCTGAAACGAAAACTTTTCGGAATTTTCGAATGGACTAGAAATGTGTAAAATCGAAATTCATTTTCGTTCAATTCGTGATTTCGGCTCCATTCCTGATTTCGGTTTCATTTCAGTAATTTCGGACATCGTATTTATATTGCTGATTCTGTAATTAAATTTTGTATCATTCCCATCTCAATGTATCCTTCCTGGAAAACATGCGAAATCTCAATGTATCCTTCTTGTAAAACATGAGAAATCTCAATGTATCCTTCCCGGGAAACCAGAGAAATCTCAATGTATCCTTCTTGTAAAACATGAGAAATCTCAATGTATCCTTCCCGGGAAACCAGAGAAATCTCAATGTATCCTTCCTGGAAATCCAGAGAAATCTCAATGTATCCTTCTTGTAAAACATGAGAAATCTCAATGGCAGAATTATCGTATCGTATAATTATCGTATCCGAAAAACCATTAGTTTACGTCAAAACGAATAGACACTTTGAAACGAGGAGAACAGATGTTCCCGAAAAACAAGAAAATTTCCGAAATCACGAAAAAAAAGCTACGAAAGATACGAAAAACGAACCGAAACGAACCGAACCGAAATGGAAATTGGTCGAAACGAGTCGAAACGAAAATTTACAAAATCCGAACGAACCAAACCGAAAAAAAAATCGGTGCACAAGCCTAGTGTATATATATATATATGTTTATTATTGCAGAAGCCATTTGCACATCACAGCAATTCAAAGATCTGCATCACAGAACTCCTGTGCTACATTCCCCATATGCAGCAAGGATTTCTGGGTAAGACATGCAAATGACACCTGTCTCACTTTTTTGCATCCTGGGTCCGGGTCCACTGCAACTGGTCATGCCTAGCTTCTGCTGATGAGGGTCCAATAAACCCGTAACAGCGTTTGTCCTAGGAGTGGCTTTGACCAGTTGCATAAACCTGATCTCTGCTAAAAAAAAAAGCCATCCAGTATGGCATAGCATTGATTGAAGGGTTCTGTGTGAAAACAGACCCAGGATGCAAAAAAGTGAGACAGATCTCATTTACATGTCCTACCCAGAGTTCCTTGCTGCATATGGGGAATGTAGCACAGGAGCTCTGGGATGCAGTTCTTTGAATTGCTGTGATGTGTAAGTTGCTTCTGCAATAATAGACATAACCATTATAGCGTGGAGGCTTTTTATCTCACTTTTTGTCTAAAGCAAAGGCTCCCACCTTTAACTGTGTCACACGATGCTTGCTCCGGAGCTGCTGTAGAGCATTAGGTTTAAATAGATAGCAGAGAAAAAGCGCACTCAGGAGGCTGGTTTCAGTGGATATTTATTCTACCAGTCACTGTCAACATATCAGTCCTTGACAGGACTTTTATCAATACTTTGACTGATGGAATAAATATCCACTACAAAATTCTGAAACCAGCCTCCTGAGTGCACTTTTTCTCTGATTAGATAGATATATTTTGACCGATCGGCGGTAGGTAGTATCGGACCAAGTATCCAAGAGTTATATAGAGAGTGGGACCCTGGGGTGTATATATATATATATATCTATCTATCTATCTATCAGAAAGTAGATGCATCGCAAAGTCTTCAATACGAAAAATATTTTATTCCATTAAAAAAATCAACATTTCAGTACCCACTGGGTCTTTTCTCAAAATATATATATATATATATATTACACACCAGCATGTTTTAGCATAGACAAAGAAAATCCATAAGATATATATATTTTCTTCATATTCCACACGGTCCTCACACTTGCCAGCCACACAAATAGTTATAGTCCAGGAGCACACCCTAGGAAAAAGATATTATCTTATACTGGATTGAAAGTGCTAATTTTGGGACCCCTCACTCAAAGCATCAGTCCCCCTTCCCAAAATCTAGGTTCCTTGTCCTGTCCAGTGGTACCTCTCTCTAGTCTCACTACCATTAACTTTTAACACAGAAAGGTCCCTTTCAGCACCAGGGATAGCAGCCAGAGTGTCCTTCAGGTTTTTGGCAGCATTCGGCAGAGGCTTTTTGTTTTTCATTCCGGCTGTCTTCTGCAGTGAAGGAAAAGCGGCTTTTTTTTATAAAAATAAAAAAAATCTGTAATCAAAAATTTCATCAAAAAAATCCAAGAAGATGTTCAGAAAAATAAATAAATAAAAAGACTTTTGCTGAAAAGGAAAAGAATAAACGGTTTAATAAAAAAAATGAGAATGAAAATATTATCTTGAATTGAAACCTGTGGAATTCGCCTGTCGAACTGAATCACTTGTCTATGGGACAATTTCCCTGCCGTCGAACAGCAGTTTAACAATTCAATTAATCTTTTTTTTTCATGTTTTCTGTAGCAGATCGTCTGATTTTGTCTGACAAATCCCATTCAAACGGGAAAGATCGCTAGTCTGTTGTAGTCACACAAAGTCGTCGTAAGTCGTCCGATGGAAGTCGGAGGCAGTGGAAGAGAGTTGATTCTCCTCTCTGTTGTGGGATTAGTCTGACGACTTCGGATGACTACAGACAATTGCACAAATATGGTTCCAGTGGGCGGCCAGCCTAAAGAGACGCTCTAGGCACTGTGACGAGTCAATGTAGCTTGAGTGGTCATAGTGACCTGAGTGTCCTCATGCCTAATATGGCCTTCGAGTGCATGGGTTCAGCTGCGCCACAAAGTCAAAATCAGAAAGGGCTAAACTTAGGTTCCTGGATGTAGAGAAAGAAATGGGACTTTTTCATCCAATGGTTCTCAAAGCAGTCACATTGAGACCCATTGTATTGGCTGGATGCTGACTTGAGTGTCCAGTCTCCACTGTCACATTTGAAGGTGCTCCAAGAGAGCTCGGTTGTCACGTTCTCCCAGCCAGGCCCACTGGTGCTGAGAGCTCTTCTCAGCCCTCATGGTTATTAGGGTTAAACTGTTTTGGCTCTCTGCCCCTTGTGTCTCAGCGTCTGACGAGACCTGTGGTCACGTGACCTGCACTACCCTATTTAATGGCTATCAGTGCACTTGTTCCCTGATCCAGTATAGATCTTCCTTGCTATATTCCTGCCTTCTGTATTTTGTAATTTTGATATCCTGGTTTCGTATCCTGACTATTCTTGTATTTAATCCCCAGTACCGTGTATTGACTTCCTGGTTTATGACTCCTAGCTTTATATCCTGACTATTCTCTTGCTTGATCCCTTTTGTGTTTTGTCCGTGTGGTATTCAGGATTCTGGTTTATGTTTGAACCACACTACAGTCTCTGTCGTTTGTTTATCTGGTGTGAGTCCTAATCGTAGGAATCCAGTTTTGTTGTATGTCCCTGCTGGTTGCAGCTCTAACCTCAAGTTCTATATGTGAGTCCTGCCCTGCATGTTGCTGACTATATTTCTGCCAAGTCTGTTTTTCTGGTGTATGTTGTGTGTATCTAGTGCAGCAGCTCATTGTTCTAGTATATAGAGACCACCTCAAGGATCTCTTTCTTGTTCAGTTGTTGTTAGATATTCCTTCCTGTCAAGTCTAGTTGAACCCTGTTGTTTCATTGTGTATATTTTCCCACCCTGTATTCTGTATAGTCAGAAGACCATTCAAGGACCTTACCCCAGTACAGGGCTTTCCTCCTGTGTGCATACTGTCTTGTCTTGTCTGGTTCTGTTGTATCCTGTGTCCAGGGTTGTGCATAATGCAAAAAGACACATACCTGCCTAAAGGGCTTAATAAACACACCAGCAAGGACCCCCCTTTGGCTCCTGAGGGGGGCCACTGTAACATTGGTGCTGGAATAAAGGTGAGTTTTTGGCATTGACTCTACAGTTTAAACAGGAGGTTAATGTTTAACTCCAGAATAATTTCTGTCCTTGACCTGTAACTTTTGTTAGAAGCCTATGCACAGTGTTTGTGTACATAGTAATAGTTGTGTCTCCGGCATCATTCTGCACTCTAATGAACCGTATGTCTGGCCAGCCGAAGCGCTAGTAATCTCGTCTTTAACAGGAAAAAGAGGGGTTAAGCACTCAGTAATATAGAAACTTTCCTTGAAGATGCTTGTGGCAGTAAATGTTTCCAATCATTATATCGGTGGAAAAAAAACAAAAGTGAAAACAAAGTGCATTTTCAGTACAGAACGATGCTAAAAGACTCCTTTTCAATTCTTCTACAAGCGACTGTATAAATTAATGTGAACTGTAGAACTCGACAATTTTCAGAGAGGGGATAAAAAAAAAAAAGAACAGCTAATGGATTTCAAACAATGCTTATATAATTGCCTGGGAAAATTGAACAAAGAGCATGGCAGTCTATTTGTAAGTACAGTGTCTCGCAGGAGTACGAGCAGATCCGAAGGGGATGTCACCGCATTGTGAAATCTGCTGGAAGAAGAAAAAGAGAAAATGAAACGATCTCCGCACAATTTATTCATCATAAGCATTTAAAGAAAAAAAAAAAATCAGTTAAATCTACTAGTAACGCCTCCAGAGAGCGGCTCAGCGTGTGGGTAGCTATGAGGAGATAATGGAATTACTTGGTAAATCAGCTAGTGTTCATTCCTATTGTTATATGTAGATGTTTTGGCATTGTACTTATTAAGATGGAAAAAAAAAAGAACATACATTTATAGCTCTCCGAGGGTTGTTCTATTCCCCCTTGAAATCTAGTGGCTAATTACTTAAGACTTGAATATTATACAGTGTGGTACATTAACCACAATGTTCAATGGCAGCACCTGTAGTCTAACACAACAGCCTTAGTATTCCCGATGTGACAACAGAGCGCGCAACTATAGTTGCCTGTTATAGCAAAGTGTTTTAGCCTTTGAACAATTAAAATTTCAAATGAAAACAAATGTCTTGCTCGATTCCAGCCAAGAGCCTGATTTATTTCAATTATTATTTTAATATTCGGGTATCTATTCAGAAAATATATCTGCCTCTTTCAGACTATCAAGTCTATTCGGTAAAGGTGAAACTCAGGAGAACTGACTGGAAAAGTGAAAAATTCAAGTCAAAATAGCCAAATCAGAAAAATTCTCCCATTTATCTTACTTTCCAAATCGGCTATATGGTCTAGATTGTTCTTTTCTCCTGACAATTCTCCTGAGTTTCACCTTTTATTGAATAGAACTGTATATGTTTTTCAAATATCAATTGATTCAACTGAACAGATTTGTCTGGAGCTGAAATTTGAAAAAAAGACGTTTGTCCAAATTAAAGCGTTACGTTCTGTGCCCAGAAGAGCCATGTGTAAGGCAATGTTGTTTGAATCCTGAACTTAGTGCATGAAAGGTGTTGCCCTTCTTGTCCACACCTTGCGTATATGTTTCTGGGTTTGCTGTGTTCCATCAGCAGTAGGAGCTGCAGGTACGACCTTTCTGGCTGCTACTGGGAACCGCATTCAAGAGAGGTTCCCCCTATGAGCAGGACTTCTGCCTGGACTCAGCATTTGGTCCACTATTCTGCCTTGTTCCAGAAAAGACAGCCCGGATCCAGTCTGCCGTGTTCATTTCCGGCAACCTAAGGTCCTGTCAGCTGTGCCCATCTCTAACAACTAAGGTCCTGTCAGCTGTATCCCTCTCCAATAACCGAAGGTCCTGTCAGAGGTGTCCATCTACAGCAACCAAATGTCATGTAAGCTGTGTATGTCTCCAATAACCAAAGGTCCTGTCAGCTGTGTCCATCTTCAACAAGGTTATGTCAGCTGTGTCCATCCAAGTTTATCTGTGCCCAGGTTTACCTGTGTGCAAGCCCGCTCTTGTATGTCAAAGTTTACCTGTGTGTCTCCCTATACTTAAAGCACAAACAAAAGCAGGACTCAAGGAGACCGAAAAGGTTGTCTTTACTAAGTGGGAGACATCTCTGGCCCCAATAAGCGATGTCTCCCCCTTATTAAAGAGCACCTTTTCAGTCACCTTGAGCCCTGCTTTTGTTTGTGCAGCATACAGAGGATTTCGGCATCCTTGCTGGCCGAGACACGGTGACCAGGTGCAGGGCTCCCAACTCTTCTGGGTCTCGGCGCTTTCTAGAGATGTCCCTCTACTTGATAACACTTGATCTTTTCAAGTTTGTCTGTCCTACTGTAGGTTGGTCTCTCACCTCTTACAACCCGAGCCTTCCGTGACAAAAGCAGGCCGGTGAAATGCCCAAAAAAGCTTATTTTCGGCCAGCGTAATAAATATTTATGCCTTTAAACATGTGTAGCGCTGTGTTAAAATCTTGCTGTGGCAGTACCTATTTTTGGCCACAAGATGGAGACTATCGCGATCAGAGACACGGGACATTGGGACTACAATTCCCGGCATGCTTTGCAAGGAGACAGGAAGTGGGTGGGGACTGGACCCTTACATCCTCCGCCTCGTGGAGAACGCGCCAGAGCGCGCCAGGGAACGAGAGAGAGCAGACGCAGTGCGATAGATTGTAAGAAGGCCTGGGCCTGAGAGCAAGAGAGCCTGTTAAGTCTTTTACCGGGTGATTCCGCCTAAGGAGAAGGAGCCCTCCAAGGTTCCAGAGTTGCTGCAGATTGAACCAACCGAAGACCTCGAGTAAGGAGTCACCGCAAGTTGATCGGGTACTGGGAGCAGGCGGTGAGCTGGGCCAAAGTCGTGGACAAGCTACGGGAAGTCAGACAACGGATCCGGCCGCTAGTATCCCCAGTCAAGATCGAGCGGAGAGACGTCCTGGGTCAGTGGAGCCTAAAGCAACCGGTGGATGGGTGAGAGGCCTCCAAGGCCGTTTGTAATACAAAGAATACGCTGCTGTTTTCTCTTTGAAGTCCACAGGGCCCCAACTTGACTAGTCGAAGACATTCTTTAAGTAAATTCACTGGCCAGTTGAACAGTACCCGGGTACCATATACATACATACACACCTTTTACATTCCGGGACTTAACCTGTGCAGGACTCATTTTTGTTACGAATCGGAACAGGGGTAAAGATACGTTCCGAATATATTTTTCTCTTTTCCGCTGCGCGTTTACCGTGATACGAAGTGATTGTATATTCTGGGGTTCCGCTACGTGTCCCTTTTTCGAATATTCGTGCAACTGCATTTTCTTTTATGTTCGGTTACGAATATTTTATTTTCCGAAATACGAAGCCTCGTGTTTCGTTTCTTTTCCGCTACGCGTTTTATCGCAATACGAAAGTACTGTAATAATATCTGTGAATACCGTATCTCAACATCTGCCAAATATTTTAGTAAACTATTTAAATGATAAAAACCCACAACTGTGTTGGAGTATATTTATTCCCTAGTGCGGGGAGACTGACCCGTGGTTCATTTTCAGCGGCTCCTCCGGGAGTGAGCACTACACATGGCTATTAGAAAAATCACATGTTTAAAAAAGGATTTCAGGCTTCTACCCTCTATTTTCCTGCCTAAAAATCTGTTTATTAACACCTTTCGGCACTTAGTTTTGAAAATTGGCATACCAGTACGTTTGAGTTGAATGAATCAATACCTACACTATTCCCATATAAAAAGACAGTCACGAGAGACGATACTTGAGTCAAATTAGGAATCAAAAAGTTGGTAAGCCCAAATTTGAATCTCCTGAATGAAATAATGGCCACAATGTGGTCAAAATCTGCAGATTTTGGCTAACAGGTCAAATTGAGCCCCAGGTCGGTAACAGGAAACCAGTAAGGGGAAAGAAATCATCCCACATCCCTTACTGGTTCCCTGTTTACAGGCCTATTCTGACCCAGCCACTGTATTAGTATTGAGGATGGAACTGTTGAGCCTAATGGCTAGGTTGGAATTGGTGGAATTGGGCCAATAATGTAGAATTATCTATATTTTATCATATTCCCTATGCTTTATGCAGAATCCCAGGCTTACAAAGGTGTAAGAATTTCTATATTGTCGGAATTTAAAAGCAGCTGTCAGGATCCACAGAAACTAAGGTTAACCTTGCATGGAACACAGCGAGGTGAAATTTCCTTTTTAAGAAGGAATCCATGAACAGCTCCTTGTGTAGAAGAAGGACATTCTGTGCCAACTTGTGCTCCTCTCTTATTGATATTACTGGGAGTTTTGTGATTGGCTGAGAGTACCCAGCTACTTCCTGTTTAGTATGACTGTCACAGGAAATACATAAGAGCCAAAGAAATGCCTGGAAGGGAGACAAATTCCTACTTAAATAAAAAATCTGATTTTTTTTTCTGGTGCCCCGGTCAGAATATAATGAAATAATTGTATATTTGAAGATGGAATACTTTTGTTTAAAGTGCACCGGTCATCATCACCTGCTGGCAGTCTCTTATTGGCTAGCCTTTCTGATCTCACCTTATAGGTAAACATCGCTCTTGTTGTGCCAATATTGGAACAAAGATGGCGACACCCTGTTGGCACTTATGGCAGGTGTTTTTTTTACAGAAGCTTAATTTGGAAAAAACGGCTTTACTTATTTTAGAATTGCTGATGCTTAAGGCTTATTAAATTGTTTTGCAATAGGAAAATCCCAGTGGGATATTTCATAAGCTTTGTTTTTCTCTTTATAAATACACACTCCATTAAGATTTTTATCTTTATAGGTTACAGATATTATGAACAATGAAACAGCAGGGTGGCATAGTGGAGGTTAAGGTTGCTGGAAAAATATATACAGTCTCTGAACTTGAAGAAATAATAGCTGAAGAGGACAGATAAATAATAAAAGTGGAGTTAGAAGTTCTGCACGTAGCTCAGAATATGCGTCTTGTTGATAAATCACCGGATTCCGGGTGCTCTGTGGATTCCAGGAATAGCCAAATCCATGGAAATGTAGCAGCCAAAGAAAAGGGGAACCAAGCACGGTATCCTGACCAAGAGCACTTTACTTAAACAAGCAAAGTTTCAGCTGTATGAACAGCTTGATAAAGGTTGAAGGTTTAACCCTTTCATTATCAAGTGATTTTCCCAAAAAAGACTGTCAGGATACTGTGTGTTTTTTGGAAAATCATTCTTAATTAATTATACAGTAAGAAATATTTCAGCAATATTCCCAATGTATTTCTTACTATAATAACCTATTTCGCAGGTAGATGTCGCCATCTGGTGGCCAAATGGAGTTACTAGTGTAGCGCTGTGTTTAAACTCTTACTGTGGCAGTACCTATTTTTGGCCACCGGAGGGAGACAGGCGCGATCAGAGACACTGAACATTGGGACTACATTTCCCGGCGTGCTTTGCAAACAGACAGGAAGTGGGTGGGACACAGACGCTGTACATCCTGAGCCTCGTGGAGAACGCGCCAGAGCGCGCCAGGGAATGCATGGAAGAGGACGCAGTGCTGCTGAGCGGAATCGTGACCAGGCCGGAGCGAAAGTGTGGCCTATCAGGAATCGAGTGGGGTTATCCTGCCTTGCCAGAAGGAGCCTTACCCACCGGCCATCACCACCAAGTGTATTCCAGACAAGCTGAGGACCCCGAGTAAGGAGTACCGCGAGTCCAACGGATGGGAGAGCAGGCGGTAGCTGGACAAGTCCGGGCCGGAACACAGAGAGCCTGAATATCGATCCAATAGCCGGTATCCCAGCGCGGAGACAAGCGGAGAGACGTCCTGGGTCAGCGGAGCCTCGGTGATCAGCGGATGGGTGAGAGGCCTCCAAGGCCGTTTCCACAAAAGTTCAAGCACGCTGTTGTTTATTTCTGAAACCCACAGGGCCCCAACGTGACTAGTCGAAGACATCGCTTAAAAGATTCACTGGCCAGTTGAATAGTACCCGGGTACCATAACACACACATACACTCACAATTCGGGACTTCACCTGTTCGGGACTCACTCCTTAGTATCCGAAAAAGGGGAAAAGATTTGCATCTTATTTTATTTTCCGCTGCGCGTTTCTCGTAATTACGAATCATTGTATTTTTTTCTGCTCGGTCGCGTTTTCCAGAAATACGAAGTCTCGCATTTCTTTTTTCCCGCTGCGCGTTTACTGCAATACGAAATACTGTAAATATATCTACGAACACCGTGTCTTATTTTATGCCTTTTACTTCAGTAAACTATATAATTTATAAAATCCACAACGGTGCTGGAGTATATTTATTCCCTAGTGCGGGGAGACTGACCCGTGGTTCATTTTCAGCGGCTCCTCCGGGAGTGAGCGCTACACGTGGGGGCTCGTTTCCGGGATCCAGTCTCTGGAAAAACCGCATCTAAAGGGTTAAATATGGATCCAGACACTGTTGCCGAATGGTGTGAGGAGCACAGTAGTCAGTTAGAATGTTGTATAGTCATGGATATTCCCGCAGACACTTGGGCCGAAGATCAGATTCGCCAGGCCGTGGCCGTGCTGACACCAGACCATCGGGGGTTAATTCTGGACATTAAAAAGAACACAGATACCTCTCACACGTATGTTCTTTTTGAATGGAGAAAGGGTGTTCCAGTATGTTTTCAGGGCGCGAGCATGAAGCTGACCGATGAGGTGGAAGTCCAACTGATTCAGCCAAGTGTGCCACGTGGCGAATCCGCAAGTGTTCCCGCGCCCAGTCCGTTGGCCATGATCGGGCCTGAATTCATAGTGGCTATTGTAGATTTGCTGGCTAAGTGTCAGAGAACAAGCCCTCCGCACACTAATTTCGGTTATCGACGGTTGAGAAATTTTACAGGAAACGTACCAACTCCGGCGGGAGAAGAAACCTTTGAGGAATGGGTGGAACAGGCGATGCAGGCTCTGGATGAGTGGGACGTCCCTGAAGCCCAGAAAAAGCAAAGGATCACCGAGAGCTTAAAGGGACCTGCATCAGAAGCGGTGAGAAACCTGAAACTGAGTAGAAAAGACTGTACTGCGTTAGATTATTTGAACGTCTTGGAGGAAGTTTTTGGGCGAACGGAAAAGGCCGCAGAGCTTGTATATCAGTATGAACACACCTATCAGCGGAAAGGTGAGAGAATGACCGAATACATGAGGAGCCTAGATAAGATTCTGCACCAGATACTCCTCAAGAAAGGGGCCGAGCCGGCCGAAGTGGATAAGATCCGAATAAAACAGATCCTGAGGGGCTCTCAACCTCTAGATCCAGTGATGCTGCAGCTGAGAAGCAGGGCAGGTAATCAGGAACTGAAGTACCTGGAACTGATCCGAGCTGTCAGAGAGGAGGAGGCTTTACTGGAGGAAAAATCCTTCAGGCGAGGGGAAAGGGCTTACGTACAACCTGTAAGGCATAACGACGGTCTGCAGCCTGAAAGCGATTTGCTGGATACTTACGGGTCCGACGTGGACGAGCAAGAGCACCTGATTGCTTTTAAATCCACAGAGAGGGCTGCCAAAGAATTACACCTCTCTGAACGTGGTGAGTTGCACAAAACTGTTAAGAAAGTACAGGAAGCTCAAGCTGAATTGCAGCAGGCGCACGCGGAACTGTGCCGAGTGTTGATGAAGGTGACAGAGATGCAGGCAGAGATGCAGAAGTTCCTCACAGGCATGCAGGCAACCGGAGTTGCTGTGGCGTCTAGCCAAGGTCCTTTAACTGAATCACAACAGGCGACTGCGTCTCCACTTTCTAAAAAGAGATGTTTTGGTTGTGGAGAAATGGGCCACTTCCGCGCACAATGCAAAGACCGAAAGCCTGAGAAGAATAGAGTTGATGAGTTGTTAAAAGCCTTGAAAGAACTGTTATCTACCTCACCGGCAGGAAACGCCATAGGGCGCCAGTGAAGGAGCAACCCAGGTGCCCGAAGATTGAACCCCGCTCCAAAAATCAAGCCAGGGCTAAGAGGGCGAGAGGGCCAAAGTCCGGCCAACTGCTGAGCCTGCCAGGACTGAAAGAGTTACTCCCTTAGCATCCGGACCTACGTCATGGGGAAGCAATGCACACCCAAAACCTACACGGGCCAAGAAAAAGGCCAGGGTACAGCAAACTGGGTCTAAATGTCCTGATACCGCACCAAGTTTCCTGATCAACTGATAGGTCCTTCTCCTATTGTGCCAATCCAAGTGGAGGGAGTCTACACTAAAGCCCTGTTGGATTCAGGGGCTCAAGTGACATTGATCTATCGAGACTTCTATGAGAAACATTTGAAGCACATTCCTTTACAGAAATTGAAGGACCTGGAAATCTGGGGTATCGGAACTGAGAAACTCCCCTATGACGGGTATCTACAGGTGAAATTGGAGATCGGATCCGAAGTCATCGGACAGTCGGGAGGTTGTGATGCATTGGCCATTGTGTGTCCTCGACCTCAGGTGCAAACAGAAGTTCCATGATAGTGGGGACAAATACTGATTTGGTGCGGCGTCTCCTGACACCTATCGTATTGGAAGAAGGTTCTACTCAAGGAGTGCACCCAATGTTACGTCCGGTCTATCAGAGGATGGTCGAAGAACAGAAGCACCTGCCGAAGTGGGGCGCCTATGGAGATTAGAAGGAACGAGAAGGTTCTGCAAGCAGGAGAAGTAGCAAGTTTCCGGGCTTCAGTCAAGTTGAATGGGTCGCAACCAGGTCCCTATGTGGTGCTGGAAACCGATTTTAATCATGGGAGTGAAACCGGAGTCGAAGTAATCCCTGAAATAATCTCCACTAAAGCTCTGAAAAGAACACGAGGAAGAGTCTCAGTCAGCGTGTGCAATGTGTCTGATTCTCCAGTAGTCCTTAAAGCATGAATGCCTATCGGGCAAGTAGAGTCCGCTACGCCCCTCTCCACCGATTTAGGAGGGGGAGTGGATAAAGAGATTCCAGATGAAAGATTCTACCCCAAAGACGCTCCCATTTCATCCGAGTGGAAGAAACGTCTTCAGTCTCAAGTTTTGAAATGGAGAGAACTGTTCTCGAAAGATGAGTTCGACGTAGGCCTAGCCAAAAGTACCGAACACCGCATTCGATTACAAGAGGACAAGCCGTTTCGTGAAAAGTCAAGACGAGTCCCGCTGGGAGACTTAGATGATCTGCGAGAACAGCTGAATGAATTGCAAAGAACCAAGGTGATCCAAGAGTCCAGGAGTCCATACGCATCTCCAATAGTGATGGTCCGGAAGAAGAACGGTTCTGTCCGCCTATGCATAGACTACCGCACAATGAACCGGAGAACCATCCCAGACCAATATGCTACTCCTCGGATAGAAGATGCCTTACAGTGTTTGTCTGGAGCAAAATGGTTTAGCGTGCTAGAACTGCGAAGTGGGTATCACCAGATACCAATGCATCCCGAAGACAAAGAGAAAACTGCGTTCATCTGTCCACTGGGGTTCTTTGAATTCAACAGAATGCCTCAAGGCCTTACGGGGGCTCCAGCCACGTTCCAACGGCTGATGGAGAAGACCGTCGGGGACATGAACCTGATCGAAGTATTAGTGTACCTGGATGACATAATCGTGTTTGGGAAGACTCTGGAAGAGCATGAGCAACATTTGGAGAAGGTCTTGAAGAGGCTCCATGAAGAGGGATTGAAACTGTCTCTGGAAAAATGCCAATTCTGTCTACCGTCCGTTACGTATCTGGGACATGTGGTCTCAGCAGAAGGTGTTTCGACAGATCCCCGGAAGTTGGAGGCCGTAGCTTCTTGGCCCAGACCCCGAAACGTCACTGAACTTAGATCTTTCTTGGGGTTCTGTTCCTATTATCGAAGATTTGTAGGAGGATTCGCGAAGATAGCTCAACCACTGAACAAACTCCTACAGAAGGAAAACACCGAAGAAGGCTGCAAGGCCTCTGACCGAAACCCGTCAGCTCCAGGGCCAAGGAAAGCTCGAGAGTCCATACAGGGCGAATGGACTAGTCAGTGTGAAGGTGCTTTTTTGAAGCTAAAGGAGAGTCTAACTCAAGCTCCTGTCTTGGCCTATGCGGACCGCACAAGCCGTATGAGTTACATGTGGATGCCAGCAGAGAAGGGCTAGGAGGAGTCCTGTATCAGGAGTATGGCGGATTGCTGAGGCCTGTAGCGTACGTGAGTCGGAGCCTTACGCCTTCTGAAAAGAACTATCCTACCCACAAGTTGGAGTTCCTAGCCTTAAAGTGGGCAGTGGTAGACAAGTTAAAAGACTATCTGTATGGAGCGAGTTTGTGATAAAAACGGATAACAATCCTCTTACCTATGTTCTTACTACTGCGAAACTGGACGCAACGGGACATCGGTGGTTGGCCGCTCTGTCAGGGTTCCGGTTCAGCCTGAAGTATCGCCCTGGGGTGAATAATCGAGATGCTGATGCTTTATCGAGAAGACCCTACACTACAGAATGGACTCAGTAACTCCAGACGGGGTGCAAGCTTTGTGTCAAGGAGCAGAGCGCCGGGTCAAGGGAGGGATTGAAGCGGAGGCCATAGGAGTCATGGCTGCAGCTGTTCCTGAGTTTTACTGTAACCCTACACAATTGAGGGATGAAAGTCTACTACCTTTTCAAAACAAGAGACCTGAAGGCGGATCAGGCCAGAGACCCTTTAATTGCATTGACCATAAAGGCCCTAACTGCGAACCAGCGGGAATATTCTGCTGACCAATTCCCCGGATGGAGCCAGATTGGTCTACAAAGAGTGGGAACGGTTGAAGATGTTGGATGGGGTGGTCTACCGAAGGGGCCCCTCAACCAATGCTGAAGAGACTCAACAGCTATTCCTTCCACTAAGCATAGAGAGAGTGTGCTGCGATCGTTACATGATGAGCATGGACATTTGGGTGCTGAAAGAACTTTTAAGCTGGTGCGAGACAGATTCTATTGGCTTGCATGAGAGCTGAGGGGAAAGTTACTGCCATTCTTGTCTGAGGTGTATTCAGAGGAAACTCTACCAACCCGAAACGCGCTCCAATGAGCCATCTACAGAGTCAGGGACCCATGGATTTGGTGTGCATTGACTTCCTGTGCTTAGAGCCGGATGCTAGCGGGCAAGGGAATATTCTGATAGTGACTGATCATTTCACTCGTTACGCTCAAGCCTTTTCCACAAGAGATCAACGTGCTCCGACAGTAGCCAAGGTTCTGATGGAAAAGTTCTTTGTTCAATACGGCCTGCCAAGGAGAATACACTCTGATCAGGGTAGAGACTTTGAAAGCCGACTTGTTGGGCAATTGTTGGAACTGTTGGGGATCCAAAAGACCCGAACTACACCATATCACCCTCAAGGTGATGCTCAGCCTGAAAGGTTTAATCGCACTCTGCTAAATATGCTGGGGACTTTGTCAAACATAGAGAAGCAAAGTTGGAGTCGTCACATAGCTACTCTGGTGCATGCATATAACAGTACGGAGAGTGATGCAACTGGATACTCACCGTACCGTCTTATGTTCGGAAGAGAAGCCCGACTGCCGGTTGATTTGGCGTTTGGGTTATCTCTAGACCAGACGTCGGTAGCTTCCCATAGAAACTATGTGGATAGACTTCGGAAGAACCTGGCTTCTGCGTTTGAACAGGCCCGTTTGACCTCAGGAAACAGGGAGCAAAGGAACAAAAGGAACTATGACTTGAAAGTTCGGATACAAGATCTACAACCCGGTGATAGGGTTTTGTTGAAGAACTTGGGTGCTGCTGCGAGGCACAAGTTGGCGGATAGATGGAGTTCTCAAGTCTACATTGTCTGCAAGCAACTGCCGGGTCTGCCGGTGTATCAAATCCGGCTGGATGGAAAGGCTGGGCCTCTTAAGAACTGGCACCGGAATCATTTGTTACCTTTGAGAGAGGCTGTGAGGATGCCAGTTGGGGACGAACTGCCTCCGCCAAATCCGCCTGCTCCACGTTTGCCTCCTGTTACTCGGTCTCAACAGACCCGGGTTGTCGAAGAGAGCGAAAGAGACAGTGAAGAAGAGAGCTTTTGTCTGGACTGGATGCGCTCACCGGAGCCTGAAGAGGTATTTCAGCTCCTGAACGGTGGGAGAGTAATTTGAGGCCTGAAGCTCCTGAATTTCTGCTGGAAGTCCCTGAGACTGTTGAAATCCCTGAAGCTCTTGAATTTCAGCTAGAGATTCCTGAGACTGTTAAGTTCCTGTAGCTCCCGAAGCCGAGTCTTATGACTACAGTTCCATGCCTTCACTGGAGGGATCATACTCCGAAGAAATGTCTGCTCCAGTAGTAGAAAGAAGGACTGAGCCAGCGCCTATAGTACTTCCACCTGAAGAGGAACTGATTGAGCCAGAACCAAAACGCTCTGTTCGACCGCCCCAGCGACTCACCTACGACTCACCAGGACATAGCACTGAAGAGGCCATCACCACAGTGCAGAGGTTGCCCGAAGTGTCTGCTATGTTAGCTGAGGTAGCGCAAAACATGAGTCAACTTGAAGAAGTGTATCTAACCCACTGTATGTTTGCTGCCAACCCTGTATCTGTTATCTAATTGTATAAAAATGTAAATGTAACTGTTGTACCTCCTTGGAGAGACCCAAGAGTTCTAGGAGGGGGAGAGTGTAGCGCTGTGTTTAAACTCTTACTGTGGCAGTACCTATTTTTGGCCACCGGAGGGAGACAGGCGCGATCAGAGACACTGAACATTGGGACTACATTTCCCGGCGTGCTTTGCAAACAGACAGGAAGTGGGTGGGACACAGACGCTGTACATCCTGAGCCTCGTGGAGAACGCGCCAGAGCGCGCCAGGGAGTGCATGGAAGAGGACGCAGTGCTGCTGAGCGGAATCGTGACCAGGCCGGAGCGAAAGTGTGGCCTATCAGGAATCGAGTGGGGTTATCCTGCCTTGCCAGAAGGAGCCTTACCCACCGGCCATCACCACCAAGTGTATTCCAGACAAGCTGAGGACCCCGAGTAAGGAGTACCGCGAGTCCAACGGATGGGAGAACAGGCGGTAGCTGGACAAGTCCGGGCCGGAACACAGAGAGCCTGAATATCGATCCAATAGCCGGTATCCCAGCGCGGAGACAAGCGGAGAGACGTCCTGGGTCAGCGGAGCCTCGGTGATCAGCGGATGGGTGAGAGGCCTCCAAGGCCGTTTCCACAAAAGTTCAAGCACGCTGTTGTTTATTTCTGAAACCCACAGGGCCCCAACGTGACTAGTCGAAGACATCGCTTAAAAGATTCACTGGCCAGTTGAATAGTACCCGGGTACCATAACACACACATACACTCACAATTCGGGACTTAACCTGTTCGGGACTCACTCCTTAGTATCCGAAAAAGGGGAAAAGATTTGCATCTTATTTTATTTTCCGCTGCGCGTTTCTCGTAATTACGAATCATTGTATTTTTTTCTGCTCGGTCGCGTTTTCCAGAAATACGAAGTCTCGCATTTCTTTTTTCCCGCTGCGCGTTTACTGCAATACGAAATACTGTAAATATATCTACGAACACCGTGTCTTATTTTATGCCTTTTACTTCAGTAAACTATATAATTTATAAAATCCACAACGGTGCTGGAGTATATTTATTCCCTAGTGCGGGGAGACTGACCCGTGGTTCATTTTCAGCGGCTCCTCCGGGAGTGAGCGCTACACTAGAGTTCTGAGCTCCATGGATGAGCAGTTTGGGAAAAGTCCATTAGAGCCATTCCGCAGCTGGGTTTTAAAAAGCACCTCAAGCATCATTCATTTTCTGGAGTTTAAATGCAAACGAAATTCATTTGCAACAAATGAATTTCATTTGCGGTGATACAGCATAGCTCCAGATTGTAACACAAGCTCATTAACAGGCTCTCAGGCTGCTGGGGCTCCTATTTCTGATCGTGTATACACATTGACAGTAGGGGTTAAATAAAATTATCTTTGTCTGGATACGAAATACCAGGTTCCCCTTTTCTTTGATTGCTACAGATAAATAATAAAAAAATAATAGCAAAGTGAGAATCTAGAAATGAAAGGGGTAGAGCAGGTTGGCCTTCCAGAGAAAGTTCTAATGCATAGAGACACAAAATCTATTGTAAGCGAGTTAGAGTGTTATGCAAATGAGCTGTGATTTTTTTCCTAAACTAAAAAACTGTATAAGACTATGTAAATCGCAGTAAAAATGATGAATTTGATGTGTAAAAATATCCTGGAGAAATATAATTTCACTCTTTGGTTGGTGTGTGAATTCTTCATGTAACTAATGTATTTAGGTCAAAGTATTTCAAGAATATTCAGCTATAGAAGACCTGGCAGCTATAGTATTAACACAAAGTGACATATATTCTATTTATTCATGTTAAATTGTTTCTCATTAAAAAACAACACATTGGAATGGAAGCACACGTAGAACATAGAATTATTAGCATAAAAGGTGTTTTACTGATGGAAAAAGAACAATTTAAAGCTGCAATATGGAGCTATTATATTCAGATATTGCCTTAACAGGCACGATTTGCAGGTTATGGATAGTAGGTGGATAAGTGGGAACATTGCAATAATAAACCAATGTGTGGTAATATATAATAAATAGTTCAGATATGACAGTAAATTAATAAAGTCGACTTCACAGTCCAAAGAAACAAGGAATGTTATTAATATCAATACCAATACTGAAACCAGTATATAGAATGCATGGAGCCAACCATGGGTGATTTTGGACTGGGCATTGGAGATTTTGGTGTGACCATGGGAGGGTTTATGAAGATCGGAAGTGGGGTCTAAGGGTGCTACAAATGTGTTATGGGGCCTCTTTGCAGGTACAGCCCATGGCCATTGCAGCCTACCAGCCATTTGCACGTTGTGCCCAATGACCACTCTGGCCTTATTTAATATAAACTTGTCTTCAAACATTTGGAGTCAATGCCTTGCTTTCAAAAGAAAAGCCCATTTTTGTTTGTCTATTACAATTACATCAAAACGATCAGAAATACTGTGCAGACACTGTTAATAATTGGCAAAAAAATATTTTCTACAATACAAAAATTCAGTTGCTCTGCACACTGCAAAAGCAAGTACTCCCTAATAAGTACTCCCTAAAAGTACTCCCTAATAAGAGGCTTCCCAAAAAATCTCTAACAATTGGAAAAACAAACAAATAAGGATGCACTCCCGTAGCAAAAAAATCCAATTTATTAGTGCAAAATACCATAATAAAATATTAAATATATATACTATATATATATATATATATATATATATTTCAGAAAACTCAAGATACAGTAAGAAAGCTCACAATACAAAAAATAAAAAAGAAAGTACACAGATCCGGAGATACAGGGGACCAAAGACCCCTGCATCTCCTGTACTCGGATTTACCTGCTAAGCAGTGGGGAATTCCAGTTTGTGATGTCATCATGTGCATGTGCGATGGCTACCATGGCCCTTGGGTAGTCCCATAGCAAGGGCTGACATCCTTCACTGTGGCTCCACTGTGCCTGAAGCCCAGGGCTGGACTGAGACAAAAAAAATCAGCGCTGGGCTTCATCGGACTGGCCCACTTTAATTATGTAAAAACACACAAAAATAGTATATAAACCAACTGGATCACTCAACCAATCGCTCTACAGATACCAGAGTTGCTGCAGAGCGATTGGGTAAAGCAACGCAGCGGCACTGAGGTCGAGTGCGCACCATGTCTTAAGATGAGGCGGGTCTCACCGGTACAATGGCCCCAGTATGAGACTGTGGCAGACCATTCTATTTTACAGATGGTGCGGAAGTTCTCACCTCACCCATTATGGGCAGTGTGAGCTGCGCAGTGAGCCAGCATTCACACTGGCCCACTCAGCCATCGTCCCACCAGAAATCTCCCTGTAGTCCCTATGACCAGTACATGCCTGCTAAAGCCTCTGCTCGGCGCCGCGCTGCCTCCGAGCAGGGGGCTTCAACAGGATGTGACACAACAGGACGTGCATGAAGTGTCTTTCGCGCAGGGGACAGAAACCCCATGATGCTTCCCTCATGTGTCGGCACTGCAGACTGGTGGGGCCCCGATCAGGGCACCTCCCCTTGGGCAGCATCCGAATGTCCTATGGGTCAGTCCACCCCTGTCCAACACTCAAATATGACTGTAATATTTAAATGTAGATATCGACTGGGTTTTAGGGGATTATTATGATAATTCTAAATAATATGCTGTTTATCTTTTGATTTAACCCTTTCCCACTGCAGAACATACCATGCCGTCGCTGCAGTGGCTGAACTCAAAAGACGCAGAGCATACTAGTATGCCCTGTTGGCTTCTATGGGCCATCTCGGCCTCTCCCCGCAGCCGGCGTGCGCCATTTGCTGCTGAACTAAGGTTGGCCCTCTGCAGCAATGACGGGCGTAGCGCGTCAGCTGGGTGAGCAGGCCAAAGCAGAGGCCCCCCGCAGCACCTGGCAGCAGGGCGTACCTTCCGGTGGGCACTGTCCACCTGTCCTTAAAGGATTTACAGATTGTGGACCAGTAGAGGAACTGTGTTCGCAAGCATTCCTGCTCGACATGACCCCCTGCTAATACTTTATGTGCAACGTTACAGAAAAAAAGATAAAAGTTGTTATATATATTTTATAGTTGTGTGACCTGTAGTAGGACATAAGCCACCCAACTCTCCTAGCAAAATTCTTAAAATATACTGTGATGCTACAGGAGAGAATTTTTATATTGTTCATCTCAGACTCTAGACTGCTAATTCCTTGATTATTGAAGATGAACAGACTGATTCACCAAAATCTTATATTCTTCTTAAACTAGGTCATATTATCTATAGAAGAAGGTTATCGGCTTCCTGCGCCTATGGGATGCCCTGTCTCTCTTCATCAATTAATGCTTCACTGCTGGCAAAAAGAGCGGAATCATCGACCCAAGTTTTCAGACATTGTCAGTTTTCTGGACAAACTAATCCGAAACCCCAGCACGTTGCACATTCTTGTGGAAGACATCCTGGGGTAAGACATGTGTGCTATACTTTTATAGAAAGAGAAGTGCATCAAATTTGTATACTTTATATTTGCTTTGCTGACCTACAGATTGCTATACACAGTGGTTAAAACACACCTGCCATGCTTACCTGCTGAGCGCAGCCACTGCTATTTCCTATTGGCTGACTCTTCTAATCTCACCTGACAGGTAAACATCGGAAGCTATGTTTAGACCTCAGATTTTGATATGAAAGGCAGGTGTTCTGTAAAACCATGGAATCCAGGAAGGCTGAAGTAATTTTCCCCTCCAAAAGATAAAAAATTCAAGTAATGTCAACACATCAGCTGTCATGGGAAAAGAAGGAGATGGACCTCAAGCGGGAAATGGTGCAGGTAGACGTTTATTCAGTGGGAAGCAACCCCCCAGGAAAATCAATGACGATTTGGCCCAGTGGCCTTAATCATACATGTCCAAAACGTCACTGATTTTCTTGTGGGGTTGCTTCCCCCTGAATAAACTTGTACCTACACCATCTCCTGCTTGAGGTCCCACTCCTTCTTTTTCTTGGATATATACGGGGATATCGGCGTTCCTCTTTGAGCAGACATCGAGGAGAGACTGAGGCATCGGCTCCCACCTTGGTAGGCCGTGGTGCTTTCTTTCAACACATCAGCTGTCATGTCCGAAGGGTTGACATTTCAGGGGCATGCTCTGGAGCCCATTTACAAACAAATTTCACTTGCAACAAATAAAGTTGCTCCAGAATTAGACTACATCAAGAATACTCTATCAAGGCACCTGCAGGTGGTTTGGGAGGTATTCTTAGTAGTGAAGGGGTCAAACAGTATGTGGTGTTCTCTGTGATCACACTATAATCACAAAATGTGTGAACATTTCGATGAAAAATAGACGGGAACGTTAAAACCCTGGTATAAAATGTCATCCTTCAAAAACGTGTGAGTGTGCTCCTGACCATGTGTGTTGATTTGAACTATTACTGTGACTTATTTTTTTTTGAGGAGGTATTTTACCAGGAAGGATACATTGAGATTTCTCTTGTTTTCAAGTATGTCCTGGGTGGCGAGTATGTACCGGTAGGTGTCTTGCCCAAGGACACTTACTGGAGAGGTTGCTCGTCGGGATCGAACCCATGTCTCCACAGGCTCTCTCCATGCAGAGCAGTGATGTTACCTCTACTCCACCCAGCCGGACAATTGGACAATTGGGATTGGACAATGTAACGAGTGTCACTCTGACTTGGGGGTACAGGGACTTGGCATTTCTGCTGGGAGATGTGGGACTATTGGTTCTGGGGGGTCTGATATGGCATATTATTTCCCAGCCCTCTTCTATTTCCAGGTCACTCTTTGCCTATAAGGGTACAGGGTGTTTGTGTTATTTGTGAATATTGTTGATATTGTTATTGTCTATGCTTATCTGTTACTTTTATGATGACTAATATGATTACTGTGTGGGTCACTGTAGCCCTTTCCAACTCCCATTTACATTTACAATGCGTTTAGATCTGTGACAGACTATTGTATCAGACTATTGTCTACTTGTGTAATTTCTTATCTGTTATCAAATAGATTCAGACAGTCTGATGCTCAGGCTGTGATTACATGGCACCCTATTTCTTCAAGTCTGGACATGTCTGCTTCATTTGGGGAGGAGAAGAGTGCCAGGGTGTTATTTTCCATTGGTCTCTAGGCACTGTATATATTTGGCTCAGATGATTCAATAAAGGTGCAAACTTCAAAGTAGAGATAACAAATATTTTTAAAAATGAGAAGACCATATAATACATTCAAAGCTTTAAAACAAAGCAATTCTTATAGATATTAACCGTTAGAGATAGCTTGTGCCAAAATTATAACGATGAATCCCTTTTAAGTTTAAGTATACACATTGATTAGGTGCGCACAAACATCTGCCACAGCAAAAAAAGTTGTACAACAGAAAATTTCTGCTCACACCACGTACTAAAAAATTAGAGGGAACATTGGTTACAGATGCCCTCTAATTTGGACCTCTTTTCATGATCCGTATAATTGAGGCCAGTAAAGGTTGTAGGTACATCCACTGATCTCCGCTGAAGCATGTGATAACCAATGAGTTATTTCCTGATTACAGTGCCCATCCTAATATATCAACTGGGAACTAAAACAACTTTACAAAGGGGTCTTCTGGTTTCATGAATTCCTTATGATGAAGCTTAAAGGGACACTACCACCAAAAAATGAAATGTCCTTATTCTCTTTATTTTATGTTTCTGATATCTTACATATATTTTGTTTTCCTCTTGTGTGTTTAGTTAAGAAAATATTTTATTCTGTATGTGTCACTGGGTGCATCCATTGTGTGATCTTTTATGTTGTAAACTTCCCCCACACAGTATCTTCACATCACTTGCTCCTCATTGTGTGTGTTTGGCCATAGAATGGAGTCTGAGTCAGGCACAGACACACATCATTGTATTGTGTGGGATGTAATCAAAGTACATCACCAGGAGGGTAGATTAGAAATCTTTAAAGCTCCCTGTTTTATCTCATTCAGCTGCCAGCTCTTATCTCGTTAGCCTAGAGAATACAATAGCCTTGTTTAAACATTCAGTCCTCCACTCCACTCACTCTAAAATACTGTATAAAATTAACCACAGCAGTGAAGTAAGACTATTGCACAGATTTTGGTAAATATTGTATCATGGGAAAAATCCACAAAATGGAAACCGGAAATAGTAAAACTATTTTTCATTTTTACATGCAATTTCTTCAAACAAATAATAAAAACAGCAGCATGTGTTTTACAAATCGATTTTGTTTTGTAGTGCACAAGTAAATAGTTACAGCTTATGTACTATAAGTGCCAGTGTCCCTTTAATTAAAAACACCTTGAAATGTCTCTCCTAGTGAGCACTAAACTGAAAAACTCAAAAACATTAGCCACGTCCAGGTGCCATCTATGGTTTGTCACGGCCACAATCCCATAGATAGGTCATTTCTCTGTATCTTAGAATTCCTACATTCCATGTTCCCAAATCAAAGCTGCACTTAAGATACTTATTTTACAAAATTAAAAAGTTACTGGGAGAAAGTTAATGAGAGCTCCGTCTTCAGATGAACATGTTTCACTACATTTAATTCGCATTAACCTGGTCAGAATAGGAGAGTTCAATATACCGAAGATAAGAAAAGAAAACCAGGGCCAACATGATATAGTTAATTCAGAATCAGAGTCGTCTGACCTAGGAAAGAAGACAGTATGTAAATGGGACAGATAAGGAGAGAATGCTGATAAAAGGAGAGCAGATTAATTTGCATTCAGACGCCTGCATTGAATACCGCACAAGTCTAAAGAATGGCTGAGTTTGTCCTCTGTTGTCTGGTAGGAGCCTCAGCGAACATGTGTCCTGTTTTTTGGGGTTATTTACAGCATGCTGCTATCCTGAAAGATCTCTTAATCACGTTAATTACCTTTATCTATTCTAGTAACACAATCGTTCTAATAAAGTGCAATTTACATTATAAATGACATCAATGGGATGTACAGGCCTACTTAACCAATATCCTTAATGGTCCTTCTTCCTTTTAGCATGCTTTAACTAAAAATAAAGGCTATTATGGGTGCCTTTGATTGTTCTAATATGTCAACGGGATTACCTGTCACGCCATTAACAAAAATGCTAATAAAAAGTCTATTAGGGGAGCATTGTATTAATTTCTGACTATTTGATGGAGCAAATGGATTGGGCTAAATCCTGTCTGTGTCCCGACATCCTCTTTCTTTCGTGGCTGTGGTAAACAAACCTATGAATTCTGCTAATGTTGCATCTGAATTCCAAGGACTGTTCTTTCATGCTCAACTCCAGCCATAGCTGTATTTATGAGGTTTTTGGGGAATTTTTTTTTTTAAATTGTTGTCCTGAAGAATAAGTTTTTAATGGAAATTTCTCATTCATTCTGTCATTCTTTCCATGTTGTATTCACCACTGACATGTTAGAAAAGGTATATCAATTTATCTTAGCGGGAGCTTCATTCTGGGACCAATGTACACACCCACAAGGGTTGGCTTTCATCAGCTTGTTCTTAGCTAAAATATTAATGTATGCTTATTAGTCGTGTGCAATTTTAGTTTATCATTTTAGTAGCGAAAGTAATTTTTGGCAATTATTAGTTATAAGACAATATGTTGTGCAGGAATGCATGATTATCCCCTTCACTACCAAGTGATTTTCCAAAAAAACATTGTCAGGAACCAGTGTTTTTTTGAAAAATCATTTTTTAATTATATGTGTAATATATGTTATATTAATTTTATTTAAAAATACTCCCAATGATTTTTTTATATATATATATATACTGTACTAACATATTTGGCCAGTAGATGGTGTCATCTATTGGCCAAATTGAGTTACAGTTGCAGCCCATTTTTCGCTACAACAATGTATCAGTTTGCTGAATGTCCCGATGTCCGTCATTCAGATAGCTGATTTTACACAGTTTTAGCTCTTTGGGCATTGGGCCCACAGGGCCTTGAGGGAGCCTTCTGCTGCCCAAAAACAAATGAAATTAGTTTGCAGCAAACAAATTTCATTTGCTTTTGGGCTGCAGAACAGCACATTGAGATATCTCGATATCAGGGCACCAGATGGTGCCTTTGAAACCCGAGATATCTCGATATTGGTAGTGAAGGGGGTTAAGGAACATGCTGCTGTCCTAACTTCTACAGGAAACCGAGTAGATGTGATTCATGAAATGTCCTATAAGTATTCTTCTCTAAATCTGATATTTTTTTTCCCTTTTTATGTATTATGGTTGGATCTGAATAATATATTTATACCTTGCAGACTGCCAGAATCACCAGGTGATGTACCTGAATATCATTTTTTCGTCACAGTCACCGAGTGGCTAGAATCCATTAAAATGGGCCAGTATGCCAATAATTTCATGGCAGCAGGGTTCACGACGTTGGATTTGGTTTCTAGAATGAGCATTGAGTAAGTAAAACAAGAATTCCTTTATGACTTTCAATAAATAGCATGAAATAAATGCCCTACAATCATCCAAAACAGTTCTCTCCAACCTCCACTCTTTATCTCTAGCATATACTGTACGTCATGCTTCCCTATACTATACATCTCTCTATTTATGTATTTATCTATATACCCTTTTATCTTTCATCTATGTATTTATCCATATCTAGGGTTTTAATAATGAGGGGTGCGAGTCAGCTCTCCAGTCATCTTTGTTAGCCCACAGCTTTTAATTTCTAAAACCAGTACTGGTTGTTCTCACCATGTCATCTCATGCTCTAATGTCATTCTTACACATGTGTCTCTATCCCACTTTACCTTCCTCTTGCGTATCTAGTTGCCTTCTACTCACCCCTCTTTCCATCTCAGTCACTCACTCCACTGTGTCTGCCAGCAGTCATCTTAACGTGTCTCCCAGCATGCATCCAACTGTGTCTACCAGCATACACCCCACTTTGTCTCGCATCAGTCACCACACTATCTCCCAGCATGCACCCCTCTGTGTCTGCCATTACTCACCCCAATGTATTTACCAGTATGTACCCCACCGTGCCTCCCATCAGTCACCCGGATGTATCTCCCTTTGTTTCACCTCTCTGTCTTCTATCATTCACTCCACTCCGAGCATGCACCTTCTTTGTTCCTCTTTCTGCTTATTTCTCTCTCATCTTCACGTCTAATGTCTGTCTTCACCATCTTCTGTTTCAGTGTTATAATTATGCTCATCAATCTATCATCACTGTAAACCAAACGGAAAAGCGTGTGACATAACGTAGATACTCTAGTATAGCGCGACCTGAATATAACGCGATGGATAGAGATTTATTATGGAAATGAGAGAATACTCAAGACTCGAATATAACGCGAGGAGCAAAATTATACTGTACCGGTAAACAATTAAAATCCTTCCAGGCTCTCTTAACACAGTCAGGCTCCCTTGCAGGCCAGGGTATTCTGCTCCAGAATGAATGCAGTTGTTACTAAACATGAAGCCGCCGGCCACCCGTCTTCTTTACTAGCGATTTAGATGGCTGACGGAAGAGAGTGAGGTGAATGATTGGGTTAAACCGAGCGTGCCCTCTGGCCATGATGGATCCCAAATCTCCCAAATCCAGGAGTTCCTGAAGTGGTTGCAAGCATCAGGGAGCCCCGCATTCACTTCAGCAAGACTACCGGAACTCCTGGGGGACTTGGGATCTAGAGCATGGCAAGTTTTTTTATTTTTTTTACACGCGATGCAGATGTCTCGAATATAACGCGACCCCTCCAATTTTAGGTAAATTTTTGTCACCAAAATCTAGCGGTATACTCGAGTATCTACTTTTACATAGTGCAGGAGGGGTGGGGTCGCGCCTATTCCCCGAAGGGTTGGCTGCAACCACCAAATGCATCCAGCCCAACCACATGTGTAGAACATAACAAAGAAAAAAATGTCATCTGCGCTTACTCCAATTATACCGTGTGAAACTAAACACAATTAGAGGTTTGGTTTCTTATTAATGGCCATTATAAGACTAGCTCGCCCGCCCGCCAACGTCACGGCACCTCTATAAGGGCGAGTCCTAACCAAAATGAAACCACAGGCTGCTACATAGCAAACCATACCTGCTCATGCTGCTTGTCAAACATGAGGTAGACTGGTGGGCCTTTATTTATGCTCCCCCAGAAACAAAATCCACTTTGGGATCAAAACAAAGACACGGGGCGGAGTCTTGCTGCAGGGATGACCTGGCTGGAAGTACATTGAAACATACATAGTGCAGGAGGGGTGGGGTCGCGCCTATTCCCCGAAGGGTTGGCTGCAACCAGCAAATGCATCCAGCCCAACAACATGTGTAGGACATAACAAAGAAAAAAATGCTTATTTCTCTCTCATCTTCACGTCTAATGTCTGTCTTCACCATCTTCTGTTTCAGTGTTATAATTATGCTCATCAATCTATCATCACTGTAAACCAAACGGAAAAGCGTGTGACATAACGTAGATACTCTAGTATAGCGCGACCTGAATATAACGCGATGGATAGAGATTTATTATGGAAATGAGAGAATACTCAAGATTCGAATATAACGCGAGGAGCAAAATTATACTGTACCGGTAAACAATTAAAATCCTTCCAGGCTCTCTTAACACAGTCAGGCTCCCTCTCAGGCCAGGGTATTCTGCTCCAGAATGAATGCAGTTGTTACTAAACATGAAGCCGCCGGCCACCCGTCTTCTTTACTAGCGATTTAGATGGCCGACAGAGGAGAGCGAGGTGAATGATTGGGTTAAACCGAGCGTGCCCTCTGGCCATGATGGATCCCAAATCTCCCAAAGCCATCAGTTCCTAAAGTGGTTGCAAGCATCAGGGAGCCCCGCATTCACTTCAGCAAGACTACCGGAACTCCCGGGGGACTTGGGAACTAGAGCATGGCAAGTTTTTTTATTTTTTCTACACGCAATGCAGATGTCTCGAATATAACGCGACCCCTCCAATTTTAGGTAAATTTTTGTCACCAAAATGTAGCGGTATACTCGAGTATCTACTTTTACATGTTTATGTACACGTGCCTGCTTGTGTAGACACAGACATAAAATGCATTTATATAAAATGTATACATCCAGAAATATTACATTTTATAAAATCTGGCAACATTTCTTCTACATTCTTTAAATCATATTGGTCACATATTTCCATACTACATTATATATATACACATCTCTTCCCGATATCCCGCCACACGGAGACTGATAAAGATAGAAAACTATTCTTTAATAGATCAACGTTTCAGTCCTCACAGGGACTTTTATCAAGATAAAAGATATCTTGATAAAAGTCCCTGAGAGGACTGAAACGTTGATCCAATAAAGAATAGTTTTCTATCTTTATCAGTCTCTGTGTGGCGGGATATCGGGAAGAGATTTATGTGAGCAGCCAGTTTCCAGCACCGGAGCATTGATTCAGCAAAGACTGAGTGCGGAGATCTGGATTATATATATATATATATATATGAAAGTATACTGTCATTTCACATTCTAGCCTTTATCACTCCTATGAAAATCGCGTGAATTATAATATTATTTTCAAGCTTGATTATTCTGTTTGTCTGTGCATGTATATACGCTTTCCTCCAGCTATATACTTAACAACATTACCTAAGAAAGAATATAATGATTTATTTCCTCTCTCCAGTGATGTCCGAAGAATCGGGGTTACGCTCATCGGACACCAGAGAAGAATAGTGAGCAGTATACAGACTTTGCGACTACAGATGATTCATATACAGGAAAAGGGGTTTCATGTATGAGATTGGTAGGAGAGACTGTTTTGTGCCTCAGCATTTCTTTAAAGGGAAATAGACTTTCTTTTCCTCCTTCTGGACTCTCCCTCACTAGAATATTTTACACGTAAATCTATGGGAGGAAAAAAACAACACTTCCAAGACTGGGGTTTTTGAAAACTTTACACAGAGCTGGTCTTCAAGTTACTGACCAATAAAATCCTGGGCCCTACAGCAAGACTGATGCTTCGTGGTGGTGGTGATGATGAGTGGCTACGCATGGATGTGCAACTTCACGTGATAGTATCCAGCAATTTTTCATGCACTCGACAGAAGCTTTGAACAACTTCCTTTTTGTTTGTTTCTTACTTCCTACCTTTTTCCTTTTTTTTTTCTTTGTATGTGTGGGTACTCAAAACGTATAAAAGAATCAAGCTTCCGACGTTACCCTGGCTGCGTCACCCTGTAGTTACAACGTGAAGAATATGATGCAAAACACAAAGAAATCGAAACTCTTAACTTTAGAATTCCTAGCTGACAGGTGCAGTAGCTGAGTATGGTTGGTCCAGCACTCGGGATGATAATGATATTAATGTAGTTCTTTTGAAGACCCATGTATCATTCGCTACTTTTCTCCTGACGGTAGCAACCGTTTGTTGTGGTGATTTTGCGTGTACGTGTGCGTGCGTGTTGGGATTATGGAACTAAAATCAAAGTGTACTTCCTGAGGCCCGGGATGGAACTGTCTGTGTAACTGATACTCTATATTCTTGTACTTTTACAGTTTAGAAACCAGTTTGTCTTCTATTGTTTTTACTACAGCTATGCCTCTCTGAAAACTTCCCGTAAAGGCATCTTAGAGGGAAATGGGGTGGATTGGTGTTCGTTGATGGCACAGATAAGCAAACCGTGCGGGACCTTTGTGTGTTGCGTACCTGGTGGAATGGACCAGGCCTTGCTCAAAGAAGATCCGAAAGACACAAAGCAGGGCAGGTTCACGGATGTCTAGCAGTGTCTCAAAAAGACTTTTTTTCCCCCGATAGCTGTATGTGATTTTCTTAGGGAAGATTACCCTTCAGTACCTCACAGTCATATTTCGTTTCTTGCCGTCGTGTATCGTGGCATACAGTGCCTTTTTTACAGGGTCTGTAATAAAATAGGATTGCTGCTTCAGATAGACCCTACCATTAAAATGTTTAGTTATAAATGTGGCGTATCACAAACAGGTTGCCATTTATTGAACTTTTCAAACATATTTCACTACCACAGACGAATATATCATAGAGCTTGAATAGAGAGCTAACACCATGGATTAAGAGACACACAATCCTATGCAACACTGCGTGAGGCTTTCAAAGAAACACCTGGACGTTTCCAGCAGTTGGTTAAGATCAAGCTTCAGCAATCTTGACCCTTCAGATGTTTTGAACTACATCTCCCTTGATGCTCAGCCACCTGTTAGGATATCTGAGCCTTGTGGGAGATGTAGTTTCAAAACACCTAGCGCTCTATCAGCTGGTGTGAGCTAAAATGACAACGATACATGAAAATCTAGCAGTAGTCGCTAAAAGGTGGCGCCTGACAACCCACCAACAGATCACCTCGTCCGCGATAGTGCGTGTACAAGATTCATTAGCGCGCGCTAGGGAAACGCTAAGACCCAGGCTGAGAACCAGCGCTAATGCATTGTATGGTTAAAAATAAAAAGCGTTCCAGTGCAAGAAAGCGTCAGTTTTGTTTTCTAAAAAAAATAAAAAAAAAAATCATAACCACAAATTTCGCCTGAAAAATCCAGAAAAATACCTAATAAATTGTAATAATTCATTAAATAAAAAAGGCTTTTTGCTGCGGATTAAAAAAATTAACGGTTGAATAAATAAAGAAAGAAAACGATAATATTTTTTACATTGAATCCTATGGGCTTCGCACACGGCAGGTTTTCCTATACAATGCATCTTCTCACGTTTCCTGGAAGCGTGCCGGTTTAACCATACAATCAGGGCCGCCATCAGGACATTATGCCCCATGCTGCCGTAAGGGGCCCGGGCCCGGTGGGGGCCTGGGCCGCCGGGGCCCAGGCCCCCGTCGGCAGCGGCGTCGCCCTTTTACAGCTCCGGTATCGGACTCGATGAGTCCAAATCTGGAGCTGTGTCTCTGCTGCAGGAGCCGGAGGAGACACAGTGTCTCCTCCGGCTCCTGGCAGCTACACTGGCTGGCTGGGCGGGGCCAAGCAGCGTGTGGGGGCCTCCCAAGCACGTTGCTTTGACTCCGCGCCCTCCAGTCAGTGAAGCTGCGCGCCTGAGATCGAGGGCCCGGGCTGAAGAGCAGAAGACAGAAGAAAAGAAGATAGAAGATTGAAGAAAAGGAGAAGAAAAGAACTGAAGGAAGGAAGACAGCGGAGTGGTGAGCCAGGGCCCAGCCTAGACCCAAGGCCCAGACCCCCAAGGCACAGACACCCAGGGCCCAGACCCCAAGACCCAGACCCAGGGCTTAGACACCCAAGGCCCAGACACCCAAGGCCCAGACACCCAAGGCCCAGACCCCAAGGCCCAGGCCAGACCCCAGGGACCAGGCCTAGCCTAGACCCAGGGACCAGACCCCAAGGCCCACACCCAGGGACCAGACGCCAAGGCCCAGACCTAGGGACCAGACCCCAAGGCCCACACCCAGGGACCAGGGCCCAGTCCCCAAGGCCCAGTCCCCAAGGCCCAGACCCAGGGCCCAGACCCCAAGGCCCAGACCTCAAGGCCCAGTCCCCAAGGCCCAGACACTCAAGGCCCAGACCCAGGGCCCAGACACCCAAGACCCAGGGTCCAGACCCCGAGGCCCAGACCCAGGACCCAGGCCAGACTCAGGATCCAGACCCCAGGGACCAGGCCCAGCCTAGACCCAGGGCCCAAGGCCCAGCCCCAGGGACCAGACCCCAAGGCCCAGACCCCCAAGGCCCAGACCGCAAGGCCCAGACCCCAAGGCCCAGACCCAGGGCCCAGGCCAGACCCCAGGGACCAGGCCCAGCCTAGACCCAGGGACCAGGCCCCAAGGCCCAGCCCCAGGAACTAGAGCCCAGAACCAGGGACCAGACCCCAGGCCAGACTCAGGGCCCAGACCCCAGGGACCAGACCCCAAGTCCCAGGGACCAGAGCCCAGGCCCAGCCCAGACCCCAAGGCTCAGAGCACAGACCCCCAAGGCCCAGGGCCCAGACCCCAAGGCCCAAACCAGACCCCAGGGACCAGACCCAGACCCAAAGGCCATCATATACAGCCCGTTACTGTGAGATTTATTGCTGTGGATTCTGTGATACGTTCATACACACCGCACATTACTGAGTTTTGTTGCTGTGGATTCTGTGATATGCTCACACACACTGCACATTACTGGGAGTTTTATTGCTGTGGTGCTGTGTTATGTCCTTTTTTTTTTTTGAAGGGGAGAAAAGCTGTTAGAGGTTGAGGGAGTGCCGGGGGGGCCCCATCGTAAAGTTTAGTAAGGGGCCCCATTGTTTCTGATGGCTGCCCTGCATACAATGAATCTTTTACACGTAAACTACATCCAGCGAGCCAAGAGAACACCTGTGCTGCATTCCTTTCAGTCGCCTGTTAATTTCCTGTTAATTTTGGTGAAGGACTTTTTCCTTTTTTCTTCCTTTTCCGTCAGTTAACACCAGGGTTGAGCAGTAGGTAAATTTTTGCTATTAGCATCGGTGCTAAAATTAGCGCCGGGACCAAGCGATCTGTTGGTTAGAATAGCGAAAGTGCTCTGTAGCGCTGCCCATGTTAAGTATAGGATGTGCTAAGTACAGTGAGCTCGCGCTACAATTCGTTAATTACTACGCACTAAGTAGAGATGTGCATTCGTTTCGGAAAAATTCAGAATTTGGAACTAAATTTGATAATTCGTATTTCGGAAGTACTTCCGAATAAAGAATCGATACGATACGAATTTGAAACGAAACGGTAAATAACAAATTTATTTCGTTTTACACTGTGTCATCATCATAAAAGATGAATTTGAATAATTGATATCAACTATCGAATTTGAAATGAACTATCAAATGGATATCAACAACTATTGAATCAATTCGAAATTTCAAATTCGAAACTAAACGAAATACGAGACGAAATTAGTTCCGAAATTCCGAAAACAAAATTATTTAAAAACCAAACTAAACAAAACTAATTTTTCAACCATGCACATCCCTAGCACTAAGTGGTTTTCGCCGTTTGTAGCAAGAGACAAACGACCTGTTGGTTCGGCGCTAGACTGAATTTACCTGGCACTAACACGAAAACAGCCTGACGTTAGGGTTAGCTCACACCAGCTGATAGAGCCCCTAGATTGCCAAGGTTGCTGACCCCTGGTTTAGATGGACAACAGGATATTACCAGCTCCTCAGACACAAATTGTCAAATTAGAATGAAATGAACCACTTGCACAATCATTCAATATGTAATGAGGCCTAAAGCACATTGGGTTTGGCTGGGAACTCCATGTCCATCACGTTTATAATATACCTGTATTGAAAGGATGACACCCTGTGAGCCCAGAGTATTCATTCAGAGAATAGAAGGAAAAGGATACAAGAGAACGTTCGTGTAATAAAGCGCTCTGTTATCTTTCAGATGGGTGATAACGCTATCTTGTGAATGAGCTGAACAATATGTACATTTAATTTGTAATTCACTACTATATATTATTATTATTATTGCAAAATGCTAATTATCTAAAGATAGAAAAGGTGTGAAGTAAAATATAGCCGTGCGTGACAGAGATTCTTTTTTTTATTTGTACAAGAGATATTATATAGAAGCTGCTACATTTCTAGGAAAATTATAATATAATGTCATTAGCATTATTATCACCTTTTTAATCATTACAATCATTAATGTCTCCATCTTACTGCTTGCATTAGATTCCAATCTGAAATCTGGTTGGTTTTAAGATTCAATTAATTTTTTTCTTTTAGGTTATTTATTTTGTAAGAAAATGAATATGTCCTATTTTCAATCTCCAAAATTCACTATTTATTAGGATTTATTAGACGCAGACAATAATCCTTTAAACTAGCGGGAGTCTAGGTTTAGTGTTGGCCATGGTAGACTTTTTATTCATGAATCAAACTTCAAAGAATAACTCCAAGGGAAACCGAATAATTCCTGGGTTAGAAGTGTTCCTGCAGCTATCCAACAACCATGAACATGGTGACATAGAGCGATGGATTGAAAGGACCACAAAAGTGAAGGTTAACACAATGGTTTCTTTTCCAACCAGGCCGTTAATGTTTACAATTAACTACTACAGTTCCACTCACAAGTATTAACATAGATTATACCTTTGCAAATAGATTGATAACCTGCATTATGGCTCGCCCTGTCTGCCCGGTTACCGTACTATATATATCCTATAATTTGAGCTTAGAAATAACAAGCAATTCTTATTCAACAAATGAAAAACCTGAAAAATCCTTTAACACCTAAAAAAAATATAAAATCTGTAACCCTCACCTTCCATTCCTTGGTGGAGAGGAAAGTGCAATCCGCTTCCTACACTCAGCGCAGCATGAAGACAGAGTGCAAACACTTATTCAGGGTCTTGGCTCCAGTCCTGCATGATACCACTTGATCACTGCATGTGACCTAACACAACACTCTATAGAATATTATGGACTCCGTGGATGCATGCCATCAACCTCCAGGATCCACCCAATAACGCGCTAGCAGGTTACCGGGACCAATGAATTTGCGAGCTGACACGTTAGACACTTTTGAGACTGATAGGAAAAGAGGACCCTGCTCAAGAGTTTACAATCCAAGAGGAGTGCAGTGACACACAGAGGTCAGCATAAATAGCTGAACATGAGAAATAATGGGATGGATGGGGGATGTGTGGGAGATTGATCATGAAAGGTGCAATGGGGGATTATGGAGTGAGCTGACCGGCCTCGCTGAAGTAATGTGTTTTTAGAGACACCTTGAAAGAGTGGAGATGCGGTGAGAGTCCGTGTTGTGAGGGAGGGAGTTCCACAGATAAGGGGCAGCTCGGGAATAGCCCCGAAGGCGAGCATTGGGGGTGCGGGTACTAGGAGATGATAACAACAGATCATTGGAAGAATGAAGTGACCAGGATGAAACATACCTGTTAAGAGAGGAGATGTAGGCATGGGTACGGTTATGGAGAGCTTTGTATATGAGAAGATTTAATTTGACAGACAAAGGGGTGAGGTGTGAGAGGTACCTGATGTGAGGTGTGAGAGGTACCTGATGTGAAGTGTGAGAGGTACCTGATGTGAGAGGTACGGGATGTGAGGTGTGAGAAGTACAGGTTGTGAGGGGGATTAGTCATGCAGAGCCATTCGTTATAGGCTGTAGAACGATAATCTCGGATCGTTTAATGCCATTAAGGAGAAGGTTACAGTAGCTGCGGTGGGATATAATAAGAGCTTGCATGAGCAATTTAGTAGAGTCATGGGTTAGAAATGGCAGATGCGTGCCATGTTTTTTAGTTGAAAGGGAAAAGATTTGGTTAGAGACTATATGTGAGAAGAGAAGGGGAGATCGGAGTCCTCCTCTCGCTCTCTATACATTTTTAGATATTTTCCCTTTTTCCAGCATACCCTAAGCATAGAAGAAAATATATCCTGGTTTTATTATAGCAATTACGCAACAACCAAATTTTTTTCAAAATACAAAGCCTCCTAGATTGCATACATATATGATACCTTATAGTTTTCCAGCCCATTTCTATATGAAATCTTTTCAATATGTAAGTCTAAAAAAGGAAGCAAAACAAAACGAAAAGCATGTCAACCCAAGACCAGAAAGTGGCTCCTTTTAGACTCCAATTACATACATTTAAGAACTGGACCTTGATTCTTTCAAGTGCATTTCTCTGTGGGAAATGTCTTTACAAATAAACACCATTACAAAATGGCACATACAACGTCCCATTATATTGTGTGTGATTGTAGCTCGGCATTGATTATAAAAAAAAAAGTTAAAAAAAATCCCCTTGCATGCAGTCCATTTCATGAGAGCTCTTTTATTTTTTTTAAATTCTTCTCCCATGGCATTATAAAGTGGCTCCCAGGGCACAGAAAGCAATTTGTTTCTTCCCAATACAGATTGTAATTACAAAAAAGTATACGTCGATATAAAACCAGGAAGCTGAGCTAAATTTAAAAGCCAACGTAGAATGACGTACAAAACAAGATCTCGGCAACCTGAGCTTTTCACTTCAGCATTCAACTGTTTCTTTGTATCCCAGGGGTTGCACATCTGGAGAAAAAAAAACCTTTTTGGGTTTTGTTTGTCTTATTTTAAAAAAAAATTATTGTAATTTTAAATAAAAAAGTTTTCATTTCCCAAAGGGTCTATTTACTAAAGGTCTGTGTTAGTCAAAGAAAGTTGGATTAACTTCGGCAAACTACAGTGCATTTAAGATGTTTACACTCCCGTTTCTGCTGACGTTGTTCAGTGTAGATCTCACATTTGTTTCCGTTAAAGTTGGACAGCGTTGTTTAATTAATGATAGGTTTTAATAGAAATTCAATAAAGATCGACATTTTAAAATCCAAAAAATATATTCACCAGTGTTGTAAACAATGGTGGTCGAGCACCGGTAAAAAGAGAATAGTCGCAGTTGGCTTCATTTATTGACGGTAGTTCCAAAGTTCAGGGTTGCTCACCAATGTTCATCATTGTTTGAAACAGCTTCGCCTGCCGATGCTGAATTTTTCCGCTGTGGATAGCCAATGTTCGCCATAGTTGTATTGATAGTGATTTTTACCATTGTTTGTACTGCTATTTCAGACACACAACAGTGCTTAGTGAATATTCCCATAACTCCCTCACTACCATGGTTAAGAATTCTCGATCTTCTAAATCCTAAGAAGCTCCTGCAGGTCATATTCTGGAGCAATGCGTAGGAATTTCTTTACAGCAAATGACATTTATTTGCAAACGGGCTCTAGAATGTGCCCCTAAATTTTCGGCACCTTGGACATCGTCATCCAAGGTGCTGAAGCTGTTTGAACAGCTTGGGGTTCCGATATTTTTTCACAGAAACACTGGTCCCCAGCTGTATTATTATATGCCCTCTGCCTGTCAAATAAGCTTACTGTCTTTAAAATGTATGCATGCAAAAATGTACATTGTCTGTAATGGAAAGCGGTTTTCCATAAACCCACTTGTTCCTGGCAGTGGTTTTATGGAAAGTCTTGTGGTAGTAAAGGGGTTAAATAGTGCCCCTCCCAAAAAAAATGGGCGTAAATTCATTGACGTTTTGCTCATTTTTGTTGCAAGAGCTGGGGATGGGTTTGATGTGTGTGGTTGGAGTAGCTGTACGATTGGGGGGGGGGGGGTATTTCACCAGCATGAGGGCTTAATATGTGTTATAGAAATGATAGTGCAGGTTTTGGAGGATGTGTGTGAAGGTGTCACAATTGACTGCTGCCTCTCACAGAACCTGAATCAGAATGTCATTAGGAGGTGGACTATAGCAAGAAGTGAGGTCAGGATGACGCCAGCAAGGCATGGAGGACCCAAACTATATGGATCATGTTACAGATGGGACTATTGGGATTATATGGCATGAATGAATGTGTGTTGTGGGTGTTGTAAAGGTGTGGGGAATGGATGTGTTTGGTGGGATTGGAAAGAATGTTGCAGCTGAGTGTGTTAATGGAATTTCTGACAACACAGGGATTGAATGCATAGGTGGCTGGATGTGATTCCAGTGATTTGCGACAGTGGTGGCTGAGTGTATGGGTGGCTGGATTTGTTTGGGATTTGTGAGCGTGAAGGGGCTGAGTCTCTGGCTGGTTAGAAATGTTTGAATGAAGTTGAGAGAGCGAAGGGGCGGAATATGATTTGAGGGATTTGTTATTGGATATGTTTGATGGTATTTGTGACAGTTTTGTGACGATAGGGGATTCCTCCTTGGATTTTACTCTATTTACAGTTCTTTTTAGCATTCTCACATGCACGCTTTTCTTTACCATGATGGACGGGGGGGGGATAGATGCTCAGCTCTTATGTTGCCTCAGTCGCTGGTGCATACTAACTAGAAGAGACAGCGCTTGGTATTGGGATAAATGACCCTCCGTGGTGCCTGGCCTCATCAGGTGTTATTTTCCATTTACATCTTACCTAACTCCAGCTAACTTGTACCATAAAGCAAGATCGACTCTCTAAAAAAGGGGCCAGCAACCTTAACCCTCCAGATATTTTGGAAATACATCTCCTCTCAATCTGTTGTTAGGTTGACTGAGCACCATTGGAGATGTAGCTCCAAAACATCTGTATGGCCAAGCTGGATGATCCCTGTCCTAGAAGGACCATCTGGGTGCAATTTCCCCCAAAACAAACCCACCTCCGGTTACAGGTGTTTTTTGTATTTGTTGTGATGAAGACCAATCAAACACCATTCCTGGCCATCTGCCATATCTTTGAATTTGTGAAGAACTAAGGCATGAGCTAGATGAGAACATTTAAAAGAAAAAAAAATACATTAGGATGTAATTTCAATAATCTGCTGCCTTAACTATACACTCGTAGGAGAGAACAGATACATCAAATACGTCGGTGTATCTCAGGGGCTGCACTATTTGTAAGGCCAGTGTCTATATGGACAGATTGGATGGAAGGGTCAGTTACTGCTATAGGTAGTTTTTTAAGTACAAAATTAGTAATGCTATTTCTCTTAGTTCTACCTAGCAGAGTCCATCTTGAGTTAAAAGAAAGAGAGGACTCTGGATGGCAGTGGAAAAAGTATGGGTGTTGGGCGAAAAAAGATCTGCCATGATGGAGATGCGTTATTGACTAGAAGATACAGAAGAATGACTATATTGAGTCAGTAGACCTTGCATATGGAAAATGGCATTTAGTTATATCCAGATCTCATTGAATGCATTGTATTATGGAGTCTGAGAATGTCAATATAGGACAAGGAAGGAGGAACGGGCACACTGGGGCATCTTCAAACTAATTTATTAGTATAAGACCAGCAACGATTCGGGTCATCCGAGTCTTTCTGAAGCCTCAGAGGTTTGGTTCAGCTGAAATGCTGCTTGTCTTGTCCTAATAAACCTGTTTGAAGAGAGGTCATTGTGTCCATTCCTCCTTTCTTCATTAGCCGTGCCGTTAGGGACTGGTCCATCCTGGGTTCCTGTAGGAAATTATGGTGATAACCTCTATATATGATTTATTGAGAGCACCTTCCCATTGCATCTTTTTTTGGTGATTATAGGATGATAAGACACACACAGGGCTGCTCAATCTTACTGTTTTGAGTGTACCCCTTAGTTTTAGCTAAGTTTGAGTGAGACTTTTATGCAGATATACTGTACATACCTAACCTGTTTGAAGAGATCATTGTTGACTCTCTGTGAGCTTCAGTTACATCTTCAAACAGAACATAATCGTGGAGAACCTAGACACAAAGGCTACTCCACTGTAACGGGTGCACCAATGAAGCAAAAAATCTTTATTAGAATATACAAGCAAAAAAACAAAATAAGATAAAATAAGATACAAAACATTGTATACACACATATAGGTGAACATTAAAATTACAAAAATACAAAAAAATCCTATAGTAACTTAAATACTATATATATATATATATATATGTATAATTATATATAAAATTTCAAAACAGCAAAAGGTTGCACTCCACCTCAAAACTAAGCAGGTGCATCTAAGACGTCAAATACAAAACACCAAGAAAGAGCACTCCGTATTATTGACCACCTTCTTCCATCATTTTCTGTGAAAAAAACACAGTTTTAAAAAATGCTCAAAAAACTTGACTGAGGTAAAATGATGGGGATTCAGTTCACAAAGTTATGATCATAATTTGCTTAAGCCTGTCACAGTCGCCAATGTACCCCATCGTTGACAGGTCCTATCTAACTTGATCGAGTTCGCACTTACAGGATCAACTCACCCTGGAGCTCCCCGGCAGCTCGACTGTGACAGGTTTAAGCAAATTATGATCATAACTTTGTGAACTGAATCCCCATCATTTTACCTCATTCAGGTTTTTTGAGCATTTTTTAAAACTGTGTTTTTTCTCACAGAAAATGATGGAAGAAGGTGGTCAATAATATGGAGAGCTCTTTCTTGGTGTTCTGTATACTGTATATATACAAATAGATGGAGAATTCTAGAAGCAGAGGAGCCCTTATAAAGGATATATACAATGTCTATGCTCACAAATATCAGATAACATATCCATCTAAACTATAGTAGGACAATAAGACGCCAATAACCAAAAACTGGACAGAAGGACCACAAATACCTACTAAAGAAAATTTATAGATAATATTGGGCCACATGGAATATACTGTATATCGAAATATTGGCTAATGCTAGGATAATGTAGGATAATGAGATTGCATTAATTCTCGTATAGCTTTCATTGCTGTTACATACAAGGTTAATTAATTTATACTCAGCCCTCCTGTAAAAATATATAATGGACGTGGCTGAGCTTCCTCTCTCCTCCCATATGCTGTGTATGAAATGATAAAACTGAAAGGATGTTTAATATTGTCTTTAAAAACTGTTGATGGTCTAAAATGTACATGGAGTGTTTTCCAACATCGTATGTACATCTGAAGAACGTCTTGTCACATGGTCTACTTCCTTCTTGGTGGAAGATCAAGGTAGACCTAAAAAGTGGTTAGAACCTACAAAAAAAAAGCGGATTTGCTATATGTAGGTGGAGTTGCTAGACTTGGGGAAAAAATTGAAATGGAGTCATTTTTTGCCTACAATTTGAGATTTCCTGTGCTGGTTATCACTAATTTACCACTTTTCGAACAATCGATATAAAAGTATTTTTAAAAGTGCCATAGAATAATGAACCACAGGATGAAAAAACGATACAATAATATACCTATATTTTTATTTATTGGTCATAAACTGAAATTTCTGCTTTCAGCATTGAAGCAATGAACACGCATGGCTTGCAAGAAACCTGAGAACTGTAGTTTGTCATTGAATGGAGAATGTCGTATTCGTATCACAAGTGTGTAACCCCTATTTTAACCTCAGACCTTTACTGGTGGAACAACATGTATGTACTTTCTTTTATGTACTACTCATGAAAATCAACCATGTTCAGTTATGCGGCACTTAAATGGGGATTATCCAGCTAGAATTTTTCACTCTGTAAGGCTCTGAAATATATAGAATTTTTGGAGGCTTCCAAATTCCATTCTTTGCTACCTCCCTGCTGCTCCTAATGGGTCCTGCTGCTTGCCGACGCTCCTCTGTTGGCTGCAGCACTGCAAAAAATACACTGGGAGTCTTTGTGCAGCTCTAGCGACTTGCTGGTTCTGCATGTCCTTTGGAAAGGGCTGCTCGGCATCTCTCAGCATCTATATACGCTGGTGCTGCAGCAGGAAGTGTATCGCAGCTGTACTGCTGCGTTCCCCTTCCCCTCCGATATTGGGTTCCGAAATCCACAATGCTCAGGGTCCCGAGCATTCTGGATAAGTGTTGCTCAACCTTCATTTATAAAAAAATAAATGAATAAATTTCATCCCATACAACTAGTCACTGGTCCAAAAGAAAAATCATCCCAAGCACATTCAGGGCTTTATTACATTCTTCGCGCATATGATTGCGCCCGCGCAAAAACGCATTAACGCGAGGGGCAAAACCCTTTGCGCTGAACGTCGTATTACAATGTCAGCGCAACAAACGCGCGTATACGTCTACCGCGGGTGAACCTGCACGAACGCTGCGCGAGCTTTCTGTACTTCGCGCGTCCTATACCTAACATTGTGAGCGCAAATGCGTTTGTGCGCTGGTACGCGGATGGTATTACAATCTATGCGCAGTTTGTAACGCACAGCCGTTGCGCGCATAATTTTAGCAACTCCTAAAAGCTGGTGTTAATGGCAAATTCTATCAACCTGGCCGAAACCAAATACACCAGCCCAAAAAAAAATACGCTGCAAAGTATAGTTACACATTCTACACATACCCAAACAATACATTTGAGAAGTTGTGTGTGTTTTTTTTATTGATGCAGCATATATGCGCAGATTGACTTTGACAGGCGCAAAAACGTAACGTGTGACAATTGTGGTTCTTAATTCTGATTGTTGAATCTTGTGAAAAAAACAGTGCGCACACTGATTTCTGCGCGCGCGTTTTTGCGCGTCCGTTTTACGCGCGTTATTGCTCGACGGATGAAAAAATCCTTTAAGTGATTTACGCTCGTTAACGTTTAACGCTTCGCGCATAAATTCACGCATTGCGCGTGCGTTTTTGCGTGAAGAATGTAATAGACCCTCATTGTTTACCTTCCTACTAATGCATAATAATTAAATGATAATTCTCCGGAGATCCTTAAATAGTTTATCTTGTACTTATTATTGCTTGCTGTGAGAGGCATCAACAGATAACACAAATTGGCTCAATATCAAGGTTCACAGCAGCCTTTTTTTAATAGTTATAGCAATACGGTAATTACAAGATAATGAAGTCTATAATTCAAATCAATTGGGGAAAAATATTGGTAGGAGGTTGGATAATGATACTATGCACTCACTTCCTTCGTCAATATTCCTTGCGAATCAATTAGAATCTCTTAAGACGTATCGATCCAAATAATAGGATATATATTTCACTATTTAAATTCGAAATCACACATAAAAGGGGTAGTATTCAAACTTTTAAACAGTTGCAAAAGGAGATTTTGGCCCAAAGCATAGTTGAGCTGAGAAAAACCTGGAGGAAAAATTTACAAAAATTCCACTATTTGTCCATAGCTACCTCTGATGCCGAGAGGGGAAAAAAGAAAGGCACAACCAATGAGCAAGATGCTTGAGTAAGGCTGGGGTCAGACGAACGCAGTGCGAACGTGCATTTAGGCGCATTTTATTACGGCCGTGGTAGCAGCAAATGACGTCCAACGCAGGCCCACACACGAAGTACGGCCGCACAAAATTTGGGCCGAGCAACGCAAGCGACAAACGAACGCATTTTCGCAAGAACGTTGAACCGCTAGTAATGATGTACAGAGTGCGCTGCGTCCGCATAGCAGCGTGTGTGCGTGATTAGGAGACGTCAGACGCTGCTCATGTCCGGCCAACATAACGTCCAGACACCTAAAGTTTCCTGGTTTGGATCCATAAAAATCACGGCTGAAATTGCGCATCGTATGACCGCTATCACGTCTCCCGTGAAAAAATGCATTTGGACGCATCAACGCACTTTTTGACGGTAGACGTGAAAAATGCGCTCGTCTGACCATAGCCTTAGCAGGACAAAGGGACAATGGGGGGTGATAGAGATGGGGCTGAAATACACCAAACTCTTCAGCACCAGGCCCTTGAGGTCCTAACCCCTTTCACTATCATTATCTAGTATACGCGTTCTTCAAAAGCTTCTGCAGGTGGCCGAGATCAAGTATACTCGGTCTGGTATGATTCTCGAGCAATGGTTTTCATCTAAAGCAAACAGAATTAATGTGCAAATCGGCACCATAACATGCCCCTAAACCTTCAACACATCAGCTATGAGAGCTGATGTGCTGAAATTATATTAGAAGCATTGTGATCTGGATCCTATTGTAAATGTAGTAGTGTATCTTGGCCAATAGAGGGAGCCCTCTGCCTGTCAAATAGGGCTTTCCTTACAGTGGACATATACAGTGGAACTCCTCTCTATACATTTACAGGGTGGGAAGGGAAATGCATGTAACATAAAACCACTGGGTCCTGGCAGTGGTTTTATGGAAAATCACTTGGTGGTGAAGGGTTAATCCAGCAACTGAAAATATGCCAGAGAGTAATAAAGACAAAATGAAATGTACAGATATTTTTACGTCCTGATCATGAATTCAATTAATCCCAAAATCCCTTATTTAGGGCTTTTAGCAGTAGATGAAAGCAGATGTTATTAAACATACATGTTAACCTTATCGTCCATGAATGGACTTAATTTATGTATGCATAGATCGTTTGCTATATAGCACTTTCTGTAAAATAATAATTTTGCGCTGATGATTTTATTTCATTAACTTCTAGCACAGGTTAAATAGCCCAATTCCTTATTAGCACAAATAGTAAAAATTGCTGAGTTCTAATGTTTCCATCAGTTATCCATTCTTAATATGATATATACAAACAACTTTTTTATTTAGCTATGTCGCAGCATCTTTCTTTCAATTCAGTGTACAGTGCGCGTGTTTGTTCATGCTACATCTCTATATATTCGCAAAATGCACTTTAGAAACAAAAATAAAAATAACTCTTCTACATAAATGCTATCCAGTAAAAATGACCGTCTATGGAGTGAAATGGAATTAATGTCCTTTTATTTGTTTAATGAATACTTTGTATAAAATGTTATTTTTGTGAGCTGGCTTTCTAGGGCATCCTTTTTATTAAGCGGTTCAACAATTCTGCCTGAATTTGTCTAAAATGTTGCAGTCCAAATATTTTACAATGTTTACGGAATGTACAGATCTTGCTAAGAGTGGTGAAAAGTGACCCCGCCCCCAATCCCGGCAACCCATTCCTAAGACCGTTAGAACATTACCGTTTCCATCACTGGAAGCTGCACCGCTGGCAGAATACTGTAGAATTGTTTCAGCACAACATACAAATAAGTGAACACTGTTCTTTACGGGAATGTATCTCTTAAATTCAAATGTATTATGTTGTGCACAATAAAACCGAAAAAAATGTTACATTTTAAACTAACCCTTGTCTTACCACAAGGAGGTATTATTACAATAAAGAGATTTGTTTTAAAGACGTCCTTTATTCATACTGTCCTGTGTTGTCACCCACTTCATGATATTGTGTATTTCTTTCTTACTATGCAGACACATGAATTTTGGTCACAGTTAAAACACTGTATTGCGTCAGCGAGAAATAGAACATTTTGTGGTAAACACCTTTGAAAGTCTCAAGGGGTTATTGACTAAGCATCATCGTGTGGCCAAAAATCACCACAGTTCCTCATAAAAAGAAGTATAACAAAATCATAGCACAGCTCTATTATTCTAGGCATAAGTGGATAAAAATACCAAATGGGCACTCACACGACATAGAGCCTTAACTGGGCTCTTGCCTTGAGCTTCTGATGTTGTTGCAGGCACACGCACCAGCCTGTTAATTAATCGATTTGTATCCGGATCACCTCTGTCACGACAGCGGAGATACCCAGAAGTTCCATTAGCATGAAAATGAATAACACACACAGTATTGTATACTGTATGACATTTGGAAAGGAGAAATATACTCTAAAGAACTACTCACAAGACTCCGAGCCAAGGACGGGGCTCTGTCTTTGAAATGCTTAAAGGTTGTTCTATCCAGGGCACAAATTTGCATTGCGTGTGTCACTTAACGGTGTTTTTGCCATTTTGTGTCTCTGTCAGAGTCTTTGTGTCTCTCAGTATCTCCCTTAGTATCTTTTGTGTTTGTTAGAGTGGCTGTCATTCTCTGTGCGTGTGTGCCAGTGTCTCTGAACGTGTATGGATCTGCTATCAGTGTTTCAGTCGGTGTCTTTGGCATTGTCTGTGTACCTCCTTCAATGTGTCTGTCAGTGTCTTTGCCAGTATCTGTGCATGCATCTGTTAGAATCCGAGTCTCTGCCAATGTCAGGATCAGTGCCTGTATGTGCGTAGAAGATCTACCTGCATGTGGTCAAGACCTGTAAAGTGCTGCCCTCATACCTAACCAACACTGAAAGAGTTAATCAGTCAAGCACTAAACGCACACCACACCCTCTTGTCTGGTAATTAAAGAGCCACTCCACAGTATGCAACCTGACTTTGCATTGAGAGTCAAACCTTGCTAGTGTCTAGACCTACTTGTTATACCTTTGCTTCACTGTGTACCAGACCACCTGCATTGCCCACTGACTCTGCCTCCTTTCTGCCAGCCATTGAACCATGGACCGTCTGACTACTCTCCCTGGATATCCTCATGTACCGAGCTATGGATTATCCCCTGTATCGGTCTGCCTACCCAAAGGTGCGCCCTGTGTATCCCCATACACTGGGCTCAGACCCCCTGAACCTGGGTCCCACTATGGTATATGCCAGGGTGACACCCTGACAGTGTCTGTGTCTATCTCTCTGTTTCTCTGTCAGTGGCTCTGTGTGTGTCTCCTTCAGTATATTTTGCACTCAGCGTTTGTCTTCGTCATCTTGCCATTATTTCCGTGTTTGTCCTGTGTACCTTTATTATGGTCCATGTGTCTGAGTCTCTGTCAATGTCAATTAATGTGTGAATTGTCTGTGTGCGTGTGTATTTTGTCTGCCTGTGACCCACTGGATAACTTGTCTGTGTGTGACACTGAGAAATAGGACGTCAGATAGATATTGATATACTGTAGCTAGATAATTGCTATAAAAGGTAGCGAGATAGAAAAGTGTGTTAGTGGTAGATGAAATCAAATATATGTGTTTTGTACTACAATGAGAATTGTACAAGGGTCTGAATATATTTGAAATTCTTGGGATGTAGTTACTGTATGTCCATGAAGATCGTGGATTTTTTTCTAATTCTTGTTCTGCCTCTGTCAAGGCTAATTAAGAACAATTAAGGGCACAATTTTAAAGAGTCAGTGGACTCTCGTGGAATTATTTCCATTGGTCTTGTAGTATTATACCCACTCACTCTTCATTATGTAATTTTCTTATCTTTCTATTATGTCATTGTCCAATTCCCTATCCTCATCTATTGTGTCATTGTTCTTGTGAGGGAGGTGGAGCTGAGTGAGAAACCCAAACAGGCAGCACCAACAAACTGCTGAGCCACCAGTTCTGGAATCTAGTGAACCTGGCAAAAGTGAACTAGTGGATAGGATCTAGCCAGACCTGATTAACAGTCCTTACTAACGGCTAGAATTATAACGTGTCCAGAGCATATCTACATAATCAATATAGATAGGTAGGTAGATATCGGTCCTTTAGGCAGCTGACAGTGACAGGTAGAGCAGAAAGGAAAAAGATGAGATAATCCATGTTGGGGACACTGAGAATCAGTCAGAGTAGGGTCAAGAACAAGCCAGGGTTGGTACACAGGAGTTAGGCAGAATGGAGTCTAGAACCAACCGATCGGTACTCAGGGACAACAAACAAGAGAAAGTTAAAATTGATAAGCCAGGTCAGTACACTAAGTAATTGAGAGCAATACAACACACTATTGGGAGACAAGCAACCACAACAGCACAGTGTGTCTGGTCACATTGAGGGGTTAAATATATTTGCCTAAATTGCTAGTTTGGCTTAATTTTTGTGTGCCCAAGCATACACATACGATGGCGCTGCGTTGACGCAGGTATATTGGTGTCATTTTCATCATGATAGTTATAATATGATGCCATATGTCAGCTTTCCACATCCCTGCCCAGTGGCCACGGCATGGCACTCTCCTTGTTCCTTGCAGCAGGAATGATGCGGCCCTTGGAAAAGCCAACAGATGCGGCGTCATGCTTGAGCTGGAGAGCCGGGAGGAACTATGATACAGAGGAAGAACCTGAGGACCAGTAAGCCTTACAATTCTCTATGATGGTGGCATTTGGTCCTAGAAGAGGTATCTTCACTGCGTCTTCCAAGGGGAGTGGGTGCAGGTTCAACTCCAAAACTATCTGTGTCGCTCCGTCCCTGGCTTCTGCTTTGCCAACACAACTGCACTTTAATTACCATATAGTCTATTTTATTATTAAAGAAAAAAAACCTTCATGGATATAATAAGTCTGAATAACTAAATAAGCACAGAGAAAGGAGCATCCTTTTTGAATACTGGTCCTATATTTTGATTTAAAAATGATAGCTAAGCGACAATTAAGCAAACAATTGAAATAACATAATGGGGTGAAGAACCGTATTAAAGTACTTTATGAATCCTTAAGACACTCTTCAAAACTCTGCTTAGACAAGCTTACACAATGATAATTCATTATGCCACCTCTTAATTACAGACATGTCAGCCGTGAAATAAAAAAAAAGCGCATTCATCTCATTTTGGTCTTTTTTTAAGGCTTTATTTTTATTTCTTTGCTTACAATGCTTTTAAAGAGCTAATTGATAGCTAATTCTCTGCAATTTGTTTTATGGCTGCCATAAAGAATAAAAATATACAAGGTGCTGAGAATTAGGGAGTTGTTAAGTTTTGTGTATCTGTATCGGAGGCTTATTCAGGAAAGTGTATGATGCTTATAAATTAAAGATACATAAAGGCTTTTATATCTAATTGACATACTAATATGTATAATAAAGAGACACTCTATTCATCCTGACCAATTTAACTTTTAAAGTGGCCAAGATGTATAGAGTAGATACAGGAAAATGGTGTCGCATCTGAGCCCTGCCGGGCCGGCTGCAGCAACTAGTGATGGGCCGAACACCCTCGTGTTCGGTTCGCATTCGAACACGAACATTTGAAAAAGTTTGAATTCGAACGCGAACACGATTCGAACTCAATGCAAGTCAATGGGACTCGAACGTTCGAATTTTAGAGTGCCCTTCAAGATCGCATATATGCAAGATATTTGCCATAAAAGGTGTATGGGGGTCCGGGTAGTGCCCTGGGGGACAGGAAACAAGTAAAAAAAGTAAAGGAAAAAAAAAGTTTTTAAAGGAACAGTGATTTTTCCATGACAAAAATGAAAAATTCCTTCAAATATCGTGCCTAGGCGGTCCCCATAACCTGCCCGTGAAGTGGCGGATTTGTAGGATGTATAGAAACATTTAAAAAGAAAAAAAAATGACATTTCAAATGAAGGTAAATGGTTTTCCTTTAATCTATTCATAAACAACTGCATGGGGCGGCAGCCTGTATGAAAAGAGGAGACGTTTTAGGATCCGCAGAACAAGTTTAGTGATTTTTTGGCTAAATTAGGGTGAAACTTATGCAGGCTTTGGATGAAAGTAACAACAGGTGCATTAAAATTGGACCTTTGGTGCCAGCTAGCGCCTTCACACCGTAACCCATCTGAGGTATTGTGGAAGAGTGCAGGAGTGGACCCTGCCATCAAATATTACAATGATGTGAATCTGGTACACGCGTCAGTGCACCCAAATATTGGGCCTTTGGTGCCAGCTAGTGCCATCACACCATAACCCGGCTGGGTGGAGTAGAGGTAACATCAATGCTCTGCATGGAGAGAGCCTGTGGAGTCATGGGTTTGATCCCAGCGAGCAACCTGTCCAGTAAGTGTCCTTGGGCAAGACACCTAATGGTACATACTCGCCACCCAGGACATACTTGAAAACGAGAGAAATCTCAATGTATCCTTCCTGGTAAAATCCTTTCTCAAAAAAAGAAGGAAAAAACTCTGAGGTATTGTGGAAGAGTGCAGGGGTGGACCCTGCGGTCAAATATTAAATGATATGAATCTGGTACACGCGTCAGTGGCAGTGCACCCAAATATTGGGCCTTTGGTGCCAGCTAGTGCCTTCACAACATAACCCCTCTGAGGTATTGTGGAAAAGTGCAGTGGTGGAGGTTTTGGGAATGCAGAAGAGATCCCTGATCTATTCAGTTACATCAGCATCAGGGGAGTGATAGCTGCTGATCCAGGACTGATTCATTTTTATAAATGTCAGCCGGTCTACAGAGTCAGTGGACAGACGCACTCTTTATTTCTGTGACAAAACCTCCAGCGGCACTGAACGTCCTTTCAGAATGCACGCTGGATAAAGGGCAACCTAGTAGCTGCATAGCATATTGACTAAGTTCTGGCCAGTGATCCAATCTCAACACCCAGTAAGCCAGTGGATCATCTGCTGTAAAGGTATCCAGGTCTGCCCTTGTCCCTAGGTAGTCCTGCACCATATGGTGAAGATGCTGGCAATGGGTGCCTACATTTGACGTCCCTGGGCATCGTGGACTAAAAAGATTGCAAAAGGCATCAGTCAGACGGCCCCCTTCACCGCTCTTCCTCTGATAAACCGCAGCCTCAGAAGCACCTGTGTCATCACTTGGTAACCTATCAGTGCCTGGAAAGGTGTTACACAAGTGTCGCTTTAGAGCATCCTCAAGTTGTTTCATCCTGTCCTCCCTCTGTGAGGGCAGGATGAGCTCTGCAACCCTACCCTTGTATCATGGATCAAGAAGGGTTGCCAACCAGTAATGATTCCTCTCCTTGATAGCACGAATCCTGGGGTCCTTTAGCAGGCTTTGCAGGATAAGGGAGCCCATGCAGCGTAGGTTGGAGGTGGCATGAGCTTTTGAGTGTTCCTGGTCGCTGAGGATAACTGTATCGTGCACTACCTCCTCCCAGCCACATACTAGTCCTTGGGTTTCTGGGGACACAAAACCCTCCCTTGAGGAATACCCACCTTCAATGCCCCCACAACTTAAATATTCATCCTCCTCCTGTCTGATCTGAGGACCCGCAGGAATGCTGTCTGCGTAAAGACTGGGGCCTTGAGAGCTAGGGAAGTGCTCCTCTTCCTCCCGCTGCTCTGCCTCTAGTGCCACATCTATAATTCCCCACAGAGTGCGCTCCAGCAGGAACACTAAAGGGATTTAGTGTCCCTGCTCACCATCCTCGTTGCCTCCTCAAATGGTGACAGTACAGTGCATGCATCCTTGATCATCAGCCACTGCGGGGGGGAAACCAAGTTGACCTGAACCTGTCCTTGTGCCATTCTCACACAGGTACTCATTGATGGCCCTCTGCTGCTTGTGCAGACGCTGCAGCACTGCCAATGTCGAGTTGTCGAGTTCCACCTGGTGGGCATGTCCCAGATCAGACGGTTTGTGGGAAGGTGGAATTCTCTTTGAATTTCTGCCATGCGAACACTTGCTGGGAATGACCATCTGAAGTGGCTGCAGACTTTTCTGGTCTGGCTGAGAAGCTCTGCCAGCCCTGAGTACCTGGTTAGGAAACGCTGTACCACCAGATTTAGGACGTGTGCTAGGCATGCAACATGCATCAACTTACCCAGGTGTAGGGCAGAGAGAAGGTTGCTGCCATTATCACAGACGACTAGACATGTGCACAGCACAAAATTTCATTTTGAACTAATGGATTAGTCCTAAAATGCAATTTATTTAGTTGCTAAAGAAATTCGTTTTCAGTTCTTTAGTATGAAAACTAATTTCATTCATCCGAAAACCAGCGAATACAATTACTATTGCAGTGGCTCCTCAGAGGGCTGAGATCGCTACTTGTTACAGTATCTCTCACCCTCAGCACAATGTGTCAGGCAAAGCTGTTACAGTAACTGACTGCTGCTCATCACAGCGCTCAGAGTTTCAGTAAAACTAGTAAATAATATTTTTATATATAAGAGGTTAGAACAATATTATTTCCTTGTTTTACTGAAACTCTGAGCGCTGTTACAGTGAGTTACTGTAACAGCTGAGCCGGATACATTGTACTGAGAGATAATATAACAAGCAGCCGATCTCAGCACTCACAGCCACTTAAGGGATAAAAAAAAAGGCTCCTCTCTGTATAATGTATAGAACATCCTCCTGCATTAATTTATACCCCTCTCTGTATAATGTAGATAACATCCTCCTGCATTAATTAATACCCCTCTCTGTATAATGTATGCAACATCCACCTGTATTAATTAATACCCCTCTCTGTATAATGTATTGAACATCCTCCGCAATTAATGTCCTTCTCTGTATAGAACATCCTCCTCAAGTTATATCTTTCTCTGTATAATGTATATAACATCCTCCTGCATTAATACCCCTCTCTGTATAATGTATAGAACATCCTCCTGCATTAATTAATGCCCTTCTCTGTATAGAACATCCTACTGCATTGGCATGTGGCGGGTGCAGAATCTCCAGCACAGGAGAGGGAACTTTTACTTAAACTTTGTATCTCTGTGGGGGAGATAGACAGGAATATAAAAGCAGGGGAGAGGGAAAATATTAACGTAAATCGGTCTGAGAGCTCAGAGAAGAGATGACTTGTGCAATTTTTTTTTTTATAAAATAAAGCACTTTAAATCCAGGGAAAACATTCAAATAAATCACACTGAAGGCTCATAATGACAGAGTAACTGTGAGAGCTGGATACTAAATGCATCAGACGTAAAAAAAACTTTTATAACAAGCAGCACTGGGAGAGGAGAGGGACTTTATTTAAAACGTGTATTATAGATGAGGAAAAGGGGATAGTGCTCCTGGATAATATAAAATGTATCAGACCTAAGCCCCTATTATGCAGAGCGGGAGGGGAGATAACACACGTTTTATAAAGTCCCTCTCTTCTCCCAGCACTGCTTGTTATAAAGGGGTTTTTACTATCCAGCCTTCATCTGTCATTAACTTTCAGTGTGATATATTTGAATGTTTTCCTTCTCCAGCTGCTTTTATCATCTTGTCTGCCTCATAGACATGCAAGGGTTAAGCAAAGGTTTCCTCTCCTGTGCTGGCTGTCTGTGCTGCGAGTGAGTATTCTGGAGCTCTATCACTGTCAGATTTTCGGGTAGGGGTCGGGAAGGATTACGCATACAAACCTTCTCTGTAGCTTTGCGATGTTGGGCTCTTCATTGCTGGTCTCCTTCACTCATCAATGTAATATCACAAAAATGACTGAAACTAAAATGTAGTGCATTTTATTTTAGTTTCTTTCGTTTTTTGTACTGAGCAGTTTCATATCTCTTGAGTCATACTAAAACTAAATTATCCCAAAATTCGGACTAAATCGTTTTAGTACTAAAACGAATGCACATGTCTACAGACGACCATTCCCAGCTCAAGCTGGCGTGGTGTTAACTATCTCTGTGCCTGCCCCTGCAGAGCTTACAGAATTTTTTGGCCCAGTGTGGCTCCTGTCCCCTAAACAAACCAGCTCAAGCACAGTATGGCATCTTTTTGCTTGAGCCATTGCGTAGCCCGTGTCAGGCGTCGGTTTAACTGCCACTTCGCTAGAGACAGAGAAGGAGGAGGAGGAGGAAGAGGTGGTGGAGCAGACAGACCTCATATAAACAGCTTTCTGGAGGTGTGGTGGATGAACAAGCTCCAGCACAGAGCCCCATCCTGGTTCCCTCCCAGCTGCAAGCAGAGTTACCCAATGTGCCGTGAAGGAAATATAACGGGCCTGTCCATGCTTGCTGGACCACGTGTCTAAAGTAATGTGTACCTTTGCTGCTGACTGCCTTTCCCAATAACTCCCATAACATTGTCTTCCACGTGCTGGTATAGTGCTGGAATGGCCTTCCGCGAAAAGAACTGGCGTTTTGGAACCTGCCACTGTGGTACAGCACATTCGGCAAATTCACGGAAGGAGGCATAGTCCACAAGCTGGAAAGGCAGCAGCTGTAATGTGAGTAATTTTGCCAAGCTGGCATTTAGACGCCGTGCAAGGGGATGGTTGGGACTATATTTTTTCTTACGCTGCAGCAGCTGGGGCAATGAAATCTGACTGCGTAAATCTGCAGCTGATTGGATGCTGTCACATTCTGAGGAAGGACCTGGTACACCCATTACTATAACATCATCCCTGTCAGTGGAAGTTGTAGACATGGCATGACATATAGTGGGGGTAGAGACAGATGAGGACCGATGGGAAGTGTTGTGCCAACAGGATGCATGACAGGTGGTCATATGTCGCTTCAAGCATGTGGTACCCAAGTGGCTGATGTTTCTCCCACGCTTGATTCTCTTCAGACATAGCTTACAAATAGCAATGCTGCAGTCTGCGGCACATGTCGTGAAGAACTCCCAGAGAGCAGAGTTCCTGGACGTGTGCTTTGAGACAACAGCGCTCTGTACCTGAACAGCTCTGACATCTGATGCCTTGGACTGGCTACGGTTGCGTATAGAGGACGTTGTGCCTTGTTTTTGTTGTGCCTCCTCCTCCTTCTCCTCACTTGACTCCTCTGGTCAATCAGGCACCCAGGTGGAGTCAGTGACCTCATGATCGTCATCACCTCCTATCTCCTCGTCACTGGAGCCAACTTGGCAGTATGCTGCAGCTGCTGGGGGAACATGAGTGCCAGTTCTTTGTGTGTCACTGGCACCCCCTCCCTCTAGGCTGATTATGCTCCCTTCCTCAACCTCAGAGTTTGAATCAGAGCACTGGAGTTGCTGTGCATCCTCAAGCAGCATGTCATTGTCATTGTAGTCAAACAATTCAGCTGACTCCTCCGTGTATGATGGTGAGGCTACGGCAGGAGTAGCTGTGGACATGGAGGCTGAATTAAATGTTTTGGCAGCTGAGGTGGACTGTAAACCACTACAAGCCTGGCTGGCAGAGGACTCAGAGGACTCGGATGGCCTGGTTAGCCAATCCTGCAAATCCTCTGTATGTTGCTGCTGCTTAAGACGGCCAGCACCAGTTAGAAAGGACAAGCGTGCCCCTGCAGAGGATGCACCACGTCCATGACGACCAGGGGCACAGTCTTCTGACACAGAGTCTGCTTGCCCTCTTATCTGTGTCTGGGAGCGTCTGCCTGTCCTTTTTGGTCTTTCTGACATGGTGAGTGATATATAGATTAAAGATATACAGAACTCTGATTCAACTCTGTTATAAAGATTGGAGATATGCAGAACTCTGATTCAACTCTGGTATAAAGATTGGAGATATGCAGAACTCTGATTCAACTCTGGTATAAAGATTGGAGATATGCAGAACTCTGATTCAACTGTGTTATCTAGATTAAAGATATTCAGAACTCTGCTATAAGTCAGCGATTTCACTGATATTTTCCCTGCAAGGCTGCCAATGTCCTCTACTCTCTCTGATTCACTTCCTCTCCTGCAGGCTGCAACACCCTAATAACTGGCAAGACCCAGATTTGACTCTGAATAGATAAAGATACAGATTAAAGATACAGATAAACTCTGATTCAACTGTGGTATTCTATGGTATCTAGCATTAAAGATATACCGATTTTCCAGAACTCTGCTATAACTCAGTGATACACCCTGTCCCTGATAGCTGTCAGTGCCAAGACACAGATTAAAATTCCCAGAACTCTGCTATAACTCAGTGATACACCCTGATAGCTGTCAGTGCCAAGACACAGATTCAAATTCCCAGAACTCTGGTATAACTCAGTGATACACCCTGTCTCTGATAGCTGTCAGTGCCAAGACACAGATTCAAATTCCCAGAACTCTGCTATAACTCAGTGATACACCCTGATAGCTGGCAGTGCCAAGACACAGATTCAAATTCCCAGAACTCTGGTATAACTCAGTGATACACGCTGATAGCTGTCAGTGCCAAGACACAGATTAAAATTCCCAGAACTCTGCTATAACTCAGTGATACACCCTGAAAGCTGGCAGTGCCAAGACACAGATTCAAATTCCCAGAACTCTGGTATAACTCAGTGATACACCCTGGTAGCTGGCAGTGCCAAGACACAGATTCAAATTCCCAGCACTCTGGTATAACTCAGTGATACACCCTGATAGCTGGCAGTGCCAAGAAACAGATTCAAATTCCCAGAACTCTGGTATAACTCAGTGATACACCCTGATAGCTGGCAGTGCCAAGACACAGATTCAAATTCCCAGAACTCTGGTATAACTCAGTGATACACACTGATAGCTGGCAGTGCCAAGACACAGATTCAAATTCCCAGACCTCTGGTATAACTCATTGATACACCCTGATAGCTGGCAGTGCCAAGACATAGATTAAAATTCCCAGAACTCTGGTATAACTCAGTGATACACCCTGATAGCTGTTAGTGCCAAGACACAGATTAAAATTCCCAGAATTCTGGTATACCTCAGTGATACTCCCTCATAGCTGGCAGTGCCAAGACACAGATTCAAATTCCCAGAACTCTGGTATAACGCAGTGATACACCCTGATATGCAACAATCTCCTCTCCTCTCTGATTCACTCCTGTAACACACACGCTGGGGCTGCGGGGAAGCCTTATATAGTGTGCTGCAGGACTTAGCTCTGTGAGCCCATGATTGGGCAAAATTTGCCCATAGTCTTGCACCTGTCTTGCACCTGACCTGTGGTGAGGTGCAAAGCTGTAGCCAATTACAAGCTTCAGGCCAGTGGAAAAGTGCATTGTGGTCCATTGTGGTGCATTGTGGGTGAACACGCGGCGAACACGTAGAAATGTTCGTTGTTCGACGAATGGTCGAACGGCCAATGTTCAATGCGAACTCATGTTCGCATCAAACCGCCAGCCCATCCATAGCAGCAACCAGATGTATCCAGCCCAGTAACATGTATAAAACATGTTATACATGGCTTCATTAGATAGGACCTGCCTTACCAGATGTGCCTTGGCGTGGCAGGTGGGCTTAAAACTTCAATGGCCATTCAAGCAAACTAAAACCTCTAATTGTGTTTTGTTTCCCATGGTGTTATAGGGGTAAGTGCAGATGACATCCTTTTTTTCTTGTTATGTTTTATAAGATGTATAGAGTCTCCAACCCCCCTCCCCGCAGCCCCGATCTGGCAGAATTGCTGGGTGAAGACAGAGGAGAAGTTTCCTCCATCCCACCCAGCATCACCAGCAGCCAGAAATTAGAATTTACCGGCTGTCGGTCACCAGATCAGACACTAGGGACATCAGCAAACAGAGAGGCTTTTTTTTACCGTACTTGGACTGTTTGTTTAGAATTTGATCCCAGACTTTTTTTGATAACTTCTTTGTCCAGGGGTCGAGTCCTAAAACAAATAAGTACAGGAACAGGGGCGGATCCAGGGGGGGACAACAGGGCAATTGCCCCCCCCGAGATTCTGAAAAAATTACTGCCTCTTTGCCTCTGCCTTGCCTTCAGCTCTGAGGTCAGGCAGCAGACTGCATTGCTGAAGCAGCGCGAGCCGCGACCCGCGGCGCACACTGCCACGGCCTGCCTGATGATAAAAGAAATGTAACTCCTGTCCTATGAAAACTCCGCTGCGCTCAGCCTCTCACGCTGGGCCAGGATTGCCTTGCCGCCGCGGCCGCACTCACTCAATGCGAGTGGTCAGCGAGCAGCGCCTGCGCCAGCGAGCAGGTGCCAGGAAGTGAGCGAGCCAGCCATGCCCCCTCCCCTCACGTGTCAATCCATGGGCCGGTCACCGTCACATGGTGAGTCAGTGTCACATGGGCGGAAAGCCTCAAGCTGGCCAGGAAAGCTAGCAGCAGGAGCCAGGAGGCGCACGCCACACTGTCTGAGACACTCAAGGCGAGGTTCCATTTCATAAATGAAGCTGCTGGATCCTGGATAAGATTCTGGAACTCTGGAAGCAAACAGATCTGCTCCATACTCCATATTGTGAGCTGAGCCTGAGCAGCATAGAGAGGTAAAAAAAGTTTGCAAAGCTCACAAGACATGTCACACCATGTCGACATGAGCACTTACACTTCATTAAACTACACCGACTCTGACCTCCAATCTCCTGGGTGTCCTCTGCTCCTCTAGATTGTAAACTCCTGGGTGCTCTCTGCTCCTCTAGATTGTAAGCTCCTGGGTGTCCTCTGCTCCTCTAGATTGTAAACTCCTGGGTGCTCTCTGCTCCTCTAGATTGTAAGCTCCTGTGTGCCCTCTGCTCCTCTAGATTGTAAACTCCTGGGTGCCCTCTGCTCCTCTAGATTGTAAGCTCCTGGGTGCCCTCTGCTCCTCTAGATTGTAAGCTCCTGGGTGTCCTCTGCTCCTCTAGATTGTAAGCTCCTGTGAGCCGGGCACTCTGCTCATCTAGATTGTAAGCTCCTGTGAGCTGGACCCTCTGCTCCTCTAGATTGTAAGCTCCTGGGTGCCATCTGCTCCTCTAGATTGTAAACTCCTGTGAGCCGGACCCTCTGCTCATCTAGATTGTAAGCTCCTGTGAGCTGGACCCTCTGCTCCTCTAGATTGTAAGCTCCTGTGAGCCGGACCCTCTGCTCTTCTAGATTGTAAATTCCTGTGAGCCGGACCCTCTGCTCCTCTAGATTGTAAGCTCCTGTGAGCCGGACCCTCTGCTCATCTAGATTGTAAGTTCCTGTGAGCTGGACCCTCTGCTCCTCTAGATTGTAAGCTCCTGTGAGCTGGACCCTCTGCTCCTCTAGATTGTAAGCTCCCGTGTGCCCTCTGCTCCTCTAGATTGTAAGCTCCTGGGTGCCCTCTGCTCCTCTAGATTGCAAGCTCCTGTGAGCCGGACCCTCTGCTCCTCTAGATTGTAAGCTCCTGGGTGCCCTCTGCTCCTCTAGATTGTATGCTCCTGTGAGCCGGGCCCTCTGTAAATTCTAGTGAGTCGGGCTCTCTGCTAAAACACCTTATTTTCTGTCAGTGCCCCTCTCGAGACTAGTCTCTGGATCCGCCCCTGTACAGGAACGCCCTAAGATTTCTGCTTCTCAACGAACCATTGACATGTTGCATGTATCCCACCTCTCCAAATGCAAGTTTCAAATCCACGTTTAAATATAAAGACAGGCTGGCTTTTAGGGAGTCGTTATGATAATTGTAATGCACATCATATATTTTGAGTGACTTAATAAGGAAACATATGATTGCAATCTAATGAAAGTCTCTCAGTGTGTGGGCCTGGGCCAATGAACTCCATTTCCTCTGAGAATATCATGCAGGAACCGTGTTCCCGTGTACCCCTGTTAGACTTGACCCCCAACCTTTTTGTTTGTGACATTTGTGAAGGTATATTTGCTAAGACAAGCGTGGTGCACTACAGAAACAGGCTCCTTTATTTCAAGTCCACTTTAGGTTCTGATCTTTGCGCTTCATTATGTCATTTCTAAAGGCAACTGGTTATTGGAACTCGCTTGAGGTTTTATAGTAAGGGGGTTGTATGTTTTAACAACTGAAAATCTCTGCTTTTCTTTTAGTTTAAATTATGGGTCAAAATCAGAACATTTTGCTTCATCAATGTGTAGTTGTGTCATGCAATTAAGAAGGCAAAAATCCACAATGCTCCCCATAACCGCCCCTGCCTTCATCTCCTCCTTTATTAACAGGTATAGCCTGTCATGCCCACTGCGCTCTGCCAATGATCTGATGCTATCAGTTCCTCGTACCCGCACCCCCAACTTTCACCTTCAGGACTTCTCCCGAGCTGCCCCCTTTCTATGGAACTCCCTCCCCCGCAGCATCAGACTCTCCCCATCTCTCCAGTCCTTCAAGAAGTCTCTGAAAACACATTATTTTAGAGAAGCCTATCAGCTCACTCCATGATTCCCCACTGTATATGTCTTGCTCCATCTTCCCACACAGTCCTCATGCAACCCACTACTTCACATACTCAGCTACCCTCACCTAGTGTGTCACCCTCTCCTCATAGATTGTAAACTCTCGAGCAGGGTCCTCCCTCCTACTGTTCTGTGTGTCTAACTTATATGTATATTTGTTATTATTAGACCAATAATGGAAAACACGCTGCAGAGAGGAGACCAAATTAATACATTGACGTGCTGGGCAGTGCTTATGACAGGAGAACTGTACAATATTAGTGAGAATATTGAAGTGCAAATCATTGGATATGTATCTCAAGCTTAAATGCCAATTCTAAATCCTGGCTTCAACTTACAACATATACATGTGTAGTGCTGTTTAAAACTGTATTGCTGTATTACTGGGTTCTAGCCACCAGAGGGAGACAAAAGCCATATGGACAATGCGGGACTTAAACGAACTACAATATCCATCAGGCTTTGCGGCGGAGACAGGAAGTGGGTGGGACAGGGAGGAAGGACGTAAGCAGCCTCGTGCGGAGGAGCGCCAGAGTGAGCGTAGTGACGAAAGAGAGAGGACACAAGTGAGACTGCTCGGGATCGAGACCAGGCCGGAGCGCAGACGCTACCTGTTGGGCGCTGGAGATCGGGACAGTAACTTGCGGAGGCATACCCATCATCACCGGGAGGTGTACACAAGAACTTCCATTCCAGCTGGACCCCCTGTAAGGAGACCGCGACGACCCATAGGGAGTGCAGGCGGTAGGCCGTGGTTCTTGATTCGGAGATCGGACGGGCCAGAGAGCGGATCCGGTGGCACAGAGTTCCGGAGGACCAGCGGAGAGACATCCTCGACCAGACAGAGGGACAGACTCTTTAACGGATGGGTGAGAGGCCTTGCAGGCCGAAAGTCCAAGTAAAATCCAGCACGCTGCATTATTGTTTCAATTCTACAGGGCCCCAACTTGACTAGTCAAAGAGTTGCTTATCACATTCACTGGCCAGTTGAATACAGTACTCGGGTACCCAAATCAATACACGTACACCTTTTTGAGACCTTACACTCACAGGACTTACACTCCAGAACTGAGGGAGTTAATTCTTTCCTTTTTCCCGCCGCGTATTTTCCCGCCACGTGTTTTCCCGCATTACGAAAATGCTGTCGTTCCTATACCGAAATTGTATTATATGTGTCACTTTATCGGGATCAGTAAAGTATATAATTTATAAAATTCACAACAGTGCTGGTGTATATTTATTCCCTAGTGCGGAGAGACTAACCCGAGGTTTATTCAGCGGCTCCTCCGGGAGTGAGCACTACACGTGGGGGTTCGTTTCTGGGATTTTAGTCTCTAGATTAAACTGCATTTAAAGGGTTAAATATGGATCCAGACACTGCTGCCAAATGGTGTGAGGAGCAAAATAGCCAGACAGAGTTAAGCATAGTCATGGATATTCCTACAGACACTTGGGCCGAAGATCAGATTCGCCGGGCCGTGGCCGCACTGACACCAGATCATCGGGGGTTAATCCTGGACATTAAAACGAACCCGAATACTTCTCACACATATGTTCTTTTTGAGTGGAGAAAGGGTGTTCCAGTATGTTTTCAGGGCGCAAGCGTGAAGCTGACCGATGAGGTGGAAGTTCAACTGGTTCAGCCAAGTGCGTCACGTGGTGATCCTGTGAGTGTTCCCGTGCCCAGTCCGCTGGCCATGATCAGGCCTGAATTCATAGTGGCTATCGGAGATTTGCTGGCTAAATGTCAAAGAACAAGCCCTCCACACACTAACTTTGGTTATCGACGGTTGAGAAATTTCACAGGAAACGTACCAACTCCAGCGGGAGAAGAAACGTTTGAAGAATGGGTAGAACAGGCGATGCAGGCTTTGGATGAGTGGGACGTCCCTGAAGCGCAGAAGAAGTAGAGAATTACTGAGAGCTTAAAGGGACCTGCGTCAGAGGCTGTCAGAAACCTGAAGTTGAGTAAGCAAGACTGCACTGCTTTAGATTACCTAAATGTGTTACAGGAAGTCTTTGGGCGAACGGAAAAGGCTGCCGAGCTCATGTACCAGTATGAACATACCTACCAGAGAAAAGGTGAGAAAATGACTGAATATATGAGGCGCCTAGATAAGACTCTGCACCAGATACTTCTTAAGAAAGGGGCCGAACCGGCCACAATAGACAAAATCCGAATGCAGCAGATATTGAGGGGCGCTCAACCTCTGGATCCTGTGATGTTACAGCTGAGAACCAGAGAAGGTAACCGAGAATTGAAATATCTGGAACGGATTCGAGCTGTCAGAGAGGAAGAGGCTCTACTGGAAGAAAAATCCTTAAGGAGAGGAGAAAGAGCTTACGCACAACCCGTGAGGCATAATGAATATCTGCAAACTGAAGATGATTCGTTGGACACCTATGGATCCGAAGTGGACAGGCAAGAGCATCTGATTATTCCTATATCCACAGAGAGTGCTGCAAAAGAGTCAATCATTCCTACCCATAGCGAAATACACAAAACTGTTAAGAAGGTGCAAGAAGCTCAAGCTGAACTGAAACAGGCACACACGGACCTGTGCCGTGTACTTTTGAAGGTGGCAGAGACTCAGACCGATATGCAGAAGTTCCTTACTGATATGCGGACAACTGGAGTTTCTGTGGTGTCTGGGCAGGGTCCTTCAACCGAATCACCACAAGCAAGTGCGCCTCCATCTTCAAAGAAGAGGTGTTTCAGTTGTGGGGAAATGGGTAATTTCCGAGCACAGTGCAAAAACCAAAGGCCTGAGGTAAATAAACTGGAAGAGTTCCTAAAGGCCCTGGAAGGGCTGCTATCTACCTCACAGGCGGGAAATGCCAGAGGGCCCAAGTGAAGGAGCAAACTAGGTGCCCAATGGTTGAAAACCGCTCCAAAATGCAAGCCAGAACCGGAAGGCCGAGAGGGCCCAGAGTCTTGCCAACTGCTGAGCCTACCAGGACTGAAAGAGTTACTCCCTTAGTATCCGGTCCTATGTCATGGGGAAACAATGCACACCCAAAACCTCCACGGGTCAAGAAGAAGGCCAGGGTACAGCGAACTGGGTCTAAACCTCCTGCGGCTACGACAAAGTTTCCGGACCAGCTGATAGGTCCTTCTCCCATCGTTCCAATCCAAGTGGAGGGAGTCTACACTAAAGCTCTGTTCGACTCGCGGGATCAAGTGACATTGATCTATCGAGACTTCTACGAGAAGCACTTGAAGCACATACCTCTGCAGAAGATAAAGGACCTCGAGATCTGGGGTATCGGAACCGAGAAGCTTCCCTATGATGGATATCTACAGGTGAAGTTAGAAATTGGATCCGAAGTTATCGGACAGTCTGGAGGTTGTGATGCATTGGCCATTGTGTGTCCTCGGCCTTCAGGGGCCAACAGAAGTTCGATGATAGTGGGGACGAATACTGATCTGGTGAGACGTCTTCTGACTCCAATAGTGATGGAGGAAAGTTCTACTAGAGGAGTGCACCCGATGTTACGTCCGGTCTATCAGCGAATGGTCGAGGAACGGAGGGCACCTGCCGAAGTGGGGCGTCTGTGGAGATTGGCCGGAACAGAGAAGGTTCTACAATCAGAAGAAGTGGTGAGTTTCCGGGCTTCATTCAAGTTGAACGGATCACAACCGGGTCCCTATCTGGTGCTGGAAACTGATCCCAGTCATGGGAGTGAAGCCGGAGTAGAAGTAATCCCTGAGATAATCTCCACAAAAGCTTTGAAACGGACACGAGGAAGAGTCTCAGTTAGTGTGTGTAATGTGTCTGATTCTCCAGTGATCCTGAAAGCACGAATGCCCATCGGGCAAGTAGCGTCTGCTACGCCTCTCTCCCCTACCGATGTAGGAGGGGGAGTGAATAAAGAGATTCCTGCTGAAAGGTTCTATCCTAAGGACGCTCCCATCTCACCTGAGTGGAAGAAACGACTTCAGTCTCAGATCCTAAAATGGAGGGACTTAATCTCGAAGGATGAGTTCGACGTGGGTTTAGCCAAGAGCATTGAACATCGCATACGACTACAGGAGGATAAGCCGTTTCGAGAAAGGCCAAGCCGAGTTCCCTGGGAGACTTGGATGATCTACGAGAACAGCTGAATGAATTACAGCGGACTAAGGTGATTCAAGAGTCCAGGAGTCCATACGCCTCTCCAATAGTGATGGTTCGGAAGAAGAATGGTTCTATTCGTCTATGTATAGACTATCGCACGTTAAATCAGAGAACCATTCCGGATCAATATGCCACTCCTCGGATAGAAGATGCCTTACAGTGTTTGTCTGGAGCAAAATGGTTTAGTGTACTAGACCTGCGAAGTGGGAATCATCAGATACCAATGCATCCTGAGGACAAAGAGAAGACTGCATTTATCTGCCCACTGGGGTTCTTTGAGTTCAACAGAATGCCTCAAGGCCTTACGGGAGCTCCCACCACGTTCCAACGGTTAATGAAGAAGACAGTCGGAGACATGAACCTGATCGAAGTGTTGGTGTATCTTGATGATATTATCGTGTTCGGGAAGACTCTGGAAGAACATGAGCAACGGTTGGAGAAGGTTTTGAAGCGGCTCCACGAAGAAGGGTTGAAACTGTCTCTGGAGAAGTGTCAATTTTGCCTACCTTCTGTTACGTACCTGGGACATGTTGTTTCAGCTGAAGGTGTTTCGACGGATCCTCGAAAGTTGGAAGCCGTAGCCTCCTGGCCTAGACCCCGAAATGTTACTGAACTTAGATCTTTCCTGGGGTTCTGCTCGTATTACCGAAGATTCGTAGCAGGATTTGCCAAGATAGCTCAACCCTTGAATAAGCTCCTACAGAAAGAAGATGTGGAAGAAGGCTCCAAGGCCTCTGATCAAGGTTCATCGGCTAAAGGGCAAAGGAAGGCCCGAGAATCTATTCAAGAAGAATGGAGTGATCGATGTGAAGGTGCTTTTATGAAGTTGAAGGAGAGTCTAACTCGAGCTCCCGTCTTGGCTTACGCTGACCCTCATAAGCCATACGAATTACATGTGGATGCCAGCAGAGAAGGCCTAGGGGGAGTCCTTTACCAGGAATATGGTGGATTGTTGCGGCCTGTAGCATATGTGAGCCGAAGTCTTACGCCTTCAGAGAAGAACTATCCTACCCACAAGTTGGAGTTCCTAGCCTTGAAGTGGGTGGTAGTAGACAAACTGAAAGATTATCTGTATGGGGCTGAATTCGTGATCAAGACTGACAACAATCCTCTTACATATGTCCTTACTACTGCAAAGCTGGATGCAACGGGACATCGGTGGTTGGCCGCTCTGTCAGGGTTTCGGTTCAGCCTGAAGTATCGGCCTGGAGTGAATAATCGAGATGCGGATGCTTTGTTGAGAAGGCCCTACACTACGGAATGGACTCAGCTGACTCCAGATGGGGTGCAAGCCTTATGTCAAGAGGCAGAACACCGGGTCAAGGGAGTGGTTGAAGCAGACGCTATAGGAAGTTATGGCTGCCGCTGTTCCAGGGCCGGATTAAGATCTCTATGGGCCTGGAGCTGAATATTTTGGTGGGCTTTTTTCATAATTTAGTGAAATGACAACATATTTTAGGCTATTTAATATTGCATATATAGGTATATCTAAACAGGTAGATACTGTTTGAGTAAATTTCCATTCAGACTTCAATCATCACAGCGTGTAAAGTTATTTTTTCATATTTTATCATCCAAACCTCTGGTTATACATTCTATAGGGAATTCTTGTTAAAAAAAAATTAAATGGGAACCTGTAACTGCATTTTTCTGAGAAAATATACAATTTTAGCCCAAAAATTTGATATTTCCCATGTGCTTTGGATAATGGTGTTTTATGAATAGTACGACTATGAATAAAACACTGTCCTTGCTCCCAACGTGGGAAAGGAAACGGTAATGGCAGTGGTATTGCTAATTTTATACGTGACAAATGGACAATACCATCGCTTTGGAACGAAAAATAAAGTTTTTTGTTTTCTTTTTCTTTTAGATTTTACATTGTCATGTTTGGTATCAATGCAAAGGCCAGACTCTGTCCTGTCTGACACGACACCTCAGTTGACCTTGCGAGGTGTAAAGATTAGTGGCGCAGGGTTCCAAAGCCCCCCCAGTGCACTTCGCTGCATTGTGGCGGTTTAGGTTCTTGATGTAACAATTCGTACTAATGGAGTGTACCGTCACCTCCACGCTTGTTAGTGACATGAAAAATTAGATGGTGAGTTACTGCAGCATCATCGTTCCCTTTATAACTGAAAAATATTGCTGTGTTAGAAATAAAAAATAAAGAAATATTTATTATTTTATTTTTATTGTTACATAAAATCTGGTCATGTTTGGTATCATTGGAAAGGTCATGCTCTGACCTTTCCGGTGATACCTCACATGACCCTGTAGCTGCTACGGAGGTGGATATATAGTGGTCCAAATGCCCATCAATGCAGACAAATTTATCTTTTCTGTGGGCCTATTCTGGGGCATGGGCCTGGAGCTGCTGCTCCATCTGCCCCTATGTTAATCCGGCCCTGGGCTGTTCCAGAGTTCTATTGTAATCCTACACAGCTGAGGGATGAAAGTCTGCCTACCTTTTCAAAGCAGGATCTGAGAACCGATCAGGCTAGAGATCCTTTGATTGCGTTAACAGTGAAGGCCCTAGCCACGAACAAACGAGAAATTCTACTGACAAATTCCCCAGAAGGAGCCGATTAGTATACAAAGAGTGGGAACGGTTGAAGATGTTGGATGGGGTGGTCTACCGAAGGGGCCCCTCAAACAATGCTGAAGAGACCCAGCAGTTGTTCCTTCCCACCAAACACAGAGAGGGTGTGCTGCGGTCATTACACAATGAACATGGGCATTTGGGTGCAGAGAGAACTTTTAAGCTAGTGCGAGACAGATTTTATTGGCCCTGTATGAGATCTGAAGTTGAAAGTTACTGCCATTCGTGTTTGAGGTGCATCCAGAGGAAGACCCTACCCACTCGAACTGCTCCAATGAGCGACCTGCAAAGTCAAGGACCTATGGATCTGGTGTGCATTGATTTTCTGTGCTTAGAGCCGGTTGCTAGTGGGCAGGGAAATATTCTAGTAGTGACTGATCATTTCACGCGTTATGCCCAAGCTTTCTCTACTAAAGACCAACGTGCTCCTACAGTGGCGAAGGTCCTGATGGAAAAGTTTTTTATTCACTATAGCCTACCAAGGAGAATCCACTCGGATCAGGGCAGAGACTTTGAGAGCCGGCTTGTTGGGCAATTGCTGGAACTGCTAGGAATTCAGAAAACCCGAACTACACCATATCACCCTCAATGTGACGCTCAACCGGAAAGGTTTAATCGCACGCTGCTAAATATGTTGGGGACATTGTCAAGCAGAGATGCAGGGTTGGAGTCGTCACATCGCAAACTATGTGGATAGACTTCGGAAGAATTTGGCCTTTGCGTTTGAACAGGCCCGTTTGATTTCAGGAAGCAGAGAGCAGATTAACAAACAAAACTATGACTTGAGAGTTCGCATACAAGATCTACAGCCGGGTGATAGAATGTTGCTTAAGAACTTGGGTGTTTCTGCAAGACATACAACTGGCGGATAGATGGAGTTCTCAAGTCTACACTGTCTGCAAGCAACTGCCGGGTCTTCCAGTTTACCAAATCCGACCTGATGAAAAAGCTGGGCCTCTAAAAAACTGGCACCGAAACCATTTGTCGCCTCTGAGAGAAGCTTTAAGAGTACCAGTTGGAGACAAACTTTCTTTGCCAAAACCGCCTGTTCCATGTTTGATTCCGGTTACTCGGTCTCAACAGACCCGGGTTGTTGAAGATAGTGAAGGAGACAGTGAGGAAGGAAGTTTTTGTCTGGACTGGGTGCGCTTGCCTGAGCCTGAAGAGGTCATCCCAGTTTCTGAACGGTGGGAAAGTAACCTGAGACCTGAGGCTCCTGAGTTCCAATTCGAAGTTTCTGAGAGTTTGGAGGTTCCTGTAGTTCTGGAAGAGGTGTCCATAGATTACAGTTCTATGCCTTCACTGGAAAGGTCATATTTTGATGAGGTGTCTGCTCCAGTTGTGAAAGAGAGAATTGAGCCCGTACCTGTGGCACATCCACCGGAAGAGGAGACGATTGAGCCAGAGTCAAAACGCTCTATCTGACCCCTCAGAGACTCACTTACGACTCACCAGGACATAGCACTGAAGAGGCTGTCACCACAGTGCGAAGGCTGCCCGAAGTGTCTGCTATGTTAGCTGAGGTAGTCAGGAGCATGAGTCAACTTGAGGACGTATATCTGATCCATTCTATGTTTGCTGCTGAGCCTGTATATATTGCCTAATGTAAATGTTGAAATGTCATATAAATGTTACACCTCCTTGGAGAGACCCAAGAGTTCTAGGAGGGGGAGAGTGTAGCGCTGTTTAAAACTGTATTGCTGTATTACTGGGTTCTAGCCACCAGAGGGAGACAAAAGCCATATGGACAATGCGGGACTTAAATGAACTACAATATCCATCAGGCTTTGCGGCGGAGACAGGAAGTGGGTGGGACAGGGAGGAAGGACGTAAGCAGCCTCGTGCGGAGGAGCGCCAGAGTGAGCGGAGTGACGAAAGAGAGAGGACGCAAGTGAGACTGCTCGGGATCGAGACCAGGCCGGAGTGCAGATGCTACCTGTTGGGCGCTGGAGATCGGGACAGTCACTTGCGGAGGCATACCCGTCATCACTGGGAGGTGTACACAAGAACTTCCGTTCCAGTTGGACCCCCTGTAAGGAGACCGCGACGACCCATAGGGAGTGCAGGCGGTAGGCCGTGGTTCTTGACTCGGAGATCGGACGGGCCAGAGAGCGGATCCGGTGGCACAGAGTTCCGGAGGACCAGCGGAGAGACATCCTCGACCAGACAGAGGGACAAACTATATAACGGATGGGTGAGAGGCCTTGCAGGCCGAAAGTCCAAGTAAAATCCAGCACGCTGCATTATTGTTTCAATTCTACAGGGCCCCAAAATGACTAGTCGAAGAGTTGCTTATCCCATTCACTGGCCAGTTGAATACAGTACCCGGGTACCCGAATCAATACACGTACACCTTTTTGAGACCTTACACTCACAGGACTTACACTCCAGAACTGAGGGGGTTAATTCTTTCCTTTTTCCCGCAGCATGTTTTCCCGCCGCGTGTTTTCCCGCATTACGAAAATCCTGTCGTTCCTATACCGAAATTGTATTATATGTGTCACTTTATCGGGATCAGTAAAGTATATAATTTATAAAATCCACAACAGTGCTGGTGTATATTTATTCCCTAGTGCGGAGAGACTAACCTGAGGATTATTCAGCGGCTCCTCCGGGAGTGAGCGCTACACATATATTATAAGACAAAACCTGACACTAAATAGGTATGGTCCTATGCCAAACCAGGGGGCATAGGACCATAGTGGGATATCACTGATTATGCACCTACAGAGGACTAGTTTCTGACCCTAGAAAATGTTGATTTCTAGTCTTTCCCTGCTGATAATCAGCTAATAAGACATTCAGCTAATGGGCCATATAGAGATCTTATCCTTACAGGATGCAGCAGTAAATAAATATCCAAAAAGGTTTCAGATTGGCAATGTCTGCCACCCTGTCAGCATGCACATGAATGCCAAAATGGTTGCCAGTAACATCATTAAAAATAGAGTGGTACTCAATTAACCTGCTATGCTTAAGCATGCAATATTGGCAATATTAGAACCGTGCTCATATTAAACCATGCTCATTAAAATATTTGACCAGTAGTGGAAGACAACGCTGCAGAGGAGACCAAAATTATACATTTTATAGGAGATGTACTGGACACAGCTTATGTCAGGAAAACGGTGGACACGAGTTCACTGTGTGATGTCTTGCCAGATGGTTACTTGATCAAGGTATAATAGTTGGGGTCTAGTGTGGTTATTCTGGAACGTCAAACCCACCTCACATAGAACATCTGTGCTTTTAGATGAGTTTCCAATGCTAACCAAAACTTGTTTCTTGAAGGTTGTTTAAATGTCACCAAGCTTGACCAGTTGCAATACCAAGCAATGATCGGGTCAGTATTTTCTATAAATTGCACTAGTTCGTACATCATTACAGTGTTAAGTCAACAGTACAGACTGGTACAGTGCTGTAATAATTTTGTATAGATGTGGTCCCCAACCCTGGTCCTCAAGTCCCCCTAACCGGCCAGGTTTGCCAGATATCTGAGTACAGCACAGGGGATATGATTTGCTGATCAGTGATTGCAGAATTCAGTCTGTATTTCCCCAAGGGAATCCTTAAAACCTGGCCTGTTAGTGGATGCTGAGGATCAGGGTTGTGAAACATGGGAGTTGTACTTTCCCGTTTACAAGAGATGAGTTCCTAAAGTTACCGCAAGGTGTGTATCTTCTTTATGTGAATTTGAGTAACGTCATTTGGTTGCTGGTGAAAATATTAACGCAGCCATTTGCTAAGCATGTCATACTTTACTATCCATACTAAAAGGCAAGCCTTTTAGTGTCAAGCCCAGGCACATTAAAGTCAGCTGTATCTTAAGCATGATTTATTTATAGGGCATTATTGCATTTTACATATTTACAGAGCTGATTTTTTTATCCAGAATATCTTTTGATTTCCTTCAGTATACCTCCACATAACAAAATTGTATATGCGGCAATCTGTCTTCTTGACGTTTTTTTTTTTTTTGTTCTTGGCCCACAATAATATAGAAAAATTGTAATACAAAATATATCAAAATTTGATTTGGCAGAATCCCCAGAATGTTAATATAGCAATTACGGCTAGATTTAGAACTGACCACAGCCATTGCCTAGAGCCTGGGCTCCATTGGGACAGAAAGGCTTTGTGAGCCGGATCTAAGTATATAAGAAAATAATATCATTATATCCAGGATAGTTTGCAGCTATTTCTCAATGTATAATGCTGGCAACATTATGTAGCCCAGAGGGAACAATGCATATATGAACCGGAAAGCATAAACACCCTTTTGGGACCTGCAGATCTAATAAAACATGTATTTCTTTGCACTGTATATGGCATCAGCAAAATCAAAATGAAAAATGATTGTGCTGTGTTTGGCAGGCTTAATAATGGTACCATTACCTACTGGTCTACATACATAGAGAAGGAGCAATTTGGGGGCAAGAGAGCGATGTGTTAAGCAATTATCATGGATACAAAATTTCATTTTGATTCTTATTGCTCCACATATAGCCGCTTTAATTGGAAATTAGATATGCCATTACCAGATCGCACAGGGTCCAGTCCACGGTATCAATCTGGAGACCGGCCATGAAAAATATAATGTACAATATAAAAACATGCGTTCAGGAACATATTTTGCAGCATGGGATGAGGTTGTTTCTTTTTTTTAATTATGAAAATAAAGTCTACAAAGGGCTTGTCAAACTCTGCCCCCCCCAGATGTTTCTGAACTACAACTCCCATGATTCCCTGGCCATCTATTGCATTGAAAGAATTCTGGGATTTGTAGGCCCCAACATCTGGGGAGGGGGGGCGCGAGTTTGGCAGGCCTGAGGCGTGTTCAGTTCCGCAGCAGCTGCTGAATTGCTCCATTGCAGCAGCTCTGTTTGCTGCAGCAGTCTCACTGAACGCTTTGGCTGTGAATATTGAAGCAAAAGGGTGGAGGATTGCTTAACCCTTTCGCTGCTGAGGCATTTCCCGCCTCTGTGCTGAGCTCATTTTTACAGATTTTGCTCATCATGTTCAAACGCGTTTTGAAGGCTTATTTTAGTATATGACCGAGACATATTATATATCGTTCTTTCCGTCAGACTCGGCAGATTCATAATATGTCATTATTATATGTATACGTCATGTCCTGTCTGTATATTATAACAAAAAATGCAATAAAATATGAATTTTCAATAATTTACAACGTGTAAAGTGTTTTTTTTTCACATTTTAACATGCGAGCAATTGCGGTTATATTTTGTATGGGGTGCGCTTGTTAAAAAAATTAGAGATGGGGTCTCGTTACATTTTTTTTGGGGAAAATTACGCGATTTTTAACAAACGCACCGCATACAAAAATCGGTAGTGCAGCATCATTGTTCACATTATAATTGAAATGGGAACAATATTGCTGCATTAACAAACCAGAAAAAATAAAAAAAACTTGTTGATTTTTTTTTAAATATTTTTTTATTTTTAATTTTTTTTAAAAAACTTTTTTCATAGTCAAGTTTGGTATTGTTGGAACGGACATGCTCTGGCCGATCCAACAATACCAAACATTAACACCTAACTGCCACGGATCGGGAGATAGGGGGTTCATTGGAACCCCCTATCTCCACCATTGGTGGCAGTTAGGGGTTAACTCCAGGACTGGCGTCATCGTGCTATGCACGATGACGCCAGTCCTCAGGGGGCATTCCCGGAAGCTTGGCCGATATCCAAGATGTCGGCCAGCTCCGGGAAAGGATCACGAACCGGCGCTTTTCGGCACCGATTCGTGATCCAGCCCCCATGGGGTTAATTCCAGGTACCGTTAGGAAGGGCAGGCTGTGCCCTTCCAAACGGTGCCTGCATTAACCCCCGCAACGCCGGCGATCGGGAGGGAGAGAGGTCCGAAGGACCCCCCCTCCCTTTCAGGCGCCTCCTCCGCACATGCGGGGGGGGGCCTGAATTAGGTGTCATCGCGCCGCCGCGATGACACCTAATTAGGCCGGCGGCCGTTCCGGGTGCTGGGCTGACATCGAGGATGTCAGCCCGCACCGGGGGGCCCAGCGATCGGCCGGAACCCAGCCGAACGCTGGCCCCAAAGGGAGGACGAGCTCAGCGCGTCCACCGCAAGGAACGTTACCTGCGGGTGGACGCGCTGAGCGCGTCCTCCGCAGCGAAGGGGTTAATGAAAGGTGCTATTTCTGCAATATCTACTTTTGTGCATTTTGTTACCACCCTAGTGTTACTTTTTACCACGTTCCAATAAATATTTGGTGTTTTGTTCCACCAAAAGTCAAACTGAACATTTCCTTATTGGATTATTTGCTCCATGGAGGCGGCCATCTTTTCTAGGTCACACTCAGGTACTCTGCAGCACCTTTCGACTTGGGTGCAAGTGCTAAGTTAGCAGTGCACTGGTCTATACATTTAATTTAAGTGGCTAATATGTCACAGTGTGAATAATTACATCAATTTTACTGTTGAACAATAACTTGATTTTCAAGGTCCGCTTTCTGGGGGTGATTTACAAGCAGTTTGGGGCAAAAACTTAAGAACTGTCCAGTCTGCTAGAGGTAATTCATTAAAGTAGAGGTGGAGTTACTTTGGGCAAATTTTGGGGGAACTACAGAGAGTCAACCATGGTTAAACTACAGAGAATTTACTATCTAGGAATTGCCACCATAGTTCTTCATAGTTTTGAATGTTTTTCCCTCTGTAATTCTTTTCAAAGTTTTTCGGGGTAGATTTCACCAATGTTTCAGTTGAAGTTGTCAAAGAGTGTTTTTACTGTTTCTTTGATTTACTTAGGGGTCAAGTTGAGGAGGAACACGTGGGAATGCAGTTCCACCACTGTTTTTGCAGAGGGAACTGAGTTCCCATTTGTCCCACACATTATAAAGCTTGTATTCAGGCGTCCGATCATATCTTTCACGGTTTAGTCACAACTAATACATGATTTATCATATATTTTTGCTAAAATCCACATATATGCATAACTATATCAGATTTGACTTTGTGTTTGTGTTAGAAACATAGAAACATAGAAAGATGTCGGCAGATAAGAACCTTTCGGCCCATCTAGTCTGCCCAATTACATGGATACTTTACTTGGATTTATCTTTTGTTTAGGATAGCCTTATGCCTATCCCATGCCTGCTTAAATTCAATTACTGTTTTGGCCTCTACCACTTCAACTGGAGACTGTTCCATGTATCCACCACCCTCTCAGTAAAATAAGCTTCCTGATGTTACTTTTAAACCTTTGCCCCTCTAATCTAAGACTATGTCCTCTTGTTTTGCTACTTTGTTCCTTTTAAATATACTCCCTTCCTCTACCTTGTGGATTCCCTTTACGTATTTAAATGTTTCTATCATATCTCCTCTGTCTGTGTTAAGTACAGGATGATAAGTGCTAATTAGGCGAGGAAATATTGGTGAATTCACACCAGTAGCGGAACTACCAGGGTCGCAGCGGTCGCACTTGCGACCGGGCCCTGGCAGTCCGCCACTTTAGGGGGGCCCAGCGGCTCAGGCAGGCATTTGTCCCCGCAGCCATGTCAGTGCGCCTGCCCTGCTTCCCACATTCTACTGGAGCAGGCGCACGTTGCATTGGCGCCTCCCCCTGTCACGTGAAGGGGCGGCACCAATGTAACGTGCGCCTGCTCCAGTTGACTGTGGGAAGCAGGGCAGGCCAGGAACGCTGTAGCAGTGTCTGCGGCGCCTGTTTCCTGGCTTCCGGCACACTCCAGCCAGCTGCCATCCATGAGGCTCTCTCTCTGAGCAGGAGGACCCAGCGCCATTCCCACTGACCCCTCTCTCCCTGGAGGAAGAACCATGGGCGATAGGAGCCCCGAGTGCGGCCAGCAGCAAAGCCCCAGAGCTGAGGCCATCTGTCAGCCCTCTGGACTCCCTCCATTCCCTGCGATCCTCGCTCCCCTGGCCAGGTGAACAGCCTCTGAACAGGAACCAATGGATGGGAACATATTTCCGTGAAACCAATAGGTGAGAGCATTTCCTGTGGAATCAATGGGTGAGAGTGATAGGTGAGATTAGATTTCATGTGGAAACAACAGCTGGGAACATATTTCTTGTGGAACCAAACATTTACAAACTGTTGCAGGGGGACACCTTTCTGGATGGACCTTTCTCTATTTGACGTGTCATGGAGTGCTACAGTCTGCATTTGCAAAGGAGCTCTTTATTTCAGCTTTATATGAAAGTTAGGAGAATCCTCCAGGCCTCCCTGTAGTAATAAGAGGCCGATGAAGTAAGTCACCTCTTTATTCCTTCCATTACGTTAGGGGTTAATGGTGTTATAAACAGCCTCCCATTAACATAATATCCTCATGGAGGTATTGTTTTTACAGCAGTTATTTCATTTTGTTTATATTCCACTAGTATAAAGCTCTGTAATTCAATGTATAAAGCTTTATTTGCATTGACGTCATGCTGTGCCGACTCACCTGTAAAGTCTATACCAGTGAGCTGCACGTTGTATTCATTTTATTTTTATTGATAGTCTTCTTGGCACGGCGAGCCGGATGGGGAGTGTAAAGGTCAGACCTTCAATAAATGGCCCGTTATCAGAGAATGCTTGGGGAGGTACTGGCAGCTACATTATCCTTATTAAATCAGCTAGTCCCTTTTAATTTAGGTCATCATGGTTATTGGCCCTGGCTTTTCTAACTAATGGAGCCTTAAATGCCCCATGTTTTATCACTCTTGCTCCTGGGGCATGGGTAAGGCTGAGTATGCCAGGCTCGGCCAGTGTGCCATACCCATGCAGGCATACAAGCCAGGCTCTCTGATAAGCCTGGGTCAGGGTTTTGCTGTGGATTCTGTACCTGCTCATACACCCCAGTGCTTCCTGTGAGTTTTATTGCTGTGGAGCTCTGTGATACAGTAATGTGCAGTGTGTATGAGCATATCACAGAGCTCCACAGAAATAAAACTCACAGTAATATGCAGTGTGTATGAGCGTATCACAGAGCTCCACAGCAATAAAACTCCCTGTAATGTGCGGTGTGTATGAGCGTATCACAAGCTCCACAGCAATAAAACTCACAGTAATGTGCAGTGTGTATGAGTGTGAGTTTTATTGCTGTGGAGCTTGTGATACACTCATACACACCGCACATTACAGGTAGTTTTATTGCTGTGGAGCTCTGTGATACGCTCATACACACTGCATATTACTGTGAGTTTTATTTCTGTGGAGCTCTGTGATATGCTCATACACACTGCACATTACTGTGAGATTTATTGCTTTGGAACTCTGTAATGTGCAGTGTGTTAGGATTACCGGAGGGGCTTTCAATATGGTGGTGACCTAAGGAAAAAAATGTAAATTTTTTTTGAGGGGGGCCCTTCATGGATTCTCGCACCGGGGCCCTCAGGTTTGTAGTTACGCCACTGATTCACACACTTCTTTTTTTAGGACTTGACCCCTGGTTTCATTGTAGTTTTTATAAGGGTACAATGGAGATGTCCACATTAAAATCTGTAATGTATATTGCCCTGGGTTGCAAACATCTATGAGACAACACTAAAGCGGTTACACATAAAGCTCTGAAATTTGCTTTGCACTGATTCCATTTAGCCGACCCTGCGGTGAATTCACTATTCGCTGCAGGGTCACCAAAGTGCACCAAATATGGAGTCGCCGAAGACCGCCAAACTGTCTTCCGAAGACTGCTGAACTGGCCGCGGAAGAAGTCGTAGTGACCGCCGAATTGAAGGGAAAAAAAACTTAACTCTAATTCTTCTAATAGGTGTTTAAAGCAATAAAAATGCATTAAATGTGTCTAATATAAAAGTCCTTTAAAAAATAATAATAAATTGTCTGTTACAAATTAAAAGAAAAACCCCCTTTTAACAAAATTGTGAATCAAAAATTTCAGCTAAAAAACTAAAAAGGTGTTCTAAAAGAATAAATAAATAAAAAGAAGGTTTGCTGAAAATGAAAAGTATAAATGGCTGAATAAAAAAATGTGAACGATAATATTTTACAGTTTATCCTATGGGATTGGCCTGTTTCTACCTGTCATACTGAAACACCAAGAATCAGGCCTTTTCACTGGCATTTCGGTGCAGTTCGGCATTCTCTGAATAGATTAACCATTACTTATCTATGGGACAATTTAGTGCCGTCGAAGACCGCCAAACTGCACCGTATTTTGCCGTCAATTCGCCTGTATTTGCTGAATTGACAATTTAGTCAATAGGCGAACTGCCATGAAATTGCACCGTACGGTTTTTCCTCAGTCTTTGAGATACTATGTGAAACTATATTTGATAAATTAATTCATTTTAAGATCATGTGACACTGTGGGCTCAATTTATTTCTATTAGCAGATTTTTTGAAGATTTTTTTTATATATATATATATATATATATATCATCGAGGTTCAACTGATTTTTTTTTTCGAAATATTTATTGACTTATTCAGTTGAAAAAATTCAGCCACAGCCAAATTCCAATAATCATAAATCCCCTTTACTAAGAGGTTGCTGTTTCCATCCTCTGGCTGTGCAAACCAGAAACATAAAAATCTGTCGTATTATTGTCCATATTTAATCTTGTCATCTGCAAGAAATTAGATATAACCCGAGCAAACTAATGAACGCCATAAAAAATGTGATATAAAATGATTTCTTTCCTCCGAAAAGGTATTTCCAAATAAATCATAGCCATGGATTGTGCTGCCTGTTATACATAGAAAATTATATAAATCACATGATTCTGCAGAAATATTGCAGACAGACCATGAGGGCACATGGACAAAATCCTTAATATTGGAGGAATACCCACATGCCTGTGCGCTCTGGTAGAAAAGTGATCCCTGAAAACAGACACATCTAATCAGCACATCATAGACAAATGCTAGAAAAATACAAATGTAACCAGAGCAGCGTAGAAACATTCTGAAACCAGACACATGTAACCAGTACATCCATGGCAAGGCTGGATTTATAACTAGGCAGAGTAGGCACGTGCCTACAGGTGCCTGCCACAAGGGGGCGCCTTGCTCTTTTAAAAAAAAATGTGTTTTTGTTTTAAACAATAATTTAGACCCCTGTATCTCTGGAGTCGTAAGGGCTAGAAGGACATATGCGGTATCATTGGAATGTCCAGATTGTGGCCTTTCCAGTGATACCAAATATAACCAGATTAGAGTTATGTAAAATTATGTAAAAATAATATAACAAAAAATCTTATTTTTCTCTTTATTTCCTAACGCAGCACTATTATTCAGTTTACAATTATAAAGTGAACAGTGATGCTGCGCTAACTCACCTTCTCATTTCCCACACTGCCAGAAAGTTTGGAGCTGATGATGCAACACATTGTTTCATCGACAGAACGTGGCACTGCAGTGAGGTGAGACAGGGGGACTTTGGAACCTGCATCTCTGAATTGTACAGCGGCTCAAAGTTAAGTGAGGTGTCATTGGAAAGGTCAGAGTCTGGTCTTTACAATGATACCAAACATGACCATGTAATATGTAAAAATAAAAAATTGAAAAAGCAAATCTAAAATGAATTTTTTTCTCTGTTCTGCGGCAGAGGCAATATTTGCTTTTACATATAAAACAAACAATGCCACTGCACTAACTCAACTAAGGCAACAGATTCTATTGATTTGAGCGCAGAGATTTTAAAATAAATTCTAATTTTTTTTAGTTTGCCCCAAAACGAAAATTTAAAAAGTAATTTTAGCATGTTTAATTTTTTTGTTTGGAGAGGGGTAGGGGCACTCCACATTTCTGTTCCTACAGGCTCCTGAGATGCAAATCCGGCCCTGGCGAAGGGTGTGATGCACCCGGTCCCAAGCTCAAGTTGGCGCCACTGGGAAGCAGTCTGTATTGGAGAGTTGCGGGATTTCCCTCCCCAGCGCTGGAAACTCTCCCCTCGCGTCCTGTCTCTTTCTTCAGCCACAGCGGGGTGACATCCTGGATGTCAGCTCTCGCTGTGGGGCAGCCCCCCCCCTGCAGCCTCAGGAGTCATCACAAGTGGGAGCGATTACATCACAGACAGGGTTTCCTCTGGCAGGAAGTGGAATTTCATTACATAAGATTCAGCGGTCATTTAGACCCCTGTATATTCGGTCTCGTACGTCATAACAGGTCAGTTGAGGTATCATTGGAAAGGCAATATGGCCTGCTTATTACGGAGGCCTCTTACATGTATTATATTACAGTATAGTGGTGTATAGTAGGTGACAAAAACCACCGAGGTTAGCCTAGCCAGAGTGAGTTATGGTTTGGATGTATGTCTTATTCTTATTTACATACTGCACTCTTGCTTTGCGGTTATTGACCCAATTATTGGAATATTAGAAGCAATCTATTTTTCATTCTGATGTGATTTAACTAATCTGCGCCATCTATTTCCTGGCCATTTCAATGTCAATTTCGTATAGTTTTCATACCTATATGTCAGGTGCATTGTGTGCGGGGAGCTGGTTTGAGAACGGTTTGCGGCAATTACAGACAGGAGGCCAAGCAGATTACAGGGCACACGGTAAAGTTTAATAAAACACAACACAGGGAAAATACAGAAACAAAACTGAATGCAGGGAGGAGACTAGAAGGTAGCTAAACACGGGGACGAGACAGGAAAGGAGCTGACAAGGAAGGGAGCTAGGTACAAGGGCGAGACAGGAACGGAGCTAGGCACAAGTGCGAGTCAAGAAAGAACATGACACTGGAGAGAACAGATAACGAGACTAGAAGAAAACTGGATGAACTAAACATAGGTTAGAGACAGATTTTTAAAAACCGAACGAGCCAAAACGAAACGAAAAAAATCGGTGCACATCCCTATTTGTCACAATAAAATTCATATTTTATATATATATATATATATTTATTATGGTATTTAGTATACGTTGTGGTTATTCTAATGGTCGGGTCTCTTTCTAAGTTTGATTTCAGCTCTGTTAAAACATTTACAGAACGAGTTCTTGCATGCTGCTATAAAACCCACAGCAATGATGAGCTTTGCATCACTAACCACTTCTTGGCTGGAGACGACTCTGTATTTCCTAACACTCCGATATATTATAACAGGTTATTTTAAACCGGCGAAGTATAAAAAAAAAAAAATCCCACTTCTGAATAAAAATGTCATGTTTGAGCTTGATTAAATGTGTAGGATTTCACAGTGAGCTCAGATGAATCTTCTACCAACAGTGAATTTCATCGCACCTCCGTGCATCCAATTTACACATACTGGGCGCGAAGCTGCCGTCTGATGGGCGCACAATAGAGGCATATTTCTCAAATTGAAAGTTTGGAATTATGACTGGATATCTCAGTAAAATATCAAATGAGGATAACAACATGTTTTTGTTTCTTATTTAAAAATAAACTGCTTTATTTACGAGCCTGTTTAATTCTAAAAAAACTGCATTCTAATACAAGGGTAAAGTGCTCACATCTCCTGTGCTATAAAATATTATAGGGGTTATTCAGAGAGCACTGAAATGTTCTCTCTTTCGTTGCACATCGGCGGGTTAATTTCGCTGACCCTGCGGTGAATTCAGCATTCACCGCAGGGTCCCTGAAGTGCGGCGAATCAACCTGCCAAGCGCATCGAAAAACCGCCGCAAAGCCAGTGAACAAATCAAAAAAAACACTGAATCAATCCAAAAACCTGCCAAATGCATCGGATGATGCACTGAACAGACCACCGAATCGATCCGAAAAAAAGCCAGCGACGTGCCGAACCGATCGCCGACCAGCCACTGGAAAAAGCTGACAAGCCGCCAAACAGGGGTAAAAAAAAAAAAATGCAACTTTTCAAACGCGTTTAAAAAAAACTAATGCATGAAAATGCCTGGAAATAATATATAAGGTCCTATGATTAACAATAAAAAAGTCTGTTACAGCAACAACAACAAAAAACGTTATGTAAAATAAATCGGAATTAAAAATGTCATCAAAAAAAATCCCACAAAATGACTAAAAATAAATAAAGAGACTTTGCTGCAAATGAAAAGAACAAACGGTTGAATAAACATTTAAGATAAAAAGGGAATTTTTGAACATTGAAACCTACAGGATTCGCCTGTTTAAACCTGTTGAATGAAACCACTGAAAATCAGGGCATTTCACTGACATTTTGGTGCTGTTCGGTGTTCTCTGATTAGATTAATCATTGCTTCTCTATGGGGACTCTCACTGCCACCGAATTGCACTATATTTCGCTGGCAATTCACTAATATTTAGCGAACTGCCTGCATTTTGAGTAGCCGAATGGCCACAAAATTGCACCTTACAGCGAAATTCACCGTCCGGTGCAATTTCGTGGCCAATTCAGTGCTCTCTGAATAACCCTTATACAAATATAATTCTACAACCAAACATCATTGTGATTTGCTTTAAAGCTTGAAAAGGTACACAAATAATAATATATTTTAAAGCATTTTTAATAATAGGGCAGCTGTTATTTTTCTTTCTTTTACAGCAGAGTTCTTGGCTTCCCTCTATCCCTCTGTTAGCTGATCTCAGTCATTTTCCTCCGCGCAACCTCTGATCTGGGAAAATTACAGAGCAAAGAGCAGACGTTCAGCAAGAGATTATAAAGGATACGCCCCCACCCACCCCCACACAAAGAAATCAGCCAGAGCTGGTAAAATCCTTAACCCCTTCACTACCATGGTTCAAGTACTCCTGACTTTCAAAAGCTTCATTCAGCAGAACCCAACATCGCGTAATCACAAACTGGTCAGGCTCTCCGGAGAAATGCAAAGAGAACCAGGCGGAATGGGGTTTAGCGGTTTACTACAAATGAAATTCGCTTGCATGTGGGCTCTGGAATGTGCCCCCAAATTTTCAGCACCTTGGACATGTCAACCATGGTGCTAAAGCTGTTTGACCAGCTTGGTGTTCTGTTTTTCCTTCAAGGAATCATGGATTACCAGCGCATTATTACAAATGTAGTAGTGCTTTTTGGCCAGCAGGGGGAGCCCTCTGTCTGTCAAATATGCTGATTGTATCTAAAATGTATTTTATGAAGGGTACCCACATTTCTAGACTATCTGCAATGGACAGTTCTTCTTCTTAAGTCCACCGGGTTCTTGCAGTAAGTTTACAGAAAAAAACTTCCTAGTGAAGGGGTTAATTTACAGACTGAATTTATTAAGGCTTACATTAGAAACCGCCATAATGACTCTTTTATAGCAGCAATTCCATGAATCCCATCTCAGAGCTGACAAACATTAATAGGTTTTTTGTTATTCTTTTCAGAAATTGTACATTTTTAGGACAAAATAGGTCAGGGTAAACGAATATTAAAGTTAGGAAATAATTCAAAGTTAGGTATTTTTGCAAAACAAAATGTTCAATTCCATTACAATTCTTCAGTGTAAGGATTGTTTCAGTAATGCAGGGGAAGCAGAGAGTCCTAAATGACCCTTTAAAGTTGTATCTGTTTTCTTTTCCCAATATTCTTTTATGTCAAGAACAATATTAATAGAATTTCACTAGTGGATGAGCTTGCATGGAGAGCGGACTTGTGTACAGTCACGAAGCCATAAAATTGTGTTTACCATGCTCTTTTTATGAATGCACTGGAAAGTAAACTCAATACCGTTTGATCACACAATATATGGCCCAATAGTAGCCCGAGCGGAAGGCTGTAAGAAAACAAATTACATGTGCTTTATGAACTGTAGAGAACGAGCTGTTATTACCAGGCTTAAAATTCCCAGGAATGATTTATTTTCACTTAAAGCCACAAGCTGTATTGGAAATTAAAAAAAAAAGAAATATTAAAAGGAATCCATGGATCACCGAAAGGGGCTGTGTAAGTTAAAAAAAAATAATGAAAAAGAAAAAAATGGCTAGAAGGTACATTAAAAAAAATCACGTGTTCATCATAGATTGTTATTGATTATAGATCGAAAAACTTTTAAACCACATTGGTTGATTTGTAAACTCTAAGGGCCCTATTACACTCTTCGCGCAAAAATGTGCGCGTGCGCATTAACGCGAGGGGCAAAGCCCTTTGCGCTGAACGTCGTATTACGACGTTCGCGCATATGATGCGCGTTAACGTCTAACGCGAGTGACCCTGCGCGAACCCGGCGCGAACGCAGGTTCGTGCGCGCATCCCATACTTAACAGTGTGAGCGCAAATGCGTTCGTGCGCTGGTACCCGGATGGTATTACAATCGATGCGCAACTTTTTACGAACGACGTTTGCGCGCATAATTTTATCATCTTTTAAAAGCTGGTGGTAACTGCAAATCCGAACATCTTGGCCGAAACGAAATACACCAGCACGAAAAAAAAATGCAGCACGGTATAGTTACACATTCTACACATACCCAAACAATAAAATTGAGTGGTTGTGCGTGTTTTTATTATTGCTGCAGCATATATACTCAGATTGATTTTGACAGGGGCAAAAACTGAACGGGAGACAATTGTGGTTCTTAATTCTGACTGGATGAATCGGTGGAAAAACAGTCCGCCCACCGATTTCTGCGCGCAACGTTAATGCGCGCGCGTTTTTGCACGTCTTTTTTTACACACAATATTTTTTGACGGATAAAAAAATGCGCTCGGATCGTAATACCAGCGTTAATTTACGCGTGTAAATGTTTAGCGCTGCGCGCAAAAAAGAAATGTGCTGTGCGTACGAATTTGCGCCGAGAATGTAATAGAGCCCTAAAAATCGCCACTCTTTGTACGGCTTCTAACCTCTAAACTGCTATGCATAAAATAATTATACAAAAAATGTCCATTTTAGTATTTTATTTTATGTATTTATTTATTTATTATTTTATTATTGTTATTTTAGACATGTGCACAACGGTATTTTTATTTCGGATCGTTTCGGATCTTTTCGGGCAGTGGGGTTTCGGATCATTTCGTATCGATTTCTCTTTCATTTCGGATCATTTCGGATCGTTAGCGCTTTTTTCTTTTGGACAGATTCGAAATTTCGGATTGATTTGTTTCCATTTTATATCATTTTATAATGATTAAAAACAAAAAGTGAGTGTTAAAAAAAAATAAGAAAAAAGATACAGGGGACCCTGTGAGATATTCCCATTAACTCTTTGCTTGGGACATACTCTGTGCCCTGAGAGATGCCCAATGCCCATTAACCCATTGCATTATCTTGAATACCAGCTGGGTGGAGTAGAGGTAACATCACTGCTCTGCATGGAGAGAGCCTGTGGAGTCATGGGTTCGATCCCAGCGAGCAACCTCTCCAGTAAGTGTCCTTGGGCAAGACTCGTAACGGTACATACTCGCCACCCAGGACATACTTGAAAACGAGCGAAATCTCAATGTATCCTTCCTCGTAAAATCCTTTCTCAAAAAAAAAAAAAATTGCATTGTCTTTTTTTAAATTTCTGATGATTTCGATTCGTTCTTTCTGACCAATTCGACAATTTCAGACAGCCGAGTATTGCTTTCAGAAATGCTTCAGAAAACTAAAAATGGTGGATTTTCGGACAAATTCAAATTCGGACGAAACAAAATGCACATGTCTATTATACGGTATTTTGGAACAGATTAGTCACTATCGATTGATATGGGTTATAATAGGTTGAAAGACACATCCAAGCAGGCCTATGCTTACAGTTACTGTCCGTAAAATAAAATTACAAATGGCATTCACAAATTGGGGCAGGTGACAGAGGCTGCTGCAGATCAGGAGTGGCAAACCCCCATAATATCCCCAAAATCAGGCACTCAAGGAGTCTTTATAAAGCTATTTATAGCCCAGCAGCAGGCAGAACTAGCAAGTTATGCCAATCAGTTGGAAGCATGGGAACAGATTCCCATGCCTCCAGGGGTCAAGTCCAAGGGGAACGCGTGGGATGCAGTTCCTCCACTATTATTGCAGAGGGAACTGAGTTCCCATTGGCCCCACACACTATAAAGCTTATATTTAGGAGTCCAAATCATATATTTCCCTGCTAAATCCTATATTTATAGTGAATTATCATAAATTTTAGGTGAATTTTAGTGAAGAGGCACGGTTTCGCATTTTAAGCTTGTCCCACTTGTCTTCATGGTGCCTCGTTATTCTGCTCTGTTACAGAAAAAACGCTTTTAAAAAAAAAACAGGAAAAAAAATTGAGGGCAAAAATCCTGAAAAATGCCTAAAAGATCTTAAAGAAATTAATAAGGATTGCCGCTGGCTGCATATTACACAGAACAAGACCACAAGATACAGAGAACAGAACAAAAGGAAGGGCAGGAGTTAAAGGAGAAAATAATAACAGACCGGTGTTCTGACCAGAGAGTGAACTTGCCAAACGAGTGAACCCAAGTCACCGGAAGTGACGCGTATCAGCTGTTGGCCAGATCCACAGTGGAAAAATCATCGAACCGCCACACTGGGCATGCCCGCTGATGACACCACATGCCCCAAAACATACGTCAGTGTGTTTTGAGTCACTGGGGAAAATTCAGTGAACCGTCAGGAGCACGCATGCGCACTGACGTCCCTACATGGCTGTAAACACACCCCGGTCTGTTTACAGGTCAGGTGGAAAACCCCTGAATCGTTATGTATGCACATGGCCGCGTACATTAACCCCCTGCACGACCGCACTGTCTTGCACTACAAAACATATGTTCTGCCAGACGGTGCAAAATGTGTAACTGTGTTAATGCAAGTCGGTGTGGTAGTACAGGAGTTATTTTACGCGGCCAAGTGCGTGCATAACGCTTCGGTGGTTTACCACCGGGCCTTTAAACACACCGTGGTGTGTTTAAAGCCATGTGGTGACATCAGAGTGCAGGCGCGCTCCTGACGGTTCACTGAATTTTCCCCACTGCCTCAAAACACACTGACGTATGTTCTGGGGCATGTGGTGACGTCAGCGCGCATGCCCAGTGTGGCAGTTCGATGATTTTTTCACTGCGGATATGCCCAACAGCTGATCCGCGTCACTTCTGGTGATGCGGGTTCGCTCATTTGGCAAGTTCGCTGGCTGCGTAGAACACTGGCACCCAGCTGTAAACTAAAGGGAACCCTGATCTGGATACAGTCCTTAGGAAGGCCGTCTAATCTAAGGGAAGGGAACATCAGTGCTGGGTGACACACTGAACCGGACACTAGGGACAATACCAAAGACCCTCACTAACTCCGCTCCCCACTACCTGTCCTCGCTAATCACCAAATACACCCCAGCCCGCTCCCTAAGGTCAAACAGTGACCTGCGCCTAGCTTCTCCCCTCATCACCTCTTCCCATGATAGACTGCAGGATTTCTCACGTGCAGCCCCCACTCTCTGGAGCGCTCTCCCTCGTACGGTCAGACTTTCCCCTAGTTTCCCTTCCTTCAAACGCTCCCTTAAAAAATACCTATTTAGGGAAGCCTACCACCCAACTCACTGACACAACCATCAATCACTCTCACCTTGCAGTCCTCTCCTCCTGTTTCCAACCCCAACCCTTCTAGATTGTGAGTTCCTACAGGAATAGGTCCCTCATCTCCTCCTGTACTGTTTGTCAAATGTTGTTCAATGTATTGTAACCCTGTCTATACTGTGCCTATTGTACAGCGCTGCGGAATATGCTGGCGCTTTATAAATAAAGAATAATAATAATAATAATATACAATAAACAAAGCCGGAGTTGGAAACTAGAAGCGGGTAGTCATCCATAAGCCTGAGATCAGTAACCAGAGAGGGAAGTCAGACAAGCTATGGGTCGGTACATGGAATATCAATATACAGAGCAAAGGGATCACAACAGAATAGTCAAAACCAGGCCAAAGTCATACACAAGGAAATACAGAGTATACACCAACAGACCCTCAGGGAGCAATGCCTCATGCAGGAGCCCTGAGCAAATTAAGTGGCTGGATATATATAGAGGACAAAGCAGAGCATGTGATCTCAGCCCAGACCAGCTGTAAGGGAATCCAGGAGTGGAGAAGGAGGAATGGAATAGCCCAGATAAGGTAAGAGCTGGCCTGGATCGCTCTCACCACCGGGGCAGGGCTAGAAATAAGTGGAAACGTGACAACAAGCTACTTATCCTGACCCCTTGTCTTTTTGAAGTTGCCAGGACGAGTAGAGCTCCCTCCGCACCCGTTCTGGTGAAATCGCTTAGTGAAGTGGAGGAGTTTCCTCCCCCCACCCAGCGTCACCAGCAGCCGGGATTTTTTAAATTCCCAGCTGCCAGTCAGCAGATCAATAGTGACGTCAGCACATAGAGCGAGCCGACATCACCCTCTGAGACGATAGCATTTTCAGAGAGACAGCCAATGGATCGGTTCTGCACGTGCACGCAGCTCCGATCCATCACTCTGTGCAGGCACTACTGAACTTGCATAGGTAGAGTGCACACGTCCCAAGCAATGCACTATTTCCAGATCCTATGATACATTGCGTGGCAAATCTACAGTGACATGTGAATTCCAGGGGACCTCTCAGCGGATGAGGAGAAAAGCGGAGTACAATCACATAGATAAATAAATTTAAAATATATATAAAAATAAATAAATTTACAGAGGTTGTCAGCAGCATCTGCCCAAATATTTAAGGGCAAAAAAAAGGAACCCTCTTTTTAATAGCGTATCCCTTTAAAACTCATACACACTGCACTTTATTGTGAGTTTTATTGTTACGGAATTTGTGATATACTAATACACACTGCACATTACTGAGTTTGTTGCTAAGTATGCAGCTCTGTGCGGCTTTTAGGAGCCTCAGAGCTGTATAGTAATAAAACAATAATATATTAAAAGTATATATTATTATAAATGATTTTAAATATATAAATTATTAAAAGCCATGCATGTTGTTCCCCCCTTTTGCCTATATTTTTGTGGTGTAAAAATCAGAGACGCAGGGTTTCAAAGGACCCCCTGAGCCCCTCGCAGCAGGTTGTTGGTTTAGATTTTTGATGGAACGATGCATATTAACGCAGTAGATCATTAGACATGTGCACGGCCCAAAAATTTGTTTTGTTTTGGATCATTTCATTCCCTTTTTTTTTTGTTTCAGGACGCACGATATGTTAACACGATTCGTATTTTGGACTGATCCGATAATTCAGACTGTATTTTGTTTTTCGGTTTCATAAATTTTTTTATGTTTTTATTGTTAATTCGTATTTTGGGTTGTTTCCTTAATTCGGACAGATTGTATTTTGTTTTTCAGATCCATGTGTTTTTTTGTTTTTATTATTAAGTCGTAGTTCGGGTTAATACGTATTTCATTTTTATCGGAATGTGAAACAGATTAATTTCTTAGATTTGGGTAAAAATTAAAAAAGTAATCCCCCTGCTCCGGAGCCCTGCGGGGCTGCTGTCCTTGGTTCTAAATAGGTTTCAGCACCATGGATAGCCCCCACGGAATGCAGCCAGACTGAAGGAAAGAAAAAAAAAACTCTGCTTTCACCAAAGAAAAATTGCCTTGTTGTTTTAAAATGGATAAGGAATACAACAATTTTACCGAAAAATGCCTAAAAAAATCCTTAAAGATAAATAAAGAGACTTTTTGCTGCAAGTGAAAAGAATAAACGGTTGAATAAATATTTAATAAAAACGCAAATTTTTATTACATTAAAACATATAGGATTAGCCTGATTAAACCTGTCGAACAAACCACTGAAAATCAGGGTTAAAAATTAGGGTTAGAAGCTGGGCTTAGAAATTAGGGTTATTATATCTAACCATAATTTCTAACCCTAATTTTTAACCCTGATTTTCGATGTTTCGCGCGACAGGTTTAATCAGGCGAATCCTATAGGTTTCAATGTAAAACAATCCCCATTTTTATTCATTTCAGATCATTTTGCTTTTTTTTTTCATTTTGGGTCATTTTCGTCCATTTTTTTTATCGTTTTGGGTAATTTTTGGATCATTTTAGCTCGTTTTTTTTTTTTTTTTTTTTTTCGTTATGTTATTGCGATTCGTATGTTGGACTGGTTCGTTAATTCGGACGGACAATTTTTCGGATTTCAGAATTGCTTCCGAAATACAAATCGGCAAATTTTCGTCCAAATTTTGATTCGGAATAAAGCGCACATGTCTAATGGTCATATCTTGCTTAACCCCTTCACGACAAGCAGGCGTCTCCCGACGGGTGAGGGTTAACAACGGCGAACCGTACAGGTACGCCTCGCCAACAGGTACCGCTGCGGGCCTCTAATTTGGCCCACCCATGCAGCTGACCCACGACGCATGTCATTGGCTGCAGGAGGAAGGCTTGAGTTCAGGTCGTCTCACTGCACCCAACAGCATGCTGCGAGTGCCGGCTTAGGGGAGGGGTCTATGCGGCCCATTGAAGACAGGGGTGCCTACCTGTACATCTTGTGTCTTCAAGGTCCACCTGCCGCATAGCACGGCACAGCACGTCCTGCGACGGGAAAGGGTTAAGCCTGTCACAGCATCAATGTATCCCCTTGCGACAGGTCCTATGCTAAACATCTAATGAGTTCATTTATGGAATGAACTCATTGAGGACAGAATCCTCTCTGGAGCTCCCAGCGACTCAAGGTTAAAAAGAACCTGCAGATGGAAGACCTGTGAAAGCGAGGGTCCATGCCAGAGGGTTGCCAGACATTTTTATATACAGAATACACCAGGAGGGTTACACAAACCACACCATCACAAAATTTAAAGATTCATGGTTGTAATGGAGGGCACTCTCCTTGGTGTATTGTTTTTTTTTTTTTGTAAATCACTTTTTATTGAATTTCAATAACAGATTATAACAGCATATATAACATATTAGCAGTGTTCAAGAATAATACTGGTCTGTCAGATCGCGCAGGATCTGTCGTACTAGACAATGCGTATAGAGCATAAAAGTAATAAAATAAAGTCAATGTATGAAACTGAAGTTTTGTCTATCGTTCCTAATATAGAAAAGGAGGGGACATAAAAAGACACAGTTCAACTAGGGAGAAGAGATAGGGTAGGAAGTGGGGAAGCGGGAAATCGGTCATGTATTATATGTAGGGTCGGCTGCTAAGGTGTCCGTGTGTGTAGTGTCGTATAACCTTTAATCTCGATGTGCAGTCATTATGGCCTTGAAAGAGGAGGAAGATGTGATCAGAGACCACCTGGACCAGATTGTAGAGTACATCTCTGCCTGATCCGTTGAGGTAAGAATCAACTGTTATAGGGAGTGGAGGTCTTCCATCCTAGACCGCCAAACTGACAAGGGCGGGCAGATAATTTGTCTCCAAAATAAAGGGATGACACTCTTGGCCACATTGAGAATCCGAACCAGTACGGATCTTTTGTATGTGCGAGTGGATATTGTGGTGTGATGGAGGAGCATTGACGCAGGGCAGTAGGGTATTGGGGGGGTCAACAAATTAAGAGGTTATCACATGGATGGTCTTCCAAAAGGGTACGAGAATTGGACAACCCCACCATATGTGTAGCATTGTACCTTCATCCCCGTTACACCTCCAACATGTTGGGGGTATGGCAGGGAACATCTGGCTAATTTGTGTGGGTACTCTATACCATAACGTCAAGACCTTGTATGCCGTTTCCTGAACCTTGCTTGCTACGGAGTAAGTTGTCTAGTGAGTTTGTGCTGTTGTGGAATTGTTCGTAGGTAATGACATAGTTGGCTATATTTAAAGCTAAGCAAAAAGGGTGGTGGTCCGGTTGTAAACAGTTCCCTTAACAGTATATACCCGCTGGTGCGCAGTAGGTGATGTGCCCTCGGGATCTCTGTCGAGAATAAGGTGCGGAAGGTCTGTGATTGCAACCCCAAGGTGAAATCTCGATTATGAACAATTGGTAATAGTGGGGATGGAGATGTGGATAGGGAGAAGGTCTTGGAGGCGAGACGCCAAATGGCCATGGTGGCCAGCGTATACAGGGATGTGATGGCATGGAATTTATCTTGGCATGGTGGAAGCCATGGTAAGGTGGCCAGGGGTGCCCTCAATGAGCCTTGTTCCGCGTCTTTTCATTTCTTCCTAACCCCCGGTTTTGACCAGTCTAGAATGCGTAATAGATGACTTGCTATATGGTAGCATCGGAAGTCAGGTACCGCCAAGCCTCCCCCTGACCTTTGTCTGGTGAGTATGTCAAAACGGAGTCTGGGGGTCCTGCCTCTCCAGATGTATTTAATTAAAGCAGATTTAAGGGTTCCAAAAAACTTTCTGGGCAAACGGATGGGTATTGTTTGAAAGAGGTATAATAATCGCGGCAGGAGATTCATTTTAATGATGGCCACTCTTCCCAACCATGATATGTGTGCATAGTTCCAGGTGGATAGGTCCCTTTGTAATGTGGCCAAAAGTGGGGCAAAGTTGTCTCCGTAATTCTCCGCGGGATCTGCGTTTAACCAAATCCCTAAGTACTTGATTTTCGTGAGTGAGATTGAAAACGGGAAGTGTTGGAGATGTAGCAGGTATCGTGTGTCTGCCGTTAGTACACTCAGGATATGTGATTTGCCAAAATTAATTTTTAAGTTGGATAGGGCCCCGTATTCCTTGAAAGTGGATAGGATGCATGGTAAGGACACTCTTGGGTTTGTCACAAAGAAGAGCAAATCGTCATGCGTATGCTGCTATTTTGTGTTGTGTCGTGTCAGTAATGGGTCCCTTGATGTCTGGGTGTTGTCTAACGGCTGAGAGTAAGGGCTCCAGGGATAAAATAAAAAGTAATGGGGATAGGGGGCAACCCTGTCTCGTGCCGTTACGTATTTTGAAAGACTCTGAGTAAACCCCATTCACGCAAATCCGGGCCGAGGGATCTGTGTACAGGGCCTGTACCCAGGATTGCATGTTCGGACCCAGCCCTATGTGTGCTAGTGATGCAAACAGAAAGTCCCAATTGACCCTATCGAAGGCCTTCTCCGAGTCAGTGGATAGAAGAAGGAAATCTTCGCCTGAAGAACGGCCTCGGTGTATCAGCTGCAGGGCCCTAATCGTGTTGTCTTTCGCTTCCCTCCCCGGGACGAACCCCACCTGGTCGCATTGTATTAAATTAGGGATGTGTGGTTGAAGGCGCGTAGCTAAAACCTTAGCGAAAAGTTTAATGTCTGAGTTGAGGAGCGATATTGTCACGTCTCGGCCTTGCCCCCTGGTGGTGAAGGGTCTTCATGTTTGTTTTTCCCCTATGGTGTGTCTGGCTGTGCTGTTTAGGGCTGATCTGGGGTTCTGTTGTGATCTCCTGGTCTGGGGTCACATGGCCCAATCACACAGACCCACTCCCTATATATTCCCAGCAGCACAGAGCCTCATTGACTGTTTGTGGAGTTTGATGGTGGTTCTGTCTGGTTTGTGTTTCCTGAGTTGCTGCAAAGCATTCCTGTTCAAGTGTTTTCTGGTTCTGACCTCGGCTTTATTTTTGACTATCCCTTCTACTCCCCCCTGGTACCGTATATTTCTGATCTGTTGCCAACCTCTGCCTGATTGACGATTCTTGTATGTTTCATGTTTTATGTACCTTGTCTGTCTTAGTTTAGTATTATTATTCAGAGGCCGCTTATAAGGACCTCTTTTAGTATAGTCTGTCCGTTTTGTTTACTGTCCTGCAGCCTGCTCCCTTCACGGATTGTCAAGTGTATCTTTGTGTTTCTGAGTGTCCTAAGTTGTCTGTCGGTCTTGACGCCTTCGGAGCTTAGTGGCAATTCTGTTCTGTTTTTTGGTGCTCCTTGGTTTTGGAGAAATCCGTCTGTCCTTGTGTCCAGTCAGTTACTCACCTGCCTTAAGGGCTTCATCTCATGTTCCAAGCCACCACGATGGCCCAAGCAGGGTCTAACCGTTACCTTACAAACAGTCCATTAATGCCTGCAGGTGAGCTTACTGTGTTAAATTCTGTGCTTCAGATGGTTTTTGATCTGCTGACAGAGCTGAAGAGGTTAATGCTGTCTCTCAGTGTGCTTAATTATGCGGTTCCTCCCAGCAGAGTCTCTGGGGAACCTCCCATGAGTGAAAGAGAGAGACGTAGAATTCTTAATCTCTGTTATTATTGCAGTTCACCCCAGCATAAAATCTTTTGCTGTCCATTAAAGCCCAAACCCAGAATGTCATGTTCTCAGGGTGAGACCCTGGTATCCACGTCATGTAGCCATAGCGCTGACCCTACTGCTGGGAACTCTGTTTCTGTGCAATGCAGGGGTGTTGCAAATTCCATGTGTGGTAATAAAGCCAAAATTGTTCCACCTCAAGGCACACTACCTGCTTCCATGTTATGCAGTGGATCACTGTTTCTCAGTTCTTGTCATGGGTCTAGGGCCCAGGGTGGCGCTGTTGCCACAAGGGTCCAGGGTGGTGCTGTTGCCACAAGGGCCCAGGGTGGCGCTGTTGCCACAAGGGCCCTGGGTGGCGCTGTTGCCACAAGGGCCCAGGGTGGCGCTGATGCCACAAGGGCCCAGGGTGGCGCTGATGCCACAAGGGCCCAGGGTGGCGCTGATGCCACAAGGGCCCAGGGTGGCGCTGATGCCACAAGTGTCCAGGGTGGAGCTGTTGTTACAGGTACACAGCATAAAGAAAAACCTGTCTGTTCTGCACATTGTATTGTGCCTATGTCCGTTCCTGGGGGGAGGCCAGTTTTGTTTCTGTCTGAGAAGGTGTCAGCGGTGCCAGAACCTGGCACATTGCCGGTAACACTCCCAAGCTGTGTGTCAACGGTAACACTCCCAAGCTGTGTGTCAGCGGTAACACTCCCAAGCTGTGTGTCAGCGGTAACACTCCCAAGCTGTGTGTCAGCGGTAACACTCCCAAGCTGTGTGTCAGCGGTAACACTCCCAAGCTGTGTGTCAGCGGTAACACTCCCAAGCTGTGTGTCAGCGGTAACACTCCCAAGCTGTGTGTCAGCGGTAACACTCTCAAGCTGTGTGTCAGCGGTTTTGTCCCAGGTGGGCCCAGAGCCCTTCACGCCTGTCGTGGGCCCAGAGCCCTTCCTGCCTGCTGACGAGTCAGTTGTGCCGATGTTGAGCTACGAGGTAGCTGTGCCTATGCTTTGTTATGAGGCCGAAGTGCCTGTATCTAAACATGAAACCTTCATGCCTGGTTCTACTAGCGAGCTGCTAGTCATGCCGATTCCGATCCACAAGACAGTTGTGCCCGTGTTGTGTGAGGCAGCCGTGCCCATGTTCTGCTGCGAGGCAGCCGTGCCCATGTTCTGCTGCGAGGCAGCCGTGCCCATGTTCTGCTGCGAGGCAGCCGTGCCCATGTTCTGCTGCGAGGCAGCCGTGCCCATGTCCTGCTGCGAGGCAGCCGTGCCCATGTCCTGCTGCGAGGCAGCCGTGCCCATGTCCTGCTGCGAGGCAGCCGTGCCCATGTTCTGCTGCGAGGCAGCCGTGCCCATGTTCTGCTGCGAGGCAGCCGTGCCCATGTCTTTCTGCGAGACAGCCGTGCCCATGTCTTTCTGCGAGACAACAGTGCCCATGTCTTTCTGCGAGACAGCTGAGGCCTCGTTAGGTTATGAGACCAATGTGCTCACATTAACACATGAGACCACTGTGCCCTTGTCCCACAGTGGGTTCAGTGTTGTTCCTACCGTTGTCTTGCCAAGTGTGGGTCCCGAGCCCTTCATGTGTAATTCGGGCAATGTGCCCCTAATGCCTGTTTCTGGCGATATGCCAATTTTGTCCCAGGTGGGTACTAAGTCCTTCATGTCTGGTTTGGGCCAAGAGCCCCTCATGTCAGCCCCTGATGGCACGCTGCCAGGTATGTCTGTTTCTGGTTATTTGCCAGTCCTGCCAGTTAATGGAGTGACATCCAAACTGACTGGTGCTACAAATTCTAGCCCTGTACCCGAAGGTTATATACGATCCCCATGCGGGATGTTGTTCCATGAGGCACACTGGGCCATGATCAAGAAAGACCCTAATGCTCTCAGGTGTTTTGAGGAGGATTACGATGACTCGGAGGGTCCACAGTGCACTCCTCCAGGTGAAATCTGTAACAATGGTGAGGTGCCAGTTGTATCATATCCTGGCAATGTCCTCTGTTCCAACGGTGTACCAGTTAAAGGCGAGTTGTCAAGTCTGTCCAAGTCGAGCTGCAAGGGAGTCGTATCCAAGTCAAGTCACGTGACCACTGTGCCCACATCTTGCAGTGGGCCCATTGCTGTCAAACCCACTTGTGGGGTAGAGAGGTTTCAATCGTGTGGTGTTAAACAGATAACCAAGTCTGCCCCTACTATTGCCGTGTCGTGTGGGGTGGTCACCAGTTCTAGATCTCGTTCAAGGAGAAGACGTAAAAAGGTGACTAACCCTAGTCCAACTGATTCTATGTCCAGTCTGACTGATGCCGAGATCCCCCAACCCCGTCATGTCCCTGAGGGCTATGTGCAGTCGCCCTTTGGATTGGTGTTCAGGAAGGACCACTGGGATGCCATTCAAAGGAACCCTCATAGTCGGAGGCGTCTTGGGGAGGAGGATGACGACTCTGAGTGGGACCTCAATGGATTTTGGTGACTGGTGTTCGTGATCTGGTTTCCTGATTCTGTCTGCCATGTTTTTTGTTTTGGGTGCCCGGGAGGTCACCCGTAAGGGAGGGGGTTATGTCACGTCTCGGCCTTGCCCCTGGTGGTGAAGGGTCTTCATGTTTGTTTTTCCCCTATGGTGTGTCTGGCTGTGCTGTTTAGGGCTGATCTGGGGTTCTGTTGTGATCTCCTGGTCTGGGGTCACATGGCCCAATCACACAGACCCACTCCCTATATATTCCCAGCAGCACAGAGCCTCATTGACTGTTTGTGGAGTTTGATGGTGGTTCTGTCTGGTTCGTGTTTCCTGAGTTGCTGCAAAGCATTCCTGTTCAAGTGTTTTCTGGTTCTGACCTCGGCTTTATTTTTGACTATCCCTTCTACTCCCCCTGGTACCGTATATTTCTGATCTGTTGCCAACCTCTGCCTGATTGACGATTCTTGTATGTTTCATGTTTTATGTACCTTGTCTGTCTTAGTTTAGTATTATTATTCAGAGGCCGCTTATAAGGACCTCTTTTAGTATAGTCTGTCCGTTTTGTTTACTGTCCTGCAGCCTGCTCCCTTCACGGATTGTCAAGTGTATCTTTGTGTTTCTGAGTGTCCTAAGTTGTCTGTCGGTCTTGAAGCCTTCGGAGCTTAGTGGCAATTCTGTTCTGTTTTTTGGTGCTCCTTGGTTTTGGAGAAATCCGTCTGTCCTTGTGTCCAGTCAGTTACTCACCTGCCTTAAGGGCTTCATCTCATGTTCCAAGCCACCACGATGGCCCAAGCAGGGGCTAACCGTTACAGATATTGGTCTATAGTTCGCGCAATTAATAGGGTCCTTGCCCTCTTTTGGTAGTAAGGTGATGTTGGCCATTAATGCTTGTGGGGGAAGATTCTCTGCATGGGTCAGGGCATTAAAGGCTTTCAGAAAATGTGGTATGAGGACTTTGCGAAAGGTCTTAAAGTAACGAAGCGGGAGACCGTCTGGGCCAGGGCATTTGCCCGTTTTGGATGACTTGTGGGCAGCTGACAATTCCCCTTCCGTTATAGGGTCTTCCAGGAAAGCTGCCTCTACCTCCGATAGTTTGCGCATGGAGTGTGTAGAGAGGTACGTTTGGATCTGGTCTAGTAATATCTGTCTGGTTTCGTCTGTCTGGGGGCCTGTAAGGGAATAAAGTCGTTCGTAATAGTCTCGTAAGGCATTCATGATATGCGTTGGCATGTGTTTTAGTCGACCCTCTCGGTCTTGTACGCAGGCTATCTATGTGGCGGCCCGCTTTTTGGCTATCATACGCGCCAGGAGGCGGCCACATTTATCTCCATGAGTGTGGAAAAAGGCCTTCGTTTGAAGAAATGTTCGATGGTGTAGTGTGTTCATAAGATCTGCCAGGGAGCATCGCAAGGTCGTGAGCGTGACTAGATGTGTTGGGTCTGCGTCCCGTTTGTGTAGGCTTTCAATGTCTGAGATCTGGAGTACCAAATCACTAATCTGCGTGGCTCTCTGTTTCTTAAATTCTGCCCCTTTCTTAATGTAATGACCCCTGATTACGCATTTGTGCGCTTCCCAGATTACAGGGTCTGGTATGTCTGGGGTTGTATTTTCAGCGAAGTAGGTCTCAAGTACCCGTTCGCTGTCTGCTATAAGGGATTCTTTAGCCAAGAAAGAGTCGTTTAAGCGCCAGGGAAAGGAGGCGGGACGGTAGAGCCGGGATGTGAGGGTAATGTGTATTGGAGCGTGGTCTGACCAGGTTGCAGTACCAATAGATGCTGCTTTCAGTGTGTGTAGATGGTAGTGTTGTAAAAAGAAATAGTCCAGACGGGAGTAGGATTGCTGGGGTTGTGAGAAGAACGTGTAGTCTCTTCCTTCCGGGTGTTTTGCGCCCTACAGCAGTCTGCTAAACGATGAGAGTGTAAAGTCTTGCCGACGGATCTAAGTATGTGTAGAGGGAGGGATGTGGTTCCCTTGGATGTATCAGCTAAAGGGGCCAAAAGGACATTAAAATCCCCCACCAAAATTAGGGTGCCTTCTGCGAAGTCCATTACCTTGCGAAGGCTGGTGGCGATAAAGCGGTGTTGGGCTTTGTTCGGAGCATATAGGTTGGCAAATGTGTACAATGTGTTTGCTATGTGTCCTTTAACTACCAGTAGTCTCCCCTCTCCATCTGTCAGGTATGCCTTGCTGGTGAAGGGAACGTGTTTGTGAAACAGTAATGCCGTGCCTTTAGATTTAGAGGTGGAGTGGTTACTGTAGAACCCAATCGGGAAGTGCGAGTCGGTCAGTTTAGGGTGAGAGTCTCCCCTTGGTGTATTGTGTCTATTTGTCACAAGAAGCACAAGAAGGTTGAGTGCTGCCCTCCTGGTGTATATATATATATATATATATATATATATATATATATATATATATATATATATATATATATATATATATATATATATATATATATATATATACCACACAAAGTACTGTTGTTACAAAACCTGTACTCTGCACTGAACTTGGCACTGAACAATGAATATCACCATACGGTGCAATGTCGGGGCAGTTCTTCTAACAAAGCTGGCAATTTTCCAAATACTGGTGAATTGACAGTAAAATATGGTGCAGTTCACCGCAGTTCAGCTGTCTTTGGCGACAGTGAAATTGTCCCATAGAGGAGTTATTTACAGAACACCGAAATGTACCGAAGTGTCAGTGAAATGCCGTGATATTTGGTGGTTCAGTTCTACAAGTTTAAAAAGGCAAATCCCATAGGATTCAATGTAACAAAATAATATCTTTTTATTAAAAGTGTTTTTTCTTATTTTCAGCAAAAAGCCTTTTTATATTTTAGAACACCTTTTTTGTATTTAGAAAAAATATTTTTGTTTCTCAATTTTTTTAAAAACTTTTTTTATTCTGTAACAGATATTTTTATTATTTTTTAAAGGACCTTTTTTATTAGACACATTTTAATGCACTTTAATTGGTTTAAACACATATCTGGAGAATATTATTATTATTATCAATTTATCATCATCATCATTTATATAGCGCCAACAGTTTCCGCGGCGCTTTACAATAACCAAAGGGTCTTGCCCAGGGAAGGGCGCACAATAGTAGAGCACCGAACCTGAGTGTACCCCATAAAATAGATCAGAATCCTTACCCTGACCTACAAAGCTCTCACTAACTCCGCTCCCCACTACCTGTCCTCACTAATCACCAAATACACCCCAGCCCGCTCCCTAAGATCAAACAGTGACCTGCGCCTAGCGTCCCCCCGCATCCCCTCTTCACATGATAGACTGCAGGATTTCTCACACGCAGCACCATCCTCCGGAACGCTCTCTCTCGTACTGTCAGACTTTCCCCTAGTTTCCCTTTCTTTAAAAGCTCCCTTGAGACTTTCCTATTTAGGGAAGCCTACCACCCGACTCACTGATGCAACCAATCCATCACTCTCACCTTGCAGTCCATCACTCTCACCTTGCAGTCCATCACTCTCACCTTGCAGTCCATCACTCTCACCTTGCAGTCCATCGCTCTCGCCTTGCCGCCCATCACTCTCGCCTCCTTGCAGTCCATCACTCTCACCTTGCAGTCCTCCCCTCCTGTTTCCACCCCAACCCTTCTAGATTGTAAATTCCCACGGGAATAGGGCCCTCGTTTCCTCCTGTACTGGTTTGTCAAAATGTTGCTCAATGTATTGTTACCCTGTCTATATTGTGCCCATTTTACAGCGCTTCGAAATATGCTGGCACTATATAAAGAAAGATGAATTAATAATAATATATAGCCACAAAGGCTCGGATGATAAAATGTGAAAAAAATTACTTTACACACTGTAGATGATTGAAATTTTTATGGAAATGCACCTTTTTTATTACATTACATATAATAATGATAAATTATGAATCTGCCGAGTGCAATAAAAAAGTGGTCGTGTAATAAAATGAGACTTAAGGCTGGCATCAGACGAGCGTATTTGAAGAGCGGAAGGAACTTCCGTGAGAGTGGTCGTTCCTTCCAATCGACACCCGTCTGCTTAGCGCTGCAAGGCTCAATCCTCCTATGGAGAATCGCACTTTGCAGCTCCGTCATCGCGCGTCCTAGCGCTTTGACAGAGAGGGCTGGTGTGCTGTTGCACGCACAATTTGTGCGCGCGCAACAGCGTGTGGCTGGCCCCGTCGCAGCGTCTCAATGCTGCGACGGACACCAGAAGGCACATAGTGCGCTCGTCTGACGCCAGCCTAAAACCGCATTTAAACATGATGAGCAAAAACGGTAAAAATTAGCTCAGCACAAAGGGGTGAAATGGCTCAGCAGTGAAGGGGTTAAAAACCACAGCTATGTGACCCAAACAGTCATGTGTGCCTGTACAGACAGGATAGCTGAGGAGTAATAGCAGCGTCTGCACTGATAGACAGCCTTCTGTGAGCATCTGACAGCCAGCCCCAAACATGAGGACGCGTTTCCATGGCAGCAGCATTGCCGCAGTGGTTTGTCCTGCTCGGGCACCCGTACTCAGGAGGAGGCGGTGGGCGTGCGGTCAGGTTGTTGGATGCCCAGAGTTTCTGCACGGGTTCTTTGCTCGGTGCACACGGAGGGGTCGCTCGGGGCCTGTAAACTCTGGACGGACTGCTTATTCGGATTGTATACGGGATTTGCTGCGGCCTTTCCATACGGTGAGCGAGGCCACACGGAGGCGCCTCCACTGCCTGGCAACCGGGGGACACAAGCACAGGCGGCTGTGTGTACGGATGGGCTGAGCGCCGGGGGAATGCTTTATACCCCGGGTCTGATGGTGCGGGCCGCATCACACGGCCACTCTCTGCTCTCAGACAGCGGGCCTGCAGTGATACGCAGCGGCGGAGTGACTGGGGGTGCAGCAGCCCTCACCTGGTTTCCATGGTTACAGATACACAACCGCCATCTGTATTTATCATGTGCCTGCATGAACCGCAGCGCCTTCACATCTCTCTATATATATATCTCCTGTGCTCTTTAAAGGAACACACTACTAAAATATAACCTCATTTTATTCCTTAAATACTTGTTTTTTAAAAAAAAAATTGGGTGAAAATAATTCCTTTTTTTTTTGCTATGCACATGTAACTCGCCTCAGGGGCTTCTGAAATCCACCTATGCAACTTGTCTAGTAGGATGATGAAATTGTGCGTCGTTAATTGTACATAGCACCGGCACATAATGATGAACCAGAGCTGCGCGCACGCGCGCAAGCACAAAAGCGGTCCATCAGATTTCTGAGAACGAATTGCAGGCAATGCAGACACCCTGACCACTTCCAAATAAGCTAAAATGGTCAGGATGTGCGAAGTGTCCCTTTAAAGCCCTTGTGTGTGTATAAAGATATTGTTTATGTGTGTGTGTGTATGCGTATACTCATGTGTTGTATATGTTTGTGTTTATGGAGCTCTCCATGCTGTCAGCATCGTGTCTCTGATCAGTCGCAGCGGTGACAGGAGCCGTTGGCTTGGTTCTGCATGCGCAGCTCCCATACATTACTCAGACACTGTTCCGAGCAATGCGCATCTTACGCAACACAAGATTGCGTTAGAAAGCTGCAGGGACTTTCTCATTTCAGAAGCCCTAATGAGAGCGACAAGCTGTGCCGAGAGGGGAAAGGTGTGTATTTTCACCTAAATTTAGCTACAGATTAAAAAGTGTTATTTAAAGGGATAAAACTTGTGTGTGTGTTGGGGGAGGGCATTTTTTTTCTATAGAGGCCTGTTTAAGGGGACACTTCCACCAAAAAATTAAATGTCTTTATTTTTTTTTATTCTATGTTACTGATAACAGTTACTAGTTTTTACAAAGGGCTAACAAGTTCCGTAGCGATGTACAGTGGGTGAGACAGAATAACAAATGTCCATACAAGTTAAACACACACAGTAGGAGAGAGGACCCTGCTCAGGAGCTTACAATCTTAGGCTAGGGTCAAACGAAAGTATTTTTACACGCGAACGTAAAAAAAAGTGCGTCCGAACGCATTGATGTATTTTTTTCACGGAATATGCGAAAACGGTCATACGATGCGCATGTTCGTGCGTGATGTTTTACGAATCCAAACCAGGAAACTTTTTGCGTCTGGACGTTATGTTGGCCAGACATGAGCAGGGTCTGACGTCTCCAAATCACACACACACACCGCTAGCGGGCGCAGCGCACTCTGTACGTCCGTACTAGCGGTTCTGCATTCTCGAAAAAATGCGTTCATTTTCCACTTGCGTTGCGCGGCCGGACTTTCGTGCGACCGTACTTCGTATATTGGCTGTCATTGCCTGTCATTTGCTGCTAGTGCGGCCGTGATTAAGTGCGCCAGAACGCACGTTAAATGTGCGCTGGTCTGACCCCAGCCTAAGAGGAGAGGGGTGACACGCTAGGTGAGGGTCAATAGAGAATCTGAAGTAGTGGGGTGCATGTTGACTGTATGGGATGATGGAGCATTAAATGTACAGAGGGGGATTAGGGAGTGAGCCAATAGGCTTCTCTAAAGTAATGTGTTTTCAGAGACTTCTTGAAGGACTGGAGAGACGGGGAGAGTCTGATGTCGTGAGGTAGGGAGTTCCAAAGAAAGGGGACAGGTCGGGAGACGTCTTGAGGGCGAGTGTTGGGGGTGCGAGTACGAGGAACTGATAGCATCAGATCATTGGCAGAGCGAAGCGGTCGGGATGGGATGTACCTGCAAATAAGGAGGAGATGTAGGCAGTGGCGCGGTTATGGAGAGCTTTGTATGTGAGCGCCAGTACAGTAATTTGAAATGGATCCTGAAGGAAACTGAGTCATTGCAGAGATTGACAAAGGGGCAAAGTGAAATGGATGAGCCTGACACGGGCATTCATTACAGACTGCAGAGGGAGAATCTGGGATCTCTTAAGGCCAGAGAGAAGGAGGTTACAGTAGTCAAGGTGGGAGAGAGGTGGCTTGGATGAACTTTTTAGTCCTGATTAAGACAGGGACAAATGGGTGCAATGTTTTTTGGGTGGAAGTACCAGGATTTGGTTAGTGACTGTATGTGAGGAGTGAAGAAGAGCTCAGAGTCGAAGAGGACCCCGAGGCAACGAGCTTGAGGAAGACGCAGTAATGGCACCATTCACCTGAAGGGAAATGGGTGCAGGAATGATAGTTTTAGAGGGAGGGAAGACAAGAAGTACAGTTTAGGAAATGGCATGTCATCCAGTCAGAGACAGCCGATAGGCAGGCTGTAACATGGTCCAACACAAGAGAAGAGAGATCGGGGGAGGAAAGGTAGATTTGGGTGTCATCGGCTTGGAGATGATATTGGAATCCACAGGAAGAAATGAGGTTACCCAAAGAGGCAGTATAGATTGAGAAGATCAGAGCCTTGAGGTACCCCAACTGATAGAGGAACTGGGGGTGACCTTACATGTGCTTTGTTTTTCTCTAGTATGCATCCTATTTGAGATCTTTTGTGTTTGTAAACTGCCCCCCCACCCCACCCCACAGTATCTTTACATCACTCACTCCTCCCTGTGTGGCTTTGGCCATAGAATTGAGTAAATGGGTCAGAAGTCCAGAAAACGAAGAATTGTATACTCTGCGATGTATTCAAATGCCATCGCCAGGGGTAGATCAGAATTATTAAATCCACTATCAGATCTCATTCAGCTGCCATCTCTTATCTCAAGTAGCATAGACCACATAATAGATCCTCTGCAGCTTTGCATAAACATTTACTCATCCATCCCATTGCCTCTTCACTACTGTAAAGTGTAACTGTTGCAGCATGGCAAAAATCCACAAAATGGAAACAGGAGATACAAACCTAAATTTATTTGTTGTGTCTTTTATGAGGTGATTTTATTAGTAATGTGCAAGTAATCTAGTTACAGCTGATGTTAGTGGTAGTGTCCCTTTTAAATAGAGTTTAATGGTTCTGTCTTGGATTCTAACCCTCTAGATGTGCAGGGCACAGCGTGCAGGAAGTGACAGCATGTATTTAACTGCCTTTTATTAATAATTATAGGTAGAGGTACACTGGTCATAATGACTTGCTGGGCACCACCATCATCTGCCTCCTATTGGCTGTCTCTTCTGATCTCCCCTGATCGGTAAATATTGGGAAGGTCTAATTGGACCTCCGATTGAACTACCAACACCGTCACCAAGGTGGTGGTGCCCTATAGGTAAGTATGACCAGTGTGCTCTGATTTTCAGTCCCTGCACCTGCTGGGGTGACACCTACAAATCGGCAGGTGTGCGGTGCTGGATTTAAGCGGAGTTTCTGGACATACTCTGGAGTTAAAACTGGATACGGAGGGTCAGGGGAAGGTAATGTTTAACCCCTCCACAGACCAGTCCCCATCTCACATTTTGACTTCAGAGTGTGCCTTTTTATGTAAAAATTACAATTTATCCTGTTAGATTTTTTATTTTATTTTACAAAAAAATGATTTATATTTTAATTCTTTACCAGAATGGTTTTATTAATAAATGTTGGACTTTTAATTATTTTGATTTATACCGGTGCATGGTAACAGGAGATGAGGTTCTATTTAATAATTTGTCGCCCTCTTATTTGAAATCAATGTGTAATATCCTTCCAGTAATAGTAGCGTAGCTGTATTCCTTATCCTGGCATAGTCTGTGCTGGGAGATTCTCCCAATCCTCATTAAGAGCCTCCGTCCTGAATGCTAAGAAGCTTACAGTCCTCTTACGCCGGCTACACCTGCTGCTTCCCTTCTCCTAACCTGGCGATGGCCGATTAAATAACCTCCCTGCTTGTCGTCGCTGTGGACTTACTTTCACTCAGATGTTTTTACCTTCTTGAAATCAGGTATACGGCGTGATTGAAGACCATGGGCCTATTTGACAGGCTTGCGGGATGGCTGGGCCTCAAGAAGAAAGAGGTTCACGTGTTGTGTCTCGGCTTGGACAACAGTGGAAAAACCACCATCATCAACAAACTGAAACCAGCCAACGTGAGTATCTGCAATGCATGAGCATTATACCGGAGCGAAGCTTCGACCGGTCGGATGGAATGCTCCCTTCCCGGGAAATGCCAGGTCCAGCTAGCTGGGACTAACGTATAATGCTTTAAGTGTTACACAGCTAATACAGGAGTAAAGATATGAGTCTTCCCTGTCTCTTACAATGTACCATTTTGCCGAACGCATTCCTAGTTCTGTCTATGGATAGGAGCCACCATAACAAGCCTGTCCGCTTTCCAGCAACATTGTCTTGTGTCACTGTATCACACTCTGCTCCCAGAAGCAACAACAGGTTTAACCCTTTAACTGGATTTATGCCCTTTTGTCCATTATGCACAAGTGTTCTTGGGTTTAAATCCTCTTAAATCCAGTTTATTTCCCAGTCATGGTAATATGAGATTTATTGTACCAATGAGATAAATGTGAGCTGTTGGGATGCACGGCGTTTCTTTAGATTCCCGTGGAGAAACCCCGATCTAGGTCATTTTATTGCATGATTTCTAGTGAGCAAAAACAAGGGTTGTGAGGGTCCTGAGAACGGGCAACAGCACTGGTGGCCTGCCCTTCGGTGGGTCCTCGCTCAAATCTCTCATGGTGCCTAGATTGGTGTCAGCTATAGCCTCCTGATGAGGCCAAACTAGGCTGAAACAATCATCAGGGGATGCTGCACCTCTCATGCAGGCATAGGCCCAGGCACACCCTAATGTTGGATGAAGAAGTCTTCTTTTACCTCCTACATTGACATTTTCGATGTCCCTTATTTGGTTCATGAGGAATAGCATAAAAAAATGACTGTATCTCTGATCACAGGATTGTTATTTCTGGTTAAAAATGAGCATTTTGTGCAAAAATCTTCTAACCTTGCTTTCTATTAATAAATGTTCTGTTGGTGCACACCCTAATGCAACTGGCTGCGGACGCCAGTGTGTGTGCAGAGAGGACTTTCTTGGCGTCTCATTACTGGTCACCCTTTCTGGTAGGGATGCACCAATACCACTTTAAGACAGAGTACGAGTACTGATACTTTTGTTCAAGTACTCACCGATGCCAATTACCGATACTTTTTCTTAAAAGGACAGAACACATTTTTTCTAAAGCAATACGAAATAATGACCTTTTTTTCCATTGCTGAATAGTGATTAATAATAATTAATCACTATTCTATTCACTATTCAGCAAAGGAAAAAAATGTCATTTTGTTTATTCATGCTGTATTCACAGCATGGTCAAAGATTAATGAATATTAATTTGCTATAATCGCTGTTTATATCAAATTAATATCCATTCATCTTTGACCATGCTGTGAATACAGCATGAATGAATAAAATGACATCACTGTAAAATGCAGATCTCCCTCTCTGGAAGAGCTGCACAGCAATAAAACTCAGTTACTGTGGAGCTCTGTGACACCCTCATAAACACCTCCATACCCCTGTTACAACATGTTTAACCTCCATAGCCCCATTATCCAACCTGTGGGAGCCTCAGGGGATATCGGAAACATTTTTTAACTATAAATATTTTTTTAATGATGCCTAAATTCAGGCTAAAATCCCAATGTCATCTGCTCCTTGCTTGGTAATCTCCCTGCACTCTGTAAGTAATTGCAACAGGTTTAAGACACCACTAGACCTCCAACATTGGCAATAAGGACATACACTCATACACTTACTGTGCAGGTTGGTAAGCATGCCGTACGCAGGGCTGGTCCGGCAGGGAGGGAGGCACCGGGTTTCACACACAGGGCCCAGGCGGCGGCCCCAGCTCGCTGTGACACATTCTGGGACCCATTCACTAACACACCCCGGCTTGCGGTGTTCACGTGCTGCCCGTGGGGCCCACTTCCTGCAGGATCCTCTGGAACATGGCTGCACTCAGGCCGTGGCCACTACCGCTACCAGGGATGGCAGGGGTCCGACCTGTCCTCTGTGCGGTGTCAGGGTGCCGTGTCAGAGCTTGGCCACGTCTCTTCTGGTGCCAGAACATTGGGCGGCAGATGTCACGCCGCGCGTCCTGTGAACCAATCAGCGGGGGCCAACCGCCGTCTCCCTCTGATTAGGTCATAGGGCGCTGGACGTCTGTGCCTTTCCGAGGATTGGGTGCTCCATGGACGGGCCGGCCCTGCCCCGGCGGCGGGTGCGCAAAGGTACTCAGGCTAGGCATCGGAGCATTTGGGCGAGTACGAGTACTCGCCCAAATACTCGGCACCGATATCGATACTAGTATCGGTATCGGTGCATACCGATATCGATACTAGTATCGGTATCGGTGCATACCGATATCGATACTAGTATCGGTATCGGTGCATACCTACTTTCTGGGTGATAGCAGACTGATTTGCATGTGGAATAGTCTTCTCTGTACTGGCTCCGTTCAGCTAAAACCTTGTGAATCCTGAGCAGGATCCATTGTAGGACAGACTAGTGCTGCTGCCCTTTCTCAATACTCTCATAAATCTTGTTTTTACTCACTACTCATGATTTCCAGTTTTCCACTAAGTCTGTAATTGGCCTTTAACACTTCTGTATTGTGTGGTTGATCAAATTGCATAATTTAACCCCTTAAGGACCAAGGCTACTGTTGAGGACAAGAATTGTTTGCCTTTCTTCTTTGTACTTTATCACCTGTGATTCTCCACTTTCATACTTGGTGCACCCCCAAATGTTATATACCATTCTGTAAGGTACAGGTGCAACTTTCCAATTGCATACAATATATATTTATAGCTTATCAATTTCTATGAATAATATGGATGACCCTGTAAACTTATAGTGAGAGAAAGGGGGGGTGTGAGCAGGCCACTAGTGCTGTTGCTGGTCCTCAGGACCCGCCCAAACCCCCCTTTCCCACACTATAAGTTTTACAGGGTCATCCATACGTGGACCCCTTGCTTGATGTGCCTAGAGTGGTGTCAGCTATACCCTACTGACGAGACCTAACAAGGCCGACACAATCGTCGGGGGTTGCTGCACCTCTCGTGCAGGGATGACGTCCTTGGCAGTCAGTACTGGCCACCCTCATTGGGTGAGAGCAGACTGATTTGCATATGGAGCATTCATCCCTGTAATGGCACAAGCAAGCTAAAACCTCGTGACCTGAGCGAGCCCCACCGTAGAGCAAGCCACTAGTGCTGTTGCTCGTCCTCAGGACCCTCGCAAACCCCCCTTTCCCTCACTAACAGCCCTTTTTATTATCATTCATTGGATCTTGTATGTAAATTTCAGACATTTTCGTTCAGTAGTTTCTTTGCAAACAGCGTTTCACTTTTCAAACATATGTTTTTTTTTTGTTTTTTTTCATTCCATTCCTCTGCGGTGTCGGGTTTTTCCGGCGGCTGCTCTGCGCTGTGATCGGCGGCTAGTCGTGTTTCTCCAGCATGTTCGGCGGGGTTAATCCAGATGTTTTTGCGGGTTTCGGTGAGCGTTTGCCGGATTTTGCTGTGAGTGTTCGTCGGGTTTGCGGCGGCTTTTCCCTGCACTACGACGGCCCAGTGGTGCTTGCTGAATACACCGCAGGGTCGCCAAAATGGGATCACCGAATCGCACCGATTTGAAGAGAACGAAAAGTCACCGAACGTGCGGTGACTTTTCGATTCTCTTTGAATAACCCTGCTAGAATTGATATATGTATGTATCTGAGGTCTTGTGTGTGTAATGGGTATGTATGTCTGTGTGGTCAGGGTGTGCCCAGGCCTGTGCAGTGGGTAAATGGTGTTCGGCTATACGTTTCAATATTTCTGTAAATTTGACATGCTTACAGCAAAATCCTAAATTATTTTTTGGAAAGCGGTCACATGACATTAAATAAAAGTATCGGTACTCGTACTTGGCCTGAAAAAGAATGGTATCCGTGCATCCCTATTACACACACTGAAATAAGGAGTAAAAAGGATCTTAGAAGATTGTGACAATGCCTTGTATCCTGATCGTCTCATGTTTTTGATTTTTCTATGTCATATACCACAGAGTTGTATTACTACTTCAATGCTGGAATTTCATGTATTTGATAGGTTGCCACAATAATCGCCTGCCCAATCGTGCCACAATTAGCTTTTGCTGATCTGTTCGGCTTGTCTGAACGTCAGCAACAGCAAAACTGTTTTCCAGGGACTCTGCAGCTCAGAATAGAGATTTCAGTACATGAGGAAATGGAGCATCATATGGCCCTTTAAGGGTGTAATAATTCAAGGTGAATGAGGTGTGCAACCCACACACATACTGTAACTCTTAAATATGTTCTTCCTATGTTTTCAGGCACAAGCTCAGGACATTGTGCCAACAATCGGCTTCAGCATAGAGAAGTTCAAGACTTCCAGGTAAGCAGAAGTCTTCATTTTGATTTGGCGTTGATACTTTGTGTTCGCTTAATCATCTGTGATTAGGATATAATTTCTTCCGTATTATAAAGCCCACAGTTATCCCAGATGCATATCCATACATATTTTAATTTTCCCCATTGGTGAGAAAATCAGAAATTATCTGGAGATGTTTATAATATGTATTTGACTTCATGAACCCTACTAACAATTGCGTCTGTTAATACAGAATACAGTGTTTCCGTGGTACTTTCATTTATCTGTTGGAAGACATTGGTAGTCATCATGTGGTGTTGTTAGCTATCAATGCTAATTAAATAAAAATATATTTTGAAGAGGATACCCTTTCTCCGGGTCTCCTCCAGCATGTCTTCCTTTTAGAGCACTATATTTTTGCTTGCAGAGAGGACTAAGCGAGATCCAGTTATTCTTGATCAATGGAGGTGGAAACCCAAGATCCTCAGTATCGCTAGCAGCATTTTATATTTAGCGAAGTCAAATGATTATGGCAGTTACCATACAGATAGGTGTTTACAAAATAATGTCAAGTTTAGGCTCCAATAGGTCTGCACCAGCCAAATCTCCATGCAAGGTCTAATGGATACCCCTTTGCATGGTGGACATGCCTTGTATGCTAGATCTTAACCAGTATATGAGGCCTACTTTGTGGCAATAACAGAGCAGCAGGTGTTCACCTACACATTGGTCATCGGAGGATCCATGTGGATTGATTTGCCTAGCTTATTACACCTTTTTGTAATATTTAAGTGAACAAGAACATTGCATGGGGCTAAAATCAAAGGGGTTAATTCATTTTTTAATTTATTAATGCGTTCTAAAATATTGTCATAATTCTATTGCTACGGCCCCCTAAATGGTAACTGTATGGCATCCACTACAGGAAGCAGCAGATGCTGTCACGTTGCAGGAACACACACCATGATGTTTCTACATTGAGTGGCTGTCAGTAACCGCAAAGAAAGAGGTGCACGCCAAATTACAATTTTTTTTTTTTAAATAATTTTTTTGAGAAAGGATTTTACCAGGAAGGATACATTTGAGATTTCTCTCGTTTTCAAGTATGTCCTGGGTGGCGAGTATGTACCGTTAGGTGACTTGCCCATGGACACTTACTGGAGACGTGCTCTTGCCGGGATTCAAACCTGTGTCTCCACGGTTATAGAGCAGTGATGTTACCTCTACTCCACCCAGCCGGTAAATTGAATGGGATATCCTGCTGGGTAAAACATAGCAAGAAAAAAAGGTTGTAATTTTCAAATCAGAGGTTTTGGTCCACTTGAGTGGCCATAAAAGTGTAAGCCTGCGACGTCACGGCACCTCTGATCAGGTGGGTCCTAGCCTAATGAAACCAAAAGCTGCTTTCTAAGCGGTCACATATGATCATGTTGCTTGGAGAACAGCTCTTGTTTTCATTAGGTAGGACCCACCTGACCATAGGCGCCATGACGTGGCGGGTGAGCTTACACTGTTATGGCCATTCAAGTAAACCAAAACCTCTGATTGGGTTTTGTTTCGCATGAAGCTACAGAGGAAAGCGCAAAAAATTACATCTCTTTTTTTGTTATGTTTTATATTTGAAGCAGGCTGGATACTTCTGGTCTCTGCAGCCACCCTGGTAGGGAATAGACGCAAAACAGTTTTTTGGTTTTTTTGCATATATGTATATCCTTCTGGGTGCCCATGTACTCCAGGATCGCTTGAATCCTTGTAGAGCATATATACAAAGGTATAGGACTCAGACACTCCAAAAAGCAGTAAAATAAAGGGAACCTTTTTTTTTTAGGAATCTGATGTTTTCGTCTGAACTCAGGCTAGTAGATTGATTTCAGCTGAAACTTTGCAGATTCCTAAATAAGTTCCTCCTATTTTACTGCTATTTGGAGTGCTTGGATCCTCTGTTTTTTGTCTGATTACCCTTAGGTGTCAGGTAGCTGGTCATCATGGGAAATGTAGTGCCCAAGCCTCTGGAGTGCGCAGCTTGGCTGTGTGTGAGGTTAGCGGAAGAGGTTCTTTTCGCCAAGTGCAGAGTGTGACGTTCAGACTGCTGGGGAAGCGAGTGGGTCTAAAGGCGCTGTACCAGCATAACGATTAGTATAAAGCAAACATACTAGGCAGAATATTGATTAAAGCCCTAATAATTAGTAGGTGCGTCCTCCAGGTCACCAGTCGGGGCAGCCTAAATGATTTGTTTTGTCTTTTTCTCTTTAATGGGATTCGGACGCATGTGAAAGCCATATTTACAATCCTGCCCATGTTTTCTGCCATTGATTAACACATTAAATAATAATTCCACTTAGACGTAACACGCTCTGCGCTACTTTTTTTATTAAATTGATTAGAGCGCTATGCCGGTACATACACCGTATAATTATTACATGTGGCTTGGCTCGCGTTGGAGCATTGCAGGCGTTTTTCGTATCATTAAATAAATTCCCTCGGGGCTGATTATTTGACGCCATCAAAATTACCTGCTTAGTTCTTGGCGAGAACAAAGAATATATATAAATGTTCTGAAGAAGTGGATTAATATCTTTTGTTTGCAGCAGTGCTTTGAGACGAAGCGCCAAACCTCTGATGGCTAAATTAGAAACAAACTTTTCAAGGTACAATGATGATATGAACGTCTGTGGGATTCATTTATTTTTTACATTCTCGTCGTTATGTGTTCCGTTCTCATTTCTTTCATATATATTTTTTTTTTCCAACCGCGTCGCTTGATATCTCGTCCTCTACAAACATGCTTCATTAAGGGTAACTTGTCATAAACAACTGAGTTTGTACGAGTGTAATGACTTCACAGCGTCCCTAATAAATGTGCGCTTCCACTTTAAGTACCTCGGTCTATTAATGCCCCCCATAAGTATCAACACTCTTGAGTAACAAGTTCATTGTCCAATGTTTATCGGCCCTGATGCGTCATTTTATTACAAACCCGGAGATCACTCTGTATTAAATATTAATTTACAATCAATCTGGAAGCATCACAGTGCGTGTAATTTAGCTTGCCGGGCTCCATTATGGATGATGTTTGCTGTCAGTGGACCCCATGCCATGGTCACAGGAAGTCAGGACCCTTTAAATTTGTGATAATTTATTTTTTTTTTTCTTTTTTCTTTCATGTTGGTGACTTATGATATATGGATATTTTTCATCATAACTGTTCACTCATTTACCAAGTAGTTATAGTAATTTTGCAGTGGCAATCCGTTCACGTACCTACCCACCCATGTCCAAAAACACTATCAGTGTTATTCCGAGAGAGGTGACAACCAGGACAATGACTGGAGAAGTGAAAATTCTAGGTCAAAATAGCCGATTTGGAAAGTGAGATAAATGGGAGAATTTTTCTGGTTTGGCTATTTTGACCTAGAATTTTCACTTCTCCAGCCATTCTCCTGCTTTTCACCTCTCGCTGAATACCCCTGTATGCAAGTACGCACCAATGCAGGATGGGAAGTGTTAGGATCTGTGTTGGTTTCCAGAGCAACTACCTGAAAAGTGCTGCTCTCAGGTTCAGCATTAGTAAACCAGAACTCAAACAGTTAACCACACCACACCTACCCACCTGAATAAAAAACCACTCCTCCCTTCCCTCAATGCCTCAGCATTGATCCTCTAAACCTCAACCTGCAAAGTCCTATAACTGTCCCGCACCTGCTACTACTCGTGTACCAGACCCTCTGCTTTATTTACCGGACTCTGCTGCTCTCTACCAGCCTTGACCAAGGATCGCACCCTGACTATGCTTTTTGATTATTCCTTTTGTACCTTGCCTTGCATTTCCCCTGTGTCCTGTATACCACCCAAAGGTCCCTTCTGTCTATCCAATCCTGTGTGTATTGATCCCTGCAAACTGGGCTCAGACCCCCAAATCCTGAGCATGGGTCCCATCACGGCACATGCCAGGTACCACCCCGACAAAATGTGGCAAATCACAATCCCAAAAAGGGATTGCAAGCGAGATTAACACAATCTCTATATAATTTTGTATTTAAGATTTTTATTTTGAAATAGAAGGGTCACAAATTGACCTGCGACGTTGGCCTCGCAGGGCCAAAAAGCATATGCACTGCTGTAACATGCAAAACAGGGGGAAGGGAGTCTCAGAAGGAAACTGTAAAAAATTTTAAAAAAGAGGGGGGTTAACAACAGTAAAAAGTAAGACAAACGGTGGGCAGAGGGTAAGTACATAGAAGAATAGATAATAGGCATCAAAAACCGCAAAAAAAGCAGGGGGGATTATGATAAAGAGTCACCCAAAACAAAAAATCATCTCTAGGCCATCAAGGAGCCACAAAATATCAATAAAAGCAATTTTACAGTGCAATCTAAAAACTCAAAAGTGGATGACTGAAGGTGCAGCGAGTCCCCCCCCCCCTCGCAAGAAAATTTAAAGAGCTTAAGTTATTCAGCGTGAAAGGGGGACATGGAGAGCCTGGGGCAAAGGACAGTCCGGTGGAGTCCAGTATCGGATCAGGCAGGCAGAAAGGGCAGGAACCCTTCAGCCCGTGTCACGCCATGGAGTGGATCCAAGCGCACCTTCAGTTCTAGCTCATCCGCAGAGAGCTCCCTGCACGTCCCACCACCAGAACACAGAGCCGCTTGCATCAGCCGCCTTGCAGAGAGCTGACAGCCACAGCACACGTGGCGATACCTCCACCGACCTGGACACCCGCGGCTCCGTAGGCCTCCGGAGGGGGGCAGTCCTGGGCAGGCCGGCGGCAGCAGGCCTCCGTCGTAGGTCGCGGGGAGCCACTGAAGCTCTCCTCGTCCCTTCCGTGTCATCGTCCGCCCCAAATCTTCCCCCGTCCGTGGCAGCATCCGTATCGGCCTCAGGAGATCCGCTCCCTCTCCGACACACTGAAGGCAGGCGCCGTATATGATCTGGGTCTTCCGGCCCATTACTCCGCAGCTCCATCCTGGCAGCCATCAGGTACAGCGTCCCCCGATATCTCTTCCGTCCCAGCAGCGACATCAACCGCCACCATGAACCGCAGATGAGTGGACTGTCTTCGTCCCTCGGAATCCGGTCGAGACAGGCCTCAAACCAAGCCTCCATTCTACTGGCGGGTGGGGGATGGTCCAAGCATCGCCGCTCCGGTCGTCTCTCCAGAACCCTCGACAAGGAGACATCAGTTACAGCAGGAGGATGGGGGCCCTCCATCCCCGCAATCAGTCACCAACAAATCCCCAGCAAGAAGCGGGATGTTCAGGCAGCAAAGGATAGGCCAAAAAATGGGCAGCGGTCGATCAGCGGCGCCGGGGAGGGGGGGGGTAGTCACAGAAATCTCGGCTGTGCTCCGGCGGGGGGAGCAATAACGGGCCCCGGAGCAATCACCGTAATGGCCAGCCGTGCAGGGTCACCACGGGTACACTATCCACAAGAAAAAACAAGCTAAAAAACCCCCATAACAAGAGAGTTATGCAGAGCTCCACACAGACACGTCTGCTCTCATGCAGAGCCGGCTGGGATGTTCCTCTATATAATTTTATACGTTCAGGTGGAGAATATAAGAGATACCTCTAATTATAGTGCTACACGTAAAAGTGAGAAATCAGTCTGGTGCTCGATTCCTTACCTGAGCGGCAGCGTAAGCCGGCAGTATCCGTCCCCACTTCATACATATAACACAGCAAAATTAGTAATCATCTGCCCTTTGACTCCCACATATCCATGCTAAATAAAAAAAGAGGATATGCTGCAGCTGTCCACCTGTAGTACCCAGGCAATCCTCTCAAGGTGGGTCCTAACCTGATGTCATTACACAGGCTCCTGTTTTTTTGAGCTCGGATACAAAGTGTTGGTTTTATGGTCATACCCTGCACCAAACACAGGGCTCTATTACAAACATGGCGCTAAAGCACAGACTATAATGGGGAAACCCCTTAGCATCCCCGTTTTTAGTAATATATGTTACGGGGCAGGTGCCAATTCAGCAGCCTGCCCTGTACCGCAGTGCTTACCTCCTGGATACTTGCAGAGGTGTTTCCACCAGTATCACCTCCTGGAGTCCATGGGACTCCATGGAGAGTTGTACTGCAGGGCTGTGGAGTGAGACTGGGGACGATTTGTCCCCAGTCTCACTCTGCTCTCGTGGCCAGAAGCAGTGGATCGGGCCACCGTTCTTGCCGCGGAATGTGGTGAGGATTTTTGGGGGGGGGGGTGAGGGCTTCAAGCTGGTGCTGATTCTGCAGAAGCGGTATCAGTTAGCACCAGTTTCTTAGCTGTGGTTATTCGTGTTAGGACTTTGTAATCCTAATGCTAATTACTGATTGTTATGCTTAACCACGTTAAGCATAGGGTGTGCAAAGTACAGTAAGCTTGCAGGTGCGAGCACAGTCCCCGATACGCTAAGGGATTTTTTAGCCTGGTAATATGGGGGCATGCTCTAAAGTCACTTAAGCTAGCGTTAGCGCTCACATAGATGAGCGTTAACACTAGTGTTAAGATTGTAATAGGGCCCACAGCTTTTTGTTTAGTGTGGATATACAGGAAGTTTTTTTACAGCTTTTTCAGGACTGTTAGTAAAGGGTTTTAATGACTCCCTGGCACTTGGTAATATAGAAGTACTGGAAATATAGAGGCACAGAAAATGGATGGGGGGAACATAACCCCTCCCAAAACAAAAATGTAAATGTAGAATTTACATCTTTAGTCCATTTTATATTGGGTAGATTCTATTAAGTAATTATGTTAAGATTTGATATGCCAATACACTCACGCAGTTCTGAGTTAAATGCAGGCCATATCGGTGTCGCTCCTTTTTTGCTGGGGTGCCAATAAAACCCCATCTTTGTAGGAGATGCTGTAAACCCTGTATCACATCTCTCGAGTCCGGCGTGTTCTTCTTCTGGAGCCTGCCTTCCAAAAATCATTTGAAAGCAACACAAGGCTAAGGAATCCTGCGTTTGTGATAAATAATTGAAATCTTATTATTGGAATTTTGAGACTTGAAGTCAGGTTGGACAGCTTGACAGCACTACCCAGTGTTCAGTGAAAACCTTCCTAATGGTTCATCCCCTCTGAGAAGCTCGTCTGTCTTTAACAAAGTCCAAGTAAATCAGCACTTGACACATTTCTCAAAATCTTAAAAGCCTGAACCAAAACTGTAACATTTATTTAAAATTCTTTCACTAAAAAACAAAAAAATAATAATAAAAAATATATTTATGTGTAATACTTTTAATTTTGTTGTGGAAAATAGAGCTACATTTTTTAATCACTGTTTTTGAGGAACCTGTTGAAGAAGCAGCCCACATTGGCTGTGTTTTAGGGTTAGAATACAGTTGATGATAAAGATTAGACAATTTATTTCTTTATTAGGGCATAATGACAGTGCACCATTAATGCAAATATTGTAGAGACTTTTGAGCAGGGTTCCTATTCAAGGCATCTGGAAGAGGATTCTATATCATGATAAAGTTGAAGTGTATCATGGTCAACAGGAAAAGAAGTGTTATGAAGGGATATTACCTATTACTGCATGACGAGTTCAACAGCAGATTTCATTTTTTTTGTCCGAGGATGGGATCTAAGGTCAAATTAGGTGGTTGCCAAGTGTAGAACATTTTTTTGGAGAAAAGTAATATGTTGGACACGGTGACGCCAGTCTGTATAAAAGGTTTCTCATAAAATAATGCAAGTGAAGATGGGTGGGCAGGATCAGATTAACATAAGGGCTTTAAGAGCTGGAGCTCCAGTCCCAGGGCCTGAAATAGACCTATGACAAGGTGTGAGAGGCCTTGCAATCCAACAGACCTTTGGAAAAGGTTACAAAACAGCGGACTTATTCAGCTGCAATATCAGCAAGTTCGTTTTCTGTGTCCAATACTTCTGTATTAAAACACATAAATTCAGTCCTGCACTTTGGGCGACAGCGATGTACACTTCAAGTGCCATTATATATAGGTAAGAAACTGATACACAAAAGCAGAAACTAGACTTCAGGCTGGGTTCACACCTCAGCGTTTACAGCGCGTTCCTGCACGCTGTAAAACGCTGAGACACGGAAATCCCATTATTTCCTATGGGACCCGTTCACACCTGGGCGTTTTACAGCGCGCAGAAACGCGCTGTAAAACGTCCTACGCCCAAAGTACGGGAGCTTCTTTGGGGTGTATTTGCAGCACATTCACTCTGCAGTCTATGGCTGCGAACGCGCTGCAATGCGCGTCCACGCGTTTTTAACAATGCGCGATACGCGCGTTAAAAAACGCTCGTATTGCGCACGTAAAAAAACCCGCAGGTGTGAACCCAGCCTTAATGTATTCATTTAGTGGAGCAGCAACAATTTATACTCGTTTACCCATTTTATCACCATCTCATGTCAACTCATTTTGTTACATTCTGTTTTGTTTGTATTTTTCGAGAACCTTTTTACAGACCTCTGAAAGTAACTATAGTCTAATTTAGGATAGCTAATAAAAAGGGCTTCCCTGCAGTCTGAGTTCTACGTATGCAAAGGCAGCCCTTTTCATGCAGAATGGGAGCAGTTGATCCGTACGGTGACCCAGTGTCATTTAAGCAGATGAAAAGCGCAGAGGTTTGCCTTTGCAGTATGTCCACGGACAGTTTGATTTTCTTTGCACGGAAATTTTCATTTACCTTTTGGATGTATAATACAAGTTATTCCTTTTGACACAAAACAGAATATATGCATGTTATACTTAGCCCTGGCCAAAGGTAAACTTGTAACAATGTAGCCCCCAGGAACTCTGTGGGCCCTATTCCAATCTTAACACTAGCGTTAGCGCTCAGATATGTAAGAGTTAACGCAAGGTTAAGTGACTTTAACCCATGCCCCATATTACATCCCCAACACTAAGATATCCGTTACTGCATCGGTGATTGGGCTAGCTTGCTCTCTTCATACTTAGCATGGGGAGCGCAAAGTCCTAACGCTAATTACAGCAGCTAGAAGCTGGTGCTGATACCGCTTCTGCAGAATCAGTCAGCACCAGCTGAAGCCCCCCCATTCAGATACTCATCTCTCATCCCACGGCAAAAAAGGTGTGCCAATCCACTGCTTCTTTCCTCCTGGAGCAGAGTGAGACTGGGGACGAATAGTCCACAGTCTCCCTCTGCAAATCACTCCTGGAGGTGATATTCGTGGCAGCGCAGAAGCGCCGCCGTGAGTATTGGGGAGGGTTGCACTGCGTTACGGAGCAGGCTGCTGAATTAGTGCCTGCCCTGTAATATGGTGCTGAAACAGGGACGCTACAGAGAAACCTGCAGGCTCAGGATTTCCCCGTTTTGGCAGCAATAGTGCAATGTAGCCCTGTATGTTTAGAGGGATGCTTCTATAAACATATATTTAAATGAATGAAATCTAAGTTCATGCAATAGTTTGTTTAGCACAGTAACAGAGTTTGAATGCATGATTTCTTTTGATTTATCTGTTCTGTCCATTCCTTCCCAATCCTGTGTGTCTCCTTTCATCCTCTAGTGTCCTTCATTCCAATCTTATTTCCCCATTCCCACTAATCTCCCCATCATAGCATTACTTTGACATTGAGTCTGCCTCTACTTCACAACGATCATCAACTGCTGAAAAGACTTCCGATCCACTGACCCATCACTTCATAATACTGGTATTCTGCTAAATGCTGAAATATTTTGAAAATGTCATACTAGCTGGATTGTGTGTAAAAAGGCATCCACTTGTGTGTAAAGGTATCCTGAGCGCCTTCTCCTACCAAAAATAAGAAAAAACCTACATGTACCTCTAACCATGGATCTCAAACTCTGGCCCACCAGATGTTGACTGCCAACAGTTCCCAGAATTCTTTCAATGGATTGTAGTTCAGAAACGTGTGAGAGATGAGCGTTTGAGATAGCTAAACCATCTCAATCAACTCAGATTAATTTCTGTTTAAAAAAAAAAAAAAAAGCACAATGCGGAATATATATTTAAATTAAAGCAACATTAAGTAAATTTAAGACCATGAAAGTCATTTTTTGTAGCATATACCAGATTGATAGGGGTCTTAGGAGCCATAACAAAGCATAAATATCATTAAAGATTTGGCCTGGGAAATTAGTCATAATGTGGGTGACCTGGACTCCTAGAGAGTCATCCTTTAAGTCTCAAGAGATGAGAAACCTCATGAGAAACTGTGACATAAAGGTCTGGGCATTAAGTGGTTAATGTAAATGGCGCTCTATCTTTTTTTTAAATTCTTTATTTTAAGTTTTTCAACAACCACACAATAGAACTACTGCATGTGAAAATGGCTGCGCAGGGCCAAGACATGACATCGAGTAAACGGCATATGAAAAATAAGCAAAAAAAAAAAGACGTCTTCTGAAATAAAATTGATAAAATAATAAAAAAGAAGATAAAAAGAAGGTAAAAGATAAGAAAAAACTCAGCAGAAAATCAAAAAGCGCTGCGTGTGAATATGTAAAGTCGTAAGTGGACATCAAAGCATAATGAGACGATAGGAAACCGCATTTCGGGGGTTTCGTCAACCAGTGTCTCTAAAAAGGG